>NC_051165.1:284494945-285094945 GCF_013339725.1 Rhipicephalus microplus
CAGGGCTAGTGAGTGACACACCAACAAACGGCCCCACTACCGCAGGAAATCAATTAAGCCCGCATGTTTTTGCTGACCGTCATGCGGCATCCGAGCATACAGCTATGGACGACCAGGAAAGCTGGACTCTAGTCTAGAACCGAAAACTCTCGTGACCGAAGCCACCAACCTCACCACAGCCGCAGACCTTGTTTGAGACCTTAATGTTGAGGCCTAAAACATTTAACATAGCCCAGATTCCACCATACCAGTTTGCGTACAAGCTCCGTTTAAGTCTTCCTCAAATTAAGGGGTTGGACATTCACTGCAGGCTCCTCACCAAGTCCAACCTAGCAGTAGTTGATTGCTAAACAGAGCAAGCTGCACATCTACTGCTTAACCTGGATCCCCTGATCATTGACGATCGAATCGTCAATGATGCATATGTAGTGCTTCGTGAAGGGCGCACAAGAGGCGTCATTCGAAGAATCAATGGATTAACTGAAGAGCAGTTAACGCAAGGCCTGAAAAGTTCAACTTACGAAATCGTGTCAGCATGCCCCCTCGGGACGTCTAACACAACACTAATTTTGTTGAACGGTTCAAACCTGCCAGAATACGTGGCTTTCGATTCAGTACGTTTCCCTGTGCACAAATACAGACCCAAGATAACGTCATGCTTGAACTGCTTAGGCATAGGACACGGAGCTGACGTTTGCACAGCTCCTAAAAGGGACCCAGGAGTTTGCACAAAGTGCCATACGAAACATGCGGAGACTTTTGTTTGTACTCTGAAATGCATACACTACAGTGGACCCCATGACTCGCGCTCACCCGTCTGTCCAAGAGTAGCAGCAGCTACTGCTGCTCTTCGTAAGCGAGTGAACAAATCACACAAGCCAGCAGTGCCCTATTCCTCACCACAACGCTGCGCATCAGGCAAAAAGACCAGGAAAACTCAACAGTCAGAGGAACAAAACTTTCCGTCTCTTGCAACCGATCAACTTATGGTGTCATCCATCGGCAGAATTGGAGCGCTTCCGGTAATACTTCCTTCTGCTTCATGCGGAGCAAGTCTATTCCATTGGCGGATTGAGGGCTCCCAGCATTGGCTCCCTGTATGCTCCATTGGTAGATCTGGAGTACCTCCGTCACGCGATCAACTCAACGGAGAAACTTTTTCTTCTCCGAAAAAATCGGTGGATTCGACTGGAAGTCGCAAACGCCCCGTGCCATGAAATGGTGCCAACTTCGAGCGCGCCAATGGACGCCGGTCGCGTCAGTTGCGCCTCGCGACAGAGCTGACGTTTTGCTAGCGTAGCGTCACTGTGCCCAGCATGCCCACTAGAGCAAGAATAAAGACGCGTGCATCGCGTTCCATTATGACCCTGCAGTTGCTCCAGAGTGAGCGCGTGTGTTTCATTGGTAGATTCACTCTTGTTGCCCTCCGCCGGAGTGGGGTGCTCCGGCGCAGAGTTCGTGGCTCACTCCGAATCCGCCAATGGATGACGTCATAACACTCACACCGCAGACGAGCCCAACGTTACTAGTAACGTTGGACGAGCCCGCAGTCGGCAACACTGCCTCCGACGCAGCTAGAGTCCCCCACCACATATGCAGCTATACACCCTTTCCATGTTTGTAAACACAGGTTGGCTGACGTCGACATTATGGGTGAAAATATAGCGACGTCCACACGTAACTTCCGCCATAAGCGCTGAGAGTTGCGGTGTGCGCACACAAAACGACGTTGTGAGACGTCATAAGCGTCGTGAAAGCCATAAGCGCTGAGGGCTGCAATGTGCGCCAACAAACAAAACTAAGTTGTGAGACGCGACTCACATCCAACCGCGACGCAGCTCGTCGGCATACCGTTTTTTTTTTCTAAATTCGAAGCACTTCTTAGCGAACTACGGCGACCTTGAGCGTATCTATCTATCTATCTATCTATCTATCTATCTATCTATCTATCTATCTATCTATCTATCTATCTATCTATCTATCTATCTATCTATCTATCTATCTATCTATCTATCTATCTATCTATCTATCTATCTATCTATCTGTCTGTCTGTCTGTCTGTCTGTCTGTCTATCTATCTATCTATCTATCTATCTATCTATCTATCTATCTATCTATCTAGCCGCTTACGACCTTTAGCTCTCCTGGCCGTTTGGATTATGGTATCGATACCAAACTTGTTATGGCATAACATGACTGTATGAAGAACATATTTCATTAATCATAACATGAAAATCATGACATGTGTGTCATGAATGTAGTGATTTACATTTCATGGTCCTGCAGCTCTTGCGGTGGTTTCGTTAACATGGCATGTTGCAAAACTGGTATGGTATGACATGACTGCCTGGCGAACACAAGTGATGGAGCTCAACATGAAAATCATGATATACATGTCATGTAACAACATGGCAACATGCCATGCTCATGATGCGCTTACTGCCGTTTCGCTAGCGTCACATATATCAAATTTTGTATTACAGTACGTGAATGAATGATGAAGGTATGTGACTGGAGCAAACATGATAATCATGAGATGCGTGTTATGTAACAACATGACTACACATCACGCTCATGATGCGTTAGCGGCCGTTTCGCTAGCTTCACTTATACCAAATTTGGTATTATGGGACAACAATGGACGACGAAGGTATGATATTGGTGCAAACATGATAAACATGATATGCGTGTCATGTAACACCATGACTACATGCTACGCTCATGATGCGTTTGCAGCCGTTTCGCTAGCTTCACATGTACCAAATTCGATAATATGCGCGACGCGAACGAACGACATAGGTAAATGACACATCCAAACATGGTAATCACGACATGCGTGTCATGTAACAACATGACTACATGCCACACTCATGATGCGCTCGAGGCCGTTTTGCTAGCTTCAAATATACGAAATTTGGTGTTGCGCGACGCCAATGGATGACGACGGTATGTGACTGGTGCAAACACGATAATCATGAGATGCGTGCCATGTGAGAACGTGACCACATGCCACAGTCAAGGCGCCAATACATTTCGACGTAACGCGGTGCGCGTGCGCGTTCATTTCGTCGCGTCACGCCGGCGTTGCCACGTCAGGCGCCGGTCCTGCCATATACTCGAAGGCGCGCGTCGCGCTCCCGTTGCTTTGACGCATGCGCGTTTCAGCGCGTTTCAGCGCGTCCCTTTGTCCCGAAAAGAGAGAGACGCAGTGTTGTCTGGGTAACGCATCGGCGCGAAATGCGGCATGTCGCATTTCGCGCCGATTGCGGTCGGGCCATGCCGACAGACGCTGGTCGCGCTGGTCGCGCCTGGCGAACACTTGATAATGTTCTGTAAAGGGCTTCACCCTATAGTTCAGGATGATGGCGCAGAGTTTTTCAAAGCACTAGGGTTTAGGGACAGGGAGGGCAAAATAGACTTTAAGCGGGTAGAATTAACTAGAAGGAGGTTATCTGATTGGTTGCTAAAGTCAAGGCACGAGTGAAAATTAAACCCTCCACTGCAAAGTACGAATCCTCAACCTCACTATTTAAAGGAAAAAAAAAATCTAGTTTTTGGTTCACTAAGTATTACGGCTTGGTGGCGCTAGCCACCGCCCGATCTAAAGGGTACAGCCATATCCATCCATCCATCGTTTGCTAACGTTCGCGTTTAGTGCTCGCGTTTTGCTAATGTAGCGTCACTGTGCCAAGCGTGCGCGCGCGTCAACGCTACAATGGAGTACATTGGGCCTTTGACGATGCGCGACCATGGCCGTTTTGCTAGCTCCACATATAGCAAATTCGGTGTTACGTGACGTAAATAGATGACGAAATATATGGCTGGTGCGAACATGATAATCCTGACACGCGTGTCATTTAAGAACACGACAACATACCACGCGCACAGCGTGCTCGTGGCCGTTTCGCTAGCTCCACATATACTAAATTTGGTATCACGTGACGTGAAGAAATGACGAAGGTAAACGACACATTCAAGCATAATAATCATGACACGAAAGTCATGTAGGGCATCATTTACCTCCACCTCGTAACGTCGTGCTGATTTTAAAGTGACATATGAACCTTTCTCATTTGTGCTTCGCATATCATTGATTCCCACTGTGCGTGGGATCTGCGAATTTTTTATCAACGTTTATTTGTTGGCGAAACGCACCCAACTATTTTAGGAAAAGAACAAACTTCTAGCCTTGGAATTTGCGTAAAAACACTCCACTAGTGTCACGGCAGTTTCATCTCTGCGTGCCACTTTATCCGGTACCTCCAGTTCACTCAAGATGCCTTCTAGGAAAGAAAGGGGGTGGCGGAGCAATTTATATTTTTGAAAGGATGTTGGGATGTATATCTGCTTAAACACTGTATTCAACTTTTGCCCTAAGGGTGTAGCTTTGATATTAAACCTTTGGAAATTGGTACAAGAAGCTTGTAAGTCCGTGAAGTATGCCCATGAAAAGGGTGTAACTCTGCTTTTTACACCCTTTCTGTGAGTAGTATGGACGTAAGCTATAGACATAAAAAACACCTAGATAGGTATAATATGTTTTAAGGTGTATGAGTGGGTTTGACTTGTGTTTAGTTCTTTTCTTGCATCTTT
Organism: Rhipicephalus microplus; assembly: GCF_013339725.1. Lineage (NCBI taxonomy): Eukaryota > Metazoa > Arthropoda > Arachnida > Ixodida > Ixodidae > Rhipicephalus > Rhipicephalus microplus. The sequence goes on from NC_051165.1 coordinate 284,499,539, forward strand.
AAATAAAAACAAAGTGGAGCTAAATGTGAAAAGCTCGAAAAATGAGTTAGCAATAATTAGTAACATTGCAGCAGGGTGTATATGAGGTTGGGATACAAGGTGAAGAAAAAAATTATGCACACGCAGTGCGCAAGTTGGAGCGTATTACAAACGATGCTTTTGCGAAATGAAATATTAAGTAGTATAAAACTTAACGCAGTGCGTACAGTTAGTTACCTTGCTTGCCATCCTGCGCAGCGTATAATCTGATGCATTGTTTTTTTTTTACTGCGGCTTAACCAAAACGCAGACAGCACTTTGAAACGGTAACACATAACCCTTTTAGAGGAAGTCAGTGCTTAACGTTTGTGTAGGGACGAATGATGAGAAGTCGTTTGAACGGAGAGAAATACAACAGGAAATGGCATTAAGAGAAACACATCTTACTTTCTTTTGAGGATAAGTAAAAGCAACGACCTATCCACTCCTTATTGAATAGACCACCGATTTTGAAATCTACGGGCCGCGCCTCGATCACATGACCAAGAAGTGCAGGCGCGTTACGTCATAGGCGAAGAAATGAAATCCATGTCGCCTTGTGTTTTTGGCGCATTGCGGCCAAAGCGCAAGAACGTGATAAGCTGAGCTTGCAGCCCCATCCCCCGGTGCTGTGCCGTAATCTCAGCAGGTTTCTCAATAGCGGCGCGAGTCCCGTTGATACAAGGGCTGCAACAGGCGATCGCGAGTGACGTGTATGCCCACGGGCGAACGAGACAGAATTAGATTAGTCCCCCCCATAGAGTTTATTACAATATTTATTAAAATAAAACTGTGACGCAGTGATCGCTCAGCCACGATGGAGATAATGCGTAGTTGTGTATAACTAGTTTTCGTGCTGGTGGCGTACAACGCAGTAGTGGCTTTCTTTGTTGCTGTGTTCTGAACGTTTGTTTCGGATAAAGGAATGGCTCATAGAAACCTCGTGATTTTTTTAAGCATATGATATTTAGGAGATTGTGGCTGTTTTTTAAAGCACCAGCTACTTTTTTTCTGATTTGATAAATAAACGACAAGCACAACATTGAAAAAATAATTTTAATGTAAAACTTTCACGAAGAACAGCTAGACTGCAATGAAGAGAAATTCACGATTAACACCTCGACACCTAAGTCCATTCACCCACCAACACGAAGGAGGGCACAAAATACAGCCCCGTCACATAAAATACAGTTACACGAATACTGTATAGAACATACCACGTGAGTTGATTTGGATTAGACAGCATAGAAGCGCCAAGGTGGAGAGCTGAACTTTTACTGAACTTCATCTTGCAACAAAACAGGCCACACGGAGCCGAAAGACAGAAGCCGGGGCATGTACTATACCCATCATTCCGATGTTGGCTGAGGCGCCATGCGTCGCAGAAACACTCGCACCAGATTTCCCTCTAGTGTACAATCATGAAACTCTATGACAGTACCCACCTAAGCTTGTTCTATAACGCGAACCAGAGCGAGGAGCGAGAACTGCCATTTCACAACCGGCAACGGGAGCTGATCGATGTGTGACTGAAAGCATGCACTGAGACGGACCCGTCGTGCGACGTCATAGCGGACAGCTCAGGGTGGGTACGGGAGGGCGGGTCGTTACCCTCGATCGAAGAACTTTTCACTAGACCATTCTCACAGGCGAAAGTGACTCCCGTGTTCTGCTGGCGGATCCAATTAGCCGCAGCTCACCCTCATTAGAAAGGAACGTGGCAAAGTCTTTGTGTGTCGACCACGTCATAGGCGGTGTCCATTAAGTGGCACCGCCACCACCTCTTCGCGCCTTAGTGCCGCATGCAGGAGCAACAATGGGTCCCAAAGAAGACGCTGTATGACTGCCCTGTTAGGTCGCCGTCGTGACAAAAGGTGAAAGTCGATACGATCGAGGAACAGCGATTGGTACACTACAAAAGCAAGGATGGTTTGTGCAAAACAAACAGAAAAAAATGAGCGATGATTCTTGTTGCTCTTCAAGAAATATTCGTCTCATTTGCACCGTGCTCGAAAAAAAATGGTTACAATTTAGCTTGCTATATCGGCATTAAAGTGGCTCTTTTTTTATAGATACACCTGTAAAAGAGCTTTCTTTAAGAACAAAATTTATCGCTGCACAGCATATTTAAGTTAAAAAGCAAAAAGTTTCAATTCAGTGCTAACATCGTATTGGCAATCAATGTTGACATAATACATATGCAGCTAAGACTTTCCGGGTTATAGCAGAAAGGCTTAACTTGACCTCAAAGCATGAACTGGTGCTACTCCTGAGGCTGCTTTTTAAATCTCGCGTAAGCTATTCCGTGTTAAACGAATGGATAACAACACTTATAAACTTTATAACACCCCCTTATCATCCATTCATAGTCCTTAGAGGAGGTGGAAGCTGCCGCTAATTAAGGAGCACCTGAACGGAAGCTGAATCCTGGCTGCTCTCATACACGATATTATTGCTGCGGCAATGCAGTCACTTTTTCATCCTCTTGACCGCAATCGAACGCTCCGCCGCGGTGTTCTATAGGTACTCGGCTGCTGACCCGCAGGTCGCGGGATCGAATCCCGGCTGCGGCGGCTGCATTTCCGATGGAGGTGTGAATGTTGTAGGCCCTTGTGCTCCGATTTGGGTGCACGTTAAAGAGCCCCAGGTGGTCGAAATTTCCGGAGTCCTCCGTTACGGCGTCTCTCATAATCATATGGTGGTTTTGGGACGTTAAACCCCACATATCGATCAACCGCAATCGAACGGATAGCCCAGCGTGCAGGTGTTTCTAAACTTTGAAACGATCTAAATTTTCCGAGAGGTCACAGGTCGTGGTTTTTTTGTCTGCATACAGAACATCACCGAGTTCGAACGAAATGGTGGGCCATAGCATGACACGCGAGAATACCTGTTTTCGACTACAGATGCCACTTATAATCTATACGCTCACGGAAGGTTTTGACATCTCGCACAAAGCTACAATGATTGGCGCAAAAGCAATCGAGACTTTTTGTTGTGACACCCGCTGTGATTTCCTGCAAAAGTAACATCGTGGTGATTGTGCTGTCCACGCACATCCTCATTTCTCGCACGCTGATAATCTCAGCACTGCTGTTCTGTGCATCTGATAAACCTTGACGAACCATTTATGTGCACGTCAAACAGCTGCACGCACGCGGCTACGGCACTTTCCTACGACGCTAGACGACTTTGATGACTTCTTTATATTTTTTTAGTGGCACATATGAGTTCAGTTCGCTCTCCCTAAAAACAGCACAAAGAAGCTAGCTAAATCGTTGCTTTAGCAGAAAGCAGTCAAAAATTCGTGTTTTCATGAGTGGTTTCACAGTTCTCTTTCTTTTTTCCATCGAGAAAAGCCGTTCGTTGTTAGCACATGAGATATTTATTTCCAACAAACCCCGTACCGAGCAGACTGAAGACTGATGCGTCCTAAATGCGGCCAGACTGTTGCGTATATGCATAGTGTTGCGGGTCGAAATGTACCCTTATTTTCGTTCTTTTTTTCTTACTTTTGTACACGCGCTCTCTGCTGCAGTGATGAGGGCGCGTATACCGAAGACGTTGCTCAGCGTAAGTGATACAAATTCTCAGGGTTGTGTGAGCATGCAAGTAGTGCAGTCTTCAGCGATAAATGTTTTAAAGATCAAGATGAAGAATTTTCAATAAACTCTCACGAACTGCCGACTTTAAATGGGATCTCCACACGCACAGCCTAGCGCACACTCTGCGGAAGTCTGAAAATTTAAAAAAAAAAGTAAAGACGATACGAAAATGAGAAAAACCACTCGCGAAAGTGAACATTAGCGGTCTGCTCTCTCTTCATAAAATTCCGCATAGCCGTTTTTACTTATGCAGAACAGCAACGCCTCTCCTTTTTTTCCCCACCCCTTTTTTCACCCCCTGCTTAAGTGTCCCTGTTTGAGCTTGGTGCCAACACGGGCAAAGAACGCTCCCCCTAAACAAAATGCCGGACGCTCTTGCAACAATAGTGCTACTGCTAATTTATTCATTTGGAGACTGGTCGCGATGGCACGTTCTCGTTCAAGAAGAAGAAATAAGTAACGAATCAAAACGACAAAACAGCACCAAGTGCAGAGAAACGGCAACCAGCGAAATGCAGCTTCTCTGCAAACACGAGACACACGGGAGAAGCGACCGAGGGGCTGCAGGCGCCAACAGGCGAATGTCATTATTTGAATGCGTCCTCCTGCATACTTTACGGCGCTGGCCAACCTCTACCAGAGGGCGGGGGCTTATGCAAACGCCACGCGACTGCAGTAAAACGAAGACGTGGTTGATGGAAGGCCTTAGTAGGCGCCAAATATATATAAAAAAAAGATACGACTAAGAACGATTTTATACGTTCTCTATGCGCCTGACTTCGTCTGTCGAGCCTCTCACCCTGCGTTCATAAAAATTTATTTATTTAGTTAGTTATTTATTTCAAAAAACATCTAAAGGCCCTCACTGGAAGGTATTACATAGGTAGTAGGGTAAAAAAGTTAATGCAATGGGTACACAACAAGCTTTCAAAATTTGCAAACAAAAACATATCATATACACAATGAAAAAAGCAACACATTAACCGAAAATCTGTTGGAAATATAGAAAAATAAAGAAAACGCAGCGAAAGATAACATAATTACACAATGATGGACCACAAAAAGAAAATAAATGGAATTATGGAGAACAGCACAAAACGCTAAACGTCATTATCAATTTTTAAAGGTTCATTAAATTTTGAAATTTTCCTTTTCATTGCGGTACTTTGAGGCCACTGGTTCTATTCAGTGATGGTTCTTGGTATGAACGAATTAGTGAACGACAAGGTACGGCATTTGATTCGTCTGACCTTCCGAGGGTGATCACGGCGAGGAAAGATTGTTAAGGGTGACTGAAAAAAATCGTCATGAAGCAATGAATGATGATAGTTTTTTTGAAAAAAAGATGGGTGAGCAAGTTTTCGATGATGAGAAAGGTTAACAAAACCAGCACGAGCTTTTAAGGCAGTGACGCTAGTGAAACGAGAGTAGTCACAAAAATAAAACGAGCAGCACGGTTTTGCGGGGATTCTATGTTATCAATGACGTATGCTTGATCCGGATCCCATATAGCTGAAGGGTACTCAATTTTCAAGTCTAAGTCTAAGTTAAAAAGAAATGCCTTTCGGTAAATCAATGATAAATACGAGAAAGAGTATATATAGAAGGCCAAGCACGCTCTCTTGTGGTGCGCGGAATGTGACCTGCACCATTGAAGAGTTAGTACCGTTTACGGAGGTGAATTGGATGCGATAGGAGATAAAGTCCGTTACGACCATGTTACGACCTGAGAGTCAATGCTGAGATGCGTTAACTTGAGCAGTAATCTGTAGAGCAGTAATAAGTCGAGAAATAAGGCGTCAACCTGAAATTCGATGTCCGTGAAGGAAGGTAGGTCGCTAGTAAATCCTGCAAGCTGAGTTTCACAAGAAAATCCTTTGCAAAAACATGCTGTTGTTTGAAAATGATGTTGCGATCTTCGAGATAATTAATGATCTGAGAGAATAACATGTTCGAGGATTGATTTGATTGATATGTAGAGTTTAACGTCCCAAACCAACTTATGATTATGAAAGACGTCGTAGTGGAGGGCTCCAGAAATTTCGACCACCTGGAGTTCTTTACCGTGCACCCAAATCCGAGCACACGGGCCTACAACATTTTCACCTCCATCAGAAATGCAGCCGCCGCAGCCGGGATGGGATCCCGCAACCTGCGGGTCAGCAGCCGAGTACCTTAGCCTCTAGACCATCATGGCGGGGCTACATGTTCGAGGAGCTTTGAGAAAGAGCAAGTCGAAGAAACGGGTCTGTAGTAAAGGGGGTCAGAGCGAGCGCCTGGTTTGAAGATAGGTATAACTTTAGCTTTGCGCCAGTCGTGAAGGAAGGAACCACATGATAATGACTGCGAAAAAAGTGCGCAAATAACTGGACAAATGCTACAAAATAATTTTCCGAGAAATAAAATAAGTTATTTAAGCTGAATATATTCATAGAAATAGAGTATCTTAAGTTAGTTAATAAGGAAAGAATATAATCTACAGAAGTGACAATTGGAGACATGCAATAATTAGAGGCTAGATTGGGAACCAGGGAAATAGGAAAGACTTCTCGAGTAAAACAGACGAGAAAGCTTTGTTAAGAACTTCAGCAGAATGGGAATCATCAAGTTGGTCACCATTAGAATTCGTTAAGGATAATTCAGGACGTGAATGTGGGTCAATTACGCTCCAAAATTTACGAGGGTAATTAGTAAGCATAGTGGGTAAGACGCTGCTCTAAAACTGACGCCGTGTAGATTTCAGCATTCGTTCATAATTCATATCACTTTCTTTGTAGGTTTCTCATGTAGCTAGTAGGTTGTTAGCAACTGCCAGCCTATACAAACGCTTTTTCTTATTATTGGCCCTTCACAATCACACGTAAAACTAAGGTGAAGTTTTGCTGCTCCTATTTGAAATGGTCGGTATGTGTCCCTCAATAAGGTTAGTGAGGGAACATTTGAACAACGTCCAGTTCCGTTCAATAGAACGGGAAGAACATTCAGCTATAAACTGTTCAGAGAAGGAACATATAAAGATTCATCTGATCAAAGTTAACCCTGTTGTAACACCTGATCATCTTGGACGTAGATTTTTTTCAAGCACACCATTATTAACACAGCCAGTAATGAAATCATGGTCGGAAATACTATGATGACATAGTTTAGAAAAAGCCTATGGATCATTTATTAAAATCAGATCAAGAATGTTGGTGGTAGCGTGTGTAGATCACGTTGACTCTGTGATAATTTGTGCTAAGTGAAAATCAAGGCAAGCCGGTAGAAAGGCATGTGAAACCTTGTCGCTTGCTGATACAGATAAGGTATCGCAGTTGATAATGGGGAAGTTAAAATCAACGAAAATAATCAGAACGGAATTCAATAAAATTCGTCAGCAAACTCGTCACACCAATTCGGAGTACAGTACAACACACCGACAATAATGTGCGTATTACTACATACACTTACGGAAAATGAACAAAAAAAACTTGAACTCTCAGAGAAATAGGCCATTCAAGTCTCGAAAAAGACACGGATATCACAGCGTGACTCGACGGCCAAGCGCATGAGGATCGAAAATCAGCGTGGCATTTCAGCAAATGTGCGGAAAAGTAGCCGTTAGGTATCGGGTGAAGAGAAGAGAAACTTCATAATATTGTAAATGGTAGTTAGGTTGAGTCGAGAGAATCATCACTGTCGTAGTCGGAACTGCAGCAGATAGAGGTGAACCTCGTGCACCAGAAAACCATTTTCAATTTCATCACTCCACCTACTTTCAACACTGTTTCGTGTACTTGAATCGGGAATATAGCATTGTCCATATAACAAACCAACACTTCTCCTGCATGCTGCTCTCTGTGTTACGCATAGCTCCGCCGCGATGGTCTAGTGGCTAAGGTACTTGGCTGCTGACCCGCAGGTCGCGGGATCGAAATCCGGCTGCAGCGGCTGCATTTCCGTTGGAGGCGGAAATGTTGTAGGCTCGTGGGGTGCACGTTAAAGAACCTCAGGTGGTCGAAATTTCCGGAGCGCTCCAGTACGGTGTCTCTCATAATCACATGGTTGTTTTGGGACGTTAAACCCCGCATATCAATCAATCAATCAATCAATCAATCAATCAATCAATCATCAATCAATCAATCAATCAATCAATCAATCAATCAATCAATCTATCAATCAATCAATCAATCAATCAGTGTTACGCATAGCTTGGTTATGTCTTTTTCTCGGCTGTGCAATAAACAATTTTCGTTAACGCAGTAAAGCCTGCTACGTTTTGCTCGGCTTTCAGCCTATAAAGGCCCATGCCGGTTTCGAGGGTGGGGCTATACCACCTCCTCCACGAATTTCTGCCTCTACTTCACGTTTGCAACGCCTGCTGTCGAAACTGTTGCGTGTGCTTTACGGAATGCATAGCAACAGGATAGGGCTAGTTTGTAGCTCATTTCTGTTCAGCAAACTGGGAGCGCGGAGGAACACACATAAGAGGCAAGAAAGGGGCATGCAGCACGTGCTGTGTGCCTCTGTTTTGCCTCTTGTGTGTGTTACTCCGCGCTCCCAGCTCGCTTTACGCAATACTTGGGAAATTCCGCGATTGCTTTAGTCCATTCGGAGCATGATTCCGTGCACGACGCAACTAGTTGAGTTAATTTTGCATCTGAAACGAGCATCACCGATAACATCAGAATGTTCGATAATGAATCTCTAATGTTGAATTCCAATGGCGGAGTCGGAGCAAGTTTTTCTGCTCCTTTAAGAGCAAGTGTGTTCCAATGACAGAGTGAGAGCGAAAGTCAAAAGTTCCAATGAGAGAGCCGGAGGGGATTCAGAGTGGGAGTCCCTCCGTGGAGCAGGAAAAACTGCTCCGCCGAAATCGGTGGAGTGGACCGGAACTCAGCGTGAAGCATTTCCTTTAACACGTTTGCCTGCTTGGGGGCGCGGCTGGCGCGGCGCGAGTTGTGTTGATAATGGCGGACGGCTCGGCTACCTCGGCAAAGCGTGCGGCAATGCTTCTGCTACTCGATAGCGACAGCAGACATCGTGGACAATATCTGTTGCACGCTTGGCGTGATATCCATTCCACACAGGTGAATAGCGCTGAACAAGCAAACGAACGATGCGGCGATGCTGGTAAACCATGTGGGAAACAGACAGCGGGAAAGACAGCGCAAGGTATCCTGGGTAACGCGGCAGCTTCCGCCTTGCTCAGGGCGGGTTGTGTTCCGATGGCGGATTTGGAGGATTTGCTCTACGCCAGAGTCGAGTGCTCGCTCGCGAAGTCGGTCGGCTGCACCGACTCCGCCATTGGAATTCAACATAAAACAGGACGTGTTTCACTGGTGATCAGATTACTGATCTAAGACTACCAGTCACCATCATTAGATTGTGAGCCTTACTTTTTGTAGGCACAGGTTTGCCTAACTAGGGGTGCCGTCTTTACTGACTTCAGATCCAAAAAACAAAAAAAAAACGAAACAAATCTCAACAATAAGAACCATCAACACAAACCTTCGAATGCTTACATCACAGCTCGTCTTCGGGCAGTTCAATTTCAAAGTATGGCTCTACCCACATCACCATGCAGATAGCTTAAAGCGCTTGAATAGTGCAGCATCTCCGGTAGATTCACCATACACAACGCTCCGACCGAATGGCCGATCGGGTAATGGCCGACTTACCCTGAAAGTCATTCCGAAAATGGTCCATTGAGCGCGTGTGCAGCAACGGGCTCCGCACTGCGCGGATGTACAGGTGCTGCACGCTACGACGCACGCGTTTGCGCAATACGCACTTTCCGCAAGACTCTTTGTGATGTCCTTGTTCGGAGCAGATGTGGGCGCACGTACGCGTAAACGCATAGGATGCGGGGCCTCAGCGCGAGGCAACGAGAAAGCATCGTGACGTCAGGGGGTGCGCCTGCTTTTAAACTTCATGAGCGATGCTTCTACGAGTTACATATGTCGGTGGTGGTAGCATGGTTGGCAAAGAACTGTGCAGGAACGAGGGTGCACCGGTCACGGGCATGTTTGAAGGCGTCGTTTTTCAATAGATGTCGGCGTTCGCATGGTTGCCCCTCAGGAGGGTCGAAGGTTCATTGCAGTGCCCCCTCCCGTGTCTTTCTATTACAAGTCAAAATGGCAGGCAGTCTTGCCCCCCCCCCCCCCTTCCACTCATGTGCCCTTCCTCCCCCATTCGTGCGCTTATGATATAATTTGGCGCTCTCAATCAGTTGTATATTCTGATGTATCATGAAATCACAAACACTTCATTTCAGTCCCGAGGAACTCAGATCTATAGAGTCGGGGGCCCCCAATATTAATTTGATATTTCATCACGGGCACGTCAATTTCACACTGCTACACTGCATTTTTAGCTTACATGGTTATATTTCAATGTTTAATGCGTGACCGTCGTTGCTGCCCGTAGCAACAGAAATGCTGCGCTGCTTAAACGCACGAGTGAAGGTGAAATTCCCGGCACGCTGGATGCAAATATGTTAGGAAGGAGGGTACGATGCGACCGGAATAGAACTGAATTGATAGCAAAAATAGTAGGTCAAATAGGCACACGCCTTGCTTTACTCGCCTCCCTTTGCTCGTTGGCTCGAAGTTTTTCGAAACTGCAGGTTTGCAGTCACGTCTGTGGTGCAACCATATACACCTTGGCTGCAACTAAGAATAAGCAGAATGAGCGCATGCACGAGCATCGTGTGGCTACAACATTTCAGAGAAGGAAGCACTTCCATCCCACCCATCGGCGTTTTCCCTGTCTGTGGAACCGCACTCGAACAATTCCCGCAGGGAAGAGGAGAACAGCGTGGGAGCGCTGGCGCATGTGGGGAAAAGCCCACCTCGGGCAGCGCGCCGGTGCTGTTGTACCATGCGCGACGCTATGCCGCCCCCGGCAGTACGAGCGGTGTGATGCGCAGGAAAATTGGCGGCATGCTAGCCTACGTGCATGGTATATACAGAGGAGGGATGAAATTCGGGGGCAGCGTCCCACGGAAGAGGACGCGCCGCACGTGACTCAGACGCGCAGCAAAGCGAGGCGCAGTGCCTGTTCCCTTATACTAACGTCAACGCCACGTGCTCCCGCGGACGAATGGAAGCGAGTTGCAAAGAATGACAAAATGAGTGCGGGGACAGGCCCCTCCGAACTGACTGCCGGGCGAGGGGCCCTGCTTTCTATCCGGTCGCTGCACCGGATGATGACGAAACGCCGAATCTTGTCCCCCGCACCATCATTCGTTCACACGCGGACGGGAAACGACCATCTCGCGCTAGAGTCGCTCTTCACATGCGATGGTCACTGTTACGATTAGGTTCGTCGTCCGTGAGCTGGGAATGATTCGAGTGTCGATACCAGTGGCGCGGCCGTGAGAAAGTGCTACGGATGTGTATGTTACTGCCCACGATGACTTGATTGCCTTTGATTTGTATGCTTTTCGTAGGCAAAGCCGAAGCTATCTTACGAGAGAAAAAAACGAATATCTCACTTATTCACGGCGGCATACGAGTTCAAGGAAACAAGAGACAGCGCGAACCGCGGGACAGGAATGGACTAAGCACTGAATTTCAACCAATACTCTATTCCGAACAAGGGAACATTATATACACATGGGTCATGAAACGATGTGGAGCAGAAAACATACGTGACAAGGCGTCAGTTAACAATTCCGAAGAAAGAAAAAAAACGACATTTACACGAGAGATGTAAAAGTTACTTGTTGAGGCATGCTATCCATTGCACACTCACGCTTACATCACCTTTTTGTCACCTTATCATGCGTGCGATAAGAAACATGCATAAAAGATACCCCTCTATGCGGTCGTTGTTCCATAGGACAAAATGTGTGAGAGGAAAATGACCGCCTTAGAGAGCACTGTAATCTAATGTCCATGTCCTCCTTCCTCTTTTTCTCTCGTACTCTTTTATCCCCCTCTCTCTACGTGTAGAGTAGAAAACTGAACTTAGTCTATATATATATAGTGAACCCCCTACCTTTCTTACATTCATTCGCACCAAATTCCCGCATTACAGCTCGCAGATACAGTCGCTGCGCAATGCACTCGACCAACTGGACAGCCGGGCTTTTTCGGAAGAAAGAATCCCGTGCTACCTACGGGACTTCATGTCGCAGAAGAAGGATATTAAGGCGCTCCTGCGCTTCCTGCGTTCCACCGGTCTCTCCAAACGACTGATCGGAACGCCCTGCATGTGTGTGCATGTGTATTTCTTTTTCTTGATTTATTTTATTTCTCTCTATCTCTATTCTCTTTTCGACCCTTATTTTCCCCTTTTCTCCATGTACAGGGTAGCAAAACAGTTCTTCTATGTTAAGCATCCTTATCTCTTCTCTTTACTTCTTTCTCTCTCTCTAATGAAGGGTTCTGGAGGAAGCTATTTAACCGCGCACAGCTTCACATGGGTTTGTCATTCCATATTTGATCATTGCAAAATACTAAGGCGTCATGTTGACCAACCACCGCGTGTAATATATGAGGCCCATTTCATCGATGAAAAATGTGATGTGTGCTTGAGTGGGCTTTCGATAGCGCTCCCCATTAAGGAACCTGCTTATCTTGCGCGCTGGTAACGGTGTTTTATTTCTTCGGAATTCTTAACAGATATCTTGACACGCCTGTTTTCTCCTACACATCCTTTTATGACCCATGTGCACATATTGTTCCCTTGTGCAGAATAAGGACTTGGCTAAAGGTCAGCGCTTGGTATGTGCTAAAGCAGAAAGACAATAAAAATCGGGACTCACAGATCTGCCATTTGCTGTTTCGACGCTCGTTTCATATATCTCATGCAATAAGTGATAGCTCCTCATATTTTCTTTTTTGTAATTATTTTGTTCATACATGTTCACAACGGTGTTTGTCCAATAGCACAGTAGTGAGGAAACAAATTTTAACGTCAACTGTTCTACCCACTGCTCTTGCCTGGCTAACCCCCCTGCCTACTCTCTTATTTTTCTTCCTTCCTTCCCACCTCCCTCGCTTATGCGGCACTGCACCGGTTACCATAAAAACATTGCTCGCTTTCCATCTTGGTACAAAGACTGACGAAAATAAAGGCTAAGAGGTCTGCTTCAACAGTTGTTCTCTCCGCTTGCATTTCGAAATAGTATAGTGCATCAGTAATAGAGGCCTACATTTCTCGTTTACAAAGGGCCTCCTTTCGGCAGAACAAATGTCGACGATAGCTCCTCCTCATCATGGCTTAAATGTACTCTTTGCATCCCGCATATTATTACAAAGTCGTGTATCCCGTCTCCTCATTATCGGCGACGCGTCTATTTTCGTAAATGTTTGCACAGCGACGACCCGCGGCTGGCTTTGCAGTGTCAAGAACTCGCGCCTGATCACTGAGCTGAAAAGCGAGGATGAACAATGCGCGAGGAACAAAAGACGCAAAGGGAGATGAACACAATGAAACTTGTGTGTTCTGGCTGATAACGCGTCCAGTTAGGAGCTAGAAGGACGGATGAGGGAGAGAACTGGAGATGGGTGCAGGCGCGATGGCGCGCCGGGACATCACTCTACATGAGGGGATCAAAATCTGCGGCATTTCGGGCTCCCGCGCCCGTAGCGTGAGTCACGGCACTGCGTCGCTTCAATGCAGTCATCTCGTTTATCCAGACTGATTGCCCTTGGGAAATATGGCGCGTGGAGGCGGGTGCTGTGAGGGAAGGAGATTAACGGCGGAAAGCTGCTGCCCCCTTTCCCGCTGTGCACGGATCCCGTCGGATTTATATTGGCTGAGAGGAGGGGATTGGGATGTACTGTGTGAAAACTTGCGAAACGCCAGCGCAAGCCGTGTGTACAGCGTCAACGCGGACAGTTACTGAAATAATTCGCGGTTTCGTGCGAAGTGTGAATTTGTGGCAGTGAAAGCTGGTAAAGTTGAGGATGACTTATGATGGTAATATCAAAGGCCGCTGCGCCCAGCCACGCATTTCGTACGACAATGAGGGGGGGCTGTACGCAACGAAGCAAAATGCTTTAAGAGAGAACTTTAAACTGAAGAAAGGCGTTAAATTAACAAAAAAGGGAGAGTGTGATATAGCCCTAAAAACCACACAACTTCAGCGCTTGAATAATACTGGTTCTGGAGAAAGACAAAAGGAAAAGAGGCGGAGAAGGAATATGAAGAAGAAAACAAAAGGGAGAAGGCAGGTAAGTTGACCACAGACACGTCCGTTTGGCTATCCTGCTGTAGAATAAATAAAAAAGTTGGAGACCCAACACATTGAATCCGATCTTTACTTTGGTTTTCATTCGTGCCAGTACCTCGAGAAAACGAGCTTGAAAATTTTCTGGCGCCGACGCCACTTCATATACAACATGTTGGTCTATAGTCCGCCTCGGTGTCTAGGGTGCTCGGCTGCTGACCCAAAAGGCGCGGCTTTGATTTCGGCCGTGGGGCTCCCATTTCGCTGGATGGGAAATGGGAGAGGCCCTGTGCGATGTCAGTGCGCGTCAAAGAACACCAAATGGTCAACATTTCCGGAGCCTTCCACTACGGCATCTCTCAGAATCATATTCTTGGTCTTGGGATTTAAAATCACATATTATTACCATACCGGCTCTACACTACGTAGGTGGTGCAGCTGCGAAGCGTAGTTCACAGGTTTTGATTTTCACATCGAACACGGTCGACTTTCATTCACTACCTAGTTCTCGGCGAAGCGTATACTTGCAGAAGACACCACCAGGAGTGTTCTCTGTGCCGAATTGTTTTCTACCGAAGTCCGTCTCGCTGTACCATTTTATGATCTCAGTCACTTTGCAGTCTGAATTCGGGTCTAGTACGTAATGAAATGGGTCGTCGATGTTATTGGTGTCTTTTCGCCTGACTTGGCTATTCAGCCAATTGTCATAGGCATCATCGTTGCATCCGAATGATTCACTTTTACATTCGCGTTTCCGTTCCATTTGATAAAGCCCAAAGCTACCATAAAAGAACTTACGCCTTGAGATCAAAAGATCATTGATGTACGAATGGTACAAAAAAACAACATAGGATAGGTGATGGGCGTTGTTGGTATTCAAGGTACCATATAACGCTTTACCAAAGAGACAGGTCATCGAGAGACAGTTTAGACGAACAGAAAACTTTGTACCCTCGGATATAGTGGGTTATCTCTAAAGAGCGCGGCCTGCTCTAGAACACAGTCTGAATGATGCTGAAAGAAATACTAAAGATTATTGTCTTTTCAGAGTGATACGTGCTCACAAATGAGGAGTCGTCTAACGGGACCTCGTCAGAAGGAGTTCTCCGTTATATTGCCCTGCACACGGCGAAGCGCCAGGACGAGACAAATTACTCCCCTGCAGCATTTTCCAGCCACGTCGTTGCAATCTCTTCCGAGACTTCCACCCCTCTGCGAAGACATATGGAGGAGCACGTACGCCGCTCCAATGACCGGCTCTTAGCAGGCATTGGGTGTTTTCTGAATGGTCATTCCGGCCAGGCCCCTTTTAATTGAACGTCCTCCCGAGATTAGAAGCCCATAGGAGCTCGGAGAATCCGTCGTAGCCAGACACGTTTTAATTTCGAGAAGCACTACCGCGACCTCGTTCTTCGTCTCCACCGGAGAGGCTTCTCGAAGCTTTAAGTGATGACGAAGCTGGGCCGCAACGCGTGAAGCAGCTGTGTATGTGTGCTGGTCGTCGCCTACGAAACCTGCCACCATTCTTGCTCGCAATGCGAGCTCGATTCACTTTCTGTTTGCACGCTGAGGTTGCCCTGGTAACGCATGCTCCATCCGGATGGAGGGATTCAGTCACTTCCAGCCCTCTACATCCTCTTTCGACGGCTTTATACCCGAATCCCTTGGCAGTCTTCGCTACCTTTACGTTTGCTTTATGCTCCCGTTATACCACTCCGACTACAGCTCTTTCGGGGACGAAGCAAATCAAATAGCTCACATAGGCGCATCTACTTTCTTGCTTCGCCTTTTCTTTTTATTTTTTGTTGCTACCAGCTGGAAGATTCAATTTTGCACGCCGGTCTGCATCTCGGTGCGTTGCCCGCGTTGTGCCTGGGTGAGCATGTGTCAGAGGTCACGAATGCGCGTCGCACAATGTGGCGCCGGGGGCTCTTTTTCGCGAGCCGTATTTCTTTTGCAGATTAACCAGGCGAGATGTTTTGGAACAGGCTGCGACCTGAGATAGCGCTTCTATAATCAGCAGGTGCACCGAAAAAAAAGCGTCATTCACGAGGATTTCGATATACTTGGACTTTACCCTTAGTTATACGTCTTCCCGGGTTGTGCTGTTCTGACAGGGTTGACTCGCTTCAGCGGTGGTCCTAATATGATATTTACACGATATTCGGCAGCGATCTGTAGGAGGACGCTTCGTGTGGACAACCCTGTCCTTTTTGGTAAGGGCCGCAACATAAACTACGCATATGGTTGTAAAGTTGATGCCGATCCGTGCTTCTTTCGCATAAGAAATTCATTATTACTCAATAACCAGAAAATGACTTCATGTGCTGAGGCCTCTTGTATATATGCTTACTTATTTGCTTCGCTAGGCTCCCTGAATAACACCGAAGGCGTTAAATCTTTTCTAAGTATTACTAAAACTTGTATGCAGGTATGACTTTGTCACTATATTTTCATTAGTAAGTGCCAAACCAATATCGCATCCTTAAAGTCACTCGCTAGGCACTTAAAACTTGTTTCTTTGGTGCAAGCATTTTAAATCACTAAAGATTAAGGCTGCAATACATTTTCACATCGCCCGTTTATACTCACGTTCTCCTATACTTACGTCGCCTCTTCACGCATAAGTGTCACAGCGTACAACCTTTGTAGCATTCCCAACCTTCGGTTTTTCCAGGCTCTCTTGACATTTTACATCATTAAGGGTAACTCTGGGTTTTTAAACGTCGCTTTCTATTCTTGTTTAAACGTTTGACGATTAGTGCACAGTCCGTACAGAGCCAGTGATCTCAGCAAAAGTAAAATCTACACTGTGCAAACAGAATCATGCGCAGGTCCAAGAAATTCGTACAAGTTGTGGCACCCCCTTAAACGTATTGAAGCTAGTGTGCGCAGCGCCAGCGTACTGCAAGTGGCAAGCCCTAGCAATTATTTTAAGCTATAGATGTTACTCGATAGTGAGAACGCTAACCTGTACGCAAATTAAGTTATTATTGTCATTCTTGTTAGTAGAGCATCTGGGTCATCTTATCGTCGCTCACCATCTTAAAGTTGGTTTTGGACATCCCCTGTTCTCCAGTCCTCTCCAGTGAATGAAAACCTGCACCAACGCCTGAGCGAAATACAGAAGCAATATGACTCCGCACTTAATCGCATGAGAGCGATTACAAGGGAAGATGCAACTTTTTTCAAACATTTATGTAATCTCGGAGTACGCTTGTGTAGAAGTAGCAACGCGTCTCCTTAAAGAAACGGCGCATTGCCAAAGCACTACCCACGTTGTCAACGTTCTCTAGTCCAGATTTCTACGCGACTGCAGAAAGACGAACTGACGCTACGCACTATGCTACCGCGGTACGTTTGCGGGAACGTTTCACAATGAATACTACCGCAGCATCGGAGGCGTCGCGAAGCTATACTTTTTAGGGGCGAAGCTCTTTAACCCGTGGGTCGTGCATCCATGAAGTATGTATAGTAGTAGTAGTCGTCGTCGTTGTCATCGTCATCGTAGTAGTAGTAGTAGTAGTAGTAGTAGTAGTAGTAGTAGTAGTAGTAGTAGTAGTAGTAGTAGGTAGCCCCCTCTCGTTTAGTCATTGGAATATCCGCTGGATGGCGGTACTTTATATGATGGATATATGATGAAAATCTGCGAGATGGCGGTACTTGAAGTGTTTTCTAGATGGACGGACGCATAGATAGACAGACAGACAAGCAGACGAATGGATGGATGGACGCGTGGACGGACGGACAGACAGATGCTTGGACGAACGAACGGACGCATGGACGGACGGATGGACGCATAGACGGACGCACGGATGGACGGTACCAAAAACGAACGGACGGACAAAAGCGCGGGCCGACTGACGGACGCTTTGACCCACTCATGATCATTCACTCCATAGATATGTCGTGATTTTATTTCTCTGGCGCTGCAATAACTTTTCATTCGATGAAGAAGTTGGTTCAAAATCGAGCATAGCAATTTATTATCGATGCTATAATATACATCCTGAAATGTTTGTGCAGGCACATGGGAACACAGAAAAGAGCACGAACGGGCGCAATTTTTCTAAACGAGTGGGTTGAAAGGGTTCTAGATCCAAGGTGGTAGCAATTTCTTATGTACATGGGCTTTCGCACAGAATAAAAAAAAAAGGGGGGGGGGGGCAGCTGGAAGGTACGATGTAAACGTGGTGTCTTCGGGCAAAAACAAAATCGGAAGAGTGTGCGCGTTGGTCAACCAGAATTGTGACAAAGCGAGCAGTGTACATAAGGAATGCAGCACAATATACAAGTTCTAGTTTGTTGAATGTGCACACAATGTGGTTAACTTCTGACGTGTGGTTGTGTATATATAGGGCAGACTGCCAGATGTATTAACACGAGGCTAAGGGAGCATATGTCGAGTTTGAAAGGTCGCCCCAATACACAGTTAGCACTGCATTACAATGAGGGCGCATGTTCTCCTTGTTTTAACAACACTACCTTGGAATATGAGCATGGAAACAGAACTTCGAGAGAAATAATGGAAGCCTATCTTATTAACAAGCTGAAAGATAAGTGTCTTAGCCGCCCTTCGTTTGTTTACTAGCGAAAGAAATTTCGCTCCTGTCCGGTGTTCAATGAGCTTGTGATCGTAAGTTGTGATATGTGCGCAGTTCAAATATTTTTGGTGATGAGATGGCGCAAATCTGAGGGGTATTCAGTGAATGTTTTTGAAAAAAAAAACTTTTGTTTGATTGCACCCGTTTGTGTTTTTTTTCTGTGTCCCCGTGTGTCTACGCAAACATTTCAAGATGAATGTGTTCCAATTAGGACGAATCGCCATGTTGCTATAATATAGTGTCGCTAAATTTTACGCATTTTGTCGGCGTAGAACATAAAAAAAAACAGTTGAAAAAACTCTAGATATCTATACAATTTTCTTTCTTACAGTGAATCTCCATAGCAACGTCTTCATACTTCACAAAGCCCTACCGAGTTACTTATTTATTGTTACTGTAGTATCTTACATTTTTTACAGCAATAATAAAACGACATTAGGAAAACCAAAAATGTAATCAACGTGCATGTTTTCTTTGTTCGCGCTATCTGAAACAAACATTTGTAACTCTAATATAGCTGCTGCTTTTTAGATTTGAGCTATATAAGCACTTCAATGGGCTTCTAACGTAAGGTGCTTCAATAGGCATCCAACGAAAAGATCACACTTACTTTTGTTCATTTTAATAGCTAAGCTGTTTAACCTGGCCGTAGAAACTTCGCCGTATACAATATGCACAAAAACGATCATCATCAGGAACAGGCATGCATTCTCTTCCTCTGCGGTAAAAATGTTTGAGCTATTGCGCGCGCAACTTCTCGGGTGGGGATGCGCCGCAACAACTAAGCAAGTCTTACTACCGAGCACAGCAGGCGCTAGCGTCAATCGAACACTCTGCTGAGTGAATAGGTGCACGCGAAAAGCGTGCAAAAAATGGAAAAAAGAAAATAGAAAAGAAGGCCTGCCCCAAGTTGAACAAGGCTTCAAACGACGAAGCGGGATTGTCCTGATGTCTAACAAAAACAACCAATAGCCTAAAAACAACCTCACAACAACTAGCTAAAGCCCAGAAATGACCTACAATCAACAAAAAACATAGCTCAAAGCCTAGCAGCTATCTATATATAGGCAACCTGGCATCACCTCGATAAAAACCTAGCTACAACATACAAGCAACCAGAATAGACATCAAATTCGTCCATCGTCACTGTTTCAAGCATTGCACGACTTAGTGCGAGCTACATCATTTTTCTCGCACTTTCTCATCGATATACTTGACTTAGATTTCCGTGACAAGAGCCCACAATCTCTACGTTACGTAAGGATTATAACTGAAGGGTATGTTTGCAAGAGTAGCGGGAAGTTAAAAATAGAGAGTAAGAAAGAATGAAATTATTATTGAATACTTTTCTCAAACTTCAGATAATAGGGCGTCTGATTTGACAGGGTACTTCAACTTGCGTACATGTATCAGCATTAAAGCCTGAAATAAATCTTTCTTGTATCTATAATGAAGTTCGAAATGATAAGTATGACATGAAATGCAAGTAATGAAAATGGCATCGCTGATAACCATAAAAGTTTGGAAATATCTTCGTAGGCATACGACACTGCGAGGTGGTATAATCTCACACGGCATAATATTACGTGAAAAAGAAGCAGATCACCAATAAACTAAAGCTAAGATAGGTTACTGTACGTCTGAATTAGGCGTTTTCATTGTAGTTCTTTATAGTCAATGATCACTGCGCTTCATCAAGGCCCCAAAAAACGAATGTGTTCCATTCACATTTGTTACCTACCCCGCCATTCGACGAAAACCGGCGCAAAAATATTCTCAACACCTTATCCGTAAACACACATTAACATATCACGTGCAAAGAGCATGCGAAGTGAACAGCACATACACTCCATTTTTTTTTACATATTGAACTTTTCCGATCAGTAAGTGAACAGCGCGGCACATGTATTACTGATTAATAAAATTTTGCTTCATTACATGCTGCCACAGATAGCTAACTATATCTGCATCACTGTTGCATGCAAAATGTGAAACGAACATAAGTTTTTCTCCAAAATTACTAGGTCCAAGTTGCATGCCCTTCTGTAACGAGCCTAACCCACCTGGACCACCCTCGCATGAACCTAGTGCGCTTCATCGTAGTGTTAACAAGCGAAAAAGCTGCAGTTTACGAGTGAAAATATTAAACTTTGAGGGCGACTAACTACAGGAGAACAGCTTGGAATGCAAGGCGACGAAAGCGAGGCCTTTCCCCCGGGGCAGTCATCGGGCACTCTCTCGACCCAAATTATTTTTTTTTTCATTTCACACTTCACACATAATTGCTTACCTGTCTTAGACGACGATGAAATGGAGATCCTGGGAATCGGTGTGTTGCTTCCGCCTATGGTTTATAGAGAGATCCTCGTCTTCGTCGCGAGATCACCAGCAAACAAGGAGTCACTCAAGAACGCAGACAAACCGCTCTGCCGTGAGTCAGCTCTGTTCGACGGAGAAGCCAAAGCGAAGCGTGCGTGCGTGTGCAGGAGGCTCGAGAGCAGTGATAGAGATGGGGATGATGCTGAGCGCTTGGCGGATTCTCAGAAGAGTGGCGGCAGCGAACGGGGAATGGCGCTAAGGCTCAGCCCTCCCCCTCCCCCCACCTTCCGGTACCTCCAATCAATGGCTCGAGTAGAGAGATTCGCCCTACGTGAACACCAGAAACGGGCACTCGAACTGTTGCACTAAGGAAAGCACACTAACCACAGCGCCATCTCTGGGAGAAAAATAACTTCGATAAAGTTTTCATAGATCGAAAGAGGTTCACCAAGCTTTGGAAAACCACCGAGAGGGTTCACACCGCCGTCTAGTGACGGCCAGTCGAGGTCCCGAAAGAACATCGAGCTCCGGAAGTGGAGTTCGCCACGCTGCAGTGTTGCTAGGCTACGCTCCCTCACTGTGCGTCACGCCACTTGCTTGCGTGGACACCCGTCTTCATTGCGCATGCGTAGTAGGCTCCGCGTTGCTACGCACGCGCGTGCGCCGTCTCACTTTTAGGGACGACAAGAGGGAAAGAAGGCGAAAAAGGGAGGTGGAAGAGAAGGGAAAAGTCGGCGCGGCTACGAAAAAAACCGACGGAGCGCCGAAACGAAACGGCACGCAACGTTTGCTTTGTAGGTCGATTGCGATGCTTTTCCGAGGTTCACATTTCTTCGCTGCAGAAGGAACATCCAGCATCCGGTCTAGCGGCCAGTGAAAAGCAGGTTTCATTGCGTGGTAGTCCGAAGTACGAGCCCCGGACATCTGGACATCAGTTATCGGTCAAGTATAGTTTTAAGGCGGAATTTTTAGAAATCGTAGCTCGACGGAATGGAGGGCATCTGGCTATAAACAATTGAAGCAGTGAACAAAATATATTATTGTGGTCCACTTTAACGTATACCATAGGCGTGAGGTATTACTTACCCGAATAACATTTTTCTTAACGTATAAGCAAGTGTAGTGGCTGCCTGGAATACTTAGACAGTTCAAGCATGTTTTCAATGTGCGCGTTTATGTGAAAGGCAGTATCCAAAGCGTCCATGCTCTTGCGCCAGTTGTATCAATGACCAGAGGGAAAACCGGCAATTTTGCGATCAGCTTCCAAAATTGACCTCGTTTTCAATATTTCAGAATATAAATCATTTCTTTCTTTCAATATCGCCAATCAATTGAGATGAAGATGTGCGCCTATACCGCGCACTACTATTCAAACTAAATAAACTATTTTACTCTTCAGTGGCAAGTTAGGAAACCTTTACCGGAAACCTTTACCTTAGATGCGCTGGTGTTTTTGCGAGTGTTTTCTCATACCCGCAGTGGTTTCAACTACTGGTCTAAAAATAATAACAGTAAGAGACATGGGGAGTAGACAAAGAATTTTGTAGGAAGCAGGGGGACCTACATAGCCCTGCGAGGTATACGCCGGCGTGATGTTTTCAAGGAATAATAATACTGTGATGCGACTGTGATGCGACGTAGTGCCTGCGCACACACCAGGGGGTCAGAACTAAATGTTTTTGTTTCGGTTTTAGTTTCGTTTCGTCGCAAAGAGTTCTGTTCCGTTTCCGTTCCGGCACAAAAAGAATTATTCCATAATGGTTCGCAACGTTATTTAGTTGCGTACCAACGCTTTGAGGCTGAGTAACAACAAAACGATTGGATTTGTCGCAAAACTACCCACTCCCCTTTTAAGAAATGTGGACAGGGGTATACTACGTCTTTCTCACATTCTTAAGAGAAGCACATCTAACTGTACCGAGAATTCCCTGAAAATAAGCCTGAGCCAGTACCACTCTAACGTATACTAAACTTTTTCCAAATGGAATTTCAAATTTTTTTTAGCTAGCTCAATGCTTTGC
The DNA here is from genome assembly GCF_013339725.1 of Rhipicephalus microplus. Classification (NCBI taxonomy): domain Eukaryota; kingdom Metazoa; phylum Arthropoda; class Arachnida; order Ixodida; family Ixodidae; genus Rhipicephalus; species Rhipicephalus microplus. The sequence continues at coordinate 284,522,265 of NC_051165.1, forward strand.
GTCAAGACATGTAATATGGTGGGGAAATTTAAGAAAAACGGAAAAGAAAAAGGCCCCAGCCCGGGCCACTAGGTATAACGGGCTTAATCCAATTAAAAGGAAAATGAATAGGGTTAGCACCAAAAGATTTTGTTTTAAATAAAAGAAAAAGAAATAAAGGGGGGAGAAGAAAAAATTGAAAGGAGGGAGGGTAAGGAGGGGAGGGGGAGTCAACTACCCGCGGAGCCAAGCCAGGGGAACGGGGGCAAAACCAGCGGCTTTTATTAAAAACCGCTGGCATGGACTCATAAGCAGCCCGTAATCAAGCCTTCCTCTCATAAGCGAAACTGCTGTTTATATAAAGCATTCTTTCGTACCGCCAATCTCTTCTCCACGGTGGCAGGTGTCACAGGCTCACGAAAGTCCACTTTAACTATTATAAAGAACTGTGCTTGCCACTGTTTTGCAGTCTAATATAGATTGAACACATACTTTAGAATACCTGCTTATTGATAACATGCTAATTTTCGACTATACTTGCAATGCTTCTCTCTATTTTTTCTCCGATTTACTATTCCCCTTTATTAACACAGGTTGCAAACAAGATGCTTGTCTGATTAACACTCATACCTTTTCTCCTTCATGTCTCACTTTTTCCTTTTATTTATTCTGTTCTGTTCTAACTATCCTGCTGTGTAGAAGTTCAGGATTACGTCACTACGGCTACTTTATTCCTATAAGCACTGCAGAACTGAAATGAACAAGTATAGAAAAAATTATCAAACAAAAAATGATGAAGATCTCTCTCTTTCCCTCTTCGTCAAATGTAATTCTTAATCGCATGTTCATACGTGTGTAGGCACGTAGGTTATTATACGCCATGTCATTACACCACTTTCGCTCCAAATCGCTCCAGTCCGCATTCTTTATACAGATCTAAAGGCCCATTGCTACGCAGCCTAAGTGACTTTTACACTTCCTTCCTTTCTCAGTAAATTGCACAGCGCAGTTGCGCAGGAACGCCCGTACTTTCAAGCTAAGCCTAGTGCCAAAAACAATTAAGATCGCACCACTGCTTCTACCAGATGGAAAAGTAAAGAAAAAATGGTGGCCGGTGTTATGTATACGCCATATCTTAGGCACTGTAACTATTTAGTCTTTCTCGGAGGAGTAAAGCATGCTTTCCCGCAAGACTCGTTCGATCGTGTGGCATATACAGAAACCATCAGAACACCCCTTTTTTTTTTTTTTTGATCGTCGGTATTCTCCGAAGATTACGCGGAGTGTGTAAGTTCACTATCGGCAGTGTAGGGCGTGTAGCGCGGTAGTTTTTGGCGTGTCTCGCCCGGCTGCAGGCGGCTCAACGTTCCATATTTTATGAGCATTAGACGTCACAGCCGCCGGCACGAAGGCCTCCCGCAACGCATTTGATCGCGATTTATCCCCCCCACAGGCTCTGTCTCGCCGTTTACCTTATTTCCGTTCCTCCTATTTTTTCTCTCATGTGCTCTCGCTGTAATCTACTGCAGTTCCATGTTGGGGATTCGGCCACGTAGGCCGAGCTCCCCGGCTGAACCATGTATATTGCTATGAACGGGATAAACACCAGCGGATAAATGAGAAACAAAAATTAAATAAAGGTATACCAGTCATCCAAGAGTCACCACGGCGCAAAGTATGGTCTCGCCGGTTCGGTATGGTGGATAGGCCTTTTGTTTTTACACGTTGTATTGCTGTGGATGTTACGCGCGATTCCGCAGCTGGCAACTTATCCTAGTCGTTCAAAACGCGGAACTTTTTCGATGGCGAAATAATAGCGTAAAAACTGCGACTCCAGGCGCGACACAGGGTGGGCCTTCACGAACGGTAACACTTCCAGCATTTCTCTCTTACAGGCACGCCTTGTTTAGTTGCGTATATTGGTAAAAAAGGCACAGAAAAGTTACAATGTGTTCTTTCAAAACAAAGAGAGGCAAATTAACATCGATTGGTGGCAGAGGTAGTGCCTGGACATTGGCGGATGTTGTTTACTTGCTTTTGGACTCGTACGTTGAATGTGCTCAGGCTGCGGGCTTCATCATGTCTGTAATGTCTCTCTCTCTCTCTCTCTCTCTCTCTCTCACACACACACACACACACACACACACACACACACACACACACACACACACACACACACACACACACACACACACACACACACACTTATGGAAATATCGTGACAATTGAGACCTTTTCGTTTTTGTTCGCTTAAATAAAAACCAAGAAATTTCGTAACTGACCTCGCTGACGAGCATGGTTGCGAAATTTAGCAACTGCACAGCTTCTTTTCAATTTTCCCCTTTTTGTTTCTTTTTTTTTTTTTTTTTTGGAAACGGCGCTATCGTGGTGGTTTGGAAAAGCAATGTTGGCCGCACCGAAGCTGGCGGTCCTCCGTAGGCTCCGCTGCCTTCAAATGCTGGTGCGAATTTAGGTGCACTGAAATCTCAGCACCCATAGATTAATGGAGGATCCCGCTACAGTCGTTTTTTCCTGTTCTTTATTGGTTAATTTGTTTACGAATTTGTTTAACACAAAATGTCTTTAAAATATATATGCTTCACGAAAATAGGCAATATGTCATTCACACGATTGTCGAGGTGAACGTACAGAATTCACATCAATTTGGTGCATTGGACATAAAAATTTTAAATAAATACATGGGCTGTGTTCCAATTCTAAGACAGATCGTAGACAGTCTACGCAGACAGCTTAAAAAACTGTACCGAGCCCATGTTGCCTGAGAAATGAAACACGTTTGAATGGCTGGATGTTTGAATGGATGGATGCATGTATCCGGCTGTGCTCTTTAGATCGGGCGGTGGCTCACGCCACCTAGCTATAAAGTTAAGAACTATTGCTATGTGTTGGAGGATTGAATTTCACTCGCGCCTTGATTGTGGCCACCAATCAATTGAACTCCGTCTGGTTAATTTTACACGTTTAAAGTCTATTTTGCCTTCACTGTCCCTAAACCCCAATGCGTTGAAAAAATCCGTGCCATTATCTTTGGACTATACAGAACCCTTTACAGAACATTATCAAACGTTCAGCCGTTTCCTTCTCCTCTCTAAACGCACTACCTACCGTGTATGTGTCTTCGTATTTGGCTCGGTACGTCTTCATCCTCAATACTCCCGTTCTAGCCTCGAAAAGCAAAGAACTGCCCCAAGAATTGTAGATCTTTTCCCTTGCTCTTTCCTGCTTAAAAGTTCGGTAGGTCTCCAGTGATGATTTCGGAAGCATTCCCACCTTCCACATGTCCCTCTCTGTTTCTTTCACCTTCTTCTTAACCGATGTTTCCTCTGGGCTTGGTATTCTGCTGTTGTCTAAATACTTGCTCGACAATTTTAGAGTTCGCTTCCTCCATTTAGTATCAACATTCTTCATGTACAAATGGCTGAAAACATTCCTAGCCAAATGCTACTTTCCCATTTTTGTCAATCGCTCCTCAGATTCTATCTTGCTGCTAGCTTCCCTGCACTCGAATGATGTCCATCTCACGTTACCTTGTACCCCTGGTTCGGGGTGTTCCCGTGTGCTCCCAAGCAAGTCTATTTAAGCCACGTTGTTTAATTTTTAATCTTGCTTGAACCTCTGATCTCATGCACAAACAAAACCGCATTACCGAACGTCGAACCTGGGGCCATGACACCTTTCCAAATCCTTCTCACAACGTCATACCTATTGTAGTTCAACAGTGCTCTATTTTTCATTACAGCTGCATTCGTGTTACCCTTAGTCAATACGTGTCTTTCGTGCTCCTTTAGTTACTCAGCTCCATTATTTATCCGTACGCCTAAATATTTGTATGTATCCACTATTTCTAGCGTGACTTCCTGTATCTTATGCTCATTGCCTTTGTTATCACTAAAAATTATCATTGCCAATTTTTCTTCCAGAACTTCAAATTTAACCTATCTCCCTCATTACCACAGATGTCTATCAATCCCAGCAGATCTTCCTTGTTGTCGGCTAATAATACTATATCACCCACATACACCAATACTGGCAATGACTGTTCAATCTGTTTCTTTTGCTTGGCAAAAAAGAGGATGAATCCGAGTCGACTCCCCTCTAATTTGGCTTCTAGTCCCTGGAGATATAGCATGAATAACAAAGGTGACAACGGACATTCCTGTCGAAGCCCGCGTTGTGTCTGTATAGGTTCAGATACCTTCTCTTCCCATTTGATAACTGCCTTGTTACTTTCATAGATATCCTTTAGAAGTTTAGTTATTCCATCTTCCACATCTAGTGCGTCCATTATTCCTCGCAAGTATTCTTGAATCACACTATTGTAAGCTCCCTTGATATCTAGAAATGCCAGCTTCAACGCGATGAGGTGCCACCTCGTGTCGTGAAGAGAAAGCTAAGATAAACAAACGTAACCTTTATTTTTTAGGCTTGTTCTGAGTTAAAAACTAAAAGATATTGATTAGCTGTGTCATTAGCTATCTGTGGTGAGTATTAAGACACACCCATGAAAGGTCTCTGTCATTAAAAGCTCAGAATAGCACCGATGCTATGGTGATGTTTCTGCGCGAATAATATTGAAGTGAACAAAAAAAAGATGCGATTCGAAGATCATAATCGACGCCGATTACTTCCTTTTTTTTTAGAAACACTGGGAGTTTGTACTTGAACTACAGTGGTAATAAGAGCGCGTAAGACGAAAAACGATAGAGAGAGTTCCACAGACGAGCGTTGGCCAATGTAACTCAGCTGTCTATATCGTTTCTTGTCTGCCTATGCGTTCTTATTACCCCTACACTTCATTCCTCATTAAATTATATTTGGTTTGCATTTTTCTCTCACACATACCGACAGCGAGCACCAACTACATAGTCTTACGACGGAGTTTCTTTTTCGCGCGTTTTCAGCTTTATAGTGTTATAATATCAAACATTTTACCTTCATCCAGAATATCAAAAGAAAGCCAATATGACCAGAACACGAAATCAACGTTAATTACTTATGTGTGGGGTTTAACGTCCCAAAACCACTCTATGATTATGAGAGACGCCGTAGTGGAGGGCTCCGGAAATTTCGACCACCTGGGGTTCTTTAACGTGCACCCAAATCTGAGCACACGGGCCTACAACATTCCCGCCTCCATCGGAAACGCAGCGACCGCAGCTGGGATTTGAACCCACGACCTGCGGGTCAGCAGGCGAAATAAATGTGACATGTCATGGTCCTTTCCAGTAATCGCAGCGCCTCACCTTCCCCTGGTGGCTCATCCCTGGGGCATTATGGGAGAGCGGAGCGCCTGCGGGTAAACCGGACGACGCTTTCCCGCCTTCGCATGCTTTTATCGCGCGCCGAAAGTGGTTTTGGCTGGCGTAAACAAACGCCACGTCTTACCGCTCTGACTTTCATTCACGCACATTAGACTGTGTTGTCTGTCGCAAATAACATTAATTATCATTGAACATGCCGAATAAAGAAAACGGTGGACACACGTACTCGTTTCTTGGATGTGATAACACACGAAAGTCACCGGACGTTTCGTTCATGGTTTACCCGCCACGGTGGTCTAGTGGCTAAGGCGCTAGGCTGCTGACCCGCAGGTCGCGGGATCGAATCCCGACCGTGGCGGTCGCATTTTCGATGGAAGTGAAAATGCTTGAAGCCCATGTGTTTGGGTGCACGTGAAAGATCCCCGGGTGGTCGAAATTCCCGGAGCCCTCCACTACGGCGTCTCTAATCATCATCATCATCATCATCAGCCTGACTACGTCCACTGCAGGACAAAGGCCTCTCCCATGTTCCGCCAGTTAACCCGGTCCTGTGCTTGCTGCTGCCAATTTATACCCGCAAACTTCTTAATCTCATCTGCCCACCTAACCTTCTGTCTCCCCCTAACCCGCTTCCCTTCTCTGGGAATCCAGTCAGTTACCCTTAATGACCAGCGGTTATCCTGTCTACGCGCTACATGCCCTGCCCATGTCCATTTCTTCTTCTTGATTTCAGCTATGATATCCTTAACCCCCGTTTGTTCCCTAATCCACTCTGCTCTCTTCTTGTCTCTTAAGGTTACACCTACCATTTTTCTTTCCATTGCTCGCTGCGTCGTCCTCAATTTAAGCTGAACCCTCTTTGTAAGTCTCCAGGTTTCTGCTCCGTAGCTAAGTACCGGCAAGATACAGCTGTTATATACCTTCCTCTTGAGGGATAGTGGCAAACTACCTGTCATAATTTGAGAGTGCTTGCCAAATGTGCTCCACCCCATTCTTATTCTTCTAGTTACTTCTGTCTCGTGGTTCGGCTCTGCGGTTATTACCTGCCCTAAGTAGACATAGTCTTTTACAACTTCAAGTGCACTATTACCTATCTCGAAGCGCTGCTCCTTGCCGAGGTTGTTGTACATTACTTTCGTTTTCTGCAGATTAATTTTAAGACCCACCTTTCTGCTCTCCTTGTCTAGCTCCGTAATCATGAGTTGCAATTCGTCCCCCAAGTTACTCAGCAATGCAATGTCATCGGCGAAGCGCCGATGGTGGATTAAACCCCAACAATTGTATTATTTGTTCATTGCTTGGTGCTACGTACTTCATGGCTTCGATGCTGCAGCTAAGTTGAACCTTTGTTAGTATGTCTTTGTCTTCACTCAGTCTGATTACAGGGCTGGGATTTTACACATGAAGCACACCGTGTAATTACTGCAGCGATAGCATGTTTTACGCTGTATGAAAACAAGTACTGCATGAGTAGTATCCGCTCTACGAAAACGCTGGTAATTGTTTTTTTTTTACTACTCTCAGCGTCCAAAGTGCAAGGTTTTCTGACACGCAACATTTGAAAAAGGCAATTAGTGTTCAAACCTACACAGCATAGTGGGGCTCGAGCCCATTTATAAGGGTGGGATTTCGACATTCATTGTCATTCGCGCAGTGCACGGTCTTGCACTGCGTATGGCGCGAAACTATATCACGAGTGATAGTGCCCGACATGAAGTATCAATAATGAAGCTGAACGCTCATACTGGCAATAAAACAAAAAAAAAGCTTCCGCCTTGTGGAAATTCGATCAAAGAAGCACAGAGGACTCGCCGCGAAATCCGAGAAAAGTTTCTAATTCAATGCGCTCTTTCGCGGGTACGTGAGCACTTTCCCGGGTCATTATTAAGTCAAGGATACTAGTGTTTGCTGGCTTCATGTTGCTCTAGGTTGTGCCTTTTTTTTTTTCGTGAGTGCAGAATGAAACATGGTTGGTACTCGCAATATTCTCGCAACGACGCGTTCGTACGCCCGCACGCTGCGGGAAACCGGGTGAGCCAACGCTTTCGCACGCAGACGTTACTCCGCCGGCGCTCCGGCTTCCCATAATGCTTTGCAGCCGCCGTAGGGGGCGCGCGCCAGTTTCTGGAAAGGTCCATTGGCGGCACCAAAAGCACCGGCTGCGTTTTCTACTATATTAGGGGTTTGTAAATGTTTTTTTTCTTTTTTATGCAACTGAAAAACAACAAAAAGAAAGTCTAGCGTACTCCTCTAGTTTGATAATAAATAGTGGACAGCAAATCGAATGTACATTATTTATGGTTTTCTCGCATTCTTTCCGGCACAAAACTTCAGTTTCTGGTCGTGGGAAGGTCAGTTAAAGAATTCATCTGAAAATAAAGCGACGTGAAAATTACATAAGAATAAATTGGAGTTTTGTTATAAAAGTTGTAGATCGATGATAATAATGTTACCATTTGACAAGGAACTGAACATTTTCTTTTCTGTTATTGCTGTTGTTTCTGCCGTATTCGGTCGTTCAAGAACAAGACCCAAAGTGACTACAGGAAAAAGATACGCCATATTCACAAGACAAAGTCTTCTCTTTTCGCAATAATAAATTCAGACTTATTGATGAAATACTCCATTTCCTTTAAAAAAAATTGAAAAATGCATGAATGGTGACATGACTAAAGCAAGAATAATGATATCGTTGCATCATGCGTGACAAGAGTTCGATATAAATTCTGCTTAACGTTCTCTTGTTAGGATAGTAGCAATACCTACAAAACAACATTGAGAATTATCCTCTTTCCTACCCTTTTTCCCCACCCCCGTACAGGGTAGCGAACCAGTTCTTCTAGATTAACTTCCCTCCTTTTATTTATTTCTCTCTCGATTATTACTACAAAAATTCGCCTATACGCGAGTTTTGCTTCGCGACGACCGCGAAGTAACGAGCGTGATACTCCGGCGCGCGCAACGCATATTTCTCGACTATTGAATGATGAACGATGTCGTTACCCACAAATTTAATGCGTCTTGCTTAGGTTTTACTTGACTCATTTATAAAATAAAAAAATGGCAGATCCCACGTACAGTGGGAATCGATGATATGTGAAGCACGAATGAGAAAGCTTGATATGTCACTTTAAAATTAGCACGATGCTACGAGGTGGAGGTAAATGATGCCGCACATTACTTCCGTGTCATGATTATCATGTTTCGATGTGTCATTTACCTTCGCGCCTATGTACTGGACGACGTCTTTCATGGTCCCAATGTTTTTTTCTTTAATAGTTCAATATCACTAACATGTCGCTAATCGATATAACTGGTGCCGTATTGGAAGTCACGACATCGTATTAGCCACGGTGGCTAATACCATTTTGTTAGCTAACGTAATGTTCGCGATTGTGCACCGCCGATAACGAACAATCAATGGCAGTGTCCGTATATGCCGTCAGTAAATGTTGCCGATAACTTCTTAGAATTATCAGGAATGCACGCCTGTTCATTTTACTGCTAAAGTTAGGTCCACAAGTCGTCGTATAAAATGGCGACTATTGGTGGCGATGTGACGAGAGATTTCGAACTTGAAGCTTACTCTGTTCTTATCGCCTCTAGCTCGTAGTCATAGCGCCTTGCGATATTGCGCGTGCGTAGTTACATCGCTTGGAGAAAATAAAAGAAATATGCCAGTACGACGCCTTCAGCCAAGGTGCACTATATAGCAATATCCAGAATATTTCGTATTTCCCAGCTGCTTCTGCGACTGAGCGATCGCTAAAAGCAATGGGTTACGAATAGTACCGAATGTATTTCGAACACCAAATACTGCAACTTTCAGTAAGAAAGTAAGTGAAGATGTTGAGGCAAAGGAGGAAGTAATGAGCTGAGTGGGAAAACCTCTTCACTTCAGCAAAGAAAAACGAGATAGATAGCGTTTAATACTTGTCCGTACTGAACTGCGAGTAATCGATATTCCGAAGGCACCTTAGCACTCACTAGCCTTCCTGATCTTCCGGTCATCCCATCACCTGTCTGTTATGTTAATTGATGCCAATTAAGCCACATTAATGAAGAAAACGAGAGTCGCATGGCCTGACGTTGGACTAGGGAGCAGTGGCAGCAAGGCTTTTGACATCATCAACGCTAAGAGAAGCTGGTGCGCAAGTTTGAAACGCAGTGTTGGACCTCGAAACTCTGCAAAGCTGAAATGCTCTCTCCGGTTACGGTGCTCAGCTGCTGCTCCAAAGGTGGCGAGTTTGGTGCCGGCCATGGTGGTCGCATTTTGATGACAGCGAAATGGTTAAGGATCGCATAATTTTCGATGTCAGCTCACGTTTAAACACACCAAATGGTCATCGTTTGCGAAGCACTCCACTGTGGCATTCATCATATTCATATCGTGGATTTTGGGACGTTAAACCCCAGTTATTATTATGAAGTACGCTGTCTTTCATATCAAACTCTTAGATTTTATCCCGTTAGTTTAAATTTCATCACAGTTTTTATACGGTTATCGTATGTGGAAGCTATTTAAACTCTCTATAAACGTTTGTTAGTAATTGGCGCTTGTACATCGTCTCGTATCTTTATTTTGTGTATGTGTCTCATGCGTAAATGTTTGAAGGATTTAATAACCTGAACGCGACAAAGTTGACGCTGCCACAACAAAGATGCATATTCGCTAAATATTTTCTGGGTGACAGGGAGTTCGTAAGAAACTTCGCATAGGCATGGAAACACGCATGGATTTTAAATGCATGAGGACATTATGTTGGCGTTGCTATCTCGTGTTGTTCGAAACGCACAAGGAGCTTTCAAAACGTGCGGTCTGTTGAGAATGAACAACCTCGAGGCAACCTTTATTGATTTTATTTCTTTGTTTTTGGCTAGGTGGCTCGTTACCCTCTTTCCAGGGTGCTGTGTTGACGTTGCTGAGAAAACATTTTCAAGGAACACATATACTTTTTTCAAGGAACGCTATATCTGTTTCATGCCTATTTTTTTCCAAGGTGTTTCTTATTTTAACTTTAAATTAACTTATGTTCCACATGCCTGCTTTGCGTTCATTGTAGATAAGTTAGGTGCATTCGTGTGAATACTTCCCGAAATAACGAACATCGCGCAGAAAGGCTAAGACTCACAGAGCGAAATTGGCCAGTTTCGATCTATCCGCACAACTGTACAGGGAAAATTTAGAACAAAGTTTCATTTTTTTTATTTGGTATAGGTCATCTCCCGATTCGTTTGCCTTCTTTTCTGAGCTAAACTGGCCATATAGTCAACTTTTATTCTTATCAAGACAGCACTGCACTGTTGACAAGCTCAGCAACAACCAGTACCGCAATGTCTTACAAAACAAACTGCCCAGAGGAGGCGTATCGTGCTCAGAGGGGCCGTGATTACTCGAGTCGTTTACTTTGTTTTTGATGAGATTTTACTTTTTTATCTTGTGACGCTTATGTAATTGAGAACATTATGGTTTTGATGTTGAAACTAGAGCTTCTACATAGCGATAGTTTCAAGAAAAATTGTCGCCTAATGTGATCATGTCAAGAAAGGTCCAAAATTCAAAAACGTTCGTATATCGGGCTTTAGGTTTTGTTAAAGCACCTAAGACAGTAAGAATTCACCCGCAGTTTATATCTACTCGAATTTCTTAGGATATATCGAGCAGTTTCGGACTACTGAACTCTGTCGTAGCTGAGTTCATTAGTTTTATTTATTCGTTAAAATTCAAGGTCTCTACAGAATGTTTGAAGTAGTGCTAAAGACCATCGCCCCGTCAAAACAGGAGCAGTTGCCTCTCTGTCGATTTCTCTTCGAGATGACCTAATGACAAGCGATTCGCTAGGTACATACGTAGCTATATAATCGTACCATGTGCAAATTTTTGCGTCCCTATAGGTTGGATATGTCAGCCTGGCCTCACAGACCTTATATATCGCCGTATTATCTTTACTTTGTTTTTACTAGTTCGCCATCTTTTGTATTTCCTTTCTGTCTTTTATTTTTGCGAGAGCAATTATATGGGCCCTCTCGGCTGGATTTTCCCGCCGGGGTCAGGCCACGTTCACACTGAGCATTCCGGCCGCCGAAAGTGCTCCGAATCCGGTTCGGCGGCGGCGAGTTCCGCCGAAAGGGCCCTCTCCGCGCCGATCGCTCTCGGACCGATTTTTGCGGCGTCTGCCGCCGAATCGGTCACCGCGGACCAATAGGAGCGCTAGTCAAGGAATTTTGAAAAATGGCGGCCAAGCCCTACTCACTTGTTATGCCGCAGTGCACGTAACTGAATGTTGAAACTAACGGGAGATTAACCTACTCTGTGCCTACTTCGCCTCCGTATTTCGTGAAAGAGGTGACCGAGCTTGCTGTTGGCGTGACCGAGCTTGTTGAGGCCTTGCAGAGCAAAACAAACCCAAAACGCCGCTGGCGTCGGTGGTTTTTCTGCTCTTCGTGCATTACAAGACAGCCACTTGCCAACAAAGTAAGCAGTACTGTCTTTTCTTGCTTTTTGCGTACGAGAATCGTCGAAGTATACACCACCGGATAGCGTAGTAGCGTTTGCAAGCCGCGACAACAACCGGGTGACAGCGCATCCATCCCGCGTTCGCCCCATAGTAGATGGCATATTCGGCGGCGCGGGGCGCGTCCAGTGCGAACGACGCTGCGTTTCGGCGGCAGGAGAATTTCGGTCGCTGTAGAAAGCGGATGTTTCAGTGTGAACTTACCGTCAATGTGGGCGTCGGCGTCACCGTTATTCATCGTATATATATATATATATATATATATATATATATATATATATATATATATATATATATATATATATATATATATATATATATATATATATATATATATATATATATATATATATATATATATATATATATATATAACGCAAGAAAGAAAAATAATCCATCAAAATAGTCCGGCGTGGAGAATGGAACGTACGACTTCTGAATGGTGAGGTGCTGCTTCACCGTTGAAATGGAGAGCTTTTTATATCTACCACTTACCGCTGGTGATGAGCACCTCGGGGGGGTAACTACTATCGTGTTTGCAGAATTACCAGCCAGATCGCGCTATGATCGTTAACTACGATCGTGTTAGGAGAATTACCAGCCAAATGGTCAATGATCGTGCGTAGCCAGATCGTCACGACGCGGTGGCTCGCGCTCTCATCTTCCACGCGTACTTTTCCCCGCACAGAGAGACTCTCTCGCGTGCGCTCGCTTATCTCGCTGTGAGGAAAATTGTACGCTTTGGTCTTTCACCGAAACGATTCTGTTGTAGTTTCTGGGCGCACAATGGTCACTGCACTCGTAGCACAGTTTCCGTTTAAGAAAAATGTGCTTTTCAGAAACAGCGAAGTAACGACGGAGACGCTTATTCGCGTTCACCTGTACCTGTGAGTACGTTCTGTGCGTCATTTGTGCGTGAGAAACGCGGGACACGTTTCGATGTGCTTGCCATTCTGTGCGTGACCTTCCAATTCGTTGCTATCGCGTTCATCGCTTCGCCTTTGCGGGAAAGCTGTCACTTTTCTGTAACATCTCTTTTTCGTCATATTTTACTCCCCTTGCTTAGCACAAGGTAGCCAGCCGGTGTAAGAACTGGCTAACCTTCCTGTCCTTTCGCGTATCTCATTTCTCCTCCCCTATATTTCTTGTCTGGCGCCACTTAAAAGGGCGTTTAAAATGTTTTGCCATCAGCGTAGGCCGGCTAACTCACTCATGAATTGACTCCCTCGGACTCACTAAGACTCAGATCGAGCCGTCTGAGTGAGCCCAAAGCGCAAGATATATTTCTTTGGCGAGTCTGAGGGAATCGCACTGGTTTGACCGACCTATGTTTCTATCTAGACATCTTCAGCATTACTATTAGCCTTACCTAAGGCCATGTTTATACCCAAGTCTGCTCACCCGTATTCAAAAGCAGTCTTGTTCATACAAAATTTCTATATATATTGATCGGAGGCGTGACCTACGTAGGAGTGCCTTGACCTCCCTTCGCCTATACTCTTCCAGGGAAGTTCTTGATAAGTGCTTATGTTGTCATCTCTTTCTAGAAAAATTACCTTACTCCTTCGCGAGCACTCGTAACTCGTATTCGACATACTATCGTCAAAAGGCACCAAGAAGAACACCGAATACACGAAACATTGGTGCTAAAAAGCATTGACGCCATGGTCGGAAAGCTAACTATAGGCCAAAGGACTCTTGAGCTGACTCACTCGGACTCACAGCCATGAGTGTGAATCTGAGTGAGTCAGTGTGAATAGTGTTTTGGTGAACTTGAGTCCGAGTGAGTCCGGTCGAAGAACATTTTCGGGCGTTCGTGCCCCAGTTAGTCCGTAACAGCAAAATTTTGGTAAATCTGAATCTGAGAAAGCTATACGCGCAAAATACATTTCATGAGTGAGTCTGACTGAGCTCTATAAGTTTTGCTGATTAATTGTCATGTGTGCAGCTGCACTACAAATCTTAGTTATGAATTGTTCGCTCTCACCACCATATGGCTAATTCAGTCCACACACAAAAAAGACGCTCATAACATGATATATGACACCTGGGTTTCGAAGTTCTTGCAGAGATCAAAAGCACACTCAAGTGGACCACAGCGCGCACGGCGACGCACAAATAAAGTGAAAAGAAAGTTTAGAAGTGCAGCTGAGTTGCAACTAAGATTGAAAGCTCTCCGGGAGGAGAGTTCAGCAACCGAGGTCCAGAAAGAAATTCATCACGTCACTGACAATCTGTTCTCCGCACAAGTATCTTCAGGGAATAAGCGACCTTCCCGGCCTAAAGCCCCCGGGAGCGATGGTCCTGTCGTGCGCTCTTTGTTCTCAGTGAGGAGATATTCTTTCTTCCTGCGATATCATCATTTCTCTTTCTTTTCTATTTTATTCATTTTTTTCGAGTGAGTCTTTTCTCCACGTGGATGCTCTGTCACGCAGATAACTTCTTCTTTTTTTCAACGCATGACGTAACAACCGAAAAGAAAATGCACAAGTAGACAGCCGTAGCGCGCAAAAAGCGAGACGTGCAATGACTTGAACGTTTTCATTACCGAAGTGCCTTTCGCCTGCATATCTATAGACGAGTTACCCTTTTCTTTTTTGTTATTTTTGATTTCAAGTTCTTTGAATATCAAAAAGATTTACGAAATCATTCTTTTTCAGCTCGTTTGTTTTTTTCGTGTGCTCCGAGAAGATAAGATTAAGGTCTTGTGACATCGTCATCTAGTAAACGCGTCTCTGAAAGCTTTTCTACTTTCAAATTTAAGGCAAGAAAGTGCAAAATATGAAGGACATACATCTTTAAAACTCTAATAAGTTTGCTTTCACTCATTAAAGAATAACGTTCAAAACACGGGGATAACATTGGTTATGGCGATATAAATGATGTACGAGTTGATCACTAAAGGCGAACCGTCTTACTCTGCGTATTTACTTCACAGTGCACAGCAGGTCATCCACTAAAGAGAAACATATAACTCTAAAAAATTTTTTTCGCACCTATCTGGCTACGCACATTTTTTTGGAGCCGGATTATTATAAGACTAATTAAAACTTTAAAAACAGTTGAGCTGCTGTCTTTGTCGTCGTCCACGTATTTCACTTTTGTCGCTGTCCGCCCAACAGCCAATCAAATATGATGATTGCTTCTTACTTATATTCATATATATGTTTGTCTGCTACGTGATCTGCCTTATTGTTTCGTTACATTACTTCAGAAGACAGGTGTCCATATATAGGCAGATTCTCAAGCGCGCGAGCCAAGAAAAGGCCGTAACTAACTTTGCATGCGTATTTAAACACAAGACACGCTTTTTCAAAACAAGAACTCTTCATTCTGTCAACGTGGCGACAACGTTTCGACCGAAACGTCGACAAAATAAACAGTTGTCATTTTAGGTGGACACTAAAATCAAATAACAATTTAGGTCACAGTGAAACTTCAATGTGTGACAACGTCTAAAACGACCACAATATCACAGTGAGCGCCCCAATCACCGAGCAATTAATGTAAATGCACGAGAACACATGCTCAGCGAGTAGGACATTCACAAAATGATCCCGATGCCATTAGACTTCCCACATACAATTAATCACTAGTAATCGAACTAGCTACACTAACTAAAGAACCTTCCTTGCATCAAGAGACGTAATAAAATGATCCTTGTTTCTGTTTGATTCGTGTAAAAACGAACCGCCGAGCATGCTGAGGAATGGCGCGAGTGGTTCAAAGGTTCAATTTTTACCGGGTTAAACTTAGATCAAACTGAACAGGTAGTGTTATCTAGCGAGGCCCAATTGAAACAAGCATGCCTGCCTTCTTCGAGGCCATAACAGGAAATTGTTCATTGGCCATTGTTGCTGCTTTCGCTCCCGCTACGTTTATTCTGCTGCAACTATATTGTCGGCGGCAGCGCAGTAAAGCCGGGCCACGTTGTGTAAGGCAACAGTGACGTGAAAGGTTCCGCTTGAGTTGGTAAGTTGAAGTGTGCTAAGGTGATTTTATATCAAAATAAGCACTTCTCTGGCACAAAACTTGCACTACGAGATTTCAGGACCACTATTTCAGCCATCAATATTGACCTAATATTTGCCTTTATTGTCCCTTTAATAAATTACGTCGATATTTCACTTACAATATATATTTTCGCAGGTTACTCATCATTTTCTGGCGACGCACCCCGCTTCCTGCGTTTGTAAATGCCGCCAAACAAATAACAAGCAAAGCGCGCAATGCACCGGTAGACTGTGCGTGCCACCCCACCACGCACTAAAACAGGAAGATCAGTTCGCGGCTGCGTGAGAGAAGAAGAGGTCAAAGACGTTCGTGCGGCTAGCGAGGAGCATTTTGAGAGGAAGGTTGTTTTTCTTTGTTTACGGGCACAAGTTCGCCCTGAATAAATAGCCTTTTTTATAAGAGGCGTTTTATTCGTGGGTAACAATATGTAGTATATTCTTTCAATATAAATAAATAAATGAATGAATATATATATATATATATATATATTGTGGCAAAGCCTTCAAATAGTGGGTCGTCCTCTCCAGTGCCTTCTAGTGGGTCGCCCTTTTCATAAGAAGAAGAGCAGCTCGTGCAGAGAGTCGGTCCCCGCATTGACTTTCGCTGTCGTGGATCATCAACGAGTGTCCGCCAATAAACGTCTTAACAATTTGGTGGAGGTGCTGTCCCCTTCAAACATCTTTGGTTCGCATTCGATGCCCTTCGAGCTTCGATCCCATACCATGCCTTCTACCATGCACCAGGACGCCGCTCAGCAAACGCTCCCTCCTACGCCGACGCCATCCCGGTGTCCCCCGCGTCCGCGACCCTCCTGTCTTCACCGGCGCGGATGGCACCGACGTCGAGGACTGGCTGGCCATGTATGAACGCGTGAGCGTCCCCAACCATTGGGACGACGCAGGTAAACTCGGCAACCTGTTTTTCTACCTCGCGGGTGTGGCCGGAATGTGGTACAACAACCACGCATCTGATTTCCCGACTTGGTCCGCTTTTAAGACCGCTGTCGTTGACGTGTTCGGCCGTCCTGCCGTTCGTAAACTGCAGGCCGAACAGCGTTTACGTGAACGAGCACAGCAGACCGGCGAGTCCTTCACAAGTTACATTGAGGACATCCTTGGCTTGTGCAAGAAAGTCGACCTGAACATGTCCGAGGCTGACAAAATCACGCATGTTCTAAAAGGCATCTCCGACTATGCCTTCACCATGCTCCTGGCCAAGAACCCTCATACTGTGGCAGAAGTCATTACGTTATGCCAAAGTTACGACGAGCTGCGGCGGCAGCGCTTGATGACCCGTCGACCACCACCACGTGATGCTGGTCTCTCGGCTTTGTCAGCGGTTCCTGACCACACAACCTTGCTCACCGAAATCAAGTCATTCGTGCGTGAGGAAGTTGCCCGCCAGGTCTCTCTACTGGCTTTTGCTTCCCCACAACAAGCTCAACAGCCATCAAGTACACTTCTACCTCCGCTCCGCCGAGCCATTCAGCAGGAAATCGCACAGGTCGTTCCAGACTACCACCAGCCGCCTCCTGTATCTGCGCCACTCAACTACGCCCAAGTTGTAGCCAGGCCACCCCCACCGATTTCTGTGGATTGCCCTCTAAGTTACACCGAGACCACCGCGAGGCCCCAGGCCTTCGGAGAAACTGTGTCGCCTACATACGCCGACGTTATATATATATATATATATATATATATATATATATATATATATATATATATATATATATATATATATATATATATATGCCCCGCCACGGTGGTCTAGTGGCTAAGGTACTCGGCTGCCGACCCGCAGGTCGTCGCGGGATCAAATCCCGGCTGTGCGGCTGTGGCGGCTGCATTTCCGATGGAGGCGGAAATGTTGTAGGTCCGTGTGCTCAGATTTGGGTGCACGTTAAAACACCCCAGGTGGTCGAAATTTCCGGAGCCCTCCACTACGGCGTCTCTCATAATCATATGGTGGTTTTGGGACACAAATCAAATCAATCAATTATATATATATATATATATATATATATATATATATATATATATATATATATATATATATATATATATATATATATATATATATATATATATATATATATATATATATATATATATATATATTACTCGATAGGACTACGGTAAATTATATTAGGAGAAGGAAAATCTGATTAAGAGACGACAAATCATGAAAGCCTCCACTGCAACTGAGAATATAGAGGTAGTGGAGCTTTTGAAGTTAATAAATAGGCACAAGGTAGCTGGCATCAGGAGGTGTAACATGAATAGAATTGAGCAGGCTGTAAACTGTGACAGGAGACCAAAAATTGTGAAGGCAAACTTGATTGATATGATAGATTGATGTGTGAAGATTAACGTCCCCAAAACACCATATGATTATCAGGGGCCCGTATAGCGGGGTATTCCGGAAATTTTGATTACCTGGTGTTCAGCGGGCACCCACATCTGAGTACACGGGCCTACAGCATTTTCGTCTCCATGGAAAATACAGCGGCTGCAGCCAATCCCGCGACCTGCGGGTTAGCAGCCGAGCACCTTAGCCCCTAGACCACCACGGCGGGGCATGAAGGCGAACTTGTGCATAGGCGAAAATCGGATGCATGCATTAAGGAACAATGAATGCAACGCCGTTACTAATGTGGATAGGATAGTCGAGGTGGTGAAGGAGTTCTACAGAGAGGTGTACAAAAGCCGAAACAACCGATGATGTCGTAAGCAGCAATAATAGTCGAGAAGAATTCGCCATCCTACAAGTAACGAGAGGAGAAGTGAGGAAAACCCCAGAAGAAATGCAAAGAGGCCAAGCCACTGGCGAGAATCAGGTAACAACGAACCTGCTAAAAGATGGCAGAAAATCGTGTTAGAAAAAACGCCAGGCCTGCGCGGTAGGCGCAGCACAGTCACAGCGAAAGCTAGAAGAGCGGCCTCCCAGAGCCTTTTAAAAACACTTATTGGGTAACTACTGCAAGCTCACTTGCTTAGTGCCCACTAGGGCCTTAATATTAAACTTTTGGGTAGTAGGCTGGCATTCGCAGTGCTAGTTTTCGTCATTGTTCTGAGAAGCGTGATATGCGCTAAACACTTGCTTGGAATTTCGTGCCAATTGCCCATGCAGTGGCTGATGACGATGAGGAATTATGGCTGAAGTGGGTATGCGCCACAGTTAATTGGGAAAAAAGAACAAGCTTTTGTAATGAATTGGAGCATTCAACGGCCCTCTCGTTACGCTAATCGCATTGTGCGAAGACTGGTTGTTTTTTCGCTGTTGTAAAACGCTTTATAAATCGTATTAACGCGATATATTTCTCGACATCAAGCCTGCCTAAAGCAAGTTTGACAAGTCGCAAGCACCGGAGTACTTCAGTGGTAGAATGCTGGGCTGGCACCCAGCGGACCCGGGTTCAAGCCCATCTGTGTCATAGGTGCAAGCAAGGTTTTCTTTTTTTCTAATTTCGCGCGATGTGGTTACAGACACCGGCTGCGGCGGCGGCTGACAACATGCAACTGCGCGTGACCCGAAAAGTGATCTCATTACAGCTTTCACTGTAAAACTGGCCACCTTATATATGAGACTGGCCTATATATGAAACTGGTCACCTTATTATGAGAGATTGGCACAAATAACGCTTGATTACAATCTCCCTACTAAGATCGCAAAGGAAAATTATGTCAATGAACTTAATGAAAGGTTGAAAACCAATCCTAAGGCTTTTTGGAAGTATTCAAAGGGTTGCGGATCGAGTGATCTGGGCGTCCCAGAAATCATTTGCAATAACTAAATCGTAACGAATGACGAAGCAAAGGCAACATATCTAAATGACTTCTTTCATTCAGTATTTCTTCCAGTGAAACCCGACACTATAACGGCAGCTGCTAGCAATGTGTCGCCTATGACGCAGGTAGAACTCGGCGTGTCTGCTATCAAAATGTTATTGGAGCAATTGGACGATACCAAGGTAGTTGCCTCTGACGGTATTTCACCTCGCGTGTTTAAAGCACTGCACTGCGTCCGTATCCTTTTATCTTTTCGTTATCTTTACGCAGTCGCTTCGTACTAGTGAATCGCCTTACGACTGGAAGATAGCCCACGTTGTGCTAATTCATAAAGGGGGTTCGAAAAAAGATGTGAAGAATTACAGGCCCGTCTCCCTGACATGTATTGTATGCAAATTATTGGAGCATATAATTTACTCAGCCATCATGAGTCACCTCACCGAGAACAATATTCTAATTAAAGTACAGAATGGTTTCCGCAAGGGCTTGTCCTGCACCACACAACTTCCAGAATTCTATCACAACTTAAGGAGTGAAATTGATGCTGAGGGCCAGATAGATTGTTTATTTTTAGATTTTCGAAAGGCTTTCGACACGGTTAAGCATTCGCTTCTTATCTACAAACTACGGCAAATAGGTATACATAGAGATGGAGTCAAATGGATTGAAAA
Organism: Rhipicephalus microplus; assembly: GCF_013339725.1. Taxonomy (NCBI): domain Eukaryota; kingdom Metazoa; phylum Arthropoda; class Arachnida; order Ixodida; family Ixodidae; genus Rhipicephalus; species Rhipicephalus microplus. The sequence goes on from NC_051165.1 coordinate 284,542,514, forward strand.
TTTCTTATCGGAGCGCAGGCAGTGCGTTGTTATTAATAGCAAAAAATCGAGTTACGTAACAGTCACCTCAGGAGTCCCTCAGGGCTCTGTATTGGGACCTATATTATTTTTGATATACATAAATGATATAACTTTGAGCATTACGTCCTCCTTACGGCTGTTCGCAGATGACTGCATGGTGTACCGAAGTATATCTTATGACGAAGAGGCGACAGCGTTACAGGGAGACTTGAACAGAATACATGATTGGTGTGAACAGTGGAAAACGTGTTTAAACGCGAAAAAGGGCATCCATACGTGTTTCATTAGAAAGAAAGAAAAACGCTGATAAATAACTATTCTATAAATAAGGAGGTTCTTACTACAGTTAATGTCTCTAAGTACCTAGGCGTCGTGTTTTCTGCTGACTGCTCATGGAATGCACACATCAGAGAGACAGTTGGTAAGGCTGGACGGGCGCTGAACATTGTTCAACAAAACCTAAGATGTCGCGAAGTTGAATTAAAATGGAATGCATTTACGACATGTGTTACACCTACATTAGAGTACGCCTGCCAACTATGGGATCCATCGGACGCCAGTCCCATTTCTGAAATAGAAGGTATCCAAAACAGAGCAGCCAGGTACGTACTGGGCAGGTACTGTAGAATGGACAGTGTCACAATGATGAAAAAAGAATCAAATTGGAAATCAATGTCTTCACGAAGACGGAAGTTAAGGCTAGAACTGTTTTTTTTTGGAATATATAACTAGGTAGGCATAAACAAAGACAATTATTTAAATACATTTTTTATGTTTCCATGCGTAGTGATCACAAACACGAAATCCGTGAATACCGGCCCAGGACGTGCATGTCTGCGATTTTTTTCTCCGGAAGTGTGTAGCTGAATGGAACAAGCTCTCTGAAGAACAAGTATGTTGTGTAAATGAAGACCTATTTCTATCTCTGTTGTAAACCCCCCTGATGTAACGCCCAAGGGCGATGTGGGGTGACTCTTGAATAAAGAATAAAAAAATAAGTGTATCTTAAAGGGAAGGGTACCAAAATCTTGTAAGAGAATGCCAACAATATTTTAATTTATAGGAAAGGGGACGTCAAGGACTTGAAAAATTACAGGTCGATCAGGTTGCTCTCCATTCTCTACATTCTTTTTACTCAAACACTAGCTAATAAAATTAGGCGACATTAGAGATCCATCAACCTAAGGACCAAGCAGAATTTCGCCTAGGCTACTCCACAATATACCGTATTCATACTATTAATCAGGTAATAGAGAAATGCGCGGAATACAACGAACCCTTATACATAGTTTTCATAAATTACGAGATGGCGTTTGACTCAGTCGAAACGTCTGCAGTTAGGCAGGCACCACGGAGTCAGGGCATCGACAAACCCTATAAACCTACTGGAAGAAGTATACAGCGGATCCACAGCTACCATAGTTCTCCATAAGGAAATCGATAGAAACCTATAAAGAAGTGTGTAAGGCAGGGAGACACGATTTCTCCAATGCTATTCACCGCGTGTTTACAGGAAGTTTTCAGGACCCTAGATTGGGCATAGTTATGAATGAGAGTCAATGGAGAGTATCTTATAAACCTACAATTCGCTGATGACACTGCCTTGATGGGTAACTCGGGGAATGAATTACAACTCATGATTACCCAACTGGACACGAAAAGCATAAGTATAGGTGTGAAAATTGATTTGCGCAAAGCTAAAGTAGTGCGCTGAAGTTCCGGCCGAAAACGGCACTTTTCGATAGGTGTAGAGGCGCTGGAAGTTGTAAGGGGATATGTTTACTATGAACAGGTAGTAACCATGGAGCTGAACTATGAGAGTGAAAGAACTAGAAGAATAAGGATGGGGTTGATCACATTCGGGAAGCATTTTCAAATCTTGAATGGTAATCTGCTACTATCCCTTAAGGGGAAGGTATATAACAGCTGCATCTTGCTGGTACTTTTCTAGGGAGCAGAAACCTGAAGATATACAAAGAGGGTTCAGCTTAAATGAACGATGACGCAGTGAGCGATTGAAAGAAAAATGATTGGTATATCCTTAAGAGACAAGAACAGAGCAGAGTGGGTCAGGGAACAAAGGGGGATTAAGGATGTCACAGTTGAAATCAAGAAGAGGAAATGAACATGGGCCGGGCAGGTAGCACGTGGGCAGGGTAACCGCTGGTAAATAAACGTAACTGACTGGATTCTCACTGGAGGCAAACGCTCGAAGGGGAGACAGAAAGTTAGGTGGGCCGACGAGATTAAAACGTTCGGAGGTATAACACGGCAGCAGAAAGCATAAGACTGGGATTATTGGCAGATCATGTGAGAGGCCTGTGCCATGAAGTGGGCGTAGTCAGGTTGCCTATGATGGTATATTGTGTAAATGTATACTGTAAAATATTTTTCAATGTTTCCTGTAGTGTGGTCTTTTGTAAAGCGTGCATTGCCACAGCATTTTCGTATTGGCAGTGGGCATGCTTTACTGAATAAAAAAAAAGAAGATTATGAAGTGATGCAACATTTTTTTTTTGTCCATCTGAGCAAAGATGGGTTGATTGTTGAAAAACATATGCCACACTTCCATTTATTTTATTATTTTTAAACATCACTGCAAAAACCAACCGCAAGGTAAGTGGGCTAGCTGTAACTTTAAACACAATAAACATTTAGATGTGTTGAAATGTGCGTGTGGTGTGCCTAATTCTGACCTGATATTTTTCTATTAATTCACCATATCACTGTGTGCGTGTGTACCTGTGTGTGCGTGTGTGTGTGCGTGTGTGTGTGTGTGTGTGTGTGTGTGTGTGTGTGTGTGTTATCTTCCACATCTGCGCATGGTTGCGTGGGCTTCAGGTTTGACATCTCATCCAGCTTTCTTTCTCCGTCTCTCTGATACTGCATGTGCACTTGTTTTGTGGAAGCTTAAAAGCTGTCAACTAACACGTTGCGCTCGGCCGTACTCGCTCGCCCTCTGAGCACGTGTCAAAACCCACGTTAAAAGAACGCGTTGAAACGGGAGTTCGCTTTGGTACTTATGAAGTGCCGAGTGAGCGAAACAACGAAAAAGAAAAACACTCTCACCAATAATTTCATTCCAAAAGCAAGACAATTAACTAAACTAAAGTCACACTGCCTTCGTGCTGCGCTTCTCTCTCTCTCTCTCTCTCCTCGGTTGCTTGGAGTACTATAGGTAAGAAAGAAAACGCGTCATCCACCACTGTTTATGCAAACGAGCCCAGAGGAGCGTTTCAATTTTCAGCTCCGAAAGAGAGGGCCGATGGTAGAGCCCTGGTAAGCCGGAAGGAGCAACGGTGAAAACACAATATAGCGCACGGAGGCGGGAAGCATAAGCGAGATAACGCGGGCGCCCTTCGGCTCGGAGAAATTCTCGACGACGGCTGCACCAAAGACATTACGCGGAAGCGAAATCTCTATTCACTTTAGGCTTTCACGGAGCCCGAACGTGCCCGTGTGTTTTTCAACAAATCACGCAAAAAGGCTGTGCCGTTGGTTGTGCCACCACCACCGAGTGCTCGATATTCGTCAGCGCTATCTTTATGCGCTTCATTCCGAGATGGTCGCTGCATTAAGCTTCCGCGCAACACGCCGCACAGATTTGCTTCGGCTCGCCCTGTTCTCCTCACGATCTTATGTCATTTTTTTTTATCGTCACACTTATCGTCTTACCAACGAAACACATTAGCTGACGGGGAGCGAAGATCACGTGAATGTTTCGCTTCCTCGAAATTTTTACGCCGAAGCTTGTTTGAAAGTTGTTGAGGTTCAACGACTTCAGCAGATTGGCGAGATAAAGTGAGCATTGCGCTAACGTACAAGTCACTCCTTATTATTTTTTGCCTTGTTTAGGAAAGCGACGAAAACTTTCTCTACCGGTATAGTTAAAGCAGGACTAGGCGCCGAGAGCATGCGTCACGTTCTTTTGCGTTTAAAATTGGAATTTAAACGTTCGTATAAGTGCGAAGTTAACTCAGAGTTTCTTTTTCTTTAAGTGCAGAGCATATTAGGGGGTCATGTATGCTGTCGTATGTTTTCGTCGTTACTTGGCGCAACGCAGGCACAACCAGCCATGGCACACCCTCGCCCCAGAGAGAATTTTTCCTGCTGTTGTTCCTCGAGTGCCTTGATGATAATAATAAGTGTGGGCTACAATGACTTGGGAAACACGAAAACGCACATACCTAGTATAAAAACTGAAACAGGCAGCAAGCGATGAATATAAAGAGATAGGAAGAAAGTAAAAAGTAGGAACAGAAGTAGTAATAAGTAGCAGCAATAACTATCAGAACACAGCTAAAACTCAAGCTGTAAAAGAGAAGAAGAAAGAAAGAGATAACAGAAGAGAAGAAAGCAAGGCTGCCCAGCTCAGCGATTTCTTCACACTGAGTACTAGGGCGAAGCTGCATTATTATTATTATTATTATTATTATTATTATTATTATTATTATTATTATTATTATTATTATTATTATTATTATTATTATTATTATTATTGCTCACTGCTGCATCATTATTGCATGACTATTTTGCTACCCTCTTTCATGCCGGGTATGGTTTGCTCAAACATTGCTCAATTCTTATCTCAATATTATCGTGTTTAGGTATTATTGATTCGACTAGTTTTACCCTGGCATTTTATTGTCTTTAAGTGTAGTGTAAAAAAGTTGCATGTCTTCTTTCTCTGACCATTTTACGTCACAAGCTCTTTAATATGTATTTGATCTCTCGTTTGCCGATATACCGGGCCTAGCCATCCAAGCCACCGTCTGGCTTCGACAGGACTGTTATCTATATTGTACTCAAGATGCCAATAACCGGTGATATTATATATATATATATATATATATATATATATATATATATATATATATATATATATATATATATATATATATATATATATATATATATATATAATTTATTTTTAGCACTTGTGTCAATGATAAGTATGGTTGCACATACAGTAGGGCAAACACAGAAAAAAAAAATGATGCTGGCAGGAGTTCAATTTATCAACAGGTTTTATTCATTTGATGGGTGCATATTGCCACGCGCGTTTCTTATCTTCACTTTGTTTGATTCGGTTTTTGCCCACAAAGCCTGTCAAGAATGTTCAGCGCAAACTGCGCAGAATTGTTCGAGATTATCGTAGATCACACTGTTAAGATTGCGCGCAAGACGCGGACACTCGTGATTATTCCAGAGCCTCCGCGACGGCCAGTGATAATGCTGCAATATTCGAGGGCACATGTATGATTACCTACGCACTTCACCGCTTGTCAGTTGATCGACGGCCGGCGCGCTCAGTCCGCCGCTATCAGTGCCGGTGTCTTGCTGTAATCTAACCTTTCGTTGTCCGGGCACAAGTTCAGCCCAATAAACAGTTTGATCATCGACCTACAATCTGCTCCCTTTGTCGACGTCACGACCCCGTGACGTCGCATCGTGCACGTGTTAAAGGAGTACGGAAAGTGAAGAGTGGAGGAGGAGTGAGCGCATACATGTCAAGCCTCACTATAACGTCAATTAAAAAAAAACACGGCGCACAAAACGACACAAAAGTTTCGCGCTCCTTTCTACTTTCAGTAGCGCAAGGAGCATTGTGGAGTTCGTTCTACCAGAAGGGGTACAACTGAACTGCCAACCAAAGGAGAGAAAAATTGTCGAAAAAAAAGTGCAGCTCAATTTACAAATGCGTTCACTCGTTTAAGAAGTGTTTGCAAATCGTTCGTTTCGCCAGTTGCAGGCACGGGGCAAGAACTGTTAGAAACCAAGCGACTCACCTCTTCACAGCTGGGGTAGCCGGCGGACTCCCACAGTGCTCCCAACGGGTCGGTCATCACTTCCGGGGGTGCGACGTTTCGTCGACGTCGGGGGTTTTGCGGCGCATTCCTTGGCCAGTCTCGCTCCCACCAGGACCATCGCTGACGCTCGTCTGGGTACGTCAATATTGTCTCTTGCATTTCAATAAGCTACCTTCATAAGGCCGACACATGCTGGCGACATATGAGGCAGTTTCTGCTGCGTTTCCCTGACGTTGACAGGGGTGGATAGAGTAAGCTCTTCTGCACGTGACAGCAGACATAATATAGCACGGTGCAGTTCTTAAAATTAAAGAAAAGGAAAAACAGGGCTGATCCCTCCGTCATAGGAATCTGCACATCACGAAAGTTAAATGTGTCTTAATAGATGTAGTGCCTATTGTGTAGGGATATATGAGAGCTCGTACAATTTCTATTGGCGTTTCGCAGCTAGCTATAGCACCGTTTCACGTGGACACAGCCACGTTGACGCCTAGTGGCACGTCTCCAGGGTGACGACTACCACTCATGATCACGATTCCACCGTTGTGGCAACTGAAGTTTTTGGTATATATGCAGCGCATCGTTAATCACGCACAAAGATGACATCAACAAGTACATCTGAACACACTCTGAATGCGGGTTGGTCGACTAGAGCTGCAATGTGGGCTTGTTGGTTGTGCATATGAAAGAATTTATTTCCTTGTTACGGTAAGCGCTCAGTCCTGTCAGTCTATCCTTTCCTATTTCCGTATTTCGCCTCGCGCTACAAAAAATAATTTCATAGATCGTAAGATATGGAGGGAAACAGAACAATGTGCGCTCGCTCCTCAAAGAGTGAGGAGCGAGCGGACGAGAGAGTGGGGCGCCAGCGTTCTCGGCTAGGCTAGAACTCGGCGTTGGCGTTTCGCAGCGGCTTCTCGAGCACAAATTCATGGTATAACTGCCGGGAAAGTGCCCCGCTGCGGTGGTCTAGTGGCTAAGGTACTCGGCTGCTGATCCGCAGGTCGCGGGTTCGAATCCCGGCTGCGGTGGCTGCATTTCCGATGGAGGCGGAAATGTTGTAGGCCCGTGTGCTCAGATTTGGGTGCACGTTAAAGAACCCCAGGTGGTCAAAATTTCCGGAGCCCTCCACTACGGCGTCTCTCATAATCAAGTAGTGGTTTTGGGACGTTAAACCCCCCAAATCAAGCTTATATTTAATCGAGCTTTATTCTTACCTAACTGTACATGAAGAATTGAACTTGTTGGGGAATCTTAAAAATGCTAAAGTATGTCGTTACTTCAAAAAGGCAGTCACGTCTTCATTTATTATTTATTGTGTTGCTATGCAACAGCCCGTAAAATATTCATTTTGTACGTGTCATACTTCCAAATAACAAACCTTCTCGTGTCCTAAAAAGCAAAAAGCAAAGGTAAACGATTATTAGTTTTGGCAAGAACTTCTTTTCCAAAATAAGTGAGCTATATAGGCAGTCGGCCCTCGACTTAGTGGCGACTATGAACGCATGAAAGTTCGACATGGAAATTTATTGATTTTGAGTGCTTGTGCAATTAAACATATTTCTTCTCACCAGCGCAGCCTTAAAAAGCCTGATGTACTTAATATGCCGGCTGCTCATTTCCACTTGTAAAATGCGTGTTCCTCAGCCTCCCCTCCCCACCCCTCCTCTCCTCTCGTCAATGAAAAAAGATTACACGTTCTAGCCGTATAGCTTTTCATTTAGTACACAAATGATGCAGTAACGCGAGAACGCGCAAATGGCCGTCGTTAAAGTTGCTCGCAACCCTTATTTCAAAAATTTTCATTTAACTTAACGTTCGGTGTTCCGGCGTTACCCAGCTTTCACTTACCATTGCACAAGAACTGCAGTGCGGATCTGATGAACACAGGCTGAGCGGACACTATACAGCCACCGCCAAACAGTGCTTTATTATCACTTTCTCACTTTTCTCTATATAGTTAACTTTTGCCTCAACTTCCCAGCACCGACATGCATTAATTACGTTTCTCGCCGGCGTAAAAAAAAAAAGCGTTGCCTTCTCTTCGCAGGTCAAGGCAATTCGCGCAAGGCAGTTGCAAGACACTAAGGTCCATTATTTAAAATACTTTCATCTCATTTCGCACTTATATTTCATGTCCCATCGTATACATAAGTAACATAGCATGCAGAAATTGCGTGACTTGCTGATTCGAGGTGTTCAAAGTAAATGGTCTCGAAGGGCTGGTGCAAAACATTTTAGCGGGGCGATATTAAACAAGGTATGATCAACGCCACAGCGGAGAAAAAAAAAGAACTTCTCGGCACACAAATAAATATATTTGAAAAATCATAATGTATCGCAAAAAAAAAAAACGTCCCAATGGATACACAGAACCACAAGCGCTTGTTGTTCTGTGTATCCATTGCTGTTGGGCTACATCATGGTTTTCATCAAGCGCCAACTTGCCCAAGAACAAGTCCTTCTGCTAAAGATATTCCGCGGTGATGAAAATTACAAAATGCAATTGCGTAATTCGTTCGGAGACTGAAAGGTCAGATGAAGAGAACAATAACAGGCGATGATGAGGAAAGATCAGACATATAGTCTTCTTCTGCGTTCGAGTTTTTTAAGTGTTTAAAATACACAGAACTATAGAGAAATCCGAGAATGCGCCATGAAGCTTGACGTCTGAGAATTGTTGAATTATATGACTCGAGACGATGAAGTATTATCTTATACAGACAGCTTGAACAGAAGGCTGGCAGTGGGAAATTTAAGGCAAGCATAGTTTGGTGAGAGCGGCTGCAGGAGCACAATGCCTTAATTTGTTTCTTAGAAATCAAGAATATTGGGGACTGCTCAATACCAATTCTAATTTTTCCGGCGCACAGCAGCCATGAAACGTGAATGCGCAAAATGGCGGCATATGACGAAGCGTACACGTGCACGAAGAATACGTTTTCCCAAGGAGCCACCTCCACCGCCCCTCGTCGCTTCCGTGCGATACGCCCACACTTATATTTCGTAAAGCTATTCGTTCGAGCTCTGCCAGGGGGAACACTAAATTCTATGATAAAAAGTGTGCACTGATTTCGAGGTTGATTGGTCATCGTTTTCGTGATTTCTGTTTTCTCGCTGAACTTTTTGTCCGACGATTCACTCCTTAAGTTCTAGTGTTAAGTTGTCCTTGAGAGTAAAAGAAAGAGAAATTCGAGGTCCGGCTGTTGCCACGACGACGCATTGTAATGCGGCAGAGAACGTGCTAAAATTTGTACTTCGGGTCGTTATGTCGCGCCAATCGCTCGATTTAAATCACTTTTCCGCGAGCGTGGAAAGCCGGCGTCGCATTTGCTTCGCGTAAACGCTGCGGAGCCCCCAGAGGCGACTATTCTAGATTAGGGATTAGCAGGAAAGGGTTTCCCGGAAATTAAAAAAAAAAACACTTGCTTTTACATCATTTCGCCACCCGTTAACGCTGATACGAGCCGTTGCAAGTGCGATGGTGAAACTTCAAATGTGCCCATTTCACCGCGTTCGTGTTGTAATTAGTATGGCGAGACAGCGCTAGGAAGGTTCTTACATCGTCATCATTAGAGAAAGAAATGACGATAGTTTTGTTTGAACGTGTATCTTGCAGTGTGTTCACTGGCTGATATTGCATGAAAAACACGAAGCCGTCATGACGGCCCTGGCTTCGACCCACGTGTGTTTCATATACAAAAGAAGGACTCGTCTCGCAACTCCACAGATAGTAAAGAGACTGGAAAAAACGGCGTGAATACTTTCCTGCCTAAAGGAACTGATTCGTCAATATATAAAATGCTCGCCGAACAAGCCACTCTCTACCACAGCGACAACAAAACGATTATCACTGTCATTGTTATCAAATAATGATAAATCATACTCCCGTCAGCATGCGTGGTGTTTGATACCGTTTCACTGGACATTCATGTTCGCAAAACGGCATGAGAGCCAACGTTTCTTTTTTTTTTTTTCATCTGTGCTACATAGCTCATAAGAATGAAATTTCCGATTTCCGAGGTGTTTTCAACATAGCATTCTCTACTGGAAGCCTGTTAACACAGAGCACAACTGAGCAGCAATGAACAGAGATCCACAGTTTTTTTTCGCTGGGTTACAAATGTGCCCGCTGGAAAATGTTTCCAAACGGTGGATAGACGTTGCAGGAGGAGCTTTAAAAGAAGTAAGAACAGATTGATTCACCATTTTGTAGAAGGGAATGTGAAAAAGCGAACCATGGTCGTAACTGATTGGCAACCTCACACTTCATGAAAGTAAGAAAAAATAAACAGTGATAACAAAGAGCAACACTTTGCAATCATGTTTAGGAATCACTTGCATCCCAGTTAAATACCAAGGAAATTATTTGTAAATATTATAAATTTAAGAATGATATCTTGCACGAGTGATACAAAATGCCGTAGTTGATTTGTGGCAGTAATGAGGAATTCATTTATGAATGGGGTATATAATTTGATATTGTCAAACATGGAAGAAATTAGTCTTTGAAGGCGTGTTTCGCCCTCTCAAAACCGGTGCGGTAGATTATGGTGTCTGTACTCCACACATATGAAGCCAACACACTACAGATATGTCAGGGACTGAGGTGTTCGTAAAAAAAAAAACAGCGTGGGGAATGAAGGTAGAAAGAAAGGAATACTGTGGTGATGGGAAAGTCGACATATAAGAAAAAAAGATACAATCGAGGAGGCCTTGTGAGCGACAAGACCTAGCAAATTTGACGCATACCTTTTGAATTCCTGCGTCTGCAATGTTGGTTGGTTGGTTCCTCAACACCTTGGCGCAACCCACCTAGGGGGATAGGCCATGAATGGGACGGTGCCTTGTTTTTTAAATTAATTCACTTCTTGAAAGAGAGGGTTGGATTAATTAGGTAATGTAGGTAATAATAGAAAGGCGTTAAATTTCTAAAGAAAAAACCTTGAAAAGAAAACATAATAAACATACAAAAAAGAAAAAATAATTATACATAAAACAACTGAAGTTACTTAATTTTAGCATTCCATTCTTTTAGATTCTCGTAAGAAATTTGTAACAGCGGTAAAAACGCTCCTGTGGCTGAATCCAAATGCGACTGCGCCAAATGAAAGAATCACCGGAAGTGTCAAGTTTAAGCCCAACTTTCGTAGGGGTTCTTCTAGTAGATTTTCCCTTTGAGTTTTGAATTTTCGGCATGACAAAAATAAGTGCTCCAAAGATTGCCTCTCATTACAATAAAGGCACAAAGGCGAGTGTGCCAGACCCGACCTGTGAAGGTAAAATTTCAATGAGGGGACTCGACAACGCAGCCTGGTAACCACTATTTCTTCCTTTCTTGATGAACACCACTTGTTCTTCCAAGGGAACTTTAGCTGTGGGAAGTCTGATACAAACAAAGGGGATTTTTCAAAGTTATCGGCCGTTGTGCGTTTTTCAAAGCGTGCTGCTATGATATATTCCGAAGTAGGCAAAATAGGTAAAACAGGACAATCAAGGGAAGATACAGCTAGTGCATCTGCATGCTCATTCAGAGCTAAACCTCTATGGCCTGGTACCCAAACTAGTCGGACGAGTCGCACATCTGCAATGTCCAGCCTGAAAGAAGTACGGAGCTTGGCAGGTTTTGCTTCTGATGATGATGATTCGCGAAAGAATACCGACCACGGGGCATTGGCTACGAGGCGTGCGGCGATAGGATTTGTGAAACAAAGTAAAGAAATAATAAAAAAACAAGAAAGAGATAGAAGAATTTGGCAGTGGAATGTGTAAAACAAAATAAAGGAATAACAAAAAACGAGAAATGAAGAGGAGAAAAGGGGGGCTTTCCCTTCTTTTCGGTTTTCTTTTGTTCTTTACAGCTTCCTTTCTATCTCTTTCTCCTTTTCAGATGTTTTTCTGTCTCTTTTATCCACTGACTTTAGTTATTTCTTCTCCTCTCTATCTATTTCTTTATCTTTCTTGCTATTTTTATTTTATTCCTATTTTTTCTTTCTCTCTTCACAATTTTCGCTTGCTTCCTGTTTTTTATATTTTTGTACGTGGTTTTGCCTGCGTTACGCCAAGCGCATTGCGTTGCATTTTCGATGATGATGACTATCAACATCATCAAGGCACCCGAAGAAAAACAGAACAAAGAATTCGAGCTCACGCCAAGACGACGACAGCACACTACTGCACACAGTAAAAGAGGTCCGTTTCGAAAACCAGCAAATGAGAAGGAAATGCTTGGAGATGTAGCGCCCCTGAAACTTGCCGAGCGGGCGCTTTTATAGCTACAGGGAAGTGTAGTGTTGCAGTTTCCTAAGTCGTGTGAGACATACATACACGTTTTCGGATTATTTTCACTGCCACGAAGGACAGCCTCCTAAAATTTCTGCACAACGACTGCCCACCCACGCTATAGGTTCGTATTCACTGATTCTTCTGAAATTTCTGCTAATGTGATTCTTGTTGCCATGTAGCCAACGAGGTACGACACAGAACTCCCGCTGAACGTCCCGGAGTATACGAGTAGAGTTATAGCTTTATCATTTCCTCGCGTTTGGACCAAAGCTGCCAATTAAATACGCTCAGAGTGGCATAATTACAAGAGGCCAAGGGGGCGGGGGTGCATAGTTTTATTGCTACTCCGCCACGGACGTCTTTCTTCTTGCTTTTGAACTCAGCAGCTCAGCTATAACTTTGTCCTACCATAATCGGAGGTAATTTAGCGTGTGCCCTCAATAGTGAGCCGGAGTCTGGTAACCAGCTAGTTAAGCTCAAATCTAACCAAGCCCATTTGCACGTCACTGGTTAAGAAATATAGCGACGATCACCGCCAAGCACTGTGCACAAGTATTTTTTGTTAGTTTTTTCATAGAGTATTCGTTCATTTTCTTCAGCCAGTTACACTTTTCTAGCGTTGGAAGGCCCAGGAATCTTGCACAAGGGCGTTCGGAAAGCTAGCTCATATTTTTTTTTTCTTTAAATAAACACGCTATTGACAGTTTTGATAAAGCTCACTTAATAAGTCTGGGCTGCAAGCATTATCAGGTCAGGCTACAAGTAATTAATAATCCCTCTTTTTATTCTCTCATAAAGCCCAGGGGAACGAACCACTCTCCCCCTTTTTATATTTTTTTTAGGTGAACTACCGGGCACAAAATTGCGCAAAGAAATTATTGAAGCGGTTTGAAGCCCTCGCTTTATCGGAGATCCGTGTAACGAGGATCTGGTTCAAGTGTGCCGTTCTCCTCTCCATTCAGCTCACAGCCGCTACCTTTTGTCGGGACGACCCACAAGTACATTGGCAGCATTGGCGTTGTTTGGCGGGGTGGGCCCTCCCATGGCCATCTGACATCCTATCTGTATATCATCATCATCATAATTATTATTATTATTATTATTATTATTATTATTATTATTATTATTATTATTATTATTATTATTATTATTATTATTATTATTATTATTATTATTATTATTATTATTATTATTATTATTATTATTATTATTATTATTAGCCTGACTAAGTCTACTGCAGGACAAAGGCCTCTCCCATGGTCCGCCAGTTAACCCGGTCCTGTGCTTGCTGCTGCCATTTTACACCCGCAAACTTATTGATCTCATCTGCCCACCTGACTTTCTATCTCCCCCTAATCCACTTGCCTTTTTTGGGAATCTAGTTAGTTACCCTTAATGACCAGCGGTTATCCTGCCTACGTGCTACGTGCTCGGCCCATGTCCATTTCCTCTCATTGATTTTGACTATGATATTCCTTAATCCCGGCCTGTTCTCGAATCCACTCTGCTCTCTTCTTGTCTCTAAAGGTTACAGCTAATATTTTCCTTTCCGTCACTTTCTGTGTCATCCTCAATTTCAGCTGTGTATATATAGACACACACATATACAAACTCACCAACTTACAAAAAGGGTGCTTAAACACACCGTCCTTCCAAGAAAATAAATAATACGCCCTCTCACGGTGGCCATTCTGGATAAAAAAATGTGTATTAATAATTGTTACGATGTGGTTGATAATCGTACTTATTAATAATCATTAGAAGAGGTTAATGAATATCGAGAACTAGTTTCTTGCTTCACCCTCTCCCTGCACCTGAATCGTTGCTCTTTTAAGTGCCCCATCGTAATTTGTCCCAAAAGACATGGAGTCAGACACAAAATGGGCTAAGCGAATAGAAAAAAAAGAAAAGATAATAAAGGCTACGTCAGTGACAGCCTCCGTCGTGCAGGGGTTACGGTTCTAACCTGAAGGTCACAGGTTTCCTCCTGGCCGAGGCAGTCCTATTAGATGAAAATGAAATACTTGAAGTCCGTGAACAAACCATATCGTGGGTCCGAATCAGAACATTGCGGATGTTGTTATCATTGTGGACTCCGGGTGTGTGAATTTTCAAAAATTTAGATTAATGTGTCGAATAGCGTTCTATTTGATTGCGTACTCAAATCAAATAGCGCATACTTGAAGTACCAAATATTTCGCAAGCAGTTTTCAAAAATTCACCCACGATGAAAAATACTCGAAGAAATGAGGTGTCTAATCAGTGAGGGGTACTTACTTTGCCCATCTGTCACACAGGTTCATGCAGCCCATGTATTTACGGCGTTACCGTCGCCGTATTGATGACAGGATGAAGTTGTTTTGTTTAGAAGTCCCATGTCGCCGAGGAAACTGATGAAGTTTTGCTGAACCATGAACATTACTAAGTGTCAGTTTTATTTGGAAACTGTCGACCAGCTTGAATGCTGGGGCACTATGCAGGATCAGCCGAGCTTTGCCCGAGTATTGGGAAAGTCCCGATTTTCCCGAGCTCTGTCAACACACCTTAATGAACGAGCCAACAAAATAGACAAATCTACCCGTCAGTGCGCTGCGTTTCATTGATTACGATGGAACCAGTCATCGCGTCAAGGATGTGTAAAATTTCAGCACTTTCAAGGCCTTCAAATAAACTCTTCGAATCCAAAGGTTTTCCAGGGTTTAAAGTACCCGCATGAACCATGAAAGAGATACCTCAAGTTAAAAAATGCAAAAATAGTCTTGAAGCACCTTTTGGCACTCAATCATGTTTAGGTGCCTGAACGAAGGATGGTCAGAAATTAATTCTGTTGCGATAGTTTACTGGAAATAATCTTCAACCTTACAGTAATAAACACTTCGGTATAATATTTGAAAAAGCGAGGGTAAATAAATATGAAAGCTTTGATTTCCACAGTGCTTTTTTTTAATACGATGTCATTTTACACCTTTGTTATAATACGTCTCGCAACTTAGCTCAAACTGCACTACTCAATGTATTAATAGGGGAGTAAGCTTTATGAAGCACGAATTTAATAATAATAATAATAATAATAATAATAATAATAATAATAATAATAATAATAATAATAATAATAATAATAATAATAAAACCTCTGTAAATACATGCACCGCATGCGAACACCAATACACACGGTGACAGGCTAAAAAAACCGCTGCCTCTTTCGCTAAATTTTGTAACTACTGGTATTAACACGACCTCTTGTGGTGGTAGGATTCACGGCGATTTACAATAGATTTTTTTTACATGCAAGCTCTCTATGTGGTGTTCTTTTAAAGTCCAATTGTATTACTTAGATCAGCCGACACAACGAAACCGGCTAGCAGGCTCACGCCTTCGCTGCGCGTCTGATCAAAAGAGCAGTGCAAGTTCGAGAGGTGTTGGCCGAAATATTGAAGGCAAACGGGATGTCGGGAAAGAAGGGGAAGCAGTATCGCGAAGAATAGCGGCGAATGGACGAAACGTGGCGTTCAAAAACAGGGAAGATGAAGTAGAGTTGTCCTCTCACCTTGATGTCGAGGACGGGGGTAATCCAGCGTTTCAAGATCTTCGCCTACGGAGGAGGCGTGACGGGGAAGTGCTCTTGTCCGAGGCGGAGTCGTCGTCCACAACAGCGGTCGCGCGTCCGGCGAGCAGTACCACTGTTGCCCACCGCGGTGCATTTCCTCGTCATCGAAATCAATCCGAACCGCGAGTCACACACGCGCCTCGACTCATGCGACGCGAAAGCTAAACGGACGATCGACAAAGCGGAAGTGGTCGCCTTGAACTTTACGACAAGCTTCACCCATTTCCGCAACGCCCACCCGCGGTTCGAACACCTCAACACTTTAGAACGCTCACCGTGTACAAGCTTTATATAAAACGTCACTCAGCTGCTGGAGTAGTAGAGAAGCTAGGGCGACAGCGGGTTTTCCCTTGGCTCCATTCTATGCGCGGCGACTCGTTTCTGAACGGTGCCCATGCTCGGACAGCACCACAGAGTGCGGATAAACGAAAAAAAAAAAAAAGAGAGAAAGGGCTGAGGTTGCCAGACTGCGCCGTCCCTGGCACCGAGGCTCTGTTTCATGCGTGGTCTCTCGTGCGTGTGCCGCTACACTGCTGCTTTCGATCGTGCCCGTAATAAACGCGAGAGTGCAGCAGAATGAGTCAGGGCCGTGAGACGGGCGGTCGAATGCAGACACGCCTTGTCTCCCTATCGCTATATATATATATATATATATATATATATATATATATATATATATATATATATATATATATATATATATATATATATACATGAGATCTAACAGACAATAATGCTAAGGAATGTATAGGGGCAGTTATTAGAACCAATGTAATGTAAATAAGAAGAAAGAAAAGTGGGTGAAAAATAACTTGCCGTGAGCAGGAAGTAATTTTTACCCTCTTTTCTTTCATCCTACTTACATTACATTGGTTCTAATAACTTCCCCTATACATTCTTTATCATTATTGTCTGTTAGATCTCATTATTATTGTGTCAAAATGAGGAAAAACGAGCCCTTAGGTATACACTTCTTTCCCTTATATATATATATATATATATATATATATATATATATATATATATATATATATATATATATATATATATATATATATATATATATATATATATATATATATATATATATATATAAGGGAAAGAAGTGTATACATAAGAGCTCGTTTTTTCGTCTTTTGACACAATATTAATGAGATCTAACAGACAGTAATGCCAAGGAATGTACAGGGGATGTTATTAGAACCAATGGAATGTAAAGAAGAAAGAAATGTGGATGAAAAAAATAACCAGCCGTGAGCAGGAATCGAACCTACGACCTTCGAATAGCGCGTTCGAACGCGTTATTCAACGATCGTATATATATATATATATATATATATTATATATATATATATATATATATATATATATATATATATATATATATATATATATATATATATATATATATATATATATATATATATATATATATATATATATATATATATATATACGTTTCGGCCGGGGTCTACGTTTCGGCCGGCCGGATATATATATATATATGGAGGGGGTGTCGGTTTTTGACCACCTCCGACCATGCTGAAAAAAATCGTGCACGTAAATGCGAATGCGAGACGAAGTAGGTATTGAGGCGTTATATTTCACAGAGCTGATCATTGGGTAAATTGATGGTCCATTCTAACAGCGTATCCAGGGAGAGGAACAAGCGCTCGTCTGTATTCTTCCTGTGTTGCACTGTTGACGGTGTGGCGTTATATTTATAGAAAAATTATATTGCCAAGAACGCGCTCCACACTTTAGGCACTGTAGTGAAAGTGTGTCGCGCTGAAGAATTAACATAATATTACTGATTTGAGATATCACTGCGATGCAATATTTTACTTAATCTCAAGGCGCTATATTCTTCCATGACTTTGACTGTTTATTCCTATATGTTTTTTTTTAACTTTCTATCTTTTTTGCATTGATGAAAAAGTGCAATGTGCTGCATGTTTACCGTTTTTTTTTATAAGAAGCACAAGTTTATTCCCCCGTAATATATTCGCATTTGCTGTTTTATATGTTCTTATGTCAAATAATAAAATACTTGGGTAGTGATTGGAGCTAAAACAGTGCCATAATATTGTGACTAAGTTGGGAAAAATAACATTTTGTTTCATATTGTGGCTTAAGTTTTGGCAATGCAGCGGTTCAAGTAAAGATATGGCTTTTATATCGTTACATAGTATGCGTTGTTAGTAAGACATGCAGCTGCATTCGAAATAGTTGTTTTTGTTATAAAGGTATACTAAAGACAACTATTAAACGTTGATTGTAGAAATGGCGGTCCAGAAACCTCGCAGTGTCACTTTTTGGCCAAAGAAGTGCTTATTTTGAAATAAAGCAAGTTCTAGTTGTGCGCGTCCGGTTAGCACACTTCCAACTCCCGTTTCAGGCGGAATGTTTCAAGTCACTGTTACCGTGCACAGCGTTGGCCGGCTTTACTGCACGGCAACAGACACTAGTAGCAGCAGAAATAAAATAGCGGGAGCAATAGACCAGCAACGGTCATTGAAGATTTTCTGCCATGGCCTCTGAGATGGCAGACATGCTTAAACTGGGCCCTGCTAGATGGCACGACCTGTACAACTAGGCTAAAATTCAACTTTTGAACCACTCGCGCCGTTCCCCATGGTAACGTCCGGCGGTTCTTTTTCCACCAATCAAACAGAAAAGACCAAACAGCATTTTATTACTTATTTGGATGCATGAAAGGTTATTCATTTAGCGTAGCTAGTTCAGTTACTCATTAAATTGTAGGCGCTACCTCTTTCGACATCGGGATCATTTTTCGAATGTCCTACTCGCGGAGCATGTGTTCTCGTGCATTTATCTTAATTTATTGGGAAGTACGGCACTGTTGTTGATAATATTGTTGTTTTAGACGTTGTGATACATTGAGCATTCTTCCTGAAGGGAAAAAAATCCACCTGAACAACCCCAAGTCGATAGGAAGCCTGCCCCGCCACGGTGGTCTAGTGGTTAAGGTACTCGGCTGCTGACCCGCTGGTCGTGGGATCAAATCCCGGCTGTGGCGGCTGCATTTCCGATGGAGGCGGAAATGTTGTAGGCCCGTGTACTCAGATTTGGGTGCACGTTAAAGAACCCCAGGTGGTCGAAATTTCCGTAGCCCTCCACTACGGTGTCTCTCATAATCAAATAGAGGTTTTGGGACGTTAAACCCCACAAATCAATCAATCAAATCAAAAGGTCATCATGTGATGGCGCCACTATATGACGTTGACATGACTTCACACATCACCGAAATTCATTACGTCATTATGAAATCGTCGCTTTATCAAAAGTGGGCCGATAACGGTTGCGGTGCAAGTCCGCGTCATGTGTTGGAAACATATATGCGTGCTCATCAGTGGGGAAGCAGGGTGAGGGAGGGTAGTGAAAATGTTCGCCCATTAACTTATTGGGGTGGTGGCACTGCGGCGAACCTTCTCCCTTCCGTGGGAATCCTGGGCGCGCCTGTGGCTGGAAGCTATTGCAGGGGCCGGAGGGGATCGGTACATCGAGTGAGAAGAGAAAGAAACTCGTTTTAGCCTTCTAGAAGTTTTAGGCGAATACTTAAAGTGCCCCGGGTATTATTATTATTATTATTATTATTATTATTATTATTATTATTATTATTATTATTATTATATCTAGGCAGCTTCACACTAGTGCTGCTAAGCCTGAAGCAAATGCGGAGCAGGGTGTCCTGCTTCGAATCTTCTATGTTTCATTAATTCAGCAGGTGTTTTTTAAATAAATTTGTTATCTCTCTTTTCTCTTTGTTCTTATCTCTCTCCGTTTGTTTTCCCTGTTTATTAAGTTTTATTTCTGTCCCTATCTACTTCTTCTTTTTTTGCTCTTTTTTTTATTCTGCCTTCTCTTTATTTCTGTTCCTTTCCTTCGTTCTCTCTCTTCCACTCCTCTTTCTCTTTGTACATTTGTTTCATTCAATGTTTATCTTTCTTAATCAGTCTTCTATAATGTAAATGTGAAAACAGAAAAGTGAACGAAAAGATAAGTTGCCTTGGCCTGGGACCGAACCTGCGACTTTCAAATGGCGCGTTAGGTGCTTTGCCAATACCGTGGCGGCTATCCGCCGTCCACTTTAAGGGGCATATATGTGCATCTTACGTGGAGTGTCAGTCGGCGCCACCAGTAGCCATGATGGCGAGTGTGGAACACCCTTTATGTGCCTGTTTGGCGTCACGTAGCACGTCAACTTATCATGAACTGGCAGCTGACCAATAATCGCTCGTGCACCAAAGTCTGCCAGAACGGGAACTTCGCTGAATGACGGAAATAAGAGTACATTTAAGGGCCCACTTTTTTGTGTTATTTTGGACGCACTAATAATGAGATCTAACGGACAATCATGCCAAGGAAAGTATGAGGGATGTTGTTAGAAATAATTGTAATGTGACTGAAAACATGCCAAGCACTTTGTCTGCGCGGGGGTGTACAGAGTGCCACCGAACTGTGGGAGGCGGCTGGTGTCTTACCGACAGGAACAGGAAGCACTCATCGTTTTTTTTTTTTTTTTTTCGAAGCACGACGGGTGCATTTTTTTGTCCTTTGTAGACCATGCGTCAGTGTTTTCCGCATGCCACTCGAAGATAAATAAGCTTTCTGGACAGTTACATTTCCGGTCTTAGTGGGTTGTCGTGGGCCATGGGTGGCCAAAGAGAGTCGGACATTTGTGGTCTTCAGGCACTTCTCATATCAAACTTTGTAGTCAGCCCTGTTAGTCATGCGTAACTAGACTTCGGTGTATGTATTGCAAGGCACACGCGCGAATCTGTTCCACGATGAAGTTTCCCAGCAACATCAGTTTTAAGTGAGTGTCTGTCCTTTCACACCTTTTTTCACCCCTACCGTCAAAGTTAGGCTAGGCCTCCCCGTCCCTACGTGGGAGCGGCCCGCGTTGTGCCCTGCATAAAACGGGGGTGGAATCCTTCAATACTTCAATGAAAATTTTCATTCATCTATCTATCCATTCATCCATCCATCCATCTGATTGCAAGCGTCTCGTACAAGGCGCCGCCATTACCAGTTTGCGTAGCGTTAATTCCGATCACTACCAGTCGCGTTAGTCTGCTCTGACTCTGCTCTACCTGATTACTGTCAAACAAGTATTGTAAAACGTTATTACACAGGATTAAAAAGTGATACCGGTTTGGACACTCTTGCTCGTATACCAGTGGACCTTTTTTTACAACACTCGTCATGTTCACACGTGGTTTCTTCCGCGCACGCGCACCAACTACGGCAAGGAGATGCTGCGCTTTCTCTTACCGTTTCATCAACAAACAATGTGAAAATATTGCTTAGGATACTTTTTTTTTTGTCTTGCATGTGTTGATATCTTTTATGTGCTTATCGAAATTGAACTTGGTAAATTGTTTTAAAGGTTTATTTTCGCTCTGTTTCACTTGCATTATCTGTCTATATCTCTGCGTATGTAAATATTTGTGAATTCCTTTACAGTATTGGTTTAGAGTTCTAATTGCGTGACATAGTGTTATCTGATTTATTTTATACCATAATTTTTTTCGCTCAGGTTACGCCAGTGGCAGTGTCCCGCATTTTTTTTTCCTTTTTCACTGAGCTAATTTTTTCTATGTGTGATCAAATTTGAACTTGGTGTGTTGATTGTTTTTTCTCACTCCCTACATTATTGTATTGCCCCGTACACTTGCCTATCCCTGCCACTTTAACGGGGTAGTGGCCCTCGTCAAGCCAGTGAAGAGGCTTTTTGACCCCGGCCCTCAGAGTCCGAAATGATGAAATGGTGGAACAAATAAAAGTTCCAAAGTTCCATGTCTCCATTTGCCGTCCCGTGCTAACAGAGGAGAATACTACAGTCTAAAGTAAGAAAAAGCGCCAGCCAATCGTAATAGCAGACATCGTATTAAAGATGCGAACGAGCAATGACGAACAAAAGCACGCACTGGATTTGCTGCGCTACCTGCCGTCGTTTTCGCTAAGTGGGCACCAGAGCGGGGCACTCTCTGCCAACAGATGGCAGCACAAACTCAAGCTCTGCCTTCACCTCTTACAATTATCATGGCAACAAGTTGCTGTCACGCGCGCCCGTGTTTTTTTACCACAGGGCTACGCCAGGTCTCAGAACTACTTTTCAAATAGACGCTAATCTTCGTGAAACGTCAATAGTGGCTGCAGTGCTGCCTACCCAATTTTATAAACATTACTTATGTACTCCTTTGATACAGCCATCACGCCCCGCCATTTGAGTGCACGTTAAAGAACCACAGGTGGTTGAAATTACCGGAGGCCTTCACTACGGCGTCTCTCATAATCATATGGTGGTTTTGGGATGTTAAACCCCACATATCAATCAACCAAACAGCTGTCACGTCATGTTAAATCTGCGCATGGCAATCAACCACGTGTTGTGGTTAGTTGCCGTGCGCGGAAGTTGATTTCTGTAGAAGTGCCCAGGAGGGCTAGCATCCTCGCGAGTATTAGCGTTTCATATCAGCTTGTGGTGCTGCTGTAATTACGTATGTTCCAGTTAGCATTGTCGCGCAAGTGCAAACAACTGGTTAAATAAACATCTGCAGTTCTTCAACATATGTCTGTGAGTGCAACATATGCACATATATTTTAACACCATTTCATGACGTATCGCTGAATAAAAAAATTGCAACACGGTCACCTTCCCTTCGCTTGCTTTGAACAACGTCAATGCCCATGTACGTGGGTCTGCCGAATTTTCTATGGTTGGTTCTGCCCTTAGGTGCGCACACTTGACATCACAGTCAAGGCACTCGAAAAACAACACGAAGAAGACTTCTGTCTGGCGTGAGCGCGCGCTCATTACACTTCATTTCCCGAGTTCACAATACACTTCAACGAGTTCGATCCCGGTGCCTTGCAGTCCCCACCAGAATAAACAAAAACGCCAGGCCTGCGGAGGCAAAGCACAGTCACAGCGAAAGCTGGAAGAGCGGCCTTTCAGAGCTATTTCTAAGCTCTGTTTCGGTAACTGCAACAAGCGCACTGCTGGGTACCCACTACGCCAAAAGTATTCATATTTTTTTGTAGTAGGCCAGCATTCACTATGCTATCCTTGGTCATTCTTTGGAGAAGCATGGTATTCGCTACAAACATGTTAGAAATTTCGTGCATTTTTCTGAATGCAGCGGCTGACGACGATGAAGAATTACGTGTGAAGTGGATATGCGCCATAGTCAAGGGGTGATCAAGAACAAGTTTTCTAATACAACAACTTCGGAAGAGAACAGCGATTCCAGATAGGTAATAGTGCACTTGAAGTTGTAAAAGACTACGTCTACTTAGGACAGAAAGGTACCACGGAACCGAAACACGAGATTGAAGTAACTAGAAGAATAAGAATCGGGTGGAAAACATTCGGTAGTCACTCTCAAATCATGACTGGTAGATTGCCACCATCCCTCAAGGGAAGGTATATAACAGCTGCATCTTACCGGTACTTACCTACAGAGCAGAAACCTGGGCGCTTACAAAGAGGGTTCAGCTTAAACTGAGGACGACACAGGGAACAATGGAAAGGAAAATGATAACTGTAACCTTAAGAGAAAAGAAGAGAGCAGAGTGGATAAGAGAACAAATTGGGGTTAAGGACATCATAGTTGAAATCAAGAAGAAGAAATGGACATGGGCCCGGCATGTAGCGCGTAGACAGGATAACCGCTGCTGATTAACTGACTAGATTCCCAGAGAGGGCAAGTGGGTTATGGGGAGACAGAAAGTTAGGTGGACAGATGAGGTAGGGGAACTTGCGGCTATAATGTGGCAGCAGCACGCAGAGGACCGACATGACCGGCGGAACATGGAAGAAGCCTTTGTCCTAAGCAAACAGTGTACATAGTCAGGCTAATGATGATGATGATTTTTGTAACTTTTATACATACATACATACATACATACATACATACATACATACATACATACATACATACATACATACATACATACATACATACATACATACACACACACACACACATACATACATACATACATACATACATACATACATACATACATACATACATACATACATACATACATACATACATACATACATACATACATACATACATACATACATACATACATACATACATACATACATACATACATACATACATACATACATACATACATACATACATAAATGGCTGAGCAGTGTCGAACATGTATCTGATATACTATCTTAGACACTCTTTGGGTATCTTATATCTGCATCGGGATACGTCTCACGAGAAGAATATCTAAATCTGTATTTAGGTTACATTCCATTATGTATCGTATATCTGAAGATACAAGATACTGCGATCACATGCTTATACCATACGAAACATTATTGGCTGACAGAACTCCGCTTTTCACGCTGGTATACTGTGACCGATATGCCACCTGAATAAAACAAAGGGCAGGAACATAATTTTATCTTATCGCCGGCACCACCAGTGACGGCCGGTGAAGAGGTGTGCGTGTCCTTTTCAGTGAAGCCGAACAACACGACAGTCTTGACAGAAACTGCGATCTCGTGCTTGCCCAAGTGCCTTTTGTTTTAGAGATTTCTTATTTTTTATTAGTTTTTCAGAGCAATGACATTTACCTTTAGCCATTTGCAAGTACCGCTTACCACAATGCATGTGGTGATGACCACACAAATTCTGATGCCGCTCTGTAGCGTAGGACACCGCCGGCACTGATGCTCTGTATAGAACAGGTGTTTACATATATTAGACTATATCTTGGTGCCGCTTTGTTCCTGCTGTTTCTATTGAAAGAGCTGTTGAAATTATAATGTGACTGCTAGCACAAGTGCCTTTTCAGTTTTCCATCTCTTGCATCCCATACATCACCTAGCGCTAAAAAGGTTTTTTTTTTTTTTCAATCTCGTAAATGCAATATACTTTTTGCCGCCGTAATAATGTCTCTGTTTTGTGCTTACCTTCCATTGTCTGCTTTAATTTCGCTACTATTTACACATATATATTCACTTGATTTTACTTTTCCACCGAGGGGATTTTAAAAACCTATGTCATTGTGTAAGCGCGTGTTGAATATACTGCGCCGAAAATTCTACTAACTGCTTGGTACCAAAAATGACCAAAAAGTTTCATTTACAATAATGCGCGTAAGTAGCAGCCATCTTAAAGATATTAGGAAGGGTACTCGAAAAACGTTGTTATTTCAAATGGTTCGTTTTTTATGAACACCCAAACGAGCCATTTCGGGCCATTTTTCATCGGCAATTATTTCTTCTCATTATCTCAGATATTTCTTGCTTAATTGTCATATCTATATTAACTGCCCCCTTTATCGTGCATTTCAACTTAGTCTCCACAAATGCTTGAAACAGAATGGCTTCTCTATTATAGCTATATTTGTTTTCCTTTTTTAGGCCTGCCTTCTTTCTTCCTCACTACTCTAGACAATCGCGGGTCAACACCGTGAATGATGCATTGTCCCACAACGACTTGTGTATGCTGCCACGTGTTCTCCTTCTTTCTTTATTATTATTTTTTTTTCATTTTGGTGGGATCGTGTGTAAGTCACAAAAGACATGCCCGCTGCTCGGCGCAAGCCACGCGTAACGGTTCGTGAACTTCGATGTTGTCTCAGATTGTGCTTCCGAAATTACGCGCAAATCCTGCCGTGGCCGCATGTCGATAGAGACGGAATGCTAGAGGAGCATGTACACTGTCCCCTTTATGACTGCGCTCTGCGCCGACTGCCTATCACACCATCAACCGACAGCAAATGAAAACGCGTTCGCTTTCAGCGTCATCTGTTGCCAAATATAAATAACGAGTTATGGCCAGTAGACAAGCGCTGCTAGATTACACTCTATCTCTGCTCACGCCTGCAGTGCGTAGTCCGCTGCCAACATATCAAACGTTGTGCGCGACCACGGCGCAAGCTGCAGTAATCACCCGATATCGCTCGCCGCGCGAGCGGCGAAAGCACGTAATCTAGCAGCGCTTGTCTACCGTCCACGACTCGTTATCTTGCTGGGCCGTTGATGACGCCAAAAACGAACGCGCTTTCTTCACTCGTCGGTTGATGGCGCTGTAGGCAGCCGCCGCAGAACGCATGCAGGCCACGCGTTCGCGTGTTCCCTTTCATAAAGAACGACAGTGTACATAGATTTAAATCCACGTTAGAGAACATCACGTAATCAACATTTCCGGAGTCCTCAACTTCTGCGTTCCCCATAATTATGTCGTTGTTTTAGGACCGTAAAACTCAGGAATTACAATTTAGATTACGCGCAGTACGCGTGTTAATTTGCGAGCGTGCACAAGCGAGAACGCTGGAATGCGTGATCGGTGCTCTAAATACGAGCCGCGTTCTGCCGATGATCAGATTACCGAAGGCTGACGACAGTTGTTGCCGCTATCATAGCACAGCGCTCTTTAATTGTATTTTGAGTTACTTAGTTTGCCGAGCACAAGTTGGCTGTCATAGTAGTCACTACTACGTGCCAATACAATAGGCCTGAGGCGTTTATCAGGTGCACATGTTCTCTCGTTCAAGAAACATTTATTGCTCTTTAGTGAGTATATAGATAATGAATGATTTACGCTAGCAGAGAAGTATACGAAATGTTAGAGCAGCTTTATGTGCTCTGCATGCGCATTGGTCTTTATACGCAATGATCCACAAAAATGTCGGTATATCTGTGTTGTTGCTGCTGTACACGCCGGCGATTTTGTATTCCGATACAGTTTTTTTTATGGACAAACTGTAACTGCACACTGGTCTTTGTGCCATCACGTGAAGGCTTCTTGTTGAAGCTCGTGCGATTAGATGGCAATCTGCTAGCTGGTCAGCAAGATCAGGAGCAACTTCCATCAATTACCGGATCGACAAGCAAGAACCACTGTCGGCGAAGTGTCTACAGGGCTGCCTTGCTAAGCAGCTATATAAAGCAAACTCAATAGAAAAGTTCTTCAGAAGTAAACTAATTTATTTTGGGACAAAGCTTTCGAAATACCCCCGAACGTTTTGTTACAATGACCAGTCTTTTTGTGCATACCATTCGCTACTATAGACATTGAGGGTCTGTAACAGAAAATTTGCGGATGTCTCGATGTATCTTAAGATAAAACTTCACAGGAAATATATATATATATATATATATATATATATATATATATATATTATATATGAACAAGGGACAGCCATCGCCACGTCTGTGTATATATAGAGCACGCGAGCAGCTAGCTGGTTTTCGCCCCACCGCGCGAAAGCTTGAGGTTTTTTCAGGCTCTGCTGAAGCGGTGTATCAGGAACATGCGTGGTCTAGTTGTCAGGCTGACCGCGTCAGAGCCCGATACGGCCTCAAGGTCTCGTGCCGCAGAGCAAAAACCGACGGCTCGTGTGCTCTACCCGGACGTGGCCGCGGCTGTACACGTGTATATGCTTGATAAGGTATCAGTTTCTAAAAAAAATTCTGAACTAGCAGGTGAATCGGTGAAACGAGCAGTGCAGATGAAACCAGACGCTCCTGCAATAGAAGCGTAGTTGATATTCATGGCATTCATGGCGAGTAATGGAAAGAAAAATGGTGGGTGTAACCTCAAGAGACAAGAAGAGAGCAGAGTGGATTAGGGAACAAGGGGGGTTAAGGATATTATAGTTGAAATCATGAAAAGGAAATGGATATGGGCTGGGCGTGTAGCGCGTAGGCAGGATAGCCGCTGGTCATTAAGTGTAACTGACTGGATTCCCAGAGAAGCGGGTTAGGGGGAGACAGAAGGTTAGGTAGGCAGATGAGATTAAGACGTTAGCGGGTATTGGCAGCAGCAAGCGCATGACCGAGTTAACTGGTGGAACATGGTAGATGCCTTTGTGCTGCAGTGGACGTAGTCAGGCTGATGATGATGATGATGATGATGATGATGATAATGATGATGATGATTATGATATACATGGAAACACCTTGAACACGTTATTAGTGATTGCAAGAAGAGCATATTTTTGATAAGAGCAAAGTTGACGAAATATATGGTCACCGCGAACAAATCGAGTTCAAGAAAGAAACTACCTAAACATCGCCGTTTTTTGCTTCCGGTGTTCTTCCCTTAGCACGGCCTCAACGAAGAAGTGTACAATGAAGGAAGCAGCACAAGAAAATTCTAACGTGTAATAAAAAAAAAGTAACCAGAAGAGCAGTTGCGCTAGGCTTTTCGCAATGCCTTGCAAGCTTGCACCGAGGCAGAATTCAGGCGGCCGCCTCTGACGATCGTCTTTCGTTCGATGAGATCGTTTTTTCATCCTTTGTCCAGCCGACGACGACTGCTCCGCTCGAAAGTCGAAGAAACATGGCCCACTTATTCTTTCGCAATAAAACGTGGGTATGCGAAAATTCCAGATTTCGAACCCGACGAGAAAATCTTATTTCCACACTCTGTTATTACAGTGTTTTCCTTTCAATTTTCTTTTCATGTGAGTTCTAGGCACGCTGTCGCATCAGATTTGCTTCCGGTAATCCTCACTCGTAGCAACACAATAAAAGTTTCTCTCTCTCTCCGTTTCCCCTTTCTCCAGCTTTCCCAACGTTAACGCTATCTGTTACGGGCTCACGAAGGACGGCGCACGAAAGAGGGTAGAGGTACGGCGCTACAAAACATTTTTTTTTGCATTTTTCTCTTCGGTCTTTTTATAACGACATCTCAATCTTTTTTTCCTTTCACCTTTACCGTTTCTATTTACCGTTTCACCGTTTCTATTCACCAGCCATTGTGCAGTCTTCCAGCGCCGAGTAAGACGATGTAAAGAGATCAGAAAGAACGTCTGCGTGTTTCTATTATGCGAGAACAATTTGGTGCGACGTACGAATGTGTCCTTACTCGTATTTGGACTGTTATTTCCACAACTTAAGCAAGCGTTCGTTCCATCCCACCAGCGCTTTCCAGCATATTTCATGGTCAGACATCTTTGTGCGACCCTGCGTTCTCTTTTAACATGCCAATTGCTTTTGACGGTTTTGCCACATCACGGTAAGAAGAACGAAAGAAAGAAAGAAGAAGGAAAAAAAGAAAGAAAGAAGGAAAAAAAGAAAGAAAGACGGAAAGAAAGAAAGAAAGAAAGAAAGGAAGAAAGAAAGAAAGAAAGAAAGGAAGAAAGAAAGAAGGAAAGAAAGAAAGAAAGAAAGAAAGAAAGAAAGAAAGAAAGAAAGAAAGAAAGAAAGAAAGAAAGAAAGAAAGAAAGAAAGAAAGAAAGAACGTGCGAGCACGTCGCATTTGCTTGTTCCATTTTCAGTCATGTCGATGACGCGCCCCGTCCCTCTCGAGACTGAACGTGAACCCTTTTACTCCCCCGAGTCCTTGCTCACAGCATGCCGCGCACGAATTTATATAGCTCGTATACAAGCGAGCGTCTTTTTTCATGCTTTCTCTTCATTTCAGAATCATTTAATGATTCATACATGCTCGTGATATCGACTAGCGCATGCTCAAAGCGCGAATGCCATCTCCTATGAAAACTCGTATTCGCGAGAAAACAAAATTGAAGATAGTTTCCTTTGAAATCTGAGTAAATAGTGGAACTGGCAAGCAGGCGTCACCCACTGGCGAACGCAGATTCAGTTCTCCCTTCATTTATCTTCCTCTTCCTCTCTCTGTCGTCTCTTTCTTCGTTATCTCTCACTATACTGCCATCTCTTCTAACCCAGACAACACCCCTCCTCCCACTCATCGCATTTTCCTACCCCATGCTATGTGATACTGCACATGGCTATGCTCTTGTCTACCCTTTCACCTCCTTTTTTAGTCGCGAATGAGCTAATGGTCTAGCTCAATCCCGTGTGCGGCGTGGCCACCCTTGCGGCAACAGCTCGCCCAAGCACTACCAGAACGCGCTCACGCGCTAGCGCGTTCAGGTCTGTGTGAGGAGCTGTGTGAGAGGCCTCTCCTCCTTACACTCTCTCGGCAATCACGTGCTGGCGTCGGGGAACGAGATTCTTCAGACGCGCGATGAACCCACGTGCTCCTGCGTGGTGAGGCGATCAACCCGCGTGGCATTCTTCAAGAGTTCGAGACTAATAAAAGCAACAGACGAAGAAAGTGCTTAACAGCGCAAACGACAGGAGGGGATAGAACAGAGAGAGAAACAACATGTTTCGTGCATCCGGCGTGCGGGAAGTCACCGGCCGCGCAGGGCGCGGGTATTCGCTATCTAAAGACTATGGCTAATAGTCCTATAGTCCAGGCCCTAGATCTTGGTGACGTTGTGCTCTGGCTAGGCGTTGGATACTCGGGCTCCTCCGCTCCCGTTGTCCGGGGCGTCGGTTCCCTTTCTCGTCTGCTTTGCCAGGCCCTCCTCAAGCCGCTGGATGGCCCTTCGTTGTGTGGTTGGGTCTTGGGAGCGTATCCATGCTCCCACCTCTTCGGGATACGTTGTGTCCTGGCACTGCCCCTTCCCATTGTTCACACCACTGTTACACCCGCCCCACATGATGTGGCGGAGGGTGGCTAGTTCACGTTCGCACACGCTACACTTAGCGTCCACAAACATGTCGGGGCATACGTGCCGGGCCAGTGCTGGCGTTAGCACGCATTCCGTTTGCAGTTGTCGGAGCTTCACCGCTTCCGCACGTGACAGTTCACGATGCGGGGGCGGAAAGGCTCTCCTGGCCTCTCTGTAGGCCGCCAGGATCCCTCCGTAGTCGGTGATAGAAGAGACGAGAACAGAGCGCTCTGTGAAGAGAGGATTCAGCGCTCTATTCTCGTCTCTTCTATTCCCTCCTGTCATTTGCGCTGTTAAGCACTTTCTTTGTCTACCATGCAGCGCCAACCAGCCCAATCAAGCACTTTGTTAACAGCAACAAAATCTACAGTGAATTCATGGTGCGCTCCACCTGCAAGGACCCGTTAACATCGGGCAAGGTGGCCGTGCTGAACGGAACTTTATGTCAGCCCATGCGCTGCTTCACATCATACTCATGGTACCCTTCAGTGGGAGATGGTGTAATTTTTTTTCCTCATCACGTCTTTTTGCCACCTCTTCGTTATTCTTAACTATACATGGCTCTGCTATGCTAGGAGCTGCTTAGCACATGGCTGCTTTTCTTTGGCGCTGCAGGTGCTATTATAGCACCGTCCACATCTCTCGACAGCCCACAAGGCAGTGAAAGCCCTGTTTGTGTTTTTTTTTGAGGACCACGGGTTTGTGTGAACGCCTCTGACTTGCGGTGAAGTTCTACGCGCTGCAGTGAATTTACTGTCTGTCTCTCTTCCTTTTCCCCCTCTTCCCTTTTCCCTCTTTCTTGTCTCCTTACGTAATCCCGCAGTGTATAGGGTAGCCAACTGTATGTGTTTCTGGTTAACGTCCTTGTGTTCTCCCTTTGTCAGCTTCCTTCATTCTTGATGCCCCTGCGTTGGCAACGTCTGTTATCTTCACTCCTGGGTTGATATATACTGCAAATTACCTGTGGCACATATCACCATACTAAAGGCTACAATGTATGGGTATATTCCCCACGTGACTACGGTAAAGAATTTCGTTACGTACGCAAAGTCTTATCACATTTTTCACGTTATGACCCGACCGTCAAGTCCGCCACACACTCACACTCCCTTAGGACATTTTGTGCATACTAACTGAAAGGCCAAATGCAACAAAATTTTACTTGGGCGGAAACGGCCATAAATACGTAGTATAAGTACGGTAAGTTACGATAACGACAGTGAAAAATGTTGCAGTCGCGTATATAATTTATATTTGGCGCTCTAACTGCCACTAAGCAGACGCCGCGGAGCTCTAGTGGTGTGCTCAGGCAAATCAGGCACAACCGGCATATGACGATTACTACAGAACGTCCCCACGTCGCTCCTTGTGAGCAATCCTTCTTGTCGCTGAATCGCTGGTTCCTGCGTTGAAATCGTTTTGAATGCAGCGCGTTTGAAACGCTTCTGTGCATTCGTGCTTCCTTGGCTGCGCCTAAAGACAGTGCGTTCGAAACGCCTTCGTGCTGCATTGAATTCGGTGGCAAGACAAATTCAAGTCAAGCAGCGTTTCTGAATACGGGGGTGAGACACTGCGAACCCACCAGTGGCAGGGGGAGGGGAGGTGGAGTGATTTTTAAATGAGAGAAAAGAAGATAAAAGTGAGCCTCGTAGCTGTCAGCGTCAGAGTGCTACACCTCAAGAGTGGCTCACGAGGGAAGGGACTAAGCAGCGATCAAAAAGGATAGAGTGAGAAGTAAACATAAAGCAGAGAAAGATGGGGACACGATCAAAAGAGGCCGAGGACGGATTACCACTCAGCGAGAGCTTCACGATGTCAGGAGATGGCGGAGGGCGAGCCGGTCGGCCAGAGCTGCGCTGTCGTCGAAGATCGCGGGGGCACAACCATTCGACACGGAATCCAGCGAGCGAGTCGTTCGATAAGAGGCATGTTCATGCAGCGATAAGAGGCATGTTCACACACACACACACACACACACACACACACACACACACACACACACACACACACACACACACACACACACACACACACACACACACACACACACACACACACACACGCACGCACGCACGCACGCACGCACGCACGCACGCACACACACGCACGCACGCACGCACGCACGCACGCACGCACACACACACACACACACACACACACACACACACACACACACACACCACACACACACACACACACACACACACACACACACACACACACACACACACACACACAGGGGGGCGCATCCGCAATGTGTGAGCTCAAGGAGCGCGGAGCAGACGATTTTTCTGTTACACGTCACTTCCCGTAAGCCGTAATGGCGTCATTTTTCCTACTTTAGCTCTCAAAAACACCGTCGTTTGCAAACATTTCTCTAAGGTAAGCGCTTGTATTTCAGCTCTGGCGACATTTGGCAGGCAGCACTACCTCTAGCATGACTGTCTATATATTGACTTTTTGCGGAGTGCCGAATTTAATTTCTGTTGGCGTTTAAAGAAGCACTGACATAAAAAAAATGTGCACCTTCTTTTTTTATTCTAATAATTTATTATTATATTTCTTGCAATAGGTAGCTCATGGCCCACTTATCGCAGCCGAAAACCTTATTTGCTCGAGAGCGTGATGGCTATTTGTTTAGAGGCGTTTTTAGAGTGTCACGATATCGGTGTCAACGAACACCGAGAGGAGCCGTTCCGGCAGCTAGCCCCTCGTCCACGTAAAACTGTGACGTGGGCACCGCACTGCCAGCTAACTCAGCAAGCACACGTGAAGCCGCTGGAAGAAAGCACGAGAAGCGCAAGCACCCAGACAACGCACACTCGGGACGTAGGTTTGTGTGCATTGCCACTGCGTTGATGTCGGTGTCGCGAGGGGCTCCACATCTCGCTCAGTCGCGTAGCGTGCACTTTAAAATTGATTTTAAATATGTTATAAGTTCTATTTGCCTTTGATAGTTCGTAAATGTTGTGTATGGTGCCACATAAATCTATCTCAGTCCTTCGAAATGTTTAGTCAGTACTACTTTAAGGACGCGGCTACGAGAGCAACCATGTAAACGCAGGCAGGCAGGCAGGCAGGCAGGCAGGCAGGCAGGCAGGCAGGTAGACAGGCAGGCATGGGGCGTCTATGTACCTAACGGCCATGGGGCGTTTCGTTCGCTTAAAAACGCTTCGTTTCGCTATAACGCGATTTGATAGTCTTACCTTCGACGGAGCTGGTATTGTTAGCGATTAGTATTGTTGACGATCAGCTGTAGTAAACGAACGGGGAAGGACAGAAGAGGAGGAGAGGACGACGATGTGAGCGTGAAACAGTACAGTAAATGAGGGTAACCACTCCGAAGAATGCCGCCGTACATGCTCCATGTTATATAGACGCACGTCCGGTTTGCTACTTGCACGAGAGGAAGGGGAAAAGGGGGCGGAAGGAAGACAGATGAAGAGAAAAGAACAGAGAAACACGAGCACACTCAGGGGAACAGATGCAGTTTACTGGTGCTCGCTCAGATTTGGTGAGGTCTTTAGTGGCACTTTAGTTGCTTTCCGCGCTGTCGAAGAAGGTTATCTTCTTCGACAGCGACAGCGTCTCTCCTCCACGTCCATTGTGCACTAATCCGACAGAAAATCACCTACTCTGCGCCAGTTCTCCGCAACATCTCTCAGACGTCTTTACACCGACTTCAGCTGTTACAAGCACGAAGCTTACGCATGTGTCTAAGGGTTCCACAGGCAACACCAAGTTCTTTGACACTGGCAGATCTAGGCAAGAGAACCCTACTTTACGGTAATTAGAAATGTGGAGACATGTCGGCACCTCTTTCGTCTAGTCACGCAACACCCTTCCCATCCGCTCATATCCAACATTGTGAACCGTGCTGGAGCGCAAATACACCATGTGTACCAACAGTACATTTCCCGGCTTCCTGTGTCGACACATTGGCCACTGGACCAAAACTAGCCCCCATGGCTGCTTGAGCTGATCAAGCAGTCTGATCAAGCAGTCCAGGGATCGCTTTTTCAATGTGACATTGACGAAATACTTGAAGGAAGCCCCCTCAAGGTTTTGGCGCTTTATAACTCCCCCAGCAAGCTCCCCGAGGCCACCTGAAATTACTCAACAACGTGTTGATGATTTCAATTCTTTTTTTGCTTCTGTGTTTACTCATGATAATGGCATTTTGCCCGAGTTTTCTACGTCATCATTGCAGCGGCCGATCGATGATGTGGTAGTTAGCGAAGAGGGTGTCCTAATTCTTTTACTTAATATAAATATAAGAAAAACCCCCGGCCCTGATGGTATACCAAACGAATTTCTGTACAGATACGCTGAATGGGCGGATCGCTTCCTTACAAAAATATTTCAGTCGTCCCTGCGCAGTGGCTCTTTCCCACTAGCGTGGAAGCGGGCTAAAATTACCCCTGTTCACAAAAGTGGCTCCTCACGGGACGAGCGCAACTACCGTCCTATTTCGCTTATCAGTACATGTTCAAAGATACTCGAGCACATTATTAACACACACCTGATGTCCTATCTTGATACGCACAATCTATTATTTTCGAAGCAGCATGGCTTCCGCCGAGGCTTATCTACAACTACACAGTTAATCGAATTTGTTCATGATCTTTCAAAAACAATCAATTTGCGTGGTCAAACTGATGTGGTATATTTGGATTTCGCAAAGGCATTTGATAAAGTGTCGCACTCAAAGCTCCTGTTTAAAATTGACAAAACGTTTCAAAATAATCACTTGACAAAATGGTTTTCATCCTATCTCAGCTGCCGTCAGCAGTTTGTTCAAATAAAAAATAAACAGTCTAGAGCAGTTGCAGTTAATTCCGGAGTTCCCCAGGGGAGCGTTCTGGGTCCCCTTTTATTTTTGTTATATATAAATGACCTACCAAACCGGGTTACGGTCCCGATAAGGTTGTTTGCCGATGACTGTGTTGTTTATAGCAGAATCGAGACTGAACATGACCAAGTTAATCTAAACAACAATATTCAAAGAATAAAGGATTGGTGCGAAGAATGGCAAATGAGTTTGAACACAGAAAAAACAGTCTTTATGACTATAACTAGAAAGAAAGCACCTCTAGATTACAACTACCAGATTGGCAATGCTTTCCTCAAGCGTGTACAAAACTATAAATATCTTGGGTTATGGTTCACGCCCGACCTCCGGTGGAACACTCATATTGATAATGTATGCTCCAGGGCTACCAAGGCACTGTATAGCCTTAGACGTAACCTTTATACCGCCCCATCTGATATAAAGTGTCTTGCTTACAAAACCCTTGTCAGACCTATTATCAAATATTCTAAAATTGTCTGGGACCCTTACACAAAGACAAACTGCAATAAAATAGCAAAAATACAGCGACTTGGTGCGAGATTTATTTTTAATAAATATCGCCGACATAATTCACCTACTGAACTTTGTAAAAAAGCTGGACTGGGTAGTCCTGAACTTAGGACGAGGATTGAGCGTCTGAAATTCCTCTACCAGTTAATTCATATTCATTTTAAACTAAACTATTCAGATTACTTCCAGGTCAACACACAAGAACACTCCAGACATCGCCATAATATGTACATACCACCCCTAGTCCCACGTAACGATTGCTTTAAGTTTAGTTACTTTCCACGTGCTATTGAAGATTGGAATATGCTGCCAGAGTCTATAATTGGTTGTTCCTCGCTTACATCATTTGAACAGAATCTCAAACGTTTATTTCCTGAATAACAGTGATGTGCGTCTGTACTTTTTGTTGGTTGCATGAGACTGCAGTAGTTGTCTTTCAAATCTTTAGCGCGGTGCAAAAGTGCCGCCTCAAATGCGTCATGTGCTGTTCTGCGCGTATGTATTGCATTGCATGTGTGTTCCAATTTTTGTTATGTATAACTTCGAGTTGCTGCTCACAATAATACCGAGAATTTATCTCGAGACCTGTACGGTACTTCTTTTTCGCGAATAATTGTTTGTACTTCCACCCTGTAACGGCCCACTTCTGGGATAACAGTATAAATAAATGAAATGAAATGAAATGAGCTACCAACTATGAAAACGTCAATAGAAGGACTTTGCAGCAAACATGAAGTGCCAACCATTGCCGCTCAGCAGTTGGCATCACATCATCTGTTTGACAGGTACCAAGAATACACTCACGTGTACACTTATGGCTCCATCACCAAAGAGACAGCGACATCAGCATTCATAATTCCGGAATTGCATGAAGAATATGCATGTTGGTTGGGCCACCTCCCTTCTTCAACAACGTCGGAGCTCGAAGCGATTTTGCTAGCCATAAGCCTAATTAAACTGTCAACGACACCAAGAAAATGGGTGGTAGTTACAGACTCTCTGGCAGCACTGGCATGTGTGGAAAGTGCCACTTCAAGACACATTGATGTGCGCATAGTATACGCTATACTAAAAGAGCTCTCAGAAGATACGAAGTCGAATCATCGAGTGTCATTTCAATGGGTTCCCAGTCACTGTGGAATTAAGGGAAGTGAAATGGCGGATGAGTTGGCAAAAACCGCTCATAATTCTACGCAAACGTGCCTCATTCCGGTATCTCAATATGACGTAAATAGAATCTGAAGAACAACAAAACGTGTATAGGCCTGTAGGCCTGTCTACCTGGTTCACAGACAAAACAAAGAGATCGATCCTACATTCTGTTGATCCTAATCTTGAATACAAATTAGACCGTGACCTCCCAAGACGTATCGACACACTCATTCATCGCCTACGACTCGGAACTGCCTACACAAAGCACTTCCTACTTCGTATTTATCGTGCAACATCGTCAGCATGTTCACGCGGCCACGACGACGAGGATATCTGTCACCTTTTGCTCGACTGTCTGAAACACGACACACACCGAAGGCGACTAGAACAAGAACTGCATAGGTTAGATCCTGAGCGACCATTCGGGTTTAATAAAATACTAGGTCCATGGCCATCCAAAAAAAAAAAAAAAAACCGGCAAAGCAATGAAGGTGCTGCAACAGTTCTTCGAAGAAACGAAGATTTGTGACGAATACTGAGTGGACAAAAGTTAAAAGTGAGCGCGCGGTCTACGTGTTTGTTCTGCCCATATAGGAGAACTTTTGCTCTCACTCATGTAGGACTGTATATATGTATATATGCTATTTTTTCATATTTTTATTTGTACCAATTAAGTGCAAAGGGTAGCCGTCACCAAGTGACGGTGACAAAAACTCCTTCGTTTATTTTCTATTTCAATAAAAAATGGTCTGGAGTCCAGTTCGTTCAGAAGCATACGGAGTGCGCATCGGTGGGCGTCATAACTAGTGCTGGCACAGGGCAAGTTCGATTGTCTTTTCAGTTCAGTAGGAGTTGCATGAGTCTGCATGCATCTTATATAGTTTCTAGAAATCAATGGAAACATGTTTAATTGTTTTTTGTTTGTCCGTTTGTCTCATACCGGACACCATCTAATTTGGTGTTAACATGCATATATGCTGGGAATAACACGTGTCCCATTCTTCTAAGAACAATACACAAAATTTGGCGAGTAAGTTCATCGAAGTAGTCCCTAACATGCCTTGGTGGTAGTCTTTTTTTTTTCTTCCACCTTAGGTCTACCCGCAGCCAACAACACTGGTGTACTTCGGCTCCTCTTTTTCTCCTGTAATTCGTTTTTAAATAGCCTCGCTTTGGAGAAGTCACTGCTTGAAATACCGCCTTTGTTTCTTTCTTTCGTTTTTGTTGTGCGCACAGCAGCGTTCTAGTGAAAAAATTAGTGGTAAAGAAATGATTACATATAAATAGGCCGCACATACCTCAATATACCTTAACCTCAAGGTAATTAGAATTTTCGACATTAAGTTATTCGTACACGCTCCACTAAACGAGACAGAAGAAAGGTTGATGAAAAAGGATGCAAACTTGATGTGGGTAAGTCATTTCTGATGCAGGATCCCAGGAACCCTGAACGGCAGCTCGTTGAAACGATGTTGGCCAGGAGCTTCTCGACATCCTCAATATTTATTCGGGGAGACGTTTTAGGAATGTGTTTAAGTTACATTCCGCTGAGATATTTACGGTAAATTTAATGTGTTACTTTACCTTCTTCTAAACATTTACCAAACGGCAGAAGTTTGAGAAGAATAGAGCAACGGAGTGGTTTTATTAAATATTACTACAGACCAAACTCTTTCGTCCATCACAAAAAAAAAGTTAGACAATCGAGAGAAGGGAATAACGAAAAAAAGGGAAACAAATACACAAAATGAGGCCGCACCGAGAGCTTATAGCCTTCGAAATAGAATAATGAGTACGTACCTTATTGTGGCTGTGCCCAATTAAATTAAGGACTTAATTTATTCATTTGTGAATGTCGAGAGATACGTCATTCTATATAGATTGCACCCGTGCACTGAACGAAAGGCTCGTGGAGGTCATCAAATTCTAGCCTATACTTTTTGGCCTATGATGTATAGGCTATGCCAAAATGATGTTAACATTTTGGGTAAATTCCGCACACTGATAGCGTTCGCAGGCACTATAGGTTGTGTTTTTTTATGGCAATAAAATGAATGTCTGTTTTAGAATAAATAATGTCAAGACTCAAAGATATACTCTGCTTGACCGCGAAGGTTTTGTCGGCAAGAATATTTCCCTAATTGGTGAGACAAGCAAAAATGCAAACGTTTTCCTCCTCCTTGTTTCTATTTCCCCGCTTTTGAAGGCAAACTGCACTTGTTACTAATTAGTCTCCTGTTCTCATTTATGGTTTACGTTCACAGCCCTTTAGGGGGCCAGGCTGTCGTATGCTGTCGTCGTCGCTTGGCGTATATCACAGTCAAAACACCGCATACATGACAGCCCAGCTGTAACATATCGAGTGCGCGCTCTCGCCAATAAAAGTATTTCTTGCTCTTGCTCTTCCAGGGCCTTAATAGTGGTGTTAAGTTCCAAGCTCTTTAAATAAAACCCTGTATAAAACATTAAATAAAGGGCAAGCGAGTGAGAAATAGAAAGAACGAGAAAGAAAAAAAGAAAATTAGGAAATTTTTAAATTAGACATAAGTGAGCACACAAAAATACAGAAAAAAAGACCAGGAAAATACAAAAAGAATGAGAAAAGTGAAGAGACACAAGTACATCCGCACTTCATGCAGATTTGGCAAGGCGAAGCTGCCTTATTTCTATTTTTTATGAATACCTTCTACGTTTATTTGTTCCCTCAAAATCGAAAAAAAAAACATTTGACAGATCTCACGTACCGCGGCAATCGACGTTATGCGAAGTATGCGGAAGGAAGCTGACCATTGTAATCTTTTACTGAGTTATACGTTATGAAATTACACTAAATGTAAGTGCAAATGTTAAACGCGCAGACATGTGTTGAACAGTTGTAGATGCCTATATAACCAGATCTTTACACTTGCGCAACGATGCCATCGGAAACATTAGTATTAGCAACACAAGAAGCAATAAGCTGATTTGAAGCGCTGGTGCTCGCGAGGATGGTAGCCCTGGACACTGCTACATAAATCAACTTCAGCGCATGGGACCTAAATACAATTGACGTTAACCCGACGAGACGGCTATTCATAGGAGTACATATGTATTGTATTTATAAAATTGCATAGCCAGCATAGCAATCACAATGGACGTTTCAAGAACACTAGTGTCTAGTTGAAGAGTGGTTCCGAGACCAGCGCGACTCTGCAGTAGAATGCTTCATTGCCAGGCAGAAGGCTGGGGTTCGAATCCTGCTGAAACCCTGACACCTATTTTTTTTTATTTCGCTGGGTCAACGCTGCCGATGTCAGTTTCTTCTGAACGCTGAAGGGTTAAAATTACCTACGTGTGTTTTCGCCATTCCTGGGTATAGGTACTAAGTGTCAATAGCATTTGGCACATGCCCGCGGGCGGGTATGTACCACTATTTAGCGGGAAATGTTTGACGGCGTACGTGACGGGATTGTTGCATCATTCATGTACTGACGAGCGCGTCATATTCGTCAAAGCATCTTACCCTCTCATACTAATTTTGGTTTACGTCGATTTAAAGGAGTGATCGCGAAAGAGCACCCAGACGTGAGCGGATAGATAGATAGATAGATAGATAGATAGATAGATAGATAGATAGATAGATAGATAGATAGATAGATAGATAGATAGATAGATAGATAGATAGATAGATAGATAGATAGATAGATAGATAGATAGATAGATAGATAGATAGATAGATAGATACGCTCAATGTCGCCGAAGTTCGCCAAGAAATGCTTTGCATTAAAAAAAATTGGCATTGGCTACCGGCTACCTGTCAGTGGGCGCGTCAGCTGGCTCCCGGCGGACGCTATGAACCCGATCCTGTTTTTCACGCAGGCTCTGCTACTTATCGCTCCACGGACGGCCGGCGCGCACGAGGAAACAACATGCTCCGCAACCGATACCAGCTCCAACACTGAAAACTACGAATACGAACGATCACAGATCCTGGACTTCACCGTACCACCACATTCAACTTCGGCGCCACTATCGACAGCTATAAGAAGATCATCCTACCGGCTACCTGTCAGTGGGCGCGTCAGCTGGCTCCCGGCGGACGCTATGAACCCGATCCTGTTTTTCACGCAGCTTAGTTCAAAGTATTCTACGGTGAAAACTAGCGATCCGTTCTTTGTCCAGCTGACGTGCCCACACTACCTGAGTGCTTTTATGTCATATGCAAAAAAATTTGTACTGTCGCTGCTATTACTATCTGGCGATGTGGAGCCAAATCCTGGTCCTAGTGACCGGGAACTACTCACAGAAATTCTTGCGGGTCAGAAAAGTATGATGAAAAGACTAGACGGCATAGAAATAAAACTGAAGAATGTAGAGGAATCCGTGGCAAAGTGCTTAGAATTTGGAGCAAGAATTGACAAGATGGAGGATAGCATTCAGACATTAGAAAGAAAACTTGTTGATCTTGAAGACCGAAGTAGGCGAAATAATCTCATAATATTCGGTATTACTGAGAATGAAAATGAGACGCCCGAGTCACTTACGGAAAAAAATGTTGAAGAAATATTTAAGGAAACACTGGGTGTACAGGTTTCCTCACTTGAACGGCTGCACAGAATAGGGCGTAAACAAATAGATAAACCGCGCCCAGTAATCATGAGGTTCTTGGACCTCCGTGATAAGCTGAACGTGCTAAAAATTGTTCAAAGCTAAAAGGCAAACGAAATATTACTATCTCGGAAGACTTTTCTGCTTCAACAAGGCATGTTAGAAAGCAATTATGGCAAAGTTCCGCTGATGAAAGAGCATCTGGAAGCAAAGTGCAGCTTTTTTACGACAAGATCAAGATCAATGGCAATATGTACACGTGGGATGATACTAAGAAAATAAGGGTGCGGGTTGGTAAAGATGGTGATAGAACACGACGGTCTAAATGACCTCATGGGCAGCTAAAAACGTTTAGGTGCTTGAATCTTAATGCGCGCAGCATATTGAATAAAATGGATGACTTGGAAAGCATTATAATAGCACATAAACCTCATGTAATAATTATAACTGAAACCTGGTTGCACAAAGACATCACTGACGCTGAAATTGCATTTCCCCACTATAACATCCATGGATACGACCGGGATTCCCGAGGCGGTGGAGTAGCTATCCTATTCTTGGAATCATTAAACGTCCTAAGACTACAGGATATTCCTGGAATTGAATGTGTAATTATAAAAATATTCCTCGAAGAATTTAATTTAATCATTGGAGGATTCTATCGCCCTCCGAACGCTGACAACACGTTTTTTGATCAAATAAATGAATTTTTGCGTCAATATAGAAATCACGCATGCAATTTGCTACTGGCCGGCGACTTCAATATGCCTCTGATAAACTGGGCTCAAGATTTCCCGGATCCACTTTGCAGAGCTTCCGAGCCACTTGCTGACCTTGTTTTGTTTCACAATTTAACGCAACTAGTGAAGGAGCCTACTCGAACTCAACGAAACAGCAAGTCCATCCTGGACCTCTTTCTTGTTAACAGCGGCATTCTGCGTCGCAACCCACAGGTTCAGGTACTTGAGGGCATATCTGACCATAAAATGTTGTCCCTAATTATGAAAATATATTTTGCGGCAAGACACACGGTCCAAAAAAGGAAGATTCTCGTTTTTTCTCGTGCCAGTGACGTTGACATTTTGGATGCTATGGGCAACAGCTTTTCTGAGTTTACTTCTCTTTATGAATCTGCTGAACATTCAGTAGATAGCCTATGGCGCTTTTTAAAGAGTTAGTGTTCAAGTGCATACAAAACTTCGTTCCATGCAAAGATAAAGTACTGCGAAATTCTAACCCCTGGACAACAAAAGATATTATCCGGTTAGGTCGTAAGCTGAATAAAGCTAGAAAACAGCACAAACAACGCCCCTCAAAGAACAGCACAGATAAAATGCTAACACTGCGCGTGCAACTCAAAAACGTAATCTCAGAAGCCAAAAACCACTATCAGAAAGTGTCCTTAACAAACTGTCTTCTTTCATCGCCTGGGAAATTCTGGCGTCATATCGCACCAAAAAATAAAACTTCGATCAGTCTTTCCATAAACGATACAAACGTAGTCGACAGTGCAGAAATCGCAGAGGCGTTGAATGACTACTTCAGTTCGGTGTTCACAAACGATAACGGAATCACCCCTCCTTTTTCATCATTAGACGACATAGATCCCTTAGACAACATTAGCGTTTCTGAAGAAGGTGTGTTGTCGTTGGTGCTGAACATTGATACAAAAAAATTACCCGGAACTGATGCTATACCCAATGAATTTCTTGTTCGTTATGCGGAATGGTGCTCCAAATATCTAACACTTATATTCTCCAAATCATTGTCTAGTGGCGAAGTCCCGAGTGAATGAAATACGCAAAAATCATTCCTATACCTAAATCTGAAAACAAGTCACTTGTGTCATCATACAGGCCTATTTCTTTGTTATGTACATGTGCAAAATTGCTTGAACACATAGTATTTAAACACATCTCCGCCTTCCTTGAAAGAAACAACATAATTGACCCCCGGCAACACAGTTTTCGCAAAGGACTATCGACTACCACACAACTACTTGAGACAGTTCACGACCTCGCTAGTGCTCTAGATAGCCATAGTCAAATTGACATTATATTCCTTGATTTCGAAAAAGCATTCGACCGAGTCTCCCATCACAAGTTGCTTATAAAATTAAAACCGATCCTGAAAAACGATTCTTTACTAACATGGATTCGGGCATACCTTTCCCATAGATATCAAAGTGTCTCTGTAGATGGCTCAAGCTCCACCCCCACTTCAGTTCAATCCGGTATACCACAAGGCTCCATCCTTGGCCCGCTTCTGTTTTTAGTATTTAATAATGATATAGTGTGTGACATACCCGTTAAAATAAGGCTTTTTGCAGACGACTGCATCCTGTACCACGTCATCAATGACCCCAACGACCAGATCACCCTAAACAAATCCCTGGATAAGATACACTCTTGGTGTTCGACTTGGCAGATGAGCATTAACCCAAAAAAGACCGTCGCTATAAGAGTTACCCGCAAAAAAAGTCCCTTTCTTTTCACCTATTGCATCAACAATAACTGTATATCTCTAGTTAGCAGCTACAAATACTTAGGGGTTATAATTACCTCCGACCTAAAGTGGAACGAGCACATAGAGTACACACAAAAAAAGGCAATGAAGGCACTTGGGTACTTACGCAGAACCATTGAAAAATCTACCAAAGAAATTAGAATGTTGGCGTACAAAATTTACGTGACACCCATACTGGAATACGCGTCTCCTGTGTGGGAACCTCATACATCGGCAAACATTAAAAAACTGGAACGTGTACAAAGAAAATCCATAAGGTTTATTTACAACGCTTATAGAAGAAACACATCCCCCTCGACCCTCCTTGAAAGTTCGGACTTGGAACCCTCAGAACGCCGGCGCTCCCGTGAAAGACTGAAACTGTTTTATCAGATCTATCACAGTAACCTTGCAATCGATAAAACTAAATATATTCTACCGTCGAAATCACGTATAACCCGGTCACACCACAGCAAGAAAGTCCAGGAATTTTCATGCAGAAC
The DNA here is from genome assembly GCF_013339725.1 of Rhipicephalus microplus. Lineage (NCBI taxonomy): Eukaryota > Metazoa > Arthropoda > Arachnida > Ixodida > Ixodidae > Rhipicephalus > Rhipicephalus microplus. The sequence continues at coordinate 284,586,845 of NC_051165.1, forward strand.
CACTGCTTTCCAAAAATCATTTTTTCCCCGAGCAGCACGTAGTTGGAATGCCCTGCCCGATGAAGCTGTTTCATCCACAACTGTCGCTTCATTCATGAATGCGATAGCAAATCTGCCAGCTATCCTTTGAACTTTTTTTCTTTCTTTCTTTTTATTTCATTGTCACCGCATTTAATCTCTCCCGTGTGTGTCTGAGTTGTATTACTTTCCAATGTTCAGCGCTAGCTCAATTGTATCACGCTTCGTCGATTGTGTCGGTATGTGTTTTTCTCGCCTTTTTTTTTTGTCAACAAAACTTGCTCATTCTGAAGCGCTGCATTGACTTCAATGTTTGTAAATCCCTGTTTTTCTTCTATATTTCCCCCCGACATTTTTTTTCTGTTTTAAGCTTCTGTTGTTTTCTTGCCCTGGAAAATGTCCAATCAAGTGTATCTGTCACCCACTCTTGCCTACGACTTCGCATAGAAGTCGGCAGTATTCACTAAATAAATAAATAAATAAATAAATAAATAAATAAATAAATAAATAAATAAATAAATAAATAGATAGATAGATAGATAGATAGATAGATAGATAGATAGATAGATAGATAGATAGATAGATAGATAGATAGATAGATAGATAGATAGATAGATACCAAAAGTGCTTGCTGTACGCAAAGAAATGCTTCGCATTTAAAACTACGTCCTCGTCTGCGCGAACAGTACCAAAGGTCATGTGGCATCGCAAGTATGGTTAAGCGCGCGCGCGAGAGAAAACTTTATAAATAACCAGTCAATTACTTCAGGCATGACCCGTCGCCTTATTGCTGTCGGCCGTAATCCCTTGGTACATGGCAGCAGCAAGGGCTTGACTGATGATGTCGCGCTGGACGCTGAATTTAGGGCGACGAAGCAGGGCTTCCCAGGGTTCTACAATGTGGGATTCGTCGTTTTGACTTCGACATGTCCACACCATGTGGACCGATCTCGGTACCTCATCACAAAATTCACACTGGGACCGGAAACCTGTGGGGTGCCACTTGCTGTAAAGTGCGCGGTTTGAAAAAACCTCGCTCTGTAACCACAAGAACTCGTTTATTTTTTATCAGTGAGAGGTCCGGACTCGGGTATACTTGCCAATTTAGCTTTTAGTGTGCAACGATTTCATGGTATGTGCACATATCATCACTTCTTTGTTCGGTACCTTGGGAGGTTCCAGGGGTCGACCGGTAGGTGAAGACCTCGGGCGACCGAATGAGCCTCCTCGTTCCCTCTAAGTTCCTGGTGAGCTGAAGGCCAGACGAGCAGAATCAGCTCTCTGGGAACTCTTACTATGCTTAATATACGGACGGCAGTCTTGGTCACCCTTCCCGATTTATTATTTCTCACGGCGTTTTTGGAGTCGCTGATGGCCACCCTGAGCCCGTTTTGGTTGATGGCCAAAGCTATGGTCGACTCCTCGGCCTCTACAGTCTAGACACCACGGACTGTGCAGCACGCCATCAGGCCACTGTCTTCCGTTTGCTTTTATATTCCGCAGCGTGTGTATACGCGACGTCCTGTCTACCATGTACCGGGATAGTAATGCCTCTGCCCTGGCTTTACGCCCGTCTTCGTGAAAGGTAGCGTTCATGTTTCTGGGTTGCGGAGGTATCTTTATCCTGTCCCCGATCTATACCGGTATGTCTTTTGAACGCGCTTGCTCACGCGTCGGCTCGTAGCCAACTTTTATTAATATTGTTCTCCCCGTTTAGACCCGAAGCCTTTGATGCCGTGCAGTAACAGTATCCCTCAGTCGAGTGTGTTAGATAAGCCTGACTTCACAAGTCTCTCGGTGTTCGGGGGATGTCCGAGCACGACTTTCACACTTTGCCTGGTAATGGTGTCGAGCTTGCTCCGTTCCGCTTGCTTTAATTTTAGATAAGCTGCCACGTACACTATTCTACTCGTTATGAAGGTCTGAACGAGTCTGCCTGTTCGCTATTTGTCTGGTGAGATGACATGCCTGAATGGAGCTGGCTTCTAACCTGGCAAGCGTTTCAGAATTCTTACGGTTCGCCTGAATCCTCAGTCCAAGGACACGCACACTGTCGACCGCAGAGCTCTCTGCGCCTTTGACGTACAAGTGGATGTCCACTTCAGTCTTTTTGTGGAGGTGCCGTTTTCCGGCAAGCATGAGGAACAGTGCTTTCGACTCTTCGGCCGAGCATTTAAGTCTTTTGGGTTCCAGGTACTCCACGAATTTATCAATGGTTATTTGCAGAGAGACTTCAATTTGCCCGTCACTACCCGTGTTGTTACGTTTGGCCCGGCAATTCATCTGGGCGGACGCCATTGTGCGTAAGCCGGCCTGCAGGAATGCTTTCAACCCCATCGGCGCCCAGTCTGCAAGACGCTGCCCTGTACATGTTCCAGGTAGTATTTGGGCTTCAACGAAAGCTTCGCGAGAAAAGCCTTTTGTTGAACGGGCTCGAACTGCGTGGTATCGCGCCATTATGGCTGGTCTCATTAAAACAACCTCTCTACTCGGCTTTTGCAATCTACGCGAGGCCACCACAACGCACCGACAGCCCGGAAGCGTGGAACGTGTCGAAGAAGTCGTTCTCAGGGATCGAGCATTTGGGCTGCCATGTTCGAGAGAGTTCTGGAAGTCTGTAGCTGTAGCAGCCATGGTCCGATGCTGACGTTCGGGTCAGCAGCCATCTCCCCGGAGGAGCTGAACTTTCCCTCTCCGGACTCTACCTCCTCGCCCTGCGGTGCCTTCAAGGCGTGGGCCGGGTGCGTGATTGTGTGGTGCGCTCGTGCTACCATTGGACCGTTTTGCCTAGCCTAGTGGTGCAATATCTGTGCCCGTTCTGGTGGGTGGACCATTGAGACTTCGTCACCTGATTTGTGGCGAGAGTGCTCACCGCCTTCTTCGGACCTCCGTGTAAGGAGACGGCGGGCTATAAGAGTGCAATCATGAGCTGAATCACGAACTGAATCTCTGTTGTACATAATGCGGGATCTTCTGAATCGCTGTAAAGTTCCTATCTTTCAACTCTCATTTAAATACCTTCGTTCTATCTCTCTTACGAATGCGTCTCCTCACTGGCGAAGATCGGGTATGCGGACGACGGCGGGTTGCCAGCTACCCTAACAAAAACGCACCGTACATGCCATCGTCAACTTCAAACCCTGAACAGTGATCATCCATATTGTTAAGTCGTCCGCGTAAATAGTACCATTTAAATTCTCAATATCCTTTAACTTTTAATTCAGTTTCAGCACCACAATGTTGAAAAGGGAGGGGGATAACACCAAGCCCAGAGGTGTGCCCCTGTTTTCTACTTTAATGTCCTCGATGAATTCTTCTCCGAAGTCAATGACGTAGTCATAAAATCTCTTTCCGACGTTTAGGGAAGTCAGATTCTTCAAGATCGACACGTGCCTTACATTGCCGAATGTCTTTGTCACATCTAACTTCACGAGAACGTTGGCATCTCGCGTTGGCTTGTTTATAAATTCGTCCTTGAGCTGTAGCACCACGTCGCATGCCGATGGTCGTGGTCGAAAACCGATCATGGTGTCAGGATACATTGTCTTCCATGTACCTATCAAGCTGCGTCTGAACGACATGCTCCATGAGCTTAGCTACGCAAGACGTTAACAATATCGGCCTAAGGTGCTCGAAACCGAATTTTTGCCCTGCTTGGGAATGAAAATTACGTTTGCGAGTTTCCACTCCTGCGTCCCCTTTTCCCAACACTCCTGCATGTACGTTGCAAGGTTAGCGATGGACGTCCGAATTACGGAGCATTTTGTTGGTCACTCTGTACGACCGCTACTTAGCCGATTTATCTCCGCTCGCTCCTCAGCCAGGGAGATGGGGGCCTGTATGGCTGAGTTTTCCCGTCCATCAGAATCTGGGAAGGTTTCAGATCCGGCGAGATTAATGTATCTGTTCCGAACATCTTCTGAGAGTTCCTTTTTAGTGCCGTTAAATTGGTGCACCATTCGTTCCGATTGGTGTTTAGACGCTGTCTTCGTGCTCTCCGGATCTAAAGGTGGTGATTCGCGACGTCCCGGCCGTACTCATGTTCTTATCCATCTCCTGACAGACGTTTCACCACCTTTGCTTCGTGAGTGTGATGGTGTGCTCTTCCATCTGCCTGTTTAAAGCCGCTATCTGCTTTCTGATACTCTGATCCCATCTCTTCTGTTGGAATCGGTTTTCCAACACTTCGTTTTTTCTCAAAATATTTACTAATCTCCTGTCTACCACTTCGTTGTCCTCCTCAGTTTCTACCACTTCAGTGGCTTCCTTAAACATAACACCCCATCACACCAAGGAAAACATTTGCATTTATAAATGAATTTATATATGAACTTCTCTCTTGCATATGTGTCTGAATGGTTTCAAAAACTTCCCTCATTCGTTCTGACATGTTGTAGTCGCGTGCAAAACAACTGGTGGTGTTAGCAAAAGGCATCGAAAACAACGCTAACAAAAACATTTTCATGGATGCCTCATATGGCTTTCCCCTTAAAATGGTGGTGCCAAATTTCGGGGCTACAACGAGCCTGTTGTGGGTTCGATATATGTATGCAAAGATGATACACACGAAGGTTCGGGCACAGTAATCTTTTAGAATATATTTGAATTCACTTCCCAAGTGTGCCTAAATGGTCATCCTCCCAATCCAGACTCATAATTATAAAGCGTGTTCAACACTGACTTAGTTCTATAGGAAGTGCAGCGGGAGTTGTAGTGACGTCACACCTGATCTGTAGCGACGTGAGGGACCTCCGCCACCTCCGAAACGTCCGTGCCGGCAAAGCATCGGTTGTTAGATCACTCACGGCTGCTGCAGCTATCCGTGGCGACAGTCGACTTGTTTATTTTGCTGGTGCTTGTGTGGCACGAGTGTGTGAGAGCAGACGATACTCAGCACGATGCGCGTCGCAGCATTGTGTGGTCACGTGCCCAAACCACGTACACTGGCACGTCACTCGCGAATATGGCGCCCAGAAACCGAAGCCGAAAGTCGTTCACATAAAAAAGCCAACGTTAAGCGGCATCAATGATAACTGTAGTAACGTTTTCTTATCGTCGTGGGTGGACGCAACGGGGACATCGTTGACGTATAGCTTCCGTTGCAGCGCCTGAGCAGATTGTGAGGGTCACTCGAGGGCGGCCGCATCTCCTCAGTGGGGAGCCACCGGAAAACTGTTACGCAGAGAAAAAAGAAGACGGAAAGTTGCACGAAGCGTGACGAACCGGTCTACTCGCTTTTCCTTTGTTCACCTTGAGCGGGCCGGTCGTATTCGCCAGATGGCCATGCTGGGACGAGACGGGACTTGCTGGATAAAATCTCCACGTGCCCTGGGGCAGCAAGTCTCACATATCTTTAGCTACGGTTCGACCATCCCGTGGGTATTCGACAATGTACGCCGAGCCCAAGTTGCAAGGATGACAGAGTTGCAGGAGGAATAAAGCTGCTTCAAGTGGTCAATGCGCGTTCCATTGGTCCATCGAGCTTCGTATTCGTGTGTAGGAATTAAGTCTGCTCCCTAGGGTTGCATGGTTTTTTCAGCTCAAATGAGCAGCAGTATTATCAATGAGGCGGTGAGAATTGATTACTTTAGTGTCTTTGCTAAGCGCCTGTGAGCATGTGTACCAAAGATTGTGCACATACTATAGCCCACCTCTATCTTTCCTTCTCTGTCTAACATTTATTCCTCCCTAATTCTCGCCGCTTTTAAGATCTCAGCTTTTCAAAGTAGACTGTTAATAGCAGCCATCATTACTTTTTCGTTTCGTCTTCCTTTCACTACCCCCCATTCTAACATAATTGTTTTCTGCAAAGACCAATGAGCTTTCTCCGTTGCAAGCTTATCTATACCTCTCCCATAACCGCGAAAATAGCTTGCTTTGGTAATTCTGAACCTATCATCAAGAAATTACACTTAACCAGAAAAAAAATCACAGCATATCCACGGAGTGAATGATGCTGAGTGGTGCGAAGCGTCTGTCTGTCTGTCTGTCTGTCTGTCCGTCCGTCCGTTTTAGTGCACACACTTCTATTGTACTAATGCCATCTAGGAAATAGATAGATAGATAGTTAACTTTATTTGGGTCCGGAAGAATCTTCACCCCGTTTTTATAGGGGCAAGACTGCGGGCCGCTCCCACGTTGGGATAGGGAGGCCAAGCCTCACCGCCGCATCGTGGGTCATCTGGAGAGCCCAGAGTTGGTCAAACCAGTCGTTGCTCGTGAGGGAAGCAGAGAAGGCTTCCTCCGCCAAGCCGTGGATTGTGTGGTGCTGCAAAGAAGGGCACGCCCAGAGCATCTGCTTAAGGTTGCTAACCGCCCCACAGTCGGGACACAGAGGGGAGACCTCTGTGTACCTACTGAAGACGGAGAGTGTGAAATACAACTTTGTCTGCAGAAGCCTGAGAGTCACGGCCTGGGGCCTCGTGAGATTTCGATGTGGCAAGGGGAAAGCCCTGCGGCTCATCTGGTAGTGGCTAGTGATCTCGTTAAAGGTGGAGAGAATGTCCCTGAAGCGGGGTGGGTCAGCTTCCGAAAGGGTCGGACCAAGCCCGTCGCCGGTCCCACCCGGCACACCGGCTTCCCAGTGCCCGGCGCGGCCGGCAAGACCTCGCGCCTGGGCATGGGTCAACTCATTGACGTTGGCCAACCCCGCTACCTCGGCGCCTTCGTGCGCCGGGAACCATGCAATGACGTGATGAGTCAGCACCTTACCTTCAAGTGCCCTAGCAACTTCCTCACAAACAGCCCCAGTTGAGAAAGCTCGAAGGGCTATCTCGAGTCCGTAAATATCTCTTCTCTGTCCGACCTGAGGATTGCCAGTGCAATGGCCAGTTGCTCTGCCTTACAAGCCGACGACGTGCTGATTGACGCGGCTGATAATACGCGTCCCTTTAGGTCCACAACGTTAGCAACAAAGCGATTGGAGTCACCTTCGTACTGGGCAGCGTCTACAAAACACGACTCTGCCTCATGCGCATGCGCGTACCGCAGAAGTGTGGAGGCACGAGCCGTCCTCCTGCCAGCGTTGAAAGTTGGAGGCACATTCCTTGGAATAGGGCAGATTGTAATAGCCTGTCGCACACTGTCCGAAAGCTGAGTGGTCCTGTCCTTTAAAATCGTCGGACTGAGCCCGACCTTAGTCAGGATTCCCCTTCCAGCCGTCGTAGACGAGAGTCTGGAAATATGTGCGGTCTGCTGAGCTTCAATCACTTCTTCCAATGTGTTGTGTATGCCAAGTCTTGCTAGGCTTTCTGTGCGTGTGTGCATTGGGAGTCCAAGGACTCTCTTAATACACTTCCTGATTAGCGTGTTCAGCTTGTTAATCTTGTGTTTCTGCCATCTGTGCATGGGAGTGACATAATTTACATGGCTCATGAGGAACGCGTGAAATAACCTGAGTATATTATCTTCGCTAAGCCCATCTTTTTTATTGGAAACCCTTGCAATGAGTCTGAGTACTCATTCAGCATGTCCTGTAAGCTTATCTATAGTACGCCCATGCTGACCGTTAGCTTCAATAATCATGCCTAGCACCCGGAGCGAACGAACTCTGGGGATCTCGCACACGGATGAAGTTCGTACCCTAATATCTGCCTCCTCGGGAGGCGTCCACCCTCTAGGCTTCGGTACCCTTCTAGTGGGACGATATAGGATAGTGGGACGATATAGGAACTCTGATTTAGAAGGTGAGAGACGGAGGCTCATCTGACTAACGTGTTTCTCGAGGAAATGAAACGACAAATTATGATGAGACAAGTGCCATCTATTACATTGTTCGGGAGATACTACGCTTACGCCTGACGCACGGCAGAGTTAGACTAACCCCCGTTCATAAACGCTCCTTGACTTGAATTTGACTTGAAATCGCCTCCAATGCAGCGCCTTGGAAACGCCTCTGTGCGTTTGTGCTTCCTTGGAACTGCCCAAAGGTAGCGTGTTCGAAACGCGTTTGTGCTGCATTGAAGTCGGTGGCAAGTCAAGTTCAAGTCAGGTAGCGTTTCTGAATACGTGGGTAAGAGGAGCTTCGCCCCTAAAAAAAGCCAGGTAAAGATCTGCTTTGCTTTCATCGAGGTTTGCAGTCTCCGAAGAGAGTTTTAGGAGCGAAGCTCCTTAAGGCGTGGGCTGTGCGTCCCCTGTATGTAGCCACCTCTCGTGGCTACATACAGGGGACTACATACAGTGGCTACATATAGTGGCTAGCGTAGTATTACGCTAGCCACCGCCCGATCTAAAGGGTACAGCCATATCCATCCGTCCATCCGTCCATCCGTCCGTCCATCCATCCATCCATCCATCCATCCATCCATCCATCCATCCATCCATCCATCCATCCGTCCGTCCGTCCGTCCGTCCATCCATCCGTCCATCCATCCATCCGTCCATCCGTCCGTCCGTCCATCCATCCGTCCATCCATCCGTCCGTCCGTCCGTCCGTCCATCCATCCATCCGTCCATCCGTCCGTCCGTCCATCCATCCGTCCATCCATCCGTCCGTCCATCCGTCCGTCCGTCCGTCCGTCCGTCCGTCCGTCCAAAAGATGCAAGATGTTATAAACTAGACGGCGGTACGTGTAGTTGATTATGAAAGATGCGAGGTGTTATAAAATAGGAATGATGCCACATATGGCGCGTGTCATCGTTCGGTATAGTGCGGCGACGTACGCTAGGGGGAGCGTTGCAATAAAATCGAGTGGGCAAAATGTACGAAGGATTCATGGTTTACCAGGTTTAGCTCCGGAGCTTCGCCCACTCATCATCATTCACTTCGTGGATGTGGCGGCATTTTTTCGGTATGTTGTGGATACTTTCCAATCGCTCGCGTCAATCTTTCAAAACACTTTCTGTATATTAAAAAAGCCTTACAACTAAGTTATAGCTCCCGATATGCCACAGCATCCATCGCTTTGCAGCGTCATGAAGTAACAAAAAGAAGACAAAATTGGCAGATCCTACGTACAGTGGAAATCGATGATATGCGAAGCATGAAGAAGAAATGATGATATGTCACTTTAAAATCAGCACAACGTTACGAGGTGGAGGTAAATGATGCCGCACATGACTTGCGTGTCGTGATTATTATGTTTGGATGTGTCATTTACCTTCGTCATCTATTCAGGCCACGTGATACAAAATGTAGTATATGTGGAGCTAGCGAAACGGCCACGAGCACGCTATGAGCGTGGTATGTTGTCATGTTTTTACATGACACGCGTGTCAGGATTATCACGTTTGCACCAGTCATATACTTTCGTCATCCATTGACGTAACATAACGCCCAAATTTGGTATACGTGGAGCTAGCAAACGCCGCGAGCGCATCATGAAGGGCCCAATATATCTCAATGTAGCGTCGACGCGCGCGCACGCTGGGCACAGCGACGCTACGTTAGCAAAACGCGAGCACTTTATAGTCTGACGCCAGGCACGGCTATAGCGTCCGTCGGCGCGGACCGACTGGCAACCGGCGCGAAATGCGACATGCTGCATTTCGCGCCGATGCCGTAGAGTAACATTACTCTATTCCGATGCGTTACCCAGACAACACTGCGTCTCCCTCTTTTCGTGACGGAGGGACGCGCGGAAACGCGCATGCGTCAAAGCAACGCAGCGCCGCGCGCCTGCGAGTGTACGGCAGGACCGGCGCCTGGCGTGGCAACGCCGGCGTGACGCGACGAAATGAACACCGGCGAGCACGCGCATCGAAATTCATTGGCGTCACGTAATACCAAATTTGGCATATGTGCAGCTAGCGAAGCGGCCGCGAGCGCATCATGAGTGTGGCGTGTAGTCACGTTGTTACATGACTCGCATATCGTGATTTTCATGTTAGGGTTTGTCGCTTGTGTTCGCCATGCAATCATGCCATACCATACAGTTTTGCAACATGCCATGTGAACGAAACCACCGCAAGAACAGCAGGACCATGAAATGTAAATCATGACATTCGTGACATGTGATGATTTTCATGTTTTGACTAATCAAATATGTTCTTTATACAGTGATATTATATCATACCAAGTTTCGTATCGATACCATTATCGAAACGGCCTGGAGAGCTAAAAGTCGTAGGTGGCTTGATAGATAGATAGATAGATAGATAGATAGATAGATAGATAGATAGATAGATAGATAGATAGATAGATAGATAGATAGATAGTAGATAGATAGATAGATAGATAGATAGATAGATAGATAGATAGATAGATAGATAGATAGATAGATAGATAGATAGATAGATAGATAGATAGATAGATAGATAGATAGATAGATAGATAGATAGATACGCTCAAAGTCGCCGAAGTTCGCCAAGAAATGCTTTGCATTAAAAAAAAATTGGCAGATCCCACGTACTTTGTAGATCGACGTTATATGAAGGATGCGGAGGAAAGTCAACTTCAGTGGATGGGCCTTAATACAAATTACGTTAACCCGACTTGACGGCTGTATCATACGAGAACATATGTAATGTTTATAAAATTGTTTAGCCAGCGGTGCAACCACAATTGACGTTTCACGATTATTTGAAAAGCAGTTCCGAGACATGGGTTTGATTCCCACTAGGACCCTGACATCAATCCTTGCATTAGCCGGGTCAACGCTGTTAATGTCAGTACTTCCTTAACACTCGTCTATGCACGATGGGGGAAGTAGCTACACACTACCACTCCTGTGATTGATTCTCCCTCGGGACGGCTTCCAGCTCTCCCATAGTAGAGTACCAAGTACCCTAAATCGTTAACCACTTTCTCTAAACACACTCGCGTGTTAAAATTACCCAAGTCTGATCTCACCGTTCCTGGGTATACATAAACTGTCAATCGCCTGTGGCGCATAACCACCCGCGGGTACGTGCCACACGTATGGCAGAAGGGGTTTCATAATGTACTCGACGGGATAGTGCATCATTAATGTCATAAGCAGCGAGTCATATTCATCAAACAATATTACCCTTCCATGCTCATTGCGAGAGCACCCTGACGCGTAATCGGATAGATAGATAGATAGATAGATAGATAGATAGATAGATAGATAGATAGATAGATAGATAGATAGATAGATAGATAGATAGATAGATAGATAGATAGATAGATAGATACGAAGCTGCTTGCAGTTCGCAACGAAATACTTTGCCTAAAAATGCCATTGTTATAACTATAGCTCAAGTTTTCCAAGAACTGTGTCTCCTATAGAAGCAATCAACTGACTTACTCTAAAAAGCAATGAAAGAGGGGGAAAAAAGCCGCATCAGGAAACGCGAGCAGGTAGGGCTGCGCAACCACAGTGCGCACTCAACTCGTCGCACGCTTGTCCCTCAATCTCTCTGCGTCGTGGAGGAAAAGGAGAGTGGAAGATGTACCTAATCTGGACAGGATGGAACCAGCAGAGAGAAAGGGAGAAAGATAGAGGAGGACCTTTGGTGAAAGCATGAAATAGAGCGGTGGGGGTCAGCTTCCACCGGCCCGTTTATTCCCCACTACTCGCGCCCGCCAACAAGAAGAAAAGAAACAAAAAAAACGCAAGGTAGACTGGGAAAGATCTAACCTGGCTGCCACTTCCCCTTCTCTCAACGCAAACCGGCTTGCAGCAAGCTCCTCCTGCTGCTTGATCGGCGGTGGTTCCTCTGCTCTTCCGCCGACGCCGCCAGCGCCATCGCCCGGCCTTTTGTGCGAAGCGAGCGGCGACGACGCTGGCTCGACGCTACGCTCGAAAAGCGCGGCGAGCGAGGAGGTAAAGCCTGCTTGCACCGGTCGCTGCGCGGAGTCGGCCCGCGAGGTCTCGGCTTGGAGTCGTCGAAAAAGCCGCGCCGCTCTTCACGCCACAAAAGCCGCGCGCGTGCTGGTCCGACAGCGGGCTCTAGTGTGGGTGCTCCTCCCTGTGTGGTTCACCGAGCAGACGACGCCGCGGGCTCGTTGTCGACCTCCGCTTCTCCGTTGACGCGCAACGTTTGCCGAATTGAAGCGACGGTCCCCCTCCGGTGATCCACTCGACTCACAAATGCATTGACCCGCCTCGGTTGGCGCTCGCGTTTACTGGTGTTGCGCCAGGTGAGCGAACTCCCCACGCACATTGGGCGGCGTGGTTTGTACGAAGATCGGTCGGCCCAAGATTCTTACGGTGCTGGTTTTCGGGCGCGGGCTAGGTCTTACTGGTAACGCCGTTTGTGACTGACAGCGCGCTAAGACAAAGGTTCCAACACCTGTAGTGCCCGTTCCTTCCTTCTCTCTCCCGGGAGATGGTTTTGAGACGCTGCTCGACCTGTTCCAACTGAATCTTCGCGAGTGATGTGTTCAGCCACGGTGTTGTGATTGAGCAGGTGTGACTACAACGGCTTCTTCCACGTCTCCGAGTGCGGAGAAAAGCTTCTGTGCCGAAAGTGCGTGCGGTGCTTTTGAGGCAAATTTTCTTGAAGGATAGTAGACCGGGAGTACGCAGGAGTGACGACAGCTGAGACCCTGAGTGTTCGTCGTCGTGTCTGACGACTCGGCGCAACCATCCTGCTCGTGTGACGTTGTATGGCGTCCAGTCCCCGCGTGCTTCCATCGAACGGTTCCGGCGGCATGGTGGTCTCCAAAGGCAAGGTGCGGGCTCCTAGCCCGTCGAGGGAAGACTCGGGCAACGATTCGGATGGCGCCGCCGCTGCCGGGGCCAAGGGCGACGCCAGCGGTTCGTCCTACCGAAAGAGGCCAGTGCTCGAAGACTTCGAGATGATCAAGACGATAGGTGAGCCGGCTTTTTCCTGAAGCACTCCCTTTGTTCTTCTCTGACTGTACTACAGCTATCGCGCGGACTGATGCCCAATCTTTCAGCTACGCCATCTGTCACCTTACATGTGTGCACGTCTGTGCGACGAACTTGTCAACTGTACTTATTAGGAGATATACGCCTACTGCATTCGTTACTAAGATGCGTAAATGTGTCCGCCGCATTTCCTGCTTCGCTGCTTCTGCGACCTTCAAAGACGACATAACAACAAAAGCAGAGTGCAAAGCATGAAAGACAAGATGTGTGGGCAGGCGTGCCTATCACGTTCTGAGGGTGTAATGTCTTCGTAATGACCAGTCTTTCGTAATTATCAGTCGGTAGTGAGTGCTCGCCCCGCATTCATGTCTTGCTTGTCTCGTTTTTTCTGCGCTCTGACTTCATTTGAAGACCGTGAACTGACTCACCAAGCCAGGAATTCTACTAAGCTTCCTCACGTTTGCCACATTTCTTTAAACAAAAAAATATCGGCAGACACCACGTACCTTCCGGATCGACGTAATGCAAAGCATGCAGAGGAAACGTGGCCGTGTTGTATTTTTTTATTGAGCGACACGTTATGAAATGACGCTAAAACAGATGCCGATGCTTTTATAACCAGTTGTTTGCACTGGCGCAACGATACCAGCAGAAACATCAGTATTAGCAACGCCAGAAGTGATATGCTTATATGAAGTAGTGGTGCTGCTACGCTGCTACACTGCTACATAAATCAAGTCGAGCGCATGGCACCTAAATACAATTGACGTTAACCCGACGAGACGGCTGTATCATAGGAGGACGTACGTAATGTATATAAAATTGTATAGCCAGCAGTGAAACCACAGTTGACGTTTCACGGGCATTAGGGTCTCCTTGAAACGTAATTCTGAGACCTGGCATGGCTCTGAAGTAGGAAACTTCATTGGCAGGGATGATGGTGGGGTTCGATTCCTGCTGGGAACCTGACAGTTATTTTTTGCATTCATCAGGTCAACTGCCGATGTCAGCTTATTCTTAACGCTCACGCGTTTAAAATTACCTGTGCGCGTTCTCGCCATTCCTGGGTGTCAATAACCTGTGGCACATACCCGCATACCAGTGACACATACCCGCCTGTTGGTATATGTGCTACAGTCTGGCGGAAAGCAACGTTTGATGACGTACGCTACGGGATTAATTGAGGCATTATTCATGTTTTGACCAGCGTGGCAGATTCGTGAAATCATCTTACGGTCCCATACTAATTTTTATTCACGCTAAGTTACGGGGGATCACGAGAGCACCCAGACGTAGACGGCTAGACAGATTAGATAGACACGTAGATAGATGCCAAAAGTGCATGCAGTACGTAGAGAAATGCTTCGCATTAGAAAAAAAAAAAAAGACTGCCCCTACAATGAAACGTACGCACCAAGCCGCATTTTCACGCATCATGACCTCCTAGAATTCGCCGCGAAGCACATTCGCTGAGCGCTTCCTTTTGAAAGGGGTGTTTATAACGCTAACCGCACGAAATAATAAGAAAAAAATCACAGCATATCCACGGAGTGCATGATGATAAGTGGGGCGAAGCATCCATCAGTCCGTCCGCGCTTCAGTCCGTCTGTGCGTCCGTTCTGCGTCCGTGAATCCACCTGTCTCTCCGTCCGTGCGTCTTTCCATCCGTCCGTCCATCTAGTGAACACTCCAAGTACACCAATCTCGCATCTTTTCATCATATATTCATCATATAGAAGTACCGCCATCCAGCGGACATTCGAAGAACCAAACGAGAGGTGGCACATCCGGACTAGAGGAGCGGCCCGCGCGCACTTTCTTACGGCCTGCGCTTCGTGTCTAGTTCCCACCTTTCACCGCCTCTCATTCATTGCACTGCGGCCCAACCCTCGCTAACCCTTGCTAAGACCAAGGAGAGTACGCCCAGCGAGTTTAACGTGGCAACCCTTTCTGGTCAGATAGTGCTGAAATTGCGTCATTCTGAGACTATTTTTGTTTAGTAAGCATCAAGTGAAAGGCAAATTTTATTGAAGATAGAGTCGCCGATACTCGTATTTGTAGGTTATTTCACCAGAAACAACTATCTTTTTATTTATGATTAATGTACGCGCGTTTCTTCCTCAATTTAAACGAGTGCGTGCGTGCCACTGCTGTAGTCCGGCCGTGGAGGCGGCTACCTACTACTACGACGCACTACTAGTATACATACATGGCGGACGCACGACCCACGGCATAAGGAGCTTCGCCCTCTTAAAAAAATGAACGTGCTGTGCTGAGCGACTATGCGCATTTCAATTTGCATCATTTTCTGGTTAAGGAGACGTACGTCAAATAACTGCGTTCAATGACACGGCGATTTTTCGTTCCGTTGGCTCAACATTGATCTCGACTAATCAGCTGTGCAAGAGCAGCTGAACGCAGACGCCATACTCGTAGCTTCTTTACGTTTCGATACCTACTTAATAACGAAAGTGTACGGAGAGCAATACGTACAATAATGACAGTGTCGGTATATGCAGCTAGCAATACCTTTTTTTTTTTCTTTTTCACCTTAAGCTGTGACATTCTCGCTGTATGTCGAGGTCTCAAGGGTTGTTTATCCTGAACTCAACGAAGGGGGAACAGCCGAATAGAAATGCAAAATAAAGAGCGTACAGGTTATAATTTTGTGCCTACAGTGAAGTACGTACTGTGCGTCTGAAATCTCAATGCGTTTCGTGTGCACAAGGTCTGACAGACTTTAGATAAAAAACACCTGTGGTTCTGTGTATTTGACCTTGCTACTACGTGAAAGGCCTTTACCACCTTGTTGATGCACTCATATTCATTCTGCGTGGTGAAGGCTGTTATTTGTCTGGCATGACTCATGTATGATGTAATTTACGTCATGATAAGGTATAAAGACGGAACATTATAAGAGAAAACCGCCAGGCCTACTGCAAAACGCGCAGCATAGTCACAGCGAAAGCTGATTGATTGATTTGTCGGGTTTAGCGTCTGAAAACCGCCATTTGATTATGAGAGACGCCGTAGTGGAGGGCTCCGGAAATTTCGACCACCTGGGGTTCTTTAACGTGCACTAAAATCTGAGCACACGGGCCTACAACATTTCCGCCTCCATCGGAAATGCAGCCGCCGCAGCCGGGATTTGAACCCGCGACCTGCGGGTCAGCAGCCGAGTACCTTAGCCACTAGACCACCGTGGCGGGGCCACAGCGAAAGCTGAAAGAAGGTCTTTCTAGGCCGTTTTTTAAAACATTCCTTGGATAGTCGCTTCAAGGACACTTGCAGGGTACCCAGTACGCAATAAATCATCATAATTCGTGCGTTGTATAGGAAGACCTTCACACTGTCATCTTTCGTCATTCTTCGGAGAAACATTGCACCCGCTACACAATGAATTGTAGTATAATATTTGATGGTGGTGCTGTGGAAGAAGAATTATGCCTGAAGCTTCTGTAATGAGTTGCAGCATTCGACAACGCACTCGTTACGCAATTCGCATTCTGTGACACCCGGTTGTTCCTTAGCTGTTCAAAACTTATATTAATGCGATTCCTTTCCCAACACGAAGTCTGCCTACAGTCACCTTGCAACGAAGTTAAAATCACTGACGTGGCTCAGTGATAGCATACTGGGTTGGCAAACAGGGGACTCGGGTTACAATTAGCGTCGTGTCCTTGGTTTTCTTTATTCACTCAGTTCTTTTTTTTCTCTTATTTCGCCCGATAGTGTTTTCGGACACCGGTGGCGACGGCGGACAACTACACTGCAGTGCACGCGACGCTTGTCTTGTAGTGCTTGGGCTAGTTGGTATGGCATGACGATAGTTATAGCGCAAAAACAAAACGACCACCCTTCGTGTCCTTCTTGTCTCTGTGTCGTCGTTTTGTTCTCGCGCTATAACTATCGCCTTGTTTGCAGTCTCATGACAGCTTTCGCTGTAAAAGAAAGGCAAGCGTGTGTAGCTAGGGCTTTTCCCCGATTGGCTACTAAGAATACATAGGAACATGTTCTTCCAATTCTACTGCCCGAGCATTTCGCATGTAGTTGACTTAAAGGCCGTGAAGATCATCCGTGTGATTGCCTCGTGTGGACCGCTCCCACTGTACTGTTGCCGCTTGAGGTAATCCAAACGCGCTATAAACCACTGTTCTATATACAACAAGCGTTCATTAACTTTGACCAAAGTTCTCAAACGTGACCCATATAAAAAAATTGCGAATTTCACAGCAGAGAAACAAGTCATCTAAATAACGTGCATCAAGTGCAGCCGAGTAATTTGCTCACGTTTTGAGGAACTAAATTGGACAACACCATCTCTAAAGACATTTCTAACACTGTCAGTAATCACCCTCCAACTCGACAAAACAGATCCCAGCAGCCGGATTTCATGACACAACGACAGTTGTGCCAAAACCACGATATGATAATCGAGATTTTGGCACAACTCAGAACAGGACAACGCTGTTGTGGAGGCTCCGGAAATTTCGACCACACCGTGTTCCTTAACGTGGCCTGACATCGCTCAGCACACGGGCCTTCACCGTTTCGCCTCTACATATAAATGCGAGGCCGCTATAGAGCCCGCGTCCTTTAGGTTAGCATCCAAGCAACATTTCTGTACCACCTAGGCAGCCTGCTTCCGATTTTTGTAAGAATACACACTTCGCAAAAGGAAAGGTGAAGGGAACATTAGTTTTCGTGTTTTTTTATATTCGTCCCCAAATAATATTTTTACTGCTTTTGTAACGCAAGGAAGTTTTCAGGAAATGGAATAGACAGCCTATTTGTATCCAACCTAGATTCTGTCTTGTCACTATTTCAAAGCCTCTTCGCGTTTCCAGAATATAAACTATTTGTGGGCTTAGGTCCTTACTGCTTGATGTTTATGTGGACATTGATGAAATCGTGTAACAACTATTCACTCTTTACGTTTGTATTCTGCATTAACGCTTTCTTGTCATGGCGCGCAATTTGCAGTTTTTGCACCCGTGATTCACTGATTGTACAGGTTATACCATAAGTGTTTGTTAAATGACTGTCGGGGCACCCTATTCCTCTCCCAATTGTTTAGAACTATTTTTCGGGACATGCTCAACCACTTCACATTTCTACAGTGCTGCCTCTTGATCTTCAGGACTACCTTGCGTACGCGAGATTTCAGGGAGTTCTGTCAGAGAATATCACGTATGAATTGTGTCTATAATCCACACATTATATGCATGGCACGTTTGCTGAAATCCCCGCTTGAATATACAGAAGCGAAATAAATAAGACACACGTGCGTCTCACATAAAGATTAATCGCAGACGTATTCGTATCCCTCAAGCGAGACGGTATACACTACAGGCGTCGGATATCGCTTCGGATTCCGAAGGGAATAGGGCCCCACCGGTCGACGACGAGAACCCAGGGCTCTCAGAATATGTTGGGACACCCACTACCACCGTTTCCCGTCGTGTACTTAAACAGAACTGGAGCACGCGTGCTCTCGCTGAAAGAACGTACACAGACAAACAGGATTCCCTCGACAGCGTTGAGTAAACGAGAACGCAGCGGCGACCTTGGCGTTACTTTGCTGGCTTCCTAGTTTATTTCTTGTTTTACGATGCGGCCTGAGCGATTGATCGCGTCTCGTGCGGTTGCGTGGGCAGCTTTTACTGCGACACTGCAGACCCACGTGGTACCCGTGTGTCTGTGTGTGCGTGAGCGCTCGGCTGTGAAAGTGCGCTTCCCGGTAGTGCAGCTCGACGTTCCAGCCAAGCCTCCTCGATCAGCCGATAGCGCTTCCTGAATAGAGGAGCAAGCCGAGACTAGCAAACCCCTGGATGGATCGAGTATTTGCTGCAATCGGAAGAACAAAACGTGCCGGTAGCGGCAACTCACGGAGGACGAGGCGCGTCCTTGCGTAACGTGTATACATTTTTCTCGGTAGCCTTTGCACGCCGTCCTTGCATCGTAACGTGTCTCCTTGCCTGTTCTCACGCTCTGCTTACATACGCGCAGATACACGTGTACACACGTGCACATACGGAACACACCATCACAGATCGGCACGCACGGAAAATCGCGTGAGCGAAGCATTGTATTATACCGGGCAGGGACAAGCGTGCACCAACGGCTTCCTAAATATTTGATGCATTGTTAAGTCAGAGGGTTCTACAGCGGCGAGTTGCATTTCATTCAGACTCGATCGATTTTCGCTCGCTTCGTTCACGTCGCCAGAGGCGTTCGCGCTGTGCAGAGGCCCGCGCGTCTGTTGAGTGCGTCGTTTCTCTCTGTTCCAACAAAATCGTCTTCTTTATCAATACCCGTGTGCTCGCATATCTATTGCTGGTAATTTTACTCATTGCGATGATACAACCTACGTGTTAAACTCGACACCAGCCAGGCTGTTGTACACAAAGCGCATCTCTTCCGCCGTTCAGACGAGCGTGATTCGCGGAAATGTGAGAGAAAGAACTTTTATTGAAACGGCTAGGTGTACACGGGTCTCAGCAGCATCTTCGACTTGCCTTAGGGCTTGTATCTGGTCCTCGCTGTCTCGGCTAAGCATCGCGGTCTCCCACTGCCAAGGAAAAAAGAGAGAACCATCTTCAAAAGATGTTCCGTCACGTCAGTGAGTATATAGAGGAGCGGTTTCGCTTATGCCATGGCAAGTGGCACGTCGATATGCGGTAGACGACGCACATTACGTACTTAAGAGGCTGTCAGTTGTCTTTCCTGCGTATCTTTCGGACCGCAATATATCTCGAGACCAGCCGCTGTATGAAGGTCGCACAGCCGATTATATTTTTTTGTATTTTTTTTTTCACATGCTACAGCCCAATCGAAGGGCTATTGCAGGAGTGGGTTTATACAGTGCAGAAAAGGTCGCAACAGACAAGACATCCTACAAAAGCAACAACAGAAGCTATTTGCAACAATCAAATGCTTTTGTTACACGTAATGCTTTTCAATAAGACTAGACACAAAATCATACTATACACAAAAGTGTCAGTGCGCGCAAAAATGTGGTGATTAAAGTTTGGGGCTTGGCAAAGGACAAAACAGCTGTGTTTGAAATGCGATATGATTTGTTGATTATGTTGTGCAAAGTTTTAATGAATATACAACCCAACTTACCGATATAGGTTCTAGCTTTCACTCATGTTAGGATGATGAGGGAGAGAAATAGCGGTCATACCTGCGAAAAATGAAACCTTTCGATTTGCTTCCAGTCTGAGTACGTTGCATTGTCTATGAGATAATCAGATCATGGAGGCAATATTAATGATAGCGCAAACAAGAAATTTATACGTTAAAAGTTTTATATCTTTTGGAGAATTCCCCCTTCTTCGATGTAGATAGTCTGGTTGTTTTAAGGCTTCAGAACATGTCAAGGCAATGTGAGTAGACCATAAAAATCTTGAGTAAACGTGACTCTAAGATACTTGAACTGCTTAACTCTGGTTATAGAAGAACCATTGAAACAGTATGCTGCGATAACCGGCATTACTTTTCTTGTAAAAGAGACAATCAGTTTTATTAGTTAACTTTTCGTTCTCCATTTCTCATACCCAACACAGAAGAGTTCAATTAATCGTTCAAACGCCTTTGGTCAGCTGTGAAAACAGTCGCATCATATAATCGACGTCAAAAGTTTATCAACCGCTAGGTTTCAGAAAACCAAATTCCCACGCAATTTGGGACTGTATTTGGTCGAGCTTCACAGTAAACGGATGTTTAAGTAAACTTAAGTTGAGCACTATACCTAGTCGACTAGCGGGGATATTCAGGCATTGTGGTCCTTAAACGTTTGATGCTGACTGTACAGTGTTAATTTTTATGAAAAGGAACACGGGAGCGCGTGGCCAGTGTGCTCCGGCGGCTGCTGGCAGCGCGTTCAATTGAGAGCGAGAGCAACCAAAGTGTCTTTTTGCGTCATCTGGCGGCGAGCAAAACAATCATTTGTTGCTGATATGAAAGCAGCGGCAAAATTGTGACCCCCTCCCCTTTAAAGCGATTACGCGAGAGCACACCATGCGCGAAAGGCGGTAATCGCCTTGAAGGGGGAGGGGCTGCAGTCTTGCCGTTCTACATCAGCAACGAATGGTTGTTTCGCTCGCCGCAAGATGACGCGGATAGAAACTGTGATTGCTCTCGCTCCCGCTAGAACGCGCTGCCAGCAGCCGCCAGAGCGTGCAGGCCACGCGTCGCCGTGTTTTCTTTCATAAAAATTGACACTGTACATATTTAAAAAAGCCGGCCACCGCGTGGGTCTCGCATACAGTATATGCAAAACATGTAGTGACGATTCAGTGCGCAGCGGGGCGAGAGAACTGAATTGGCAGCGGCCGTGCCCAGGAAGCACGTGGCGCCGTTGTTGGGTGATCTCTGCTCTCTTCATGGAACGCCACGTAATCAGCCACCGGCGTCGACGGCACAAGTAGAAGTAGGCCGTCGTTAGGCGAGACACCGCTCCGCGTTCGTTTCGAGGAAGAACGACCCGCCGGACATCTGCCGCTGCAACTGCAAAGCAACGTGACAGAGAGGGGCTAACCACTGTTTTGCTGACTGCTTGTTACGCCTGCTGGTATTCGAGGAAGAGACTAGATAGGTGTGCACAGACAGATGAGGTTTTTTTTTATGGGTCTGTTAAGTGACCGCCGTTGTTAGCGAGAGCGAATCGTGAGTGACGCGTGTTCTGAACAGTATATGTAGTAAGTTTCAAGGTTTACGTGCCAAGAACATGATGAGATCATGATGCCTGCATCATTTGTTAGTGGTGCTCCAGCTGTTCCGTGTTCTCTCTAGTGATTGCTTTTTAGATGCGGAGCATCTTATACTCGCGCCTTGTAGTGCGCCGTCCGCGCCGTCCGCACCGCTTCTCGAACATTCGACAGCTGACGCGCGCGCATGCGCCGTCGCCCACTCTTCCACCATCTGTGCATCCCTTCCTCCTCTACACACCGCGCGCGCTTCACTCCTCCACCATCTGTGCACCCTTCCTCCTCTACACACCGCGATCGACATCTACAATTCTCCTGATTCTCCAGTGGACGCGCATGTGGCGTCGCGCTTCGAGAACATTCAACAGCTGACAGTGCATGCGCCGTCGCGCTGTATATATACTCAAGGTCGGCGCTCGCTCGCTCAGTTGCCGCTCGTCGGTTGGTTTGTACGGCGCGTCGACGTCCAAGGTCGCGGTGAAATGAATTCCAACGAATCCACAAACACAATGATCGACGTCCCTTCGACCAGCGCCGCCCTTTCGCATACGTGTGTACGTGTTCACTCATTTAACACCCCCTCCTACAACCACGTTAACCAATTTAGCCATCGACCCAAGTAAGTCGCAATTTAACACCCCATTTCACAACCACGTTAACCAATTTAGCCATCGACCCAAGTAAGTCGCACTTTAACACCCCGTTAACCAATTATATGGTCCGCATCCTCCTCAGTGTTCCCCCGAGGGAAGCTGCGGGCAATTTTTTTGTGCTTTAAAATAAATTGATACGGCGAGGTGCGCTGTTGTGGAGGGCAATTTAGACCACCTGGTGTTATTTTACGTACACTGCGAGTGGTTCTTAATAAAGAGAAAGGAAGAGAAAAGTGAGCCCCGTTATTGTCTGCTTCAGTGAGCGACACCGCCACAGGGCTCACAAGAGATGGGGGTGAGGAGGGATAAAAAGGGTAGAAGTAAAGGTATAGAAAAGAGGAAGAAGAAGCAACAACAAACTGAGGGGATATGAGAGACAGGAAAGATGGAAGCACGGTCACTGGAGTCCGAGGACGGGGTACACTTGCGAGAGATGTTGTCGGCGTCTGTAGATGGCGTAGAGCAGGATCAGTAAATCAGAGCTTCACTGTCGTCGAAGGTCGTCGGTGGCAGGAGGTGACGTAGGGCGAGCCCAGTCGGCGAGATCGAGCTACGGTTGCACAGCGCACATGCCTCCAGCATTTTGCCGCCATCGAGCCCGCCACCTTCACTCAGCAGCAGCGCACCGGATACCACTGCGAGGTGAACAGGGCACCACAGAAAAGTCCATAGAGCGAATAGTTCGCGCACCAGTGCAAGTACGTTCAATTTGTGTCGCTTATGTATACACCTACTTCCCTCGTACCGTACGATATGGCTGCTTGTTGTTTTACGCGGTTTGGTTCCTTGAGCGAAAAGAGGCGACAAAAAATAACGACGTTTCTTCTCGTTTCACGATGCTGGCAGCTATTTCCCATTGATGTTGTAACTACTCTTTAAATGAAGAAAACTAAGTCTGTGACGTTGTGTATGTTATCCTCGCTTACACGTAGTCAGAAAGGGCACGGTACTTGGGTTCGCGCTTTGCTCGGTCCATCAGTAATCGCGAATCGTCCTACTTGTTCCTCAAACTCGGCACTATCCGTCAGTGCTTCCGCTATGTCTGAAGAAACAGGCAAATCTTAATGTCCACATCTTTATCGAAGGTGAAGTCCGTATGGTCAGGAACTACATAAATGATCACATATCTCTCCACCTTAACTTAACTACCTGTTCTGAAGAAAAGCGATTGCTTATGTGACGCCCCAGTTTTCTCAGCCACATACAAAAACAGACATAAACGTTTTATTGTTGGTCAGGTGCTTTCGTTGAGTCCAGATGTGCCGCACGTTTTTTGCTCGCTTGATCTCGGCACTCTTCAGTAGTTTGAGGTATACATACGAAGCAATCGCAGCTTGCGCGTTGCAGTCGGAAATGATGTAGCTCCATCGTAAAAGGCACCAGTGGCTGAAGTTCGCTGGTCCACGGCGAAAATTGTCGGCGCGCCAACGGCTCTGTCCGCGCGAAACAACATGGAAATGTCCTGTGAACGACCGCACGCAAGCGAGTCGGCGTGCGGGTCTATATCCTCTCTTCTACGCTTTCCCGGCCGCATGTCTCCCAAACACGCAGCTCAGTTTCGTACGGAAAAGGTATACAGAACAAAAATTGGCCCCGTATCTACATGTTAATCCGCAAAGGTCGTGGAAAGACGATAGTCTTGCGTCTTGAGAAAGTGAAAAAACATTTATTTAATGTTCTGCGCAACAAAATTGCTGAATGGTATTCTGGAGGCGCTGCGTTAGAGTGCCTCAAGCGTGCAGAGCAGGCGAACGAGCGCATCAAGTCATGTTACATGTCAGACATGAGCGCTATCTGGCAGTTATCTTTGAAAACGAAGCGTGGGGCTCTAAAACGGGCGTGCGCGCCCATCTCAGAAGTGATACGGTGTAGAACGCTAGGGGATGAGTAGGTGCCACCACCGTGTCGTTTTAGCAAAGCGTTGGAAACACTTGCCTTTTCGGGCAAGCGTCGCATGGTCAGCGCGGCGTGATAAACGCTAAGGCCGCGTTCACACTGAGCATTGCGGCCGCCGAAAGTGCTCCAAATCCGGTTCGGCTGCGGCGAGGTCCGCCGAAAGGGCCCTCTCCACGCTGATCGCTCTCGGACCGATTTTTTCGGCGTCTGCCGCCGAATCGGTCACCGCGGACCAATAGGAGCACTAGTCAAGGAATTTTGAAAAATGGCGGCCAAGCCCTATTCACGTGTTATGCCGCAGTGCACGTAACTGAATGTTGAAACCAACGGGAGTTTAACCTACTCTGTGCCTACTTCACCTGAAGTAGGCACAGAGTAGGTTACGTGAAACTAGTAAGTAGGCACAGAGCTAGAAGTAAGCACAGAGTAGTTATTACGTGAAGCTAGTAAGCCACTTCCCGCCACAGCGAAACCGGTATACAGTGGGAGCGATAATGGCGGCCGCCGTAGCTGACGACGCAGATGTCTTCATTCTGAGCGGAGGAGCGAGCATCGAGGCACTGCAGCTCCGCCCAGACCAAAGCTCGCCACCACACGCAATGATCACCTGACAACTGGCAGAGCAGCTGCCTCCTATAGCACGGCACAGGTCCTCCCCGACACGCCGTGCTCGGAGGCAGCTTTGGCAGCTGCTCTGCCAGTTGTCGTGTCGCTCAAACGCCCCATATATGTCGACGGTGCCGACCACTGTTCACAAAGCATGGAATCGGTCTACACTATCCCCAAGAAAAGTGCAAAAGCTGTGAAAGTTTTTAACGTGAGTAGATTATTGTCCGCTATCGCTATACACTTGCATCATTTTTACGTCTTGTCATTGTCGAGTAGAGTGTAGGGAGGAACACGTTGCGAAGGAGTAGCCACTCTACATAGGTCCACGCTTAAATAACGCGATACGTCTTCCGTTGCGACATGTCACGATTGCTTGCTTGTTTTTTTTTTCCTCCTGCGAAGGTAAACATGCGGCAGAAGAACGCATGCGGATAAGTGCACGAACTGCAAGGCGTTGAAAGATGGCGTGTGATGTGAGAGCGATTAAGGAAGGGCACGCAGCTTCGGGATAAAGCGACGAAGAAATTAGAAGTCTGTTTTTCGAGCCACGTTAGGAAATCTCGGAAGGTCGTCTCTTCGCCGTACAAGTGTTTCAGTTCTTGTTTTTTTCGTTATTCGCAGCAACGAAGGTATTTTGTGAGCAGAAAATGCCGGTCGTTTTCTTGGCGTACGGTGACAGCCGAGATTAGAGGCGTGATAACATCAAGCTGAAATTAATTAGCTTGCTTTTCCAAATAGCTTATTTGGTAGCGTACTGATACTCTAAACTGAAACATACTTAGGCTTTTTTACTTCTCTTTTTAACGCTTCGTCCTGGTAGGGTGATTGTACTTTTTCTTCTACAAGTTCCTGTATCCCATTTATTACCAACACTTTTGGCCCAAAACGCTGCAAATATGCCGATTATTTGTTTGCCCAATTTGATTTTACTTTTCTTGAAACAACTAAAAAAATTATTGAATTCCTAAACGTGTTTTGTTCAAGGTAATTTATTAAATGCGAAGCATTTCTTTGTGCAGTGCAAGCACATTTGGCGTCTGTTTATCGATCGCGCTCTTGGGGTTAACGCCAAGAGCGCAGAAGAAAGACATGTTAAAGGCATGGAAATTAAGTTTAATGGACGCATTATCAGCATCTCATGCTGGGGGCATGAAAGGGGCGGGGGGCCGTGTCCCTGTGGCGTGTACCTCACCACTGTGCATGCGCGTCCCCTTCTTTAATTCCTACGCTCCAACGCACATAGAGTTTCTTACAATTAACTAGAGGGGACTCTGGCGCTGCGATAATTCAGCTATGTTTGGATGATGAGTAGTAAACTTGTTTGCCTAGTCTTCGTACTTGCGGGTGGCGAATCGTACTGGTGGCTTTGTTTATCGCTGTGTTTCGGTTCTGTTTCGAAAGAAAGAACGAACACTTTTGAACTTCATGACCCAATTCGAAAACTTAAGCCTAAAAGAATAAACTGGTGAAGCAGAACCGCGTAATATTTGCTGATTTTTGTTTCGTGAGAAAACAGCTTCAAGCCACACGAACACTCACGGAGCCAGAAGTACGAAGATTAGACAAATCCGTGTACCACCCATCATTCCCATGCTCGCTGAAGCGCCGTGCGTTGCAGCTCCCATGGACACTAGCGCCAGAGTTCCCTCTAGTGTATATTTAGAAAACTTTATGCTCTTCCCATCTCACCTCGCTATGCCGACGCAGGCAGCGTTTGTATAATCGGACACAACTTTCTGGGGCAATGAAGGGAAAGCTGCGGAACCAAAGTGGGCGTGTGCCTCCGCTGAAGGATGTAGTCCCACGAATGCGTTTGTGTTTTCTGTGTGAAAATAAAAAAAAATAGAACATTTTTTTCGTCTTATACGGGATTCTGTTTATAAGGAGACGCTGCACAAACCAAGAAATTAATAATATTTGCTTTGTTTCATGAAGAGTCATTTCATTCACGTTTCTGCCCGTCTGAAAACGTCGCACAGTTTAGATGCACCTCACAGTCAAAATGGCAACTTCGTCTTCAAGTGAGCGCTCGTCGCCCTCCAGCTATTCCAGCGACTCGCCGAAAGAGCCTGGGTCGAATTTCACTCACATGTAGTTGTGTGAGCAGACATAGCAAATTCTGTGCAGCGGTATTATTCGAACACGGCCGGCGTTCGAAAAGTGATTCGAGCCGGACTTCTTCGCAGAGGACATGGACTGCATATAGAGCTCCGCCCCCGTAGCTTTCCTTTCATTGCCACAGAAAGTTGCCCCCGTGTATAGCGATTTTCTTGGTAAAAAAAAAACTGCTTTCGCTGCACAACCAATAGGCACTGCAGTTTTTGCTATCTAAGGTAGTGCCAGTGGGAGATTTCTCCGGTGTGTTTGTGAACAATAAAAAATCGCAGCATGCGCGTTAGCCAAAAGTGGACTGTGGGTCTCTAGGTCCAATTGGCGTCTTCTGTCTGTCGCTGCCCATCAGCAGCGATTGGCAGGTTTCAGCACACCGGTCCATCACTGCGTGCCTTGCGCCTTTCTAGGTTCCTCTCCTGCGCAACGGTGCGATGACGACAGCGCCGCCGCCAGTGTCAGTGTTAGCGCCAACACAAGCGCTCAATCAAGTACACCGTCTCCCGTTCGCAAGCGAACAACGTCCCCGCTGCTTCGCATCCGCACATGGTTGCCTTTAGCGGGAGATGGTGTAATTTCGTATCACCTTTTATCATCAACGTCTTTAGTGTGGTTTAACTGGCTAACAATATTAACACGTTTTAGGGGCGTTTAGGCTTGCGCGTTGTCCGGCACGGCACATAAATATGCAAGGTACGCCCAGCCAATGCAAGGTACCTACGCCCACTGCAACTCTGGCAGCCAGTATGCTACATTGGTAATTCTGCTGAGGTACCCGCTACACATCTGTAAGGCATTATGTGCAGTTCGCACAGCGGCTGACGCCGATGAAGAATAAGCATATTATCTTTTGGCCACGGATGAGAACGAACATGCTCTCGCCGATGAAAACCGGAGATCGGGGAAGCAGCTGCGATAACAACCTGCAACTCCGGAGCCGTGCCATGTTCAGCGTCTACGTATACAGCAGGCTACCCCGTCACAGTCATAAATAGCGAGCACATAGTCATAAATACGTAGAAACTATTGTGAGAGGAAACAGGACACACGAGACAGAACAGGTGAAAATGCCCGTTCTTTTTTGTGTGTCCTGTTTAGTGGCGCTTCACTACTGTTTCTATGGCGAACCACCACCTAGCCCAACAGTCAACTCTTTTAAAGTCATAAATGCACTCCTCCCCCCCCCCCCCGACGCACTCTTTAATACATAAACTGCCACGCATGAACAGAAGGCTCACCAATTATTGACAAACTATCGACGAGCAAGTCATCGATGAATACTCGCCGAGACGCTTTTTTCAGTTTCCGTCTTACGCAAGGAGGTTTAACGAAAAATTGCACGCTTTTTAAAACCTCCTTGGTCTTACCGGCGGCCGCATTTCAATGTAGGCGGAATGCTGGATGCCCATTTACTTAGATTAGGTGCACGTTCATGAACGCAACGTGTTCCGAACATTCAGAGCCTTACACTACGGCTCCCCTCCTTTTCTTATCGTGGTTTTGGGTCGTGAAATCCCAACAGGTATTAAAAAGGCACATAATGTTTTTCGACTGTGAGCATTCAGTAAAGCGTGGAGGGAGCATGCTCGATCAATTGCATTTACGTAATTGTAAAATGAGAGCCACATGGGAATAAAACTTTTTGCCCGTAATCGAATACGGGCCGTACATATTCCATTATTTGATTATTTTTATTGGAGAAAGCCCGCAGTTTCTGCATGCGGTGAAGATGGATGAATTGCGCGCACGGTGCCCTGCTCACGCTGCCTATATAATATACGCGGTTTCTTTGTCGATAGCGTGGCGTACGCAACCTGCGCGCTTCAGGTCGTGTTGCAAAGTTTAATGTCCTCGCATGTAACTCGATTGCTCGACAATTCATCCACCTATTCGTGTTCTGCGTTATTATTCTATGCTGTTACTTACCATCTTTCGTGCTCCTGTGTCTGACTTTAGATTAGCTTTTTATGTTTATACCTTACGTTGCAGCTGTAAAAGCCACTGTGCGCCTCACTGATTGTCTCGCGAACTGCTGACTGCGTAGTTGCGTGTTCGATGACACCGACCATCACGTCAGCATCGGGAGAGCGTGAATTCAAAAGCTATTGTGTGCAGTGCAAGAGAACGAACAGATGTTAAAAAAACCAACAACACGTGGCAGGAATTGATGCGGGGGCACCAACTACGGCTGGCTCGTAATCCAATCGTGGATCTCCTACATACGGTTCCATAATTCTACGAGTTAACTTTAGCATACGGGTGCTATTATTGCATCTGCTTAAATCTAACGAAAACGCCTTGCCACGGTGGTCTAGTGGCTAAGGTACTCGGCTGCTGACCCGCAGTACACGGGATCGAATCCAGGCTGCGGCGGCTGCATTTCCGATGGAAGCAGAAATGTTGTAGGCACGTGTGCTCAGATTTGGGTGCACGTTAAAGAATCCCAGGTAATCGAAATTTCCGGAGGCCTCCACTGCGGTGTCTCTCATTCATAATCATATGGTGGTGTTCGGTTGTTAAAGCCCATATTTAGATTACATTGACATTACTTGGCATTATTCTCTGGTAAATCTCATATATATATATATATATATATATATATATATATATATATATATATATATATATATATATATATATATAATTTCTACGTTGGCCCACGTTCGTATTGGCGGTTAGATGAGTTCAGAAAACACGGACGTTATTACATTACTGCGCATGATCGCGAGTGGTGCCGGATGCAGAATTAATTAAAGGCGCACGATTCCTACGTATACGTCCTGTTTGTTTTTTGTCTTACTTTTTCTATGACTTTGCTCTTGTGCTTGCCGTGATAGAACAATAGCAATCGATTGTTGCGGCATAGATGTTCACTGGCAGAGATATTGAGGGGGAGGAAGGCCAAGAGAGAGAGAGAAAGTTGTCGAGTGCAGCTACTCCCGAGAAGGCGTGGGAGGGTTGATTGTTTCTCGCTTTTTCGCAGAGTCGTTTTGTAAGCACCTAGCGCTAGGCTGTTAACAGGGTAAGACACGGTTGCATATATACTTAAAGCGCTTGGTTTGTAATGGCGCAGCACGAGATCGAAACAAATGTCGCACTAGCGTTATAATCTTAACACGATATATGTGCCTCGCAAACCATTTTACTTTATTTTCGCTTTTTGCCTTGTTTTACCTAAAGAGCAGGAAGACACAATATTCAGAAAAACGAGGGAAAGGGAATTTATTGGGGCAGTCATGGTCGGGCCCTCTGTCGATCGATGCTGGCCCGAGCGTCTCGCTGGGCCTCGCCAAGCAAAGCTCTGCTCGTCCGTGCCTCTCAAACATGTGCGGCTGCTTAGTAATGTGTGGGCCTCTCGGGGCGCGTTAAGTGGCTGAGTGTTACAGACCAGCCAAAGGGGTGGTTCTGCAGCGCCTGTACCTGAATGGTGATCCAAATTTATCGCGTGAGCAATAGCGCACGCTACCGGGTCACGTGGACGCACTGGTTCGCGGGGTTCCTTCGCCTCAGACGATCCATAAGCGAAGAATTGCTGGTACGTTTTAATCAATCGTTCGCGAGGTATCCATGCAGCCAAATACGGACTACTGGCACGTATGGGCTATGTGCGCATCTTCGTAGGTGCACACGGCGCCAAGGCGGCGGCATGATGATGACGATGTATTATGCCTGAGTGCTCCTTGCATTGGATAGGCAGCGCGAAAAACGAAGGCAGGGAAATAGGAAGACACAAGACGAGCGCTGTCTCTCAACTAAAAATTGAAAAAAGAAACATCATATATATATATATATATATATATATATATATATATATATATATATATATATATATAAGGAAAGAAGTATATATAAGGGCTCGTTTTTCCATGTTTTTACACAATATTAATGAGATCTAACAGACAATAATGCCAAGGAAAGTATGGGGGAAGATATTAGACCAAATTGTAATGTAAATATGAAGAAAAGTGGGTGAAAAGATAACTTTCCGTGGGCAGGATCCGAACCTGCGACCTTCAAATGACGCGTTCGATGCTCTACCACTGAGCTACCACGACAGCTATACCCCCAGCCACTTTGTAGGGTTTATATGTGAATTAAACGTGGGAGTGTCAGTCATCGCCACCAATAGCAATGGCGGCGAGTGTGGCACACTCTTTTTGAGCCTGTTTGGCGTCACATAGCACGTGAAATTGTTACGAGTTGGTAGCTGACCAATAGTCCCTCGTATACAACCTAAAGGCACTAAGTCTGCCAGTACGAGACCCTCGTTAATGAATAAGGAAAGAAGTGTATACCCAAGGGCTCGTTTTTCCGTGTTTTTACACAATATTAATGAGATCTAACAAACAATAATGCCAAGGAAAGTATAGGGGAAGATATTAGACCAAATTGTAATGTATATATGAAGAAAAGTGGGTGAAGTGAAAAGATAATTTGCCGTGGGCAGGATATATAATATATATATATATATATATATATATATATATATATATATATATATATATATATATATATATATATATATATATATATATATATATATATATATATAGGTATGGGATATGGCACAACGGGAGCGTTGTCAACAAGGATAAATATATTTATTTCCCAACAGTTTCGGGAGGGGACCTCCCTTCATCAGGGGATGAGTTATACCTTCACGAAGACTAACTGGCCCATTGAATTATTACTCCCACTATATATATATATATATATATATATATATATATATATATATATATATATATATATATATATATATATATATATATGAGATATAACAGACAGTAATGCCAAGGAATGTACAGGGGAAGTTATTAAAATCAATGGAATGTAAATAGGAAGAAAGAAAAGTGGATGAAAAAATTACTTGGTGCGTTTAGGTGGTATAAGAGGGACAATTAATCAGCTGCCCGCTCATAATAAGTTCACGTGCTACGTGACGCCAAACATGCACATAAGAGTGTTTTCACACTCGTTGTTTGGCTTATAGATGGCGCTGACTGTCGCTCCTACTTCTGAATTCACAGATAAACCCAAAAAAGTGGATGGAGGGAGGGCCGCTGTGATAGCTCAGTGGTTAGAGCATCGAACGCGGAATTCGAAGGTCGTAGGTTCGATTCCTGCTCACAGTTGGTAATTTTTTCATCCACTTTTCTTTCTTCCTATTTACATTCCATTGATTTTAATAACTTCCCCTGTACATTCCTTGGCATTACTGTCTGTTATATCTCATTAATATTGTGTTAAAACACGGAAAAACGAGCCCTTAGGTATACACTTCTTTCCCTTATATATATATATATATATATATATATATATATATATATATATATATATATATATATATATATATATATAGTTAATCGTGCATGCTCTTGCATAGCGAGAGAAAACTAAACAAGCTGAAGAAACTAAACGAACTGCTGTGTAGACACGAGGCATCTTGCCCTAACATCCTAACAACGTTACTAACAACAATCTAAAAATGATATTAGTTACCAAGGAGAGTGATTGATGGTTCACTGACGCATTTTTGGCCTGCCTTTTGAATTTTTGGCTTCAAATATTTTTCTTGTCAGCTGGTCGCGGTGGTGGAAAAGAACCATCGTCCTCGACAAATCTGGAGTGAATCCACAGTCCCGGCAGCGCATGGCCAAGTGTGTCGCAGGTGCTATACCACGAAGGGAGTTTTAGTGCTCCCAGAGTAGAGAGCTGACGCTTGTCTTGTGTCTTCCTATTTCTCTCTCTTCGTTTCTCGCGCCGTTTACCTCGAACAATGATTCACTGACTCGTTGTGCACTTAACATGGTTCTACCCTATAAGTGTGGACGCATCTGTCAAGCAATATTACAGCTGCTAATGCCCTTTCTACGAATATGGAACCTGTATATGGTCTTCCGAAAAAAAAAAGTTCAACAGGTGCTGTGCCTTTGTGGTAGAATATTTGAGTGTTATATAGTCTGTGTTTGATTTGTGCTCAGACCTGGGTTTGCGTTTCTCATCGTGTACGAGGTCACAGGAGCCTTTGTACCGCACTCCTCTCTGACTTAAGGATTTTAATTAAAAGCACTAGCGCTTTGCCATTGCACCGCCTATCGCACTCGCCTGGTAGAACATCCAAAACACGCTGAACGGATGAGGCTTCTCCATTTTCGTCAGCTTGCACGCTTTCTTCCCACGCATGTTCGGAGAGGAAACACTGCGCAAGCAGTCAACGTTGACACATTCCACGTGTTAGTAACCTTTCTTGTTCTCTATTTTGTTTTTCTTTCTTTGTGGGCGGATATGTCAGGAAGACGTTCAACGTTCACTTCCATTCGTGCAACCTCTAAATGCGTCAGTTACTGACGTACCCGAGCGTGGGTTATGTAAGTTGTGGCAAATACCACAGTCCCGAGTTTGTCAATGTTTGCTTTCCTGTCTGGTTAATTCTTGTCCGGCAGCCATGTCGTCACAATTGAATTCGTTAAGGCAATCTTGCTTGTTTGGAGTAACAGTTCCATAAATTCTTTCTTTAATTTTTATTCTTTGTTTATTTTGCAAGATTATGTGTGGGCCTCTCATCAATGTTTCTTTAATTCGTAAATTTTCTTGCATTTCAATCAGTTCTTCATTCAAGAATATTATCCCTTCGCCCGTTTTTTTCCTCCACAATCTTTTGCCCATATCAAATACTTGGCTCATTCATTACCTTGTATTTTTCTGTCAGTTCTTTCTTTCTGCATTTATTTGTTTATTTATTTATTTTCTTTTTTTTCTTGAAAAAAATGGGAAACGAACTTCTGAAACGATCCTTCACACTCGGCAACTGCACAAGCAGTGACAAAACGTAACATGTCATTTTTTTTTTCTTTCTTAATGTCAGAGCTCCTGCAATATGATACAAGGCCCAGTGCAGGGCATCAAGTTAGCAAATTTGCACACGCAGTTACACGGAAGCCTCCAATCGGTGGCTGTAGATATTAGACGACGTTAAAAAGCATCGCTTTACTACGACCATTCTAAAGCCTCTGCGCAAAAACTATAGCAAACGCTGCTGATATAAAAGGCCACTGCAAGCAGACAACGTTTTCTTCAAGAGCACTGGTGTCACAAACGAGCGCTCAATGAACCACGCGCCTCCGATTTCTAACGGCTGCGAGCACACTTCCGCCGTACACAAAGATGTATTTTCATATACACCAGTTGCATTTTTGTAAAAAGTGGTCGGCGGCGCCGACATACTGAGGCACTTGGAGCGACGTCACGCCGCGTACACACTAAACAAAAATGACCTGAAATAACCTCAAACACTGGTTAAACCATTTGTCCTCTAGCGCACTACCTTTCCTGGGGTTTTTTTACCACCTACTACCGAGGTAAAAATTTACTCTCGTGCTAACTGAGTTTTTGAACGTAGCGAGAGTAGTAATTATTTACCCCAGTGAGGTTTTCAGCGAGTATAGAGAGAGTAAATTTTTACTACCTTCACAAGGTTTTTGAGGTGATTACTGGGAGTTATTTCTGGTGGTAAAAAAAATAAAAATGACGTGTGCATTCGCCCAGAGTCGATAAATTTATTGAATGGCAGAAATAATTGAATTTATGGAACGGCAGAATTGGTGACACATACATTCACATACAGACAAACACGCACACACAACAAATGCAGAATAATACACCACTAGCACAGACTGAACGCGTTGCTCAACTACACTTCGACAATCCGGTATATATATAGGCACGACTTTTTGACCGGCAATGTAGTACCGGTAGGAGAGCTCTTTTTTTGCATCGATTAACAACAACGCTTGAAGGTGCAAGCGTAAGCTTCAGGTGGGCTGCAGGGCACTAAATGTCACACCAACCTTTTATTATAAATCTACCCGATCTCACCTTTCTGAGTATCCAATAATTACTTGGCACACCGGGCTCTTTGCCCCACGTGTGTTAGCACTGCTGATGCACAAGTCCACAAAATATACCTAAGTACGAACAAAGCATGGTAGCTCAATGATTTTCATTCAGCGACGGTGCACAAACACAGTAGCAGCACGTATTCATCACAACGGGCGTAGAAGAGTGGTCCACGCCCGCATACAAGCTGCTTACCGATGGCGTACTAGGCCTTTTCGAGGAGCACGGCTATCCGATAAAACACAGCTGGCGATCACAAAACACATATCCTGTGCGAATTTCGTCGTCATTTCAGACACAAATGAACACGTCACCGCTATCTTACGGTGACGGGGTGGTGTATGCATACTTCCAACGAAAGATCACCGTCCGGGTTTTCTTCGTGCTCTCCGGCAGCCGCTTGTTGGTTCCGTCTGCCTCGTATCGGCTTCACTCTATATGTTTGAGAGCAGTTGGTGCATGAGGTGGGCGATTCGGGCAGCACTTTACTCATGCAGACATCGCCTACTGTGGAACAAAATATATGCGATGCTTCTTTCACCTGCCCCGGCGACACACTCCCACTGGTCACTGGTGGCCACGGCTCGGTGACGACGACAGAGTGAAGCATTTTGCTTATTGCTTCTCCAGCAGGCAAGCACGGACAATGACGCCAGATTGATTTTGTTACCACTGGCAGATCTTCACGATTCGGCTCGGAAGTGAGATATCCGCGACGTGCAGGTTCGGAGGCGCTCGGACGAGCACGGTCGCTCGGTGATGTAGGAAACACGTGAGATCCATCAGCCCAACCAGACACACAGATACCGAGCTTCTTGCACTGCCTGTCTCCAAGACCACCGCCGAGCAAAAGCAACATTTTGCGAAAATATGCAGGACAGCTTTCCACAGCAGGTTTTCTTTCTTCTTTTTTCTCTTTTGAGAGCACCCCCCCCCCCCCCGTCTTTTTTTTTTTTTTTCATTCAAAGAATGCTGTTCTCGCTTGATGTGCTTATGCTGCCCCCAGTTCCAGTAAATGTGCGCTGACTCGAGGTCAGTCCAGAGGCACGTCGATGCAAAAAAAAAAACAAAACAAAAAAAAAACATCTGTGGGCTTCGCGTACCTTCAGTATTCACTGAGAGCGTCACAAGGGGGGTATGGGGCAAAAGCCGCCGAAGCAGCTGCACCTTGCAGTCACGTGGTAATAAACTCTGAAACGCAGGTTAAAAATCACTTGATAGAAAACTCCCTAAGTGGTAAAACTGGATTTTGACATCCTTTTACTACTTGCCTGAGAGGTGGTGGTAAAACTATGTCATGTACCATCTTTTACTCCTACGCGAGGTAGTAATTTTAAACCCGAGAGAGTTTTCAGAGGTCATGAGCCGGAAAAACCCCAAACTCGGATAGTTTTTGCTTACAGTGTAGGCTCCGCCTAGGCCAAAGCTCACCACCGTATACTCTCTGATCACGTGACAGCTGGCAGAGCAGCTGCGAAGCTGCCTCCGAGCACGGCGTGTCGGGGTGGAGCTGTGCCGTGCTTGGAGGCAGCTTTGCAGCCTGCGCGCCGTATGCTGCTATAAGCGCCTCAGTATATCGACGCTGCCTACCACTGTATACGAATACGGAGTAAGTTTATATACACCTCACAGATCTATAGGGCTGAATTCACACAACTTCTCTTTTATGAGTGCGTTTTGTAAATAGCGAACAGGTTTCGCTAAGGATTTTCGCTGCATAATGATTCGCTGTAATATCACCTTACGAAAACTGTTAGCGTAAGACGTTTTTGTGAATACGGGCCCCGGCTTACATAACTGAGGAGCTAACATAAACACACTTGAGCAATGCTTCGCACGCTGCCGCCGTCGGGGCTTGCCGTTGCCATCTTCAGCTCAAAGGCATGCATATCAAGCGCGGATATTGCTTTATACGCGGCAACGTACAGAACGAGAAACTTCCGGCAGCAGTATATTTCATGAACAAGGAAAAAAAAAGCGCAAACAAACATTCTATAATTGTCATGTGACCTTAACTAATCAGCGGCAAGGAACAATGTACATGAAACCAGAGCTACCCCCCCCCCCCTTTTTTTTTTACTTCTGTAAGTAAGTTAGGAAGTGGTCTTTTTGGAAGCCTCCCGCTGTCTGCCGTTTCCATGGTTCTAGATGGCTGAACTGCACACGTGTTTAGAAAAATGTGGGCAT
Organism: Rhipicephalus microplus; assembly: GCF_013339725.1. Lineage (NCBI taxonomy): Eukaryota > Metazoa > Arthropoda > Arachnida > Ixodida > Ixodidae > Rhipicephalus > Rhipicephalus microplus. The sequence continues at coordinate 284,623,667 of NC_051165.1, forward strand.
ACCGATTGAGAGTACATGTACTGTACCGAAAAACGGTGTTTTAGCGGTGTGTCGCTCGCCGCCTTTACTGTATAAGGAATTACTCAGTGACACAATGGATAGTACTTATAATCGAAAAACGTTGAATATTCATACGCAATATTGAAATTAGTCCTTCGAGATGCCGCTCCTAAATATGAGGCCACACAGCACCCAACGTGCTGGATAGGCGGAATAACAGCGGTTTATTGTTTTCTTTTCTATTATACTCAGTTATTCAAGATAGGATGTTCTGAGTGAAAATTGCTTAGCGCGGTAATCTAACGATGCCAATTGTTATGCGGAAATAGCGAGGCTCTTTCGGAATTCAGCGGACAATGAATGACATGGTACATATCATATCGAAGACTTGTTTCGACTTCTTCCATTGTTTTAATTCTTGTCACTTTAAAGCTTTCACATTAACGGCCACGTACGTCGTACAAGTCACGCTGTCTCAAACGAACACAATATCTGCATCTGATCTCGTCATTTTAAGTCATGACAGAATTTCTGGGAGCAACTAGCCATGCTTATTAAGCTGACTAGTAGCCACGATGACACCCAAACAGTTTTTTTCTATAGAGGACATTTTACAAAATAATTTTCCTTTTGGTTGTTCAACATAAGATGCGACAATCGTGGAACGCCTTCCAGTTATGCCCTCCTCGTTTCTATCGTGTTTTTTTTATTATTCTGAAGAGTTTTAATCTGCCAACCCTGATAGAACTGTAGAAGGGCTTGAGATAGAAAGATTGGACAACCGAATGTGGCGTTTTTTTAATAAGCTCGTTTCCTAACGTCCCGTATTAGATGCGAAGCAGCTCTTTGGCTAGCTTGTGTAACGCTGTCCCTCCGCACCAAGGCGGTGCCAAGTAGGCCACGCCTTCCCTCACAGTGCGCGAGCGTCACATCACTCTCTACCTAGCCTGTCGCGGCTCACCGCATGTCATTTCTCTCGCTTCACCCTCTCCCCTACTCGCAACGCTCGAGCCCACTCATCATGTCGGCATCACCTCATCCACCAAAGCCACCTCTCTCCGTTTGTCGGTGAGAAGAAGCCGCTCGGGTAGGCGCGCCGTCGTCTAGCCCGGCCGAGGTCCCGTGGCGCAAGCAATGTGAACAGTGCGCCGCTACTTGCCGCGCAATCACGCTGACGGGCGGGACGCCACCGTGAGGGTAGGAGGCCAATAAGGCCCCAACCCAATCACCTCTCTGTAACCATTTAATGGTTATTAAATGTTTTCACCACCACCACCACCACCGGGGCATGCTTCCCGCTAGTGGGCGCGTACCTTTTTCGTCCGTCGCCGGCGTTGCAAGTTAACAAATCCGATCGCGTTCGCGAATGACAACGTCACGCCTGGAACACCGATGAGGCCTTAGCCAGGGAAGCCGAACGTAAGCGTCGGCTGAGGAAGACCAACGACACCGACGAGGTGTGAGTCAAGAACGCCGATCGCGTTCGAGAATAGAGACAGCACGCGGGAAACACCATAGCGTTCGTAAAATTAACTAGAGGGGACTCTGTTGCTGCGATCGTTCAGCGACCATGGGAATAACGGGTAGTTCACACATTTGCCTGGTATTCTTACTTGCGGCTTCGTTTATTGCCGTGTTTCGGTTTTGTTTTGAAAGAAAGATTAAACCCTTTTGAACTTCGTGACCCGATTCGGAAAAGTAAGTCTAAGCCTAAAGAAATAGGTGGTGAAGCGCAACCGCTGAACATTTGCTGATTTTTGTTTCGTGAAAAAACAGCTCCAAGCCACACGAACACACACGGAGTTAAGCAGGCCAGAAGTACGAAGATCAGACAAATGTGTGTACTGCCCATCATTCCCATGCTCGCTGATGCGCCGTGCGTTTCAGCTCCCGTAGACACTAGCGCCTGAGGAGGAGGAATAAATGAGGAAGGACAGGGAGGTACACTAGCGCCTGAGTTCTCTCTAGTGTATATTAGGAAACTTTATGGGTAACACCGACGAGACGTGAGCCGAAGAAGCCAAGCGCAAGCGTGTTCGACGCGTTCCTCCTCCCGTATCATCGCAATAAAACAAACGTTTACTCCAGTAAACGCTACACCGAGTTTCGCTTCAAACCGTTCTTCCAGCATCCGCGTCGACGCCCGTTTCGCCTGTGTCAACACCATGCGCTCCGCTGCTGCTTCGCATCCCATCAGGGTTCCCTTCGGGGAGAGGGTCCATGGTTATTTTGCTGATTGAAACAGTTCACACTCACTGTAGACGACGCTTTTCACCGTGAAAAAAAAAAACAGCGTGTTCACTGGCTGTTCTTCTTGATCATTGACTCCTACACTAGATGATACCGTGGAGCCGCTGTGTACAGTGGTGATTGTATTTGCGCATCCGTACGACACTCTTCCAGCTATAACGACTGAACTGTTCTTTGTGTGATACTCACCTCGTCTTGCAAAAAACCACAAGGGCAGCTTTTGCCCTCGAATTTGACGCATACGCCTTTTCGCAGTCGGCTTCTTAGGCGCCGCCGTAATCCTCCTCTCTGGACTGCGCTAAACGAGCGTGACCCCCCACAAAAGTGCTCCGCTAAGGCTGTGACGTCAGGCATTTTACTCTCGCGCGCCGCCCAGCACCACAGCGTTTTTTCTCTCCCGCGAAAACGTCTACAGGTGGAACAAACGAATGCAGCGCAAAACAACTCTTTAACGAGCGTGCTCGCCGGCTTCGTGCTCTACTGGGGAACGTGGTTCGTCTCGCGCATTACTCGCGCCTTTTCCCGCCCTCCTCCAAAGCCCATTTCTCTTTTCGCCCGCTCCTCCATTTGCGCCAGCACGTGCGTCCCTGGGCGGTCGTCTTTATACTGAACACTGCTTGCTGGTCCCGCGTTGCCTTGACTGCCTGCCGGGGGGGGGGGGGGGGGGCTGCGTCCGTGACCTGTCCCGGAGCAGCCGCCTCAGTGTGTGTGGCCTCTCTCGCGCAAATGAATCGAGAGCGGCGGCGGGGCATCGGGTGGAGAACGCCGCGGCTGCTGCCAACCATGGTTCTCCTCGGTGGTTAACAACTCGCCGAAACCCTCGCCGAAACCCTCGCCGCTTTCCTCGAGAGGAAGTCCTTGCCCTTCCGACATTTGCGACCATGTTGCGAGATATGTGGGCGTAGTCCTTATTGGGGCAGACTCAGCGTTCTTCGATGTGGACTACTTCCGACTACTCAACACCAGCAGAAGGAACCGAATGTGACAAAAAGGTGACTCGATGTTATGACTGATCTATGCTAGGCCTCAAGGTTGACAACAGAATAATGGCGTAATCTTCGTTGTGAAAGTGCTAAAATTCAGTGCAGAACGGGACGAACTGTTCGGAAAGCCCCAGCAATTGGTACCGCTTAGTGTCGTGATGAGAAATTTTTATTATTGGCTGCTTTGAAGCGAGATTAAGATTGTATAACGTTGCAGCAGCAAGCCCAGTACCTGGTAGTCAGACTTGGGTCATAGTGAGCCTGACAACGAGGATTCAATGGCGAGATAGATAGATAGATAGATAGATAGATAGATAGATAGATAGATAGATAGATAGATAGATAGATAGATAGATAGATAGATAGATAGATAGATAGATAGATAGATAGATAGATAGATAGATAGATATTTGAAACTCGGAGGTTAGGTATGACAGCTAGCTACTCTGCACTGTGGCATGAAATAAGGTCAGCAAAAGGGAGGAGAAGAAGAAAAAAAAGGCTGTGACTGCGCACAATATTTATTTATTTATTTATTTATTTATTTATTTATTTATTTATTTATTTGTGCAACCTGCATCGCCCAAGCGGGCATCATTGTAGGGGGATGAGGAAAAATAAAAGCTGTATTACAATCGAACAAAGCGCACGTTCGTGCCTTCAAAAATGTCATAGATTTGCGCAGCAACTCCTGCGCGTTCACAAAAAGCACAAATCTTGAAGTGACGAACAAAAAGCATTGGATGGAAGATCAACAACACGCGCATCCAAAATATTCTATTCGCGAATGGTAAAAGAAAAAGAATAATTTGCAAGAGCGTAAGTACGACAGCTGACCTCGCAGACTTTTTTTTTTTTTTGAGTGATCATTTCTATGTGACACGTAGTGTAAGCTCATCATGTATAAACTCTTGTTAATGCGCATTTCATTGCAGGATATAGAATAGAAAAACTTTAATCACAAGACCTTCCTGCGCTGCCCAAGATGCTTCCATCCTAAGTTGTTCTTAATGCATGTAACACTGGAGGTAAAATTGTGATTATTACTGACAAACCGCGCTGTGCTGTTTTGTATGCGTTCAAGTTTGTAGAGTTTGACCAAGAGTATTCTACACTGTACAGGAATACTCAAGGATAGGTCGCACATTTGTAACATACAAAGCCACTTTCAGACTTTTCGAGGCAGACTTGAAATTGTGTTTAATTAAGTTTAACACACTGTTGGCCTTGCCAGTTACGTAACCTGTATGCTTATTCTAAGATAAATCAGCAGACAAGTATACAAGGTATTTAAAATGTTCAACATGGTCAAGTTGTGCTCCTGACAAGCTGTAGGACGAGTGAAAAGGTTTGCGTTTTCTGGTAAAACTAAGGAAGCAACATTTTTTTTTTACATTCAAACACATCTTTCATTTCTCACACCATCTTATCACAGTGTCAAGATCAAGTTGTAAAGCAGAAATATTGTTCATACTGTCTATTGATCTATAAATAGCACAATCATCCATGTACAACCTCACGTTTGATGTTAAGATTTCTGACAAGTCATTAATATAGACCGAAAAGAGTAAAGGGCCCAATACTGAACTCTGTGGCACTCCGTAAAGTACGCTGACGTAAGAAGAAGAAGACGAACCATTTAGTCGGACGGACTGTTTTCGAGAAGGTAAATAATTCCTCAACCAACCAACAACAGATACATGCAGACATAAAAAATATAACTTATGTAATAAAATAGCACGTGGAACGGTGTCAAACACTTTCTGAAAGTCTAGAAATACCGAATCGACTTGATAACCCTTATCATATGAACTTGAAACATCATGAGAAAGTTTGCACAGTTGTGTAACACATGACAAACCAGACCTAAAGCCATGCTGAAATGTACAGGAAAAATTCTTTCTTTCCAAGTGATTTATAATACCACTATATATAACGTGTTGAAGAGTTTTACAACATAGGCTGGTCAAAGATATTGGCTGGTAGTTGGCAACATTATTTTTTGTTTCCAGACTTTGGTGTTGGCACAACATTTGCTAGCTTCCATTGAGACGGCAGTTTCTGACCTTCAAGTGATTTTGAAAATAAGACGGCTAAAAATGGTGCTAGAGCACTTGCACACCTCTTCAATACGTGATTAGAAATGACATCCGGTCCTGAAGCCAAGTTTGGTTAAAGTCGTTCAAGAAGAGTGCACACACCACCATAGCTGAAATAACAATATTGTCCATAGGTTCAAATTGCTGGGTTGTCGTATATGGCATTTAACCTGGAAATCGTTTGGAAAACACAGATTGAAAATACTGTTTTAAGCAGGCTGCCTTGTCTGCATCTTCCGGAAAGGTTGTTTTACAACAGTTATGCCCGGAATGCCAACAGAGTCCATCTTTACCGGTGTCACACGGGCACTTTTGATCGCGATCAGGGTGATCCGGATGAGTTTTCTTGATCGCGATCAACTTCGTGACCGCTGTTACACGGCTCAAGCTAATGCGATTCTAGCTTGGGTCAGATGAAATGCCCCACGTGGCAGCTGCGCATCGTAAAACATGTCACTGTCAAAACTCGGCGTGCGGTATATCTATAGAGCCCTTTACCAACAATGTTATCCATGCAAGAACCGCTCGAACGTCAAAAACTTTGCATGCCACTACAATAGTAATTTCATACATCTATCATTCGATAAAATTTTCCTAGCACTTACCTGCATTGCTGTGTGAGATTATTAACATTCGCTTTTGTTTCTGATGGCCCCCGCTCTTCGCCGTGTAGTCGCAGCAAAGCGTGAATCTCGTTGTACGCGCCAGTGTTTCACATCCGGCGCCTCAAGTCTGTTCCAGTCGCTTCTGCCAACGGTGAATGGCTGTAAAGATCTCTTCATTCGACCACGAAGTGCGCGTATGTCGGGACGTAGCCGAAAGGCTTGCGACACTCATAATCGGTTTGCTTCGAGGGGCTCTATAACAGCTCCGACGGGGCGAGAGTTGAATTAAGCGCTGAAGGCAACGGTCGACGGCTTCACATCTGCTTGTCGTCTACTTCTCCCGTAACTATATATACATGCGATCGATGCGAATTCTAAAATATGCAATACTTCAGATATTGTTCCAATTTAAACAATTTAATATTTGCTTTTTAAAAACATCTAGCTGTCTTAAAGCGTTTTTAATGACCTATACTCGATTTATCTGCGTATTGTGCTTTCAACAAGCTCAGCCAGGGGGTGCAGACGACAGTGAAATTGCGATCTTTCAGGCAGATCGCGATAGTCAGATTGCGATAGTCTTGATCTCGATCATGCCTGATCGTGATTAAAAGTGACCGTGTAGCAGCGCCTAATCAGGATCGTGGTTAATCCGGATCGACACTGATTGCGAATAAAAGTGTCCGTGTGACACCGGTATTATATGATTTAATGTATTTCCAAACTTCCTTGGGATTAGTAATCAGCTCTCTTTTTAGGGAAGCAAAAAAAAGCTACCTTTCGCGTCTCCTAATTGTTTTTTAACAGTCGACTTAACTGAGCAAGTTTTTCTTGAACATCAGCCGTTTCTGATGAACGAAAACGCTTGAAAGCGTGATTTTTTTTTTATTCATTGACTTTCTTAGGCTTGTGGTAATCCAGGATTTGTCAGCTCTCCGTTTCCCGGAAATAACTTTGGAAGGTACATGACTATTGACAAAACTAAAAATCTTCATTTTAAAAAGTTCCCACAGACTGGTGACATTCATGATCGAAGAACACTCTTGGAACTCAGTGAAAAACGAAATAAGCTTGGATGATATGGCTTCATAGTTACCATCTTCATAAAAATAAATAATTCGCAGTGACACTTTTTTTAACTTTAGCTTTGGGCAAACCAAATTTCCAACTACTACCTCATGATCACTAATCCCAGTCATAGTTGTAACTGACCTTATGAAGGCGGGATGATTACTTTTGTAATCGACCCGCCTTCAAGATCTAGTATGTTAGCACATTGCCCAGTGCACCTTGTGAGAGATGCAGCAATGTGATGCAATGCGTGTTTCTTAATGAGCTCTTCCAGTGCTAAGTACGGACCAGACCGTGAGCGCAAGGCGGGAGCAGGACTTATCCAGTCAACATACGGAAAGTTAAAATTGCCTCCTAGTAAAATGTATTTTAGTTCCTGACGTAGCCAGTGCTTCAGACAAAGCTTCCAATGGCTGCGCATTGTTGGAGTTAGGCGGCCGATAAAAACAGCCCACCGCAACGTGCTGCGCTTGTGACAGCTCAATTTTATTTACACCACATGGGTTTGTACTGAAGGCTGGCAATCGATACAGACACGCTTTTTAATCTGTTAATAACCAATATGAAAACTCCCCCGCCACGCGCATCGCGGTCTTTGTGATAGACGTTAATATGTGAAGGAAACACTTCTGCGTTGTAAATTATATAGTCGAGCCACGACTCGGTGCCAAGAATTATATCGGCATTCGTAGTAGCTACAAGGTCAAAAAACGCACCCTTCTTATTTTTAATCTCCGACAGTTTACAACGATAAACACGAATTCTAGCTGATCGCGCCCTTGGCATTGTTATTGATTGACTGATTGTCATTGCAACGATTCTACGTCATCACTAGATGAACTGTAGATAAATGTTTGGGCCCCTGTATTCAGCTTATTGAAGCGAAGCCTGAATGTTTCTTTGCGTTCTTTCGCAAATGCGACCAGTTTTCTTCTCTCCAAACGAACTTTGCTTGAGTAATCCTCGCTTATTGAAATAGTGGTTCCTTTCAGCTTGTGTGCCCTCGTAAGTACATTTCGCTTTTTTTTTTGAAGGAACAAAACTGTGCTACAATGGGCCTATTCTTCAACGTAGTAAAGCGACCCACCCTGTGAGCCCGTTCCATGTCCGATGACGTCACCTGGACACCCAAATGGTCCGAGCAAGAGTCTTCCCAACTCTCGCCTACTGTATATTTCAATCCATAAAAGACCAGATTATTTCTGCGCAACTTATTTTCAAGGTCATCTTGGCGCCTTTCAACCCGGTCCAACTGGGCTGCAGGTGAGGAGTTCGCATATTGCAGCTGTTAGAACTCGTCCCCCGACTCTTTTAGGCTACCAACGTCTCGTCCAATCGCTGCCAGTCGAGCCGTAAGTTTTGTAAGCTCATCGTCAGCAGCCTTTTGATTAGCTTTAATTTCTTTGAGTGCCTCCAGAGACTTATTCTGACCGTCGTGTGTTTTTGGCAGTGAACGCAGTGCTTCAAGAAGACCTTGTTCTTGTTCCCTAACGGTTCCGGATTCATCGCGACGTCCACTGACACCAATAAGTGCCCCCACAGCACAGAAAACACGTCCCGAGATTTCTCTGCAATTGTCTCAGACAGGCAATGAAAATAAGTATGCACAAGATATGAAAGGTAGGGTTTCGGTGCTGTCACGCGAGACCAGTCATATCGATAAACGGAAACGTGACAGTAAGGCATATTGACCTAAAGAGCAGGATATTGTAAGTATCCGGTCCTCATGACAGCACCGAAACCCAGCGGCGGCTGGCGAAACAGGCTCTTAAATAGTTCGTGGTCACATTATACGACGCATGCGATGCCCATGGCGATTGAGTGACGATATGCTTGATATCCGGGAAGGCAACTGTCAAATCCAGCGCATCGTAACACGGCTGACAGCGATGAAGCACCGAGCGCTGTTCGGTGTAGCATGCTTCGTTGATCCAAGAGGGCGTCAATTGCGCATCGCCCGAGACGACTAGCGCCTGCAAAAGCTGAAGAGCAAGAGACTGTAAGTGTCCCGTCCTCATGACAGCACCGAAACCTGTTTTTTTTGCGTCTTGAAGCTTACCAAAGAACACACTAGCGCTTTTAGAGCAGTTCGGGCTGTCGACAGCTGCAGTGAGAATACCGGAATCCTGGTTTCCCTTGGGTGATGGTTGTACGTTTGGTTGAGCGTGGTACCGCGCACATGAGTATGAAATGCAGTCAACAAGGGTTAACGGAATGCAGAAAGTAGAACAACCTGACATGCTAACGAGATTGAAAAGCCGTCTTAATGTGATCAAACAGAGAACGAAAATCCTGAGATGAAAAGCGCCTATATGACGTGACGAGGTCATTATTACCTGCATCTCTCGAACGTGCAGCTGCTCCTCAAGCTGGCCCAAGGACGTAGCTTTCACCCCTTTTAATGGCGCATATATTGCGCACATTCAAGAGTTCCAGTGCATTGTGCTGACGGCCGCGAGAAAGCCTTGGCCTATATTGACGGCAAAATTAAAACCGTTCAAGCGAAAAAAAAAAGAAAAACCGCTATTTCATGTAAGACTCCGCGATGTCACACTTGTCATTAGACGCACAAGGCGACCTCCCGTCGCGGCGAAGTAAGTGAGGGCACAAGTCCAACGAAGATTATCGCTTCTTGAGGCGTTTCTGTTTCTAAAGCAAACACGTACTGAACTGTTTTTTTTATTTTTTGCAAATGCGCGAATTTATACACTGCCGTTGCTTTAAAAGTCATAGAGCGAGTCTGCTGAGTGATGGATGGATGCGAAACTTTATTTGAAGGTGCACGACTCAGCGCATAGCAGGCCGCTCCCACGTAGGCCAAGTCCGAAGGCCGCATCGTGGGCCCTCTGGACAGCCCACCACAGTTGATCACCGACATTGGGGATCTTCGTTGCGGATAACCACTTTACATTATTGGTTTGGTCTGTGCCCAGCAACAAGGGGCAGCGTAAGAGCATGTGGCTAGCAAATTCGTTGCAGTGCCTGCAATAGCTATTAGGATAAATGCCGGGATAAATTGAGTGTGAGAAATGTGTCGGCCAATTTTAAGCATTTGGAAAACACGAAAGGTTCGAACTTGAAGTTGGGAAACAAGACTACATGTGACGGACATTCGTGCTAAAGATTGTGAAGTGTGGGTGTGTCACTTTTGTTATCGCTACACGGGAGGTGTCTATAAAAAGAGAAGCCAGGGCTGACCGAGGCCGTATAACTTTAATTCGCGTGAACAGTACATTTGAAAATAATTTACGTCTTTACTTAATGATGTCCATATGCGTGCCGAGTGACGACTCACCCACACACAAGAAAGGCCCAATGGACTCTTTCTTAAGAGTGCATGCCTTTGTGGAAACATGTGCTATGGACTGTGAATGACACGCGTCTGCTAAGCGCACGTTCTCCAAGGCGCTATAGCTGATCATCTAATTCGTGTGAAATTCTCGCACCCCATCTTGGCTTATTATAATCCCGCTACACATAGCGGTTTGTGAACCGCTTTTTTGTGAACGTTTCGCGCCTCACATCCTTTGTTACCAACGGTGCGATTCCGCTTCATTTATCTCGGCTTTTATTTTCTTTACTAAAGAGCTTATTGGGCCGGTTGGTATATGAACGACGAAGGGAGAAACAGTGCGATACACAAGACGGTGCTTTGTCCGTATCTTTCAGTGTCTTGTGTTTCGCGCTGTTTTCCCATTCGTTGATCTTTCTTTTTTTGGCTCGCGCGTATAGCAAACGCTTTCATTTCCCTTTCAGCGCTGTTGTTATTCTTCCCCGACTATGCCCTGTGTACACAACGTGAACATAAAGATTGTTATAGCGCACAAACAGAACGACGACAAAGGGACAAGACGAGCGAAGAAGAATATAGCGCTCGTCTTCCTCTTGTTCCTTTATTTTTCGTCGTTCTGTTCACGCGCTATTACAATCGTCAAGTCATACGAACTAGCCCGAACCGCCACGCTTCTAAGTGTACATAAACTTTCAGCGCTTACTCTAACAATACATGTTGAGGTCTAAGGTCCCAAAACCACCACATGATTATGAGAGATGCCTTAAATTTGTGGATGGCTCCGGATATTTCGACCATCTGGGGTTCTTTAACGTGCCACTATATCTTAGCACACTCACCTCGAGCATTTTCGCCTCTGTCGAAAATGCAGCCGCCACGGTCGAGATTCGATCCCGCAACCTGCGAATCAGCAGCCGAGTGCCTTAGCCACTAGAACACCATGGCGGGTTTCACCGCTTGCTCAACGCAATAACCATAACAGTTTACTCTGCACGACAATATAGGAAGTGCCAGCATGCTGTGCGCTTTGCAAATAATGTAGTCTGGGTGGCTGCAACGTCAGCGATTAGCCCCGCCACGGTGGTCTTGTGGCTAAGGTACTCCGCTGCTGACCCGCAGGTCGCGGGATCGAATCCCGGCTGTGGCGGCTGCATTTCCGATGGAGGCGGAAATGTTGTAGGCCCGTGTACTCAGATTTGGGTGCACGTTAAAGAACCCCAGGTGGTCAAAATTTCCGGAGCCCTCCACTACGGCGTCTCTCATAATCAAATGGTGGTTTTGGGACATTAAACCCCACAAATCAATCATCAACGTCAGCCATTAATGCTGAAAACAGCACGAAACTGGAAGCTTGCGATGAAAAAAAAAAGTCCATGAACAGGGCTCGATTGGTCAAGCCAGCGCTTGAACAAGGGGACTTGCCTTCTTCGAGGCTTTGAGGAAGACAAGTCTAACAACCCCTGACTACGAAGCATTGACGTCATCTATCGCTGCTGAGCTTTTCACCGCGTGCAGATTCAGACTACGTGCAAACCGCTTCAGGACCGCGCACAAAGACGATGCCATGCACGCGAACCTTCTTCGCCCGTGGCAGATGCGGGTGCTGCACACATTCCGACGGACGACCTCGTGCCTCACGTCGAGCGGGAATCCCGTTACTGTGGCCTCTCCGACCACGATCGACGATGACCGATGGACGTCGACCATGGCACGATTGCCGGCCCGAATCGGGTTGTCGTGCTGTCTCAACTGCACTCGCCCTCCTCTTTACGCCGCCCCTATACATCGCTCTCGGTCTACTCTTTGTTCGCCTTTTGATTCTAAGGTTTATCTCCCGTTCCTGTCAACGGGCGGCGCATTGCTCTCTGAAATAAAAGAGAGGAACGTATTCGGCGTATGCGCAGAAAGCGAAGAAGCGGAAAAATTCCGGTCATTGTTGTAGTAGTCAGGGATGCTTCGGATTCTTCGAGTGACAGCGAACATACGGAGCGAATTCGTGGTAGGCGTGGTAATCTGAAATCTGGGTAGCTCAAGCACCTCGATCAGTCGACTACATACATACGTACATACATACATACATACATACATACATACATACATACATACATACATACATACATACATACATACATACATACATACATACATACATACATACATACATACATACATACATACATACATACATACATACATACATACATACATACATACATACATACATACATACATACATACATACATACATACATACATACATACATACATACATACATACATACATACATACATACATACATACATACATACATACATACATACATTAGGCGACCACGTTCACCTTAAACTTACTAGTGGTGCCATGTCCTGAGCACACGTTACAAGATTGGTGGCGCATCATTTTTTTTTGTTTACTACCAGAAGCTTGAAGAAAATGACGCGTGATGACATTCGCCTAGAAATTTGGGCATAAGAGGTGTTTACTGCAGGCTACGGACAGCGGCCACATTAATACAAACGATGGTCAGGGACAAGCAGCCCTATGAACAAAAAATAATTCGGCGAATTTATCACTGCCTCTCAGTGCGCACACAGCGCTCCCTTTTGCATGGCCCGAGTCGGCTGACCTTTCACCCCTTGTATTGCGCAATAAGTCCGCGCTCAGCTGAGATCTCTGCATTCTGTGTTCCTCTTTCTCACTCTCCTACAACACCGCTGTGGCATGGGACTGAATTATCTGACACATGAATGGAGCTAAGCGCCAAAATACACTCTCCGTTCCGTTCCTTGTATATATATATATATATATATATATATATATATATATATATATATATATATATATATATATATATATATATATATATATATATATATATATATATATATATATATATATATATATATATATTTTATTTTGATGAACTGTTTGATGTTTGTGTGTTCTGACCCTTTTGATGCTTTTATTGTTTCAGCCAGCATTGCACTATCACATAACGTTTTGTACGTGTCTTTTTTCGAGATGTTCCACACCGCTCTGTGTCTGGTGTAAATAAATAAATAAATAAATAAGGAAAGAATACGCAGAATCGTGAAGATCTAGACTACGCGTTTCTGATAGTCTTCAATACAGCAGCGGGGTACCTTAGCCACTAGATCACCGCGGCGGGGCGTATCGGCGTCGTTGAATGTGCACGAAAAAACAACATCTTGTCTGTGACCCAAAAATTGAGAAAAATGCAAATAAAATAAAGAAGCATAAACATTGGTCACGCAAAATGCAAAATTAGTATACAGAACAAAATTTCGTAAAACATTGCCGAAATTCACCTTCATGAATATTCGAAGCAGCCGATGAGCACAGTTCAGAAAATAGAAAAAAAACGTCACACCAGTTTTCTAGTAAAAAAGTGTACCAACCAGATACCGCATGTTCAAACTGGTCTAAAAAAATACGCCTCATTGGGCCATAGGATGATGACCAAGTAAAAGTAGCAAATTTTCGGCGACACTGTTGAATACAAACCTTGGAACAAAAAAAAAAAGCTTTGCAGTGCGTAAAATGTTTTGGTTGCCAGAAACAGATATGCTTTAGCCCTGAGAAAGATAGAGAGGTTATGCGGAATAAACATCGGCGCATAACGCTTTAGGGTGGGTACACGTTCTTTCCAGTAATGTGCGCTTATTTTATATGCATCTAATGAAACACCTATAGGTATTTGGAGGGCACACAACATCATTAAGTATCTTCCAAAGAGATTGTTTTCCAAGTCTATGGGCTAGACCACTTCTCCAAGCTCTTATCAAAGTTCATCGGTGCCCCTGAAATTTTTCCAAGTGGTCCAATTCATCACACCACTATTTCCATGCTAGAAAGATCTGTGTAAAAGAAACCTAGAGCATTCGCATACGCCAATACATTTACCTAATTTCCATAAACACTGAAACCGCGGAAGTTACAAAATCGAATTACGCTTAAGCACAGTAGCTGCAAGTAAAGCGCAAGAAGCATTGGTGATAACAGACAGCCTTGTTTCACAGACTAGTTAAGTAACAGGGGCTTTGACAGGTGGTCATTAACTATTAAACAGGTATAACAATCAGTCTAGCATGGGTTTACATATTTAAATATAGTGGAGCCAACGTTGGCATGTTTGAAAAAACAGGAAAGAATGGCAAAACCGATCAAAGGCCTTCGCTAAGTCTCCATGTAGCGTTGCCAGTTGTTCATGTGAGTGCGAACAGTGTTCCAATACTGTGCGAAGTTAAACTGTATTGAGGCATCTTTTAGGCCGCAAATTCTATGGGCACCAATAAGCACCGACATTGCGAATTGCTGTACTTTATATATAAAGTACTTTGCGAAATTTTTATAGTCAACGTTGCAACATGTAATTGGTCTATAGGCGTCAACACGACGAATTTTTTCTCGATCTGAGTATCTTGGAATTAGAACAGTGTGGCTTTTATTAAAAGATTCAGGAAGCGTCTTCGGACTAAAACTCTGCATAACAATATCGAGCAGTACAAGGCACAGTAATGATTTAAATGTTTTGTAAGACTCTCCAGACATTCCATCAGGTCCTGGCGTTTTCGACAATGGTAACTGTTCAATGGCAAGTTCTATTTCTTTTATAGTGAATGGATCACTCATAGATTCACATTCCTCGTCAGTTATAGGAGTCACAAATGACAAAAGTTGCATCACGACATCATCATTTTTGTTTTAAGAAGAGGTGCAGAAAAAATTTTTGTAATAAGTTTTAAATTCTGACATGGTTTCAGTCGAATGAATGCCCGATAATCCTACCCAATAAAGGTCCGATATAAATTTGATTTGGGCTTTTTGATATTCATTATAAGTGAGGCTTGGTGTGGGGATTCGTCTGACTGCAAAGTACGAGCATTGTGGAATCGAACATGGGCACCTTTGTAACGCGAAGGGTCGTACTCGAAAGTGCTTCGAAAAAAAAAAAAAACACTGTGAATGCCATGTAGTGGATGGGGTCTCAGTAATGTTCCATGGCAGACTCGTTGAATCGTAACTAGTGTCAAGACATGTGAATTGCAGAACGAGTAAGTATTTTAAAAAGCCCACCCATTACAAAGCGCTCGGGCATATTTTTGATCCACGTCAGTCGCAAAAGCATTAACGACGAGAGCGGCCGAGTAGGTTTGCCCTACGGACGCGTAGTGGTCGTGGGTCCTTTGCTGATTGGGAAAATGAATAATTAATGGCGTAGTGGGCACTTCGTTATCGTGCTTGCCGTAGACATTCCACAATAGCCTGAAATGGGCAGCGTTTCTTGCGAGAAGGTTGAGGCATGCACCGAAGCCAGGCAAGCAATTGAAGAGGCGATATGCACGGGGCCTAATTACGCTATCGCGCGTTATACTCTTGAAGGCGACGCTCAAGCGTCCTTCAAGTGTTTGGGTTATCTTATGCTTTTGTTCGTTAAAAAAAGAAAAAAAAGCAGCTGCCTTGTCATTTGCTTGAACACTCTTTGGCTCTCTAATAAAGCTAAAACATGTGATATGCTGGAATAAATGTGATGAAGATACCACCACCAAAGTAGCACCAGCGCGTTAAAAAGTATGCGATAACAAACAAGTTCGTAATCACGTAAAAGTTTATTTTGTGTATACCTTCGCGTTCCTCTTCTCAAAAGCACTTCCTGCAGCGCTTACTTATTGGACTCTGCAGAGGGGAAAGTTTGGCCAGCACAGCTACGGACGCTGTCTATAAATTAGCACCCATGTGCTTAACTTATAAGTGATCTCACGCTTTTGGTTACATGTTGATGCATTTTCAAACAAAACAAATAAAATAAAATAAAGCTTTCCGTTCTAACGAAGCTTTAAAGATAGAAAAAATATATATAGTGACGGGGATGCGATTCGAACTCACGCTGGCAGAGCCCAGTGGATTAGCAGTCCATCGCCTTAACCTCTCGGCCACATCGTCCCAAATTCCCGAATGCGGACGCAGTTCCCAGACAAGTGTGCGCGCTGTGAGACAAGAGCAACCAGCCATTCATGATTTCTTCTTCTTTCAACAACATTTTTTTTTTCACTCTAGTCTTGAAGATCTGTCATCCGGTGACATCTGAATTAACAAAGAGCTCGCTGGCCTCTCTACTTCTTACTATCAAGCTTTTGTTTTTATGTCGCTCCTATTTATTTTACTTTCATTGTGACCGGCACCGGAATCTCTTCCAAACAGCATTTTTAGTTTCTTTATTATTGTAGCGTGTTACTCATTATTTGTTGTAGAAGTGAAACTCGTAATAATACATAGTTTAGAATAGTTTCGTGCAGTTTCTCGCTAAACGATCTTCATCAACAATTAAGAAACCAGCATTTTTTGCTAATATTGTTTCATTTTATACATGCGGCCAACTTTGAGCCCATTGAATCTCTGCATTGTTCATCCTTCTTTAGCGCATTGCATTTTCAGCAAGACAAATATTCTCGAAAAAAGCTCCTCCTGAAAGTATTGCCATATTGAGGTACCGAATCTTTTTGTTAATATATTACATTTAGGAGATGTTGGCGCTTTGTATAGCACCAGGCACTCCTTTTTACGGATAATAAGATATGGGAAAATCATGGCACTGAAAAAAAAAAGTTCATAAAACACGGCTATTTAAAATTGTCGGTCCATTCACATGACAACATGAAAAAACAAACAAACAATACAACCCCCCTCGCCTTTCCCATAACGGTTTTTTTTCCCCGGCTACACGTACAAAACCACGTAGAACATTCTGTCTTAATGCGTGTTTGTTGCTTAACATCTCATTATCTACCTGAAAAATATGAAATTACCAGAGTCCTGTGTACTCGTCATAGTTTTTTTTTCATTTCCGCAATCCTTTATGTTATGGTCGTCGTTAAAGGAATCCTCGACACTTTTTAACTAAGCAGCTTAAATGTACCTTCTTTCACAGATGTATAGATTAGCAAATCAGTCAAGAAAGCGAGAGAAATAAATTACATCATGGCGTCCAGAAATTTCAGTGTCATTACACCGCGACGTCTGGGGTTCGTGGGTTGTTTACGTGTTTAGTTTTCTCGACATAGGGGTAATTGACCCAGCTGGGGACAACTTATGTAACAAGGGCACTAAAGTGACTGAAAGGGTCTAATAATAAAAACTTGATAATTAAAAGTACGTAATGAAGCACGTTATTTCGATAGCACATTGATAAATAAAAATAATAACAAGACCGCACAAGTCCTTTCATGTGAAAACCGCCAACGTTATTCTATTTGTTCGAAAGAACAAGAATCGAAATCACGGAAAGCGTAATCGTGTGGTTGCCACCAAACAAAGTCGCAGCATATCCACGAGGTAAATGATGACGAGTGGGGTGAAGCCCTCCGCAGCCCGTCCTATAGTGGTAATACGGGTGCGCATGACCAACGAAAAATCGGCAAACGTCAGTGCCTCGTCCACCGACGTCTTGGAGCTTGACATCGTTCAGAAGTACGAGGCCAGACCGCCCGAAATGGACGCACGGACGGACGGGCGTACGATACGCGTTGTGAATGATAAGTGGGGCGAAGCTTCCATCTGTCTGTCTGTCTGTCTGTCTGTCTGTCTGTCTGTCTGTCTGTCTGTCTGTCTGTCTGTCAGTCAGTTTGTCTGTCTATCTGTGCGTCCGTCCGTCCGTCCGTCCGCCCGTCTGTCCGTCCGTCTGTCCGTCCGTCTGTCTGTCTGTCTGTCTGTCTGTCTGTCTGTCTGTCTGTCTGTCTGTCTGTCTGTCTGTCTGTCTGTCTGTCTGTCTGTCTGTCTGTGGATACGCTGTGCTGGCTACGCTGGTGGGGCGCTGGACTGCCCTAGACCACAAGGAGCTTCGCCCTTAAAAACTTATATTATTGTACTAGCAGAAAGAAAACAGTAAAACAGTGCAAAAAATAAAAACGAAACGAAGCAGACATAAAATCATGGTCAAAGCGTCTACTCTAACTGCACTAGACGGAATGACAATGGACAATACATTGAAAAGTGTTTCTCATTGACAGCCCAAGGAACGGTTTACAAAAAGAGAGATAGACAAAGCAGGAGTTCTGCAGCTCGTTACTCGGAATTTTAGAAAGAAAAAAGGGGTGCGAAAGAACTCAAAGAAAAATTCTATGAAGACGCTGTGAAGTCGTGATAGCGCGGTCAATGTCAGACTGGCACATTGCGAAGATAAAAACCAGCGTATAAGTGAACATATAGTGGGTCCGGCCAAGTGAATATTATTGTAGTGATTATATACATATATACATCAGAACATCAGCTAATATATCGAGTGAATAAAGAAACCTGAATTCAAAAATTTCACGATTCTTCTCTGCAGCGCGTGATGCACATTATCTCATTAACGGCGGTCAACAGCTGTCTAAATAATAAATTTTAGATAGATGGATGAGTGGATGAATGAATATATGAATGGATGGACGGATGGATGGATGTATGAAAAACTTTATTGGGGTCCTGAAGGATTCTACCCTCGTTTTATAGGAGTAGGATTGTGGGCCGCTCTCACGCAGGGATGGGGAGGCCTAGCCTCACCGCCGTATCGTGGGCCTTATGGACAGCCTTGAGTTGTTGTACGAGGACTGGACTCGTGAGCATTAAATGAAACGCATTTTAGAAAAAAATTTGATTTTTTTTTGTAATGAGGGGCACTTCCAGAGTACGTGGTTAAAATCAGTGCGAATGTGGCAGTCCGGACAAAGTTCTGAAATATCGGAATAATGGCTATAGGCTACGAGGCTAGGGTATGTTCCCGTCTGAAGCATGCGAAGAGAGATTGCCTGTGGCCTAGATAACTTTTCGTGTGGCAATGGAAAGGACCTGCGGCCTAATTCGTAGTGCTTTGTTATCTCGTTGAAGGCAGTCGAAATGTCCCTAAAATGAAGGTTGGGGGCTGATGCCTCTGTCTGAGAAGCACAAGTCCCGGTGCGGTAAGTGAAGCCTCGCGCCTTGGAGTGGGCTCGCTTGTTGACATTGGGAATGCCTCCTACCTTCAAGCCAAGGTGAGCAGGGAGCCAAATAATAGTGTGGTGGGTGAGTTCCTTGTGAGCGAGAGTTCTAAAAACTTCCTTGCACACGGAACCAGAAGCGAAGGCCCCAGCAGCGGATTGAGAGTCCGTATAAATATCAGTTCTTTGTGGATCAAGGAGAGCTAGTGAAATGATCATCTGTTCTGCTTTGTAAGCAGAAGTGGTTCCCACCGACGCTGAGGATAAAATATGACCCTTAGTATCTACGGATGCAAAGTGAGCGGAAACGCTGTACTGGGTGGCATCAACAAAGCACGAAACAGACGAGTGGGTGTGAGCTTGAGCTAAAAGAGAGGAGGCTCGAGTGACACGCCTGCCGACGTTGTACTGTAGATGCACATTTCGTGGAAGGGGACACGCTTTGATGCGAGTGCGTTTATAATCATCCGGCGGCGTATTTTGCACTCCGAGCGTCAGGGCGTTGACTTCAGTGTCAAACAGAATCTTTCTTCCCTCTGGTGGGATCAAAAGCCTGGCAACCTGTGCCGTTTGTTGAGCCTCGATAACTTCTTCAAGCGTGTTGTGGACTCCAAGTTTCATAAGGTTCTTAGTGCTTGTGCGCATAGGAATGCCAAGAACTTTCTTGATGCTTTTCCTCATGAGGATATTCAATTTATTTTTCTCATGGAGTTGCCACTTGTGCATAGATGCGACATAGCTTATGTGGCTCATCAAGAATGCATGGAACAGTCTGAGGAGGTTGTCCTTTCGAAGACCACCGCGACTGTTCGAAATGCGTGAGATTAGTTGGATGACCCCTTCCGCCTTGGAAGTCGGATGGCCAATCGCGCGACCGTTCTGTCCATTAGCCTCGATGATCATGCCCAGAACGCGTATGAAGTCCACCTTAGGAATATGCTGCCCCGATGCCGTGTGCAGCCTAATATCGATGTCGGCCAGTTAGTTCCAGTTTTCGAGTTTGGGTTCCCGTCTCGTTGGTCGATATAATAGAAGTTTGGACTTCGAAGGCGAAAGCTTGAGGCCCATTTCCTTTATGTAGACTTCAACACAGTTGACGACCTCTTGAAAAGAGCTCTCCACAGAGCCATCTGAGCCACCGACACTCCATATGGGGATGTCGTCCGCGTAGATGGCGAACTTGATGCCTTCTTGGTTTGAGAGCTTGGCAGTAAGGCCGCACATTGCAATGTTAAACAGCAGTGGGGAGATGACTGAGCTCTGCGGGGAACCTAGATCATAGGGTTTAGACTTGAGATTCTCTAGCTGTATAGTAGCTTTTCTATTCCTGAGGAACGAGCTGGTGAAATTGTGAAAGTTGGTTCCTAAGTTGAGGGAAGAGATAGAGGCAAGTATGGTAGAGTGCGAGACATTGTCAAAGACCTTTCCAAGATCGAGTCTGAAAATGGCTCTAACGTCTTTCGCCTCCTGATCGATGATGTGATGCTTCAGCATTTTAATGACGTCCTGAGTAGGTAGGTGTGGTCTAAAACCTATTATGTTGTACGGGAACAGGTTAGTCTTCTCTATGTGCTTCGACATTTTAGTGTTGATGACATGCTTGGTGACCTTGCCTATACAAGACGTCAGTGAAATGGCTCGTAAGTTGCTAAGACTGGGGCTCCGGTCAGGTTTAGGTATATGAGAATAACCGACGCCATTTTCCAATCCTTAGGGAAAGTCCCCGGCTCCCAAATAAGATTGATTTCTTTGGTGAGGATGGTGACAGAGTCATCGTCTAAGTTGTGTACTGTCTTGTTCTAGAGTATACAAAAAACCCCGCTGCTTAAACAATACAAAAATGGCATGACGTTTGTTAGGTATGCTATTGGTCTTCCCTCTGAGACGAAATTGTTCAGGATATTCAGCCATGCCGGCGAGGTCATACACCTGTGTGGTTACATTTGGGCCATGTTTATTTTCTCGGACGAAAGAACATCGGATTAGTCGAGTTAACTGGCTCGCCAAAAGCTATTGTTCTGCTCATTTTTTGTCCGCCGACACGATGTGCCAAAACCTATACAGCCGTGGTCTCAAACACGCGGATCGCCGGCGAAACCCGCAAGTGACCAACTCCGTCCCATTTTTTTTAATGACTATTCGCAAGATTTATAAATGGTGCCTGCATCTCGCCTGTTGGTATTGGTGTTGCTAATAAGCCGCACAGACGTGACTAGCTTTGAGCATCTTTTTTTGTAAGGTACACTATTCGGTCATGCCGTGCGTCCAGATTTTATACATTGTGTAAACCCCATTTAGAAATCATATGAAACACTATGAGAGAGGGGAAATACCTTCTTCCCCACTTTTCACTCCTTCTTTGTGCCGGCTCTTTGAGGCCGCCCGGTAACTGATGTCAGTATAATATATGTGGTTTTACGTTCCTAAAGCACAATATGATTATGAGAGACGCCGTCGTGGAGGGCTCCGCAAATTTGGGCGACCTGGTGTTGTTTAACGTGCACTCACATCGCACAGTACACGGGCCCGTCTCCACCAAATGCGACCGAACCCGCGACCTTCGGGCCAGCCGCCGATCACCACCACCGCAGTATACGATATCGATCTGAAACCCCTGATATGAAGCATCACGAAAGAGAACAGTTGGCATAACGGGTGTAAACAGATATACTACATCGGAATGAAGGACTCAGTAGGTCATGATTGCTTACGAAGCAGCACACGACGACAGGCACAAAAGGAACGACAGGGACACCGCTCCTTTTGTGCCTGTCGTCGTGCGCTGCTTCATAAGTAATCATGACCTACCACCCATACTCGCCCAACTTTCGACACGACTGGACTCAGTAGGAGTGGAGGAAGCCTTCACCGACTTAAGGGAAATCAGACAATGCTCGATATAAGCTGCTCATATCGGACGCATCACGCTCGGGTTAACGCCCTCAGCGTGAAGCCGCGCATGTTTGTACATGTACTATATGAATGTTCGCTCATTTCCTGACCAGGAGCGAGTGTGTGGGCGCTGGCACGGACGCTGTAAGGTTACGCCAGCTTTAATTCTCTCGGGTATTAGCGCGCTCTGCTGGCGTGGGCGTTCATCGTTCCGCGCAGAAAGAGCACGCCGGGCGCTTCGTTAGCGCAGCGAGTGCTCCACGTACTCAGTTCGTTGAACCCTGCGCACAGAGGAGGAACAAAACGGCGCAGAAAAAGAAACGTGTGGGATACAGTTGCGCGCGCTTCGGTGAGCAGGAAGTGCAAGGATACGTTAATATACGACGACATGACGTGGGAGTAAAAAAAAAAACTGCAAAGAATCTGCTGCAGCAATGCTAAGGAGTGCGAAACTGAAGAAATGTGTACAACATCGCATCGCACCAAAACCGAGAGTGGTTCCAGCCATTTTGTAGCCGTCGCACAGTCGGTCTGAGGATTTTGAACCCGAATATTTTTATGGGCACGCCTACAGTGCACTGTAGGCGTGCCCAAAGCTCATGAGCTATGAAGCTAAACGCATCTTTTCGTTCCCGCTGTTTCGCCCACGTTAAGTGTCCGGCCCGTTGTGCAGAAATAAGAACAAATGCATGGCGTGGGCCGCTTCGTGCCAACAGACGGAGAAAAAAGGAACTCTGTATTGGCGGCAATGGTAGAACTATACCTACCTGGTGCCGTTACCACCGCTTTCTCTAGCATTATTCAGTTGTGCCATTTATTTCGAAATATAACTCACTCGACGCCCATGCAGTTCACGCACGTGACGGTTTCCCGTCTGTGTCGCTAATAAGTCCCTGTCACGATGCGATGCTATCGCGATTAATATATGGTTACGTTGGCGTTGTTAGACATTTAGTAGCCGTCAGGGGCTCTGTTCCTCTCTGCAACAACTGCTTTGAGTGTGTCGTCACGCCGAGAATTCACACCTGTCCTTTTCCTTTCATTTCTCTGGGTCTCGGTGGAACAGTGGCTCCGGAGCCCGACGGTCTTAGGTGCCATCCCGGCGGTCGCATTCCAGTTGATGCTCGAGGCCCGGGTTCTCTGCGATGTCGGTGCACATTAAAGAGCATCAGATGGTCGAAATTCCAGAAGCTTTCTGCTACGGCGTCCCTAATAATAATCGTGCTTTCAGGACGTAAAACACCAGGTACTAAATTATATAATTAACGTTATTGGCCGTAAAAACAAAAGTGGTAGAATGCTGGGTGCAAAAAAATAGCAGTTTTTGGTGCCGTCCCTGTTAATTGATGTCTTGTTTCTAGCTAAATGCAATGAGAGGCTATGTGCACGGGTTTTTTCTTGGTAAAGTCAAGTGTCCCGTGAGGGTTGGCGCCAGGATTGTTTACGGGGGGGGGGGGGGGTGCACCTACGACAACAGAGTTCCTTCAAGGGCGCCGGGAGGCTATGAGAATATGGGACTTTGACTCCGCTTCCTTTTAGGGGTGAAGGTCGTTAAGCCGTTGGTCGTGCGTCCGCGATGTATGTAGTAGTAATAGTCTTCGTCGTCGTCGTCGTCGTCGTCGTAGTAGTAGTAGTAGTAGTAGAAGTAGTAGTAGTAGTAGTATTAGGTAGCTATCTCTGGTTAAGTCCATGGAATGTCCGCTGAGTTGCGGCACTGTTATATGATGAGTATGTGAAGAAAAGATGCGAGATGGTGGTACTTTAAATGTTCACTAGATGGACAGACGGACAGAAATACGGACACATGGATGGACGCACAGACGGACAAGCAAACGGACGGATGCATGTACGCGCGGACGGACGGATGGACGGGTGGACAGACAGACAGATGCACGGACCGACGTACGCATGGGCGAGACAGAAACGGACGGACGGAGCGATGAATGGACGCATAGATGAACGCATGTACAGATGCATGGATGGGTGCACAGACGGAAGCAAAACCGAACGGACGGACTGATAAACGCTTCGCTCCACTCATCATCATTCACTCCAAGGATAGGCTTTGATTTTTTTTTTTTTGGGAGGGGGGGGGGGCGGCTAAGATGGGGACATGTTGTTAAAACGACCCGGAAGTGGTGGGGGGCACCTATGGGTGGGTTTCGGGCTTCCAAAGCGTTTGCTCCTCGTCTGACGCACATTTGCGCATCAACTGACCACTATGTCCGGCCTGTGACGCCCGCAATTTCTCTCCATTCTCTTTCCTTTCTTCGTCTACTCGCACACGACTCCCTAATGGTCAAAGAGAGCCCCGCTTCGCCGTCGCATTAGCGCTGCCTTTGTCTCTCATATCGCATGGCTCTTGCTGTGTTTGTTTGCTAAAGGACATTCCGCGCAGGAGGGCCTTACGCGGAAAGGCAGCTCTGCCAGACGTGGAAAAGCGATTCTTGCGAACTCTGCAATCTGGCTGAGATCCCGTTCTTTAACGCGTCGTCCTCGTGTGGTTTCCTGTACGCGGAAAAGCTCTGTTCTGGACGCTTCAGCTGCTGTCTAGGTTCAAACGCACTTAGGGAGACAACAAAATAATGCTTGTCTGCAGAAGGACGATGGGCCTAGAGATCAAGAGTTTACACTTAAGAGATGATTTCTTTTTCTGTATTCGTTTCAAAGACGAATTGCTGCAGTACACCGGTGATAGACAACACACTTTAACCTTACCTGAATGGATTACACAAAGCGTCATAGTAATCGTCTCTTGGCGCTCCTAAAACAGCTTCCTAAAGGTCTTCTTGTTACAGAGTGGGTCAGCACTATTACGAAAAGTTGCCTTCTTTTCATAGCGGAGCTAAGGACGGATTTATCCGAATAAGACTCGGGACATTTACTAAATTGTTATGATCGTAGCTCGTATTGAATTATTTTTGTAAAAGAAAGCCAATCGCCGGAAAGGTTCATCTTCGGAAACATGAATCTCCTATTTATAGTATCTACATTTACGAGAAGCGCGTTTACTGACGTGGCCAATTAAAAAAAAAAAACGTTCATTTGCGTAGGTTCCGTGGCTGTTAAGGAGAAAGGAGAAGGAAGGTGCGGGCAGTACACGCCTGCTGTGCAAACGTGAAACTACAATCCATAACAATTAGCTGTTGGCATGTATTGCCTCTACCACAAACCTTGCCACTAATCAGAATGTTGTTTTGCTCGAAGCAAGCTGCTTTGATGTACTTCGCTAAATATCTTCGTTATGAGTATAATGATGAAGCCGCTCGTATGCAAGCTACGTGCCGTCAGTGAGTGTTGCTGGGCGTCAAGCAAAACCTGCAGAGACGACCTTATTGCCTGGAACTTGATTTTCATCGCTCTATTCTCGATGTGTGCTCTCGGTTAAGCGTTTTCTCCAGTAAATTGAAGGCCTGCTGTTTTACGTTTTCTTATTTTCATTTTCCGAGCAAAAAGCCTTGTTCAACGCCGGAATTATCTATTCTGACCTGAGACTTAGGTAAACACTACATTCTAACTTTGCACGGTTGTTCGAGTAGGAAAGAGAAAAATAAAACAAAGATGAAAAGAATAATGAAATGAATAAAAGAAATAAATCGTAGAAATTTGAAATCCCACTTTCGCTTTCGAGTGTTTGTGTACACGCTTCTGAGTGAGTGGGATATTTATAAGAATGCTGTGAAATGCCCAAGGTCCAATCCATGTTTAAGGAAAGCGGGCTGTTGTCGTCGAGGGCAATGCAGCACGCTTTCTGTGCTCAACACCTGTCTAAATCCGCTGGAGCACGTCGACGTGTTTTATGGAATCATGCGATGGCACTCCACGCTTCGCGAGAGTTAGTGGTGACGTGGTATCACGTGACCTGGAGGAATTACAACGCATTCCGCGATAAGCAATCACTTAGCTGGAAGGCGTTGACAGAGGCCATGCGATACCGCTTCCCGTTTATGACCAACGGCTTCAAGGTCATTGCTGACGCTCGGAACATCAAAAGCTACGGTCTTCACCTGTACCCGGCAGCGGTAGTATAGTGGCTATAGGTACCCGGTGGCTGCTGGCCCGCAAGTCGCGAGATCGAATCCCGGCTGTGGTGGCTGCATTTTCGATGGAGGCAAAAGTCCTGTAGGCCCGTGGGCTCAGATTCGGGTGCACGTTAAAGAACCCCAGATGACCGAAATTTTCGGAATCTTCCACTACGGTGTCTCTCATAATCATATGGTCGTTTTGGGACGTTAAACTCCACGTGTCAATGAATCAACCGTCACCTGTACGTGCTACATAGTTTCTGCACGCATCGAGGGCTATCCAGAACGCAGTCCTCCGCGTCAGCGTTGTGACTGTTCATTCTGTGTCGACGACTTTCACCTTCAAAGTTGTGCCAAGCAGTGGAACACATACTGAGTCACCGCACCACATATTGAGCAAAGTTTATCGGGTGCAGCAGAAATGGAAAGGAAGCAATTTGGCAACCCCAATTATCGCTTTCTTAGGCCTTTATTCTAATAGCGTGCAGGTGATATATATTGCAACGTTGCAGTATTTGTTCAATGTAATGATAACACCTTCAGCCGGTGACGTCTATGCTGCTGTTTTTATGGTTAACTTATTTGGCTTCGAGCACTTCCGTGCGTGGTAATATTTACAAGTGTTTCACGTGGGGGCTCTAGTAATGTCTTGTCTGATCACCTAGGCGTAATCGCTGCTTCACAACCGAAGGTTTATCTGTCGCGCCTAAGTGTAGGAGTGTGCGTGGGAGACTGTTGTTTACACGTGTCATGTTAAACTCCAACAGTTATTATAATTTGACGTACCCAGAGTACAGCTCGCGCCACACAGTAGGAGTTTGAAGAACCAAAAAAGAAAATGCTCCGAAGTAAAATGTTGGACACTGGTGTACTTTGCCGCAAAAAGGTAAAGGCAGCTGACGATGTGACGCCATTTGCATAACCGTCTTTGATATGGCAGGCCGCATATATAGCTCGGCAAGCATCAGCTTTTCTTAAGTTGTGAGCTTTTCTGATTACTCGAGTAACCGTGCTGCATGGTTTCTGCACGTGAATGTCTTTAACAACCTCAAATATATCAGGAGTCGCAGGCGCGTACTAATGCTAAGGCAGCCTTAAAACAGCGAAGTCTCAAGGAACGAACTTGCACGTATCCGGGGTGCACACTCTGGCGTTGCTCTCGGCGAATTCGCGGTAACTGTGTTAGTGCAATGGTCCCAACTCTCGGTGATACAGTAAAGAGGAGAGGATGGTATAGCATTGACAGCTGCCGGCTCCGCGACCGCGCGCCCATGAAAAGGGTGCCTGTTCGTCCATATCATCGACCGTATGATTGACCGGCCCGCAGGTGCGCATCTACAACTTTCGACATCGGAGCCTACTTCTGTGTATACATGATCTGGACGTCGCCCACTTCTCCCGCGTTTTACAGTTGAAAGCTGTTATGGAATCACAACACGGCTGCACGCGCAGCGCCGTATAGTTGTCCGCCACCGCCACCGCCGCCGCCGCTGCTGGTGTCCGTAACCACCATCGCACGAAATAAAGAAAAACTCAAAATAAAAAAACACCAAAGACATGTGGTGGCATAGTGAGATACGAACCAGGGTCCAGTGCGTGCCAGCCCAGTATTATGAGGCTCACCCACGCTGGTGCTTGGGACTCGTTCGCAAACTTGCCTTATGCAGGCTTGATGTCGGGAAAGGAATCGCGTAAACGTTAGTAACAAAGCGTTTTAGAACAGCAAATAAGAAGCAGGTATCACTCAATTTGAATCACGTAATGAGTAGGCCGTCTAATGCTCCAACAGATTACAAAAGCTTGTTCGTCATCACCTATTAACTGTGGCACATTCCCGATTCAGGCTTAATTCTTCATCGCCTGGTCAGCCATTGAATGCAACACAAAATTCGCTACCAGTGTTTAGCGGATAGCACCCTGTTGCGAAGAATGACGAAGGATAGCATAGTGAATGCCGGCCTACTAATTATGAATATTTATGGCGTAGGTGCACATGCATCTTGCATGTGCGCTTCTAGCGTTTACCCAAAGTACCCAACACCTCGCTATCAGTTAGCTCGGCGTCATACGGCTGCATTCTCTGTCACATTTAACAGCCAAGTGACTTTAACTACCGCATTCACTTGCATGTTACGAGCGCTCATTAGCAGTGGCTGATGCTTACTTGCGCTACTCAGGGCGTCCCAAGTATGATTGTCGGTTGGTATCTTCATTCACTCTTCATCCCCTCTAAATTGAATTACTAGTGTGCAGCAATTTTTTTATGCCGCCGTTCTCGATCCAGGGACTCTTATCAAGCCGATGCAATCAACAAAACTGGTATATGCACTTTTACGAAGTGAGCCTTGATTATCGCGCTTACGCATTCAGCCTATCAGAAGCTAATGAAGCTATGTAGCGTTACACTAAATTGTCCCGTTAATACCAATCTTGAAGAATATGTCGCTTAACGCACCACCCGTATTACTTTGGGTATGTGGTCGTTAATGTAAGCCCCATGCCTTCCTCTTCTGATAACATCAACCCACTTCTTTCCCCCCTTTCAATTCAGGGACATAATGATAGCGTGGTTTGTAAAAACAGACGGCAAAAATAAAGTATATACATGTAAAATGTACTTTATTTCAACCACTAGTCCGCAGCTACGTTCTCAGTACGTAGTATATAGGCTGCGTAGTATACATCGGGTGACCCAGCCACAGGAAAGTGCGCAGATACGAAAATTAAGTTTCGCCGCCAGCCGAAAAGAGCGCACTAAACGGAGCTAGCGTCGCCGAGGCGTTGAAGAGGACCGCTGTGCATCCGCGGACTTGCACTATGCAGAGCTTGGCTTATGCTGCGAGTGATGGCACTCGCTTAACGAGACCAATTAACACTTTCGGGGTCCGGGCGCCAAGGCAAGCTGCGCACTAAGTAATGGAGTCAGGTGGAGAAGCAGGCTGTTCTATCGCAGGCGCACTTCGTTGTTCGCCGGCGTCATCTCCACAGGCAACGCTTGCTCGCTTCCCTGATCGTGTCGCTCTCTCTTTTCCTTGTTGTCACCGAGTTCTTCTTACATATTGTGGATTTCCAAGAACCCCGAGAGAGTGTGACTCTAGAGCAAAGAAGACAGAAATAAATTTCGCGGGGAGAATACAGCACAAGTGCATTTCGATCGAGCGTCGGTGGCGTTACACTAAAGGAAGACTACAGGGTGGAGTGAGCTGCACGGAGGAGATTGCGTGTCTGCTACCCCGGGATCAACGCAATCAGCGTGGTCGTACGGAATGTCAACAAGACGAGGTACGCGCAGAGCGGAACGTGCGAGGCGAGACAATCGATGATGATCGATGTAACGTCGCTCCTGGGGGCTTTGAATCGGAGAAGTCATTCCAGGACAAACAAAACAAAACAAAAGCCAAAATTGATGGGAATGTGTAAGCATGAAACGTTAAGCACACCGCTGCGCACTCATGGAATGAATGCCGACAAGGCGAGTCTGCTGGATAAAAATATCAAATACACTAGAAGGACGTTGACGCGAACGCGAGGTTTTATGCGAACAAGCAAGTCGTACTCAGAACATAGAAAACTCGATGACTCTCGAATACAAGCTCCCAAGAGGCGCGCCCGTGAGCACGGCGCGCAGACGCAGATTCAGCGACGCAGGCAGGCGCCGCTCGTGTGTACAGCTACGCGGGCCGGATCGCATTCCTCTTTTTTAGGGGCGAAGTTCCGTACGCCGTGGGTTTTATGTCCTGTGTCATCGCCATAGTAGTAGCCAGTTTGCAGCCCTATATATCCAGTAGCCGTCCATCCGTCCATCTGCTTGTCCGTTCGTCATCATTCAGCTCGTATAGATATGCCGTGACTTTTGTTCTTCTGCACGTCTCTTCGATACGACAACCACTGCGTGAAGCAGCGCCTGTCTTTCGCATCCGGCGTTGTTTTGTGTCGTTTTGGAAAAGTTGGACGGGACTCTCGTGCGCTCTCTCGGTTCTATAGCACGCCGAAATGAGGCGCGCGTGCTCGTCTGTCGGCTAAGAGGCCGGGCCAATCGTTGTTGTTAGGCGGCGTTCGGAAACGCGGGAATTCGTCGGGGCTGTTACGTGTTTCTCTTTTTCATCCTTGAGCCCAAGGATATTTTCCGTCGTTCGCGAGCCCCGCCGTGGTGGCCT
This sequence comes from Rhipicephalus microplus, assembly GCF_013339725.1. Lineage (NCBI taxonomy): Eukaryota > Metazoa > Arthropoda > Arachnida > Ixodida > Ixodidae > Rhipicephalus > Rhipicephalus microplus. Next base: position 284,654,017 of record NC_051165.1, read on the forward strand.
AGTGGCTAAGGTACTCGGCTGCTGACCCGCAGGTCGCGGTATTGAATCCCGGCTGAGGCGGCTGCATTTTTCGATAGAGGCGAAAATGCTGTAAGCCCGAGTGGTCAGATTTGGCTGCATGTTAAAGAACCCCCACAAGAGTGGAAGTTTGGGCTAGTTGGTGCGTATTCATATTTGCAAGGTGTTTCAGCGCGTGAACAAAGGAAAAAAGGACAGGGTAGACAGAAAGAGCGCTGACTTCCAACTAACTTTATTTCGCAGAGCGGTGAGAATATATCCGTCTAAATTGTAATCTTCCTTTTTAGACGGATATATTCTCGCCACTCTGCGAAATAAAGTTAGTTGGAAGTCAGCGCTCTTTCTGTCTACCCTGTCCTTTTTTCCTTTGTTCACGCGCTGAAACACCTTGCAAATATTAAAGAACTCCAGCTGGTCAAAATTTGCGGAGCCCTCCACTACGGCGTCTCTCATAATCACATGGTGGTTTTGGGACATTAAATCCTACATATCAATCAATCAGTGGTTCGCGAGCTACGGCCACGTGTATTGGCCGTTTCGAGCTACGGGAAGAGCAGTTTTCTTGATAAATATTGTTATGAAGAAGAAAACTCTTCAGTGAAAGCTGTTATGAGATCACTTTTCATGTCACGCGCAGTTGCATGTTGTCCACCGCCGCTTCCGCCGCCACCGGTGTCCGTAACCACATCGCGCGAAATTAGAAAAAAAAAAAAAAAAACCTAGCACCAATGGCACAGTGGACCTTGAATTCCGGTCCGCTGGGTGTCACCCGAGTATTCTACCACTGAACTACACTGGTGCTTATGACTCGTCAAGCTTGCCTTAGGCAGGCTTGATGTCGGGAAAGCAATCGCGTTAATACGATTTATAAAGCGTTTCACAACAGCGAAAAAACAACCAGTCGTTGAACAATGTTAATAGCGTAGCGAGTGCGCCGTATAATGCTCCAACACATTACAAAAGCTTGTTCTTGTTCCCCTATTAACTGTGGCGCATACACACTTCAGCCATAATTCCTCATCGTCGTTAGCCACTGCATGGACAATTGGCACAAAATTTCTTGCAAGTGTTTAGCGGATACCACGCTTCTCAGAAGAATAACGAAAAATAGCATAGTGAATGCTAGTCTATACTACACAAAACTTTCTACTATTAATGCCGTCTTGGGTATCAAGCAAGTGTACTTGCAGGAGTTATTTATTGAGCTATAGTGTTTAGAAAAGTTTCTGAAAGGCCGCTGTTCTAGCTTTCGCTGTGACTGTGCTGCGGCTTCCGCACAGGCCTAGCGTTATTTTTTCACTTTTTTCCTCTCTTGAAGTATTGAACAAACCTCCTGCATCCCCCCCCCTCCCCATTACAGGAAAAAAAAAAAAAACGGCTCAGCTGGCCACACGAAACGACGCTGTTTTGCACTGCAGCCCCTCCAATCGTAGTCATCCCGAGCTTTCCGCTCACCGCATTTGTTGTGCACAGCGGCCACGATTGGCCTGAGCGACGATTTCCGTAGATTGCGCCAACTATTATGGACGAGAATTCTGCATGCAGACGTGCATGGGATGCCCATGATGACGCCAGGCGATGATGGACGGCAACGCGTCACCTGAGGTTTTTGGTACGCCGACTGCACACACGCATCCACTTCGAGTATCACGTTACTTTTGGCCTTCTTTTATTTATTTCTTTTTTATCCTTCGTTTCGATACCGGCGCTGGTCTCGTCAGGTCTCGCCAGACATCTAAGACGCCGACGCTCGATGCCTGTGTTGGATGAGGCATATAAGCGTTAAGCAATCAGAGATCGCTGAATGACAGATCGCGACACTATGCGCATCAATACGGGAAGTTACACATGGTTACACTATGCTGCGATGAAATTGATTCTTTTTTCACGAGATAGATAACTGCAGATGAAAAAAAAATCACACCATACCCATGGAGTGATTGATTGATATGTGGAGTTTAAAGTCCCAAAACACCATATGACTATGAGAGACACCGTTGTGGAGGTCTCCGGAAATTTCGACCACCTTGGTTTCTTTAACGTGCACCCAAACCTGAACACGGGCCTGCAGCATTTTCACCTCCGTCGAAAATGCAGCCGCCGCACCGGGATTTGATCGCACAACCTGCGGGTCCACAGTCTCACGATGTTCTTAAGCGTATCAAAACGACAGTTCAGTATGCATAGAAAAAAACATTAAATAATGAAGGAAAATACACGCACTAAGAGGAGTCGCCAAGCCATGCAACTTCTTTTTTAAACAGTGCGCATCTCCAATAAAAACACAAAAGCGACAATTATTTTAGATACAAAAGAAATAATTTTTACAAATGCGTGTTTCAAGAGTGATCTGTAAGCCTCACACCTTCTAGGAAAAAGGAAACTGACGTCAAAAATGTGGAAAGAAAAAAAAGAGTGGAAAACAAAGAACAGTTAAAAGGAAAAGTTTAATCAAACAATAACAAATAGGACAGAATTATAAGAACACGCGAAGGTTTATATAGGCAGCACGTGCACGTGGCTCTCTCGTTCGTGAAATTGCAGCCAGACAGGCTTTTCTTCCCACTTGCTTTCCATCGGGGCGAGCCTGGTTACAGACGCTTTGCGGCTGCTCTTGGCACATGGAACACGAAAAGTGAAGGGCTCTGCGGGGGTGTGCCTGTTTGTGCGTGGCATATTTATTTACGGATGTTGCGTTTTGCTTGGTGTTTGGCTATACCCGGCCGCGGTGACGTTCCCCTCCACTGCGTTGAGCACCGCTGCCTCCACCACGTTGCGCGATTTTGCTGCGTGGTTGAACGATTGTCTTCGAGGGGGTGGGGGGGGGGCGACAATGTCAGGAGTGTATAATAACCACACTTCGTCGAAACCTGTTTTAGGACTCCAACCTTGTCCTTCGTCAGGCGTAGTCGGCAGTATCAGACAAACAGACGTACGGACGGACGGAAGCATGGATGGACTGAAGCACGGATGGACGAGCGGATGGACTGATGGACGGACAGACAGACAGGCAGACGGACGGACAGAAAGACGCTTCGCCCCACTCATCATTATTCCCTCCTTGGATATGCTGCGATTCTTTAGCTCTTTTTTCGGAGACTTCCCCTCAATGAGCCTCACCGCTCAACACTTTCCCTCCCCATTTTCTGTCTCTTTCTCTTTCTTTTTGTTGGTCAAGCGTACAGCGTCCAATTGATTGATTGATATGTGGGGTTTAATGTCCCAAAACGACCGTATGGTTATGAAAGACGCCGTAGTGGAGGGCTCCGGAAATTTCGACCACCTGGGGTTCTTTAACGTGCACCCAAATCTGAGTACACGGGCCTAAAACATTTCCGCCTCCATCGGAAATGCAGCCGCCACAGCCGGGATTCGAACCCATGACCTGCGGGTCAGCATCCGAGTACCTTAGCCACTAGACCACCGCGGCGGGGCATACAACGTCTAAGAATCCGAGGAAACGAAAATTCTGTTGCATGTTTAGTATATTTGAATTTAGCCATGAAAACTTTATTTCTGCTTCATTTGAGAACACGGCTGGGGCCTTGTCTCAATCGTGACAGTTGTCGCTGCTCGACCCGGCGTCATCACGGTCTTGCGAGTTGCGACCTTCGCTGTCGAGCCGCGTCCTTGATGTAGTCAGAGGGAACGCTTCGCTGACGCCGGCCAAACGTGCAACAAGGACGACACGCGCAGATTTCGCCTCTTGTCGATGCACACTGCAGCAAAGCAAGGTGAACTGGGAAGGGCCGTCACATTATAGGCATGGACAGCATTATCACACAGCGTCGTGAGTCTTATCGGCAGATGGAAGAAAGCTAAGAAACAGCATTTTTTTGTATTGAAATAAAAAATAAATGAAGGAGTCGTCACCGTTACTTGGCGATGGCTGCCCCTTTCCACTTGATTGTTACAAAAAAGAAGAATAAAGCAGTGCAGACTGTTTAAGAAACGCCAATGTATATGCCTAGAGGAACCCACAGCAACCATGCCTCTCATTGTATTACGGTTGTTGTGAACAGTAATGTTATTGCGGCAAAAAAAGCTCGTGTCAAAGCATCGTTCGCCTTGAGCCACTAAATACCACTCTATTCGTACTTGCTTCAGTAAACATAAAAGCACTCGAAGTGTGAGAATGTATCGATTTGCAGATTACTAAATAAATTTCCTAACAACTCACCTTTTACCAGAGCGCCTCTCCAAGTTGGACGTCCGCAGTGCCATACGCGCGCACTCCATCGAAAGCGGATGACGCGGCGATGTAGTTGAGATCTCCGGAAATTTCGACCACCTGGGGTTCTCTAAAGGGCACCCGAATCTGAGCAGGTGGGCCTACAGAATGTTCACCTCCATCGAAAATGCAGCCGCCGCAGCTGGGATTCGACCCCGCGACCTGCGTGTCAGCAGCAAAGCATACGTTATCCACTAGACCACCGCGGCAGCGCTTGCGGATGTCTCTGAAGCATAAAAAAAGAAAGTACTGGTTAATGGCCAAAGCGCAGGAACTACTTTGTGTGTAGCATGAATACAACGAACATTTTTCCTGTGTTTATTTCAATAGATTGCCGTGGTTAGATATTCAAAGTGGCTAATTGGCTGTGTTATATCCCAGAGCTGTCACACACAGTGGTTGCATACTCGAAGCAGCAGTAAAACATATGTAATAATAATGGGAAAAATAAAGTGTGTCTAGTTGGAGCAAGCCGCCCTACCGCGCTGAGTGAAGTACATAGAAGCAGACAGGAATGGGTGAGAGGGAGATGATGGATTATAATGGACGACCGTATAGTGGCAACCGGCCATCTTGTTGATGTTATTTCCGTGCAGCACGTAGAGCAAAACATAAGTGACGCAAATTGCGGCGCTTGAGTAGCCGCATCGCGGGGATAGTCTTGTTGGATTTTCCATAATAGTCTACTCAATTCCAAGCGGCATCTCGTTTATCTCATTTCCATGCAGGGTATGGAAGAGCAAAATGGATTGTCACCACGTCACAGCTAGTGATAGTCTCACTGATTACAAGTGGACATTTTCCTGATGTTATTTCAGTGCAGGGCCGGAGTACAGAGAAAAACAAGTGACGCAACTTGAGACTCCCACAGATGGTTTTCACTGACGTCACCGAAACAGCGCCGTTAGAGCACCAACATGGCGGGACGCGAACTGTGACGTTTACACTGTCAGCACATCGCATGCTGGTTCCCTCACTATCCATGCACAGAGGTCAAGCAATGTTCCAGCCGTGTCGTTTTCCCAATCAAGCAGGTTAATCACCGCATGATTACGCTATATAAAGGTTATCTAAGCCACCATCTTCGAGCCTTGTTGTGAATCTTATTTGTGATGTCACGTGCAACCTAGCTGCAGCACAGTTATATTTTCCCTCTTTCCACTCTTATTCGTTTGCCGTACATTGACATATTTTTGTGATTTAGTAGTGCACACCGTGCTAGATCCATTGTATTATCACCTGAAAGATAGTAATCCCCTGTTATCTCCGCACATCATTAAGTTATTACTCCTACATGCACGTGTATATGAACCCAGCCTGTGCGCGCATTGTCATCCGCGCATTCTCCGTCGTTTGTGACAAAGAGAAAATACAGTCACAATAATTTATAGCGTTAGTTTCTAACCTTGGGTCTGGAAAAAAGAAAGGAATTAACGAGAGAGCGAGAAAGGCATGGCCATGCCTTAACCACCACATAACACCTTGCGGTTGGTTAGCCTGCGTTCGTTGACCGAAAATTTGAAGATAGGAAAAAAAAGGGGGGGGGGGATCAGATCCATGCATACACGATGCGTTAAAAAAAGTCACAGCGTTGGCGCGAAGGCGAAGCAATGAACGCGATAGCAGCAATTTGAAAGGTCACGCGCAGAATGGAAAGCACATCAAAACGTGCCCTGCGTTTCTCGCGCACAAATTACGCGCGAAACGTACTCACAGGTACAGATTGGTTACTTCGCTGAGTCTGAAAAGCGCGCGCTATTCGCGAACGGTGATTGCAATGATTGCAGTGACCTTTGCGTGCCCGGTAACTACAGCAGAATCGTTCCACGTAAAGCCCGAGGCGAGCCAAGGGGTACGATCCTCCCCTTCTCGCCACCGCGAGATAAGGGCACGCGAGGGAGCATCGCTCCCCTTCTCTAAGCCGGGCAAAGTACACATAGGACATTAGAGCGGGCGCCGCTGCTCGATGTGGCGACGTGCGCTCATTGCACCATTTTTCAGGTATATAATGCCGAAAACACAGCAGCGGTAAGTGGTAGGTATAAATAGCTTGCCGTTTGACTATGAAGAACGTTCTCTGGTGTGGCTCAGTGTTTAACGCCTCGCTTTCACGATGCAGAGGTCCCACGTTCGATTTCACACACACACACACACACTTACACACACACACACACACACACACACACACACACACACACACACACACACACACACACATACACACATATATATATATATATATATATATATATATATATATATATATATATATATATATATATATATATATATATATATATATATATATATATATATATATATATATACGGTACATGACATCGACGCCGACGCTGGCGGCAAAATCCAGCCGAGAGTGTCCATATAATTTCTATCGCAATAAAAGCGATAACCTGCTGACAGGTGTAAACATCCGCTGAAGAAGACGTCCGAAGACAGCGCATGATCTCCTCTGTTGGAACCACTTTTGAAATATGGCAAACCTGCGTAATAGTATATTGCAAATTCTCGCTTATAATGTGCATGTTGTCCAAGACTACACCTACGACATCGAAAAATGAGCACAATTAGAAGTATACTTTAGAGGGGCTAAAATGGTCCTGTTATTGCTTATCTGAAGATGAGAGGAGTCGGTTTTTTTGTAACTTATCTTGGGTCGCTACCTTTCAGGTGTACTTCAAATTGGCTAGAAATTTGTTTGGCATCGCGTTACTGCCTCCGGTTCAGAAAGTTCGCGTCCGATATATGGTTTTCTTTAAATGTTTACCTAAATGACGCTTTAAAGTCTATACGAAGGCGTCTCGATCCTCGACTGTCAGAATGAGTGAGTTGGTTTTTTTTTTTTTTCGTCCATGAGCCACTATGGGCTGACCACAGCTTGCCAACTTGTTGGGCTTGAAGCGCTTATGCAACTTCTCTTTCCAACGCCGTTCACAATAATGTCACTTATGGCGCTTAGACACATACTTTCTAAAACACCTCAGTCGGCTGCCTTTCAAAGCAGCGTATGAATGATGCAGTAGTATCACAAAATCTTTAGCCACTTGATGTAGTTCTATAGGTAGCAGGTGCACCTGTCACCTATAGAACCACATCAAGTGGCCGAGGTAGTTGCACGCTAATCCACTATACATCAACATGTTGATGCATACTAGATTAACGAGCAAATTACCTAAAGGAGCTTATATTTTTCTTTCTTTGGTATTACTGTTTCTCTGTTTCCTCCCCACTTCGTCGAGACCGAGACAGACTGCAGGAGAAAATAAACGGTAAAAGATAGGCTGGCCGACAGAGCAACAAAGTTCACTACTTGGCACGAGGGGAGAACGCTTCGAGACTGTTACCACAGACAGCGGGCGTTCGTCAAAGGGGCTGCGCCACTTGCACAAGGTGTGGCTGCGCACTCCAAACAGTATGCAGGCAAGAAAAATATTAAATAAAGAAAAGAAGGGCACAGTGAATATACACGGCTGGGACTGGGCCACGGAACCGATGCGTGGCCGCTTGACGTTCGTTCTTTTCTGCGATCATGGTTGCGCTGCAGGAATAGAAAACTGGGACTGGTCCAAAGTGAACCGCCACTCGTGCAATCGCTTGCACAACAGTGACACTTGGCATGGCCGAGGTGGGGGGATGGCCGGAGTCGAGGAAGGGACAGCAACGCGAGCTCTTTAGCAGTGGCGGGGGCGGTCACATATTGCACGAAGTTGGGAAAACGCTGCTGCCGAGGCAACGTGACGCGTGTGGTCGCAGGTTCTATATGGAGAGTCTGTAGGCCCTGCTGCAAGTGTGAGAAAAGTGCAGTGGGACGCTTTGAAAACGCTTCAAAGAGGAATATTTTCGTCAAGTTATTGGCACTGTGCAAGTTCAGTGCAGAGCAAGGAAAGCCTGAGGTGACCTCAGCTAAGCCGCATGCCATAGCGCAATCTGTTATCTTGTCTTGTGCCTTGTCTCGGCCTAGAACGACTTAATGCTTCGAAGCCACTCTGCCTCTTGTGAAATATGTTTCCTTTTGTCGCTCTGGGCTCTGATATTCCAAATCCGGGTTGATGAAGCGTAGTTACTCGATAATGTCGCATATATTACTCTTGTGTTGGAAAGTGGCACTTTTATGTAAACACGCTTTAATTACAAACGAGGGTCGAACTCATCATTCAGCAGGTACCCATGAGACATGAGCGTACGGAAGTTACTCTAATATCCACATGTTTTCAGTAAGAGACTTCAAGTTTTAAGAGAGGGTATGGCCCGACGTCTTGAATCAGTGTTCACCACCCGAAGGCCTTGTCTCGCGCCTGACAAAGACGTATCATAACAATTAGAAAGTATGCGTAGGCTGCAAATGAAAAAAGAATGGAATAAAGTTGAAATTTAATGAAGCGTTGAGCTGATATGCGAGAGAAGCTTCAGTAAATTTCACACGCTGGAGGTTGCCGGAGTTACTTAAACATACATTTGATGTCCTTCCACCTTCTCTGAACTTGCACCGTGTGACGTGGAGCTCTTTGTAGGCAGCCCTCCATGTCTAGCTTGACTTGTAGAAACTGCAAATGCGAGCAAATTCCCGAAATGCTCGGTGTGAAGTTCGGAAGCATGGAAGCGATGTTAAAGCTGTTAAGTGCCACGTTGCGCTACGCTTTACAAGATCACCTCCAAAGTGGAATGCGCTTCTTTCACGCAGCTGCAGTTATAGCCGTCGTGATAATTACGCTAATTTGTGGATAACTTAGAGCACATAGCCACTTTCCCACGTTCTAGAAATTCCACAGGACGTGAGAACTGTAGCACTATATTTTTCATCAGCGGTGCGTTCACCATCCTGTTGGGCCCTTACAAAGCATTGTGAGTTGGTGGGAAAGCGTTCTCACGAGGATGATTACGAGAAGGGTCTGTGCGTTGCATAGTTGCTCAGGTGCTATAGATACTGCGAGGGATTTTTTCCCGCACTTGTTTCATTAATTTCATTTTACTTATTGTACCCTCAGGACCAAACAAGGCAACACAGAAAAGAGTGGTTCACAATGAGAAGTTTTTGCAGCATAAGTAAAGCATAAATACGGATGTAATGCGCTTCGAGCACTTCTCGTCTGTATAACAAGAAGCGTTCACAAGCTGAGAAGACTGTGCTCCTGCTTTTTGGGACCACCCAATTTAGCAAAAACACAGCGTAACTCTTTATTGGACCTAAAGCGAGGGAAAAGCTGAATCTGTCTGGAGGGAATAGCCCATAGAGACACACTTAGTACGTTATTTAGTACAATTAGTGAGTAGTACGGTAATCCAGCATACAGGCGCTCGTAAGTGGGGCGACGTTGGCATTATGGCTTTATATTTTCATAATTTCTATGACGCTAACGGGAAACAGAAGGTGCAAAGTGTTAGCTCTTGTGGTGTAATAACGGCTATGGTGGTCGGCTGCAGGTCGCGACTTTGATCCCGACCGTGGTAGTCCCATTTCGATTGAGAGAATGTTGTACAATATCAGTACACGTTAATGAACAGCAAATGGTCGAATTTTCCGGAGCACTCCGCTACAGCGTCTCCCACAATCGTATCGTGGTTTCGGGACGGGGAACCACAGTTATTGCGAGCTCCTGAGGTGTTTAGCTTTTTTGTAATGTTTCGCGCTAGCTTCGTTTCATCACGGCGTGCGATGCTCGCAGCTTCTATTGACCGTAAAGAAAGCTGACGTCCCTGCCTTTTTTTTTATTCCTCCCTCTTTCTTTGTAGGATGTGTTTTAGGTTGGCGTAACTGAATCCAGGACCCATGAAGCACTAAGCTCGTTTTACAAGTGTCTTGTCCCTGCCATCGAGGATGGGGCAAGGCTTTAATAAGATCTCAATCAATCTAACGTAGCCGCGGAGCGCTTCCTTTCTCGCATCCCTGGTTACAACCCGCCGGAGAGCAATGCCCTCTGCCTCCGTCACGTGGTTTTTCTCTACGCATGGAGTCCACGCTGCCCGGAGGCAGAGGAGACCCGCACCTGAAATACACATGCTGGCTCCCTTAATTGGGACGCCGAGGCGCGCGCCTGCTGACTGCAGCGTTACGTGTGGTGGGCATCTGCCTTGCGAAGCGCGAGCGAGGCATACCGCAGGCGTTTTGGAAGACACGCGCGTGCCCCGTGGGCTATTTATTCCGGGAATAAAGTCTGCCGGGGTAGCTTAGCCACCTGCCACGCTGCTGAGATGGAAGTCGTAAAGTCCCTGAAAAAACTGAAGTAGCGCCATTCGTGTCAATGTGCAGGCTTATTTCCCCTCGCGTACATAGCAGATAGTGAACGACGCTAGTTGAGAGGCTGTGTGGCTCCTGGTCGCAAAGATGGGCGTGTGCTCATATTCACTTATAGAGCTCATTTGAGCTCTAGGCGGTGCATCGAAAAAGTGATTGAGAAAGCGAAATATAAAAAGTAACGTTAAATACGATGATCTGACGTGTCACGTGTATGTAAGTAAGCAGAGCCTAACCACGAGATTGAAGTAACTAGAAGAATAAGAAAGGGGTGGAGCACATTCGGCAAGCACTCTCAAATTATGACAGGTAGATTGCCACTATCCCTCAAGAGGAAGGTATATAACAGCTGTATCTTGCCGGTACTTAGCTACGCAGCAGAAACCTGGAGACTTTCAAAGAGGGTTCAGCTTAAATTGAGGACGACGCAGCGAGCAATGGAAAGAAAAATGGTAGGTGTAACCTTAAGAGACAAGAAGAGAGCAGAGTGGATTAGGGGACAAACGGGGGTTAAGGATATCATAGGTGAAATAAAGAAGAGGAAATGGACATGGACCGGGCATGTAGCGCGTAGACAGGATAACCGCTGGTCATTAAGGGTAACTAACTGGATTCCCAGAGAAGGGAAGCGGGTTAGGGGGAGACAGAAGGTTAGGTGGGCAGGTGAGATTAAGAAGTTTGCGGGTATAAATTGGCAGCAGCAAGCACAGGACCGGGTTAACTGGCGGAACATGGGAGAGGCCTTTGTCCTGCAGTGGACGTAGTTAGGCTGATGATGATGATGATGATGATGATGATGATGATGATGATGATGAAGTAAGTTGCATGCAGTGGCAAAAACATCATCGCAAGCATGCGATACTCCAAGCGATAGCCCACGGTTTGCGTGCAGACGCGCGCAGCGGTGACGCTCTCGATGGCAACGTCACTGCTGTCTGTGTTAACTCGGTGGTGATAGGAATCTGCAGCATGACGGACTAGCTTTTGTGACGGTATCACAAATGCCATATTGTTTGTCCACTTTCGCGAGCACGCGCTCCCCGAAGAGACGCCACCGGCGTACCCTTTCAGCATAACCGAGACACGGCTGCTCGATGACCACACGGCGCTGCTGTGTCCGAGAGAGAGATTGACTTTATTTAAACATATCCTGAGGAGCTGAGAAAGGGCCATTACGACCCGTACTTCAACCTGGAGGCTCCGCCCAGGATGGCACTGGCAGCCGAAGGCTTGTAACGATGTCCCGGGCCGGACCACCTGTAGTTACTGCTAGTATTCGTTGCTCCTGAGGGCTTCCTGCCAAGCCTCATGGGTATTTAGTTAGAGCGAAGAAACCCTTAATAAAGAAGATAAAGCTCAAAACTACGTATCCTGGTTCCCAGCCCACAATGCAGTTACCGGGACTCGACCACGGCAATCCCAACGAAGAGGCCAAGCGCCTGGAGCGTGAGCTCACACGCCGCGCCGCAGACAACGACCCCTCGACGAGTGAGCGGTACGAGAATCTCAGCAGCCGGGACAAAACACTCACATACCACGACATCACTTCACATTACCGGGGACAAAGACGTGCTTTCCCAGCACCACACCCAAAACTTAACAAAGCACACGCTCTAACTTAAAAGAAGATTGCAAACACGTACGAACATAACACCATCTACCTTACAAACTGTCGACCCCGACACACCAACCACATGCTCCCTTTGCAACCATCCCTAATGCAATTTCGAACACATTCTATCTATCTATCTATCTATCTATCTATCTATCTATCTATCTATCTATCTATCTATCTATCTATCTATCTATCTATCTATCTATCTATCTATCTATCTATCTATCTATCTATCTATCTAGCTGCCTACGACTTTTAGCTCTCCTGGCCGTTTCGGTAATAACAATACCGAATTTAGTATGGCATAACATGACTGTATGAAGAACATATCCGACTAGTCATAACATGAAAATCATGACATGGATGTCACAAATGCCATCATTTACATTTCATGGTCGTGTAGCTCTTGCGGTGGTTTCGTTCACATGGCATGTTGCAAAACTGGTATGGTATGGCATGAGTGCATGGCGAACACAATCGACAGACCCTAACATGATAATCATGAGATGCGTGTCGTGTAACAACATGACTACATTCCACGCTCATGATGTGCTCGCGGCCATTTCGCTAGCGTCACATATACCGAATTCGGTATTACAGTACGTGAATGGATGACGAAGGTATATGACTGATGCAAACATGATAATCATGATATGCGTGTCATGTAACAACATGACTACATGCGATGCTCATGATGCGCTCACGGTCGTTTCGCTAGCTCCGCATATACCAAATTTGGTATGACGTGACGTCAATAGATGACGAAGATAAATGACACGTCCAAACATGAGAAATCATGATATGCGTGTCATTTAAAACATGACATGCTACGCTCATAGCGTGCTCGGGGCCGTTTCGCTAGCTCAACATATATCAAATTTGGCATCACGTGACGTGAATAGACGACGAAGGCCAATGACACGCCCAAATAATATAAATCATGGCATGGAAGTTATGTATTCAGCATAATTTACGTTCGCCTCGTAACGTTGTGCTGATTTTAAAGTGACAAATCAACCTTACTCGTTCGTGCTTCGCATATCATCGATTCTCACTGTACGTGGGATCTGGCCTGTTTTTTTTGTTTTTTTTCAGCACAAAATAAGCCAGAAAATACAACAGTTACGTTTGTTTATTTTGCCTTTCTCTTCTCGACGTGAGGTGGTGCCTCGTCGCGTAGAAGCTGTCTGAACGTGTTCCATTTCTCGGATAGCATGGGATCGGTGCTGTTTTCCAAGCTGTCTGCGTAGTTGAGGTATCCTAATATATGTTCACGCACAGTTGGAGCTGGCATCATAATTGCGGTAATTATAACCATTAGAACATTTTTATATAAAAATGGCATTCAAAGTTTTATCAGGGTGAACACAATGTACTCGAAGAGCAAGCGCATTGTGCGTGCTCTGCATAAAAACAGAGGTTGGCAAAACAGAAAATGAAATGATAATAAAAGCTGTGACGCGCATCGCAGACCCGGTTTCTTTCTTTCTTTCTTTCTTTCTTTCTTTCTTTCTTTCTTTCTTTCTTTCTTTCTTTCTTTCTTTCTTTCTTTCTTTCTTTCTTTCTTTCTTTCTTTCTTTCTTTCTTTCTTTCTTTCTTTGTGCGGTACCGGCAACGGAAGGCGCTGCTGACAGTAAAGGGGAAGAAAAAAAAAAGCAACTTATGTCGCAGCTGTGCTACTGAGCCATTTTTATCTGCCGCTCGTACGCTCGGCTTTCTGCCAAACAGAGCGCGCTAAACGTGGACGAGGTGGCCGAGAGGTTAAGGCGATGGACTGCTAATCCATTGGGCTCTGCCCGCGTGGGTTCGAATCCCATCCTCGTCGGATTTTTTTTTTTTCTGTTTCTGAGGACCCTTGTACCAAATACGGTCAGACGTGTCGTCAGTTTTCTATACAGGGAAGCATTGACTACTCCTGTAAAATGATTTGCGATGGGTGTGCAGAAGCCAAGCGAGGAAACAGACTTTCTTTCTCTCGCTCTTGTTTGATAAATCGTTGCTTATGGCACATTGTTTGTACATGCAATAAATGCACATTTCCCTTGATAGGGAAGTTTATTTTACATTTATTTTTTATACTTTGGTAACCTGGCACGATCTGCGGTGAGAGATAGGCCATGAAATGGGCTTCTTTAGAAGTGAAACTATTTTGACCCTGCTTTAGAAGTGAAATTATTTTGTTCTGAAGAAGTTTAAGAAAATAGATAATTGATGAAACAACTCATTTGTGTAATCAAGAAAAAATAAATGACTAACAGCAGTCCAATATCTTTGCAGAAGAAGATATTCTATTTCAATTCTATTCTACCTGTACCAAAAGTAGTGCCCTCATCACGTTCCTTTGTTTCTTGTATGTTGCGAGCAGATCTTGGCGCAGATGCAATGAATTTCGTAGGAACAAAATACCCGGAAGGATACCAAAACTTTTTCGACGTGACACAACGTCTTCATCAAACAAACTGAAGCAAGTTGGCACCCGCGCAAAGATGAGTGCCGCGATTCCGGAAAGAGCCAGACAGTCGGTTGCTTCATCTCTTTTGAGACGTCATGACTTGCCGCACTTCCCCGGTGATGAGCGCATTAGGGATTTCGGCTCTCGGCATTTGACACAGGGCATGGGTACACGTGTTTGGGATGAAGCAACGCGTGCATTGTGAACAGATTGTGTGTGTTGTGGAGGAGGGGGGGAGGAGAGTATGTGGGTGGGTAGGTGGGACGAGGAGGGGGGGTCTATTTAGGATGACAGGAGTGCAACATCAAATGTGCACGACGCGTCAGTCAATTTCGTGACATCCACCCGCAGCGTATATTCTCGGAATGCGCGTGTTCCCATTTTGCAGTGCGCCGTCCCACTAACTGAAAACGCGCAGTGGCTTTAGAAATTCCTATAAAATATGTATATTTGTATCCGCTCTTTAAAGCTGCATCTGAAAGGAAGCAGCAATCTTTCAACGTCCAATGATGTAACTTTCGCATAATGGCATAACAGTCTATATGGGGGCGAATGATGCAAGAGGTTTACATATATCTGAATTGGTGGCACTGAGGATCGAAAACTCGGTTGGTTATAAGTGCAAACCTCACGCGTTGTGCTCGAGGGCTCCTTAGAACGGTTTCTGTGAGACGACGCCACAGCCCTTCAAGCCCATTTCCCAATGAGCGACCATCGTTCTTGAGACACGCAGATTTTTTGCAAAACAAGAGGATTTTATACCGTGCCGCGGCAGCATCGCTTTATTAGCAGGCGATGGACGAAAACTTTCGTGTAGTGAGATTTTGCTGCATACTAAAGGTCGTGCAACTATTCTGGGGCTTCCTTTACATTAATTGCGGACACTTTAGGAGGCCAGCTTGTCGCGTATGCAGTCGTCGTCGCTAGGCGCATGCTTAATGTATGCATAGCGCATTGCCACGCCGCGGTGGTCTAGTGGTACTCGGCTGCTGACCCGCAGGTCGCGGGATCGAATCCCGGTTGCGGCGGCTGCATTTCCGATGGAGGCGGAAATGCTGTAGGCCCGTGTGCTCAGCTTTGGGTGCACGTTAAAGAACCCTAGGTGGTCGAAATTTTCGGAGACCTCCACTACGGCATCTCTCATAATCACATGGTGGTTTTGGGACGTTAAACCCCAGATATCAATCAAATAATATATAGCGTATTGCTTTGTTTGCGCACGCCAAGGAGCAGTATATTCTTCCTTGTTCTTCGAGCGCCTCGATGATGATACTGACCGTCATAAAAAAAAAGGAAAAACTACTCCACTTGCCATAACGCAGGCAAAACAATGTATCAAATAGGAAAAAAAAAACGGAAGCAAGTGTGAAACAGAAAGATAAAGAAAGGGGGAAATGTAAAAAGAATTCGAAAAAAAAAAACGTGGGTGATCCCCCTATATATACGAATCGGTATATCACGAAAGGGAAGCGAGTCTTTACAGAGGCGGTTGAGCGTTAATTGTGCATTGTTTGAGGAACAATTGCAAAGTCACGTTAGGAACGGCAAGCAGCTCGAAACTTGCAGCGCACAGCGCGGGCAGAAAGCACGCGCGAAATTAGCATGCACAGCACGAGCGCCGACTAACAACTGTGACAGCTCGACACTTCAAACGCGCTGTTCAAACAGAAAGAAAGACTGTCGAAACGAGCGAACATGTGTACGCGGGACAAGCGCGAACAAGTGTCACAATTCTTCCGGCGTCGTGTGTCATCAGCGCACTCCTTTCGTAAACGCGGCCGTGGCAGCGTGCGAACTGACGTTCGTACTCTCCAGAATTACACGAGTCTGATAAGCGCACGCGCGGGAGAGACCACTCTCCGGGGGGGGGGGGGGGGGAGGGGCAGTGCGCCCAACGCGAGCTCGTCGCACCACCTCACTAGTATACTAATGAAAAGGTGCTAAAGTTTCGAAGCTCTAAAGACCATAAAGTTTTCTAATATACAGTAGAGGGCACTCTGACGCTAGTGTCTATGGGAGCTGCAACGCACGGCGCTTCAGCGAGCATGGGAATGATGGGTACTACACACATTTGTCTAATCTTCGTACTCTTGGCCTGCTTTTGGCTCCGTGTGTGTTCGTGTGGCTTGGAGCTGTTTTCTCGCGAAACAAAAATCAGCAAATGTTCTGCGGTTGCGCTTCACCCCCTTATTATTTTAGATATACCTTTCTAAATCGAATCACGAAGTTCAAAAGGGTTGAATCTTTCTTTCAAAACAAAACCGAAACAGAGCAATAAACGAAGCCGCAAGTGCGATTCGCCGCCCTCAAGTTCGAAGACTATAGGCTACCTATCATTCCCATGGTCACTGAACCATCGCAGCAACAGAGTCCCCTCTAGTTAATTTTAAGAAACTCTATGCTAAAGACTGCCGAACGGTCTAAATAAATCGCTTTCCGTTAGCACTTTACACAACGTACGCTCCGTGGCGTAGTGGTCAACGCTGCACGCTCAAGATCTATAGATGTTGCTGGTTCGATTCCGTGCGGATTGCTTTTGGGTTTTTTTTTCTGTGCAATTAAGAATCAATTTTTACGTCACTTCCGTGACAAAAGTACGTCAGCGGAGCCGTGGTGTACCCCGCCATAAAACACTTACGTGTCAAAAAAGAAAAGAATGAGACGATGAAAGTGGGAAACAACCCAAGATAAGTGTTGTGGCTCGAATGGGTTGGTCATGCATGAACTTAGCTTGCATTAGCGCGATAAGGCGGAAAAGATGACACAGACGTAAAGAGAAAGGTAGGCGCTAAACTTCCAACTGTTTATTTCATGCCCTTGCCGTCCATCCTATAGATGCGCCAAAACACAAGAGTTGCTGTCCAGCTCCTCACTTCCTTGACACCACTAGGGCGAGCTGTCTCAGCTCTTTCTTTCAACCAGCTTTAGATTATATTGATCCACAGATTTAATTATACGAGCCCGACACACGCAAGGTTTATACAGCTGCAACTAAAACGAGTCCTTGCTGCTTAAGAAAATTCTGTTCCGAAGTTGGTGAACATATATGGATATAAAGAAGATACTGTCATCCACACTGCAAGAGCAGCGGGGACACTATGCGGGGCGCACTCCTTAACTTCTCACACCCCACATTCCTCACTCTTTAAACAACTGTGCACCTCAAGGTAGCTGTTTATAGACGACGATTGACTAAATTTGCCGGTGCAGTCACAGCTTCTTATTAAATGGCGTGCACTCATCTCTGATGAGACACTGTCGGCCACAAGACTGCCCGTTAAACTTGCGTGTATTCGAGCTCACCACGATGTTATGGAATTCGGCGGGCCCGCTCACAGCCGATATAGAAAGTAATCATTTTCCCCTTCCGTAATGCTAATGCTATAACTCCGGGTGCTACCGACACGAGATCAGTGCCGACTGACCGGAAATCATGCG
Organism: Rhipicephalus microplus; assembly: GCF_013339725.1. NCBI lineage: Eukaryota > Metazoa > Arthropoda > Arachnida > Ixodida > Ixodidae > Rhipicephalus > Rhipicephalus microplus. The sequence goes on from NC_051165.1 coordinate 284,672,021, forward strand.
CTCCGCGGACAGTGACTGGCAAGAGTGGCGCTCTTCGTCGAAGCGGATCACTGCGGACGGTCGCGAAATCGGGAAGGCTCCGACGGGGTGATTTGATTTTACCCCGGATAGCCAGATTGGAAAGAATGTGCGTCGCATTGCAGGACCGACTCATCGAAAGAAAAAGAGAGATATAGCATAGCGCAGCCGCATCGCTCTTGACGAGGTATATACGCACGTACTTACACTGCTAGGAAATCAGATATAAATGAAGTACGAACGCTGACGGCAGCAGACGTGATGCCACATCGCCGCGCTTATGTTATATCGCTCTGATGGGACCCGTGGGAGACAGGGAAAAAAAAAAGGACGTCAAGCGGGAGAAAGAAAGTAATATTGATCCGTGCCGCTCTTAAAAAAAAAAAAAAGCTTAATTGTCGCGCCAATAACTCACCTATTTTGAAGGCAGTCGTCAAAGGTGTAAATGTTATGAGTTTTACGTTCATGCGTAAATGTCTCTGAAAAAAAAATAAGCTACGATATGAAGGTGGCACTCGAACCGGCGCAGTCAGAGGCCTGTGGATTAGCAGTACATTGCGTTTTTCCACTCGGCCACCTCGCTTTTAGGAGCTTGCTGCTTTTGCTTGCGGCTTGTCCCATATCGGTGGGTGACGTGTACACAATTGTTGCCTGTACATTTCTGCGGTCGGGCTCAATGTCGCCTCTCCTGTGATTCCAACATGAACCCGCCACCAAGGCAAATAAAGCCCCTAAAACCAGAGTGAGTCCAAAGTGCCGCGCGAATATATAGAAGGAGAGAGGGCCTTTCGCGGTGAACTCCCGCGCCGCGGCGCTGCAGTGCCAGACCCATGGGCTTTCTCCACGGCGAAAGCCGCGTCAAAGCGGCGGGCGTCTGCCACGTACCCAATATTTCGGCCGCTATTAGCCAATGTTGTGGTAATATGGGCCAAGGTTTATTATTGGTTTATACAGCTGCAACTAAATCGTCTTCTCACGGTATTGATGGAATTAATAGTAAACTTTTAAAGAATACCAATGAATACAGTTCCATCATCCTTAAATGCATATTTTCACAATCGTATCATGATGGTGTACTAGCTGAAGACTGGAGAACTGCTGCGATTATTCCAGTACATAAAGGCGGTGATAAACATAGTCCATCTAACTATCGTCCTATATCTCTCACATGTGTACCATGCAAAATAATGTAACATATAATATTTTCTCATCTTGTTAATTTTCTAGAGGATAATAGCTTCTTCTCTTCAACTCAGCATGGCTTTCGAAAGAGTTTTTTTCTTGTGATACTCAACTAATTTCTTTTACTTATGATTTGCATTTATCTTTGGACTCTGCTTCTTTAACTGACTGTATATTTCTTGACTTTGCTAAAGCGTTTGATAAAGTTAACCATTCCCTGCTCTTATATAAACTAAGTGTTCTAAAAATTGACCCTGCAGTTTTTAACTGGATTCATGCATTCCTTTCTTCTCGTGTTCAATTTGTCAGCACTAACGATGTTAATTCTTCCACTGCACCGGTTGATTCTCGGGTTCCTCAAGGATCAGTACTTGGTCCCCTGCTATTCCTAATCTATATAAATGACCTACCTTCTACTATTACTTCCAAAATTTGTTTGTTCGCTGACGACTGTGTGATTTACCGTAAAATATCTAATGACAATGATATTCATTCTATGCAGGCTGAATCCTTCATTGGTGTCATACTTCATTGGTGGCATATTTGGAAAATGGAACTAAACATTCAAAAATGCAAGTCTATGAGAATTTCTCGGTCGAGTACAACTTGTCCAACTTACTTTCTTCACAGTCACCCCCTTGAAACTGCAACATCTTACCGGTACCTCGGCGTCCACATAACTAACACTTTGTCCTGGAAATTACATACAGAACATATAGCGTCCAAAGCTAATAAAACACTGGGTTACCTTCGAAGAAACTTCTTTCTTGCTCCATCGTCATGAAAGTTATTACTATATACCACATACGTCCGTCCTCAAATGGAATACGCTTCATCTGTTTGGGACTTCGGTCAGGTAACGTTATCACACATGTTGGAATCCGTTCAAAATCGTGCAGCTCGTTTCATTTTGGCTAACTACCATCGTTCAGCTAGTGTCACACAAATGAAGGCATCTCTAAACCTCATCCCACTAGTTACCCGCCGAAAGCGCACTCGCATTTGCCTGTTTTATAAGATATTTTATCATAATCCGAAACCGTTCCCGTTTAATCCAAGCTGCTCCCTTCATTTCTCTTCGCCGTAATCACCAACAAAAAGTCACAGTCCCCCATTGTAACACAGTAACATATGCCCAGTCATATCTCCCAAGAACTTGTAATGAATGGAATTCCCTGCCTGCATCAATAACAAGCATCAATGAACCCATTCAATTTAAGAATGTCCTTAAAACAATGATTACCTAATTACCCCCTGTATGTTTGTTGAACAGTTTATTTGTATTGCTTTGTGCCTTCACTATGTAATAAAAATAAAAAATAGTGTTATCATTTGCTTGATTATGATGTGAGTTAGGAGTAATAACCTTTGTACCCCAATTAGTGACAACATTTTTATGCCATTTGCTTTGTATTTCTTGTTTTTTTCATTGTTGTGCATGCCTTTCCCTTCTGAAATGTACTGTGTACCCTGAGGGTAAAAATAAAATAAAAAATAAAATAAAAAATAAAAATATTGCGTCACTCCACTACCATACCGTAGCGACTCACGACACAGATAACACGTTGGGTAGTTCTAGAGTGGGGACCTTGTATACTGTTATAGGGAAGAAAGAAGCTGTTGCTGGCGTGGGTTGAAGTGGAGCAATCTCATAGGTCAGGCTGGTGACCTTTCGTATGACGCGGTAAGGGCCAGCGTAACGCGACATGAGCTTTTCGCAGAGACCGACACGTCGACATGGTAACCAAATCAAGACGAGCGACCCCGGAGAGTACTGCATGCCGCGGTGCGGGTGATCTTAAACACTCCTTTGGTTAACCTGCGAGGCACATAAACGATCCCAGGTGACTTGGCGGGTGATATCGACACGGGCCAGGGCATCACGAGCGTAGGCAGTCGATGAGGTGGAGTCAGATTGGAGCATGGTGTCCATGGGTGAAGTTGGGTCATAACCAAACAGTATTAAAAAGGGGAAAATCCAGCTGCGTCATGACAGAAAGAGTTGCATGCGAAGGTGACATAATGTAAGTGGATGTCCCAATCTTTGTGATTCTTTGAGACGTACATTGCTAACATGTTTGTGATGGTACACTGAGGCGTTCGGTGAGGCCGTTGGTTTATGCGTAGCGCGCTGTAGTGAACTTGTCGTGAGTGGAGCAGAATCGCAGCAGCTCATCGACTGCTCTAGATATAAAATAGCGGCCGTGGTCGGCAATGAACTGAGGAGGAGCACCCTGACGCAGAAAGATCTCATGAAGAATGAAATCGACTACATCAGTAGCGCAGCTGGTGGGGAGGGCTCGTGTAACGGCGTACCGCGTTGCTTAGTCGGTAGCGACAGCAATACACCTATTACCGGTGGCCGACGTGGGAAAAGTTCGCAGAATATCGAAGCTGACTAAAATGGCTCACGTAGTATTTCAATGGGCTGAAGGGTACCAGCAGGCCCCATCGCAGGTGTCTTGCGGTGCTGGCAGAGGTCGCACGCTGCAACGTACTGCCACAAAGAACGCTAGTGGCCAGGCCAAAAAAAAAAAAAAAATGTTGGCGGACGCTATCATACGTGCGTGACACCCCTATAGCGGTGGCTGCATCGTCAAGCTGGGCCAAGACGTCAGAGTGGAGATGCGCCGGAACAATGAGCTAAAGCTCAGCACCATCAGGGCGGGCGTTGTAAGGTGTCGTTGCAAGGTATCGTTGTGAAGGATGAACATCTGTAAGGAGCGGTTATGGTGGGCATATTGAAGATTATTCATAATAGGGCGCAAATAGGAGTCGCGGGCTCGTGGCGTTGTTCAGCAGCTATGTTGGTTGAGAGAGCGAGGGCTTCGTGCCCATCTTCCATCATTTCAGGTGGATCGACTGGGTAACGGGACAAGCAGTCGGAATCCTTGCGAAGTTTTCCGGATTTATAGGATACGGAAAAAGTGCACTCTTGTAAGCGCAGCGTCCAGTGACCAAGGCGAGGGTCCTTGAGCGAGGAGAGCCAGGAAAGCGCATCGTATGGTCCGTAATAACTGAGAAGAGTCTGTCATACAGGTACGGTCGGAATTTCGCAATAACTCAAACGAGAGCTAAGCGCTCGCGTTCTGTGATCGAGCAATTTTGTTCCGAGCACGACAAAAGTCTGCTTGCGTACGCGACGACGCGGTGCATTCTTTGTTGCCGCTGCGCCAGCACTGCGCCTATGCCGTGGTCACTGGCGTCAGTACGAAGCTCCGTGGTGGCAGATGGGTCGAAGTGTGCTAGGACTGGTGGATTGGTGAGAATGTCAACTAGCGACGAGAAGGCATTTGCTTGCTGTTAGCCCCAGGTGAATGCGACATCTTTTTGAATAGGCAAGTAACAGGGCGGGCTACTTCAGCGAAATGCTGTCTCAGAAAACTTCGGACGTCCGTGGCTGAGCAGGGTTTGGAGAAGTTGCGAACTGCTTGAACTTTCGCAGGGTCTGGTTGTACGCCCGCAGCGTCAACAAGGTGCAGAATGCGCAGATTTGGCGTTGACCAAAGTGACAATTTGACGAGTTCAATTGCACGATGGCACGTCAGAAAACATCAATCACTGTAAACAGACGGATAAGATCATTTTCGCAAGTAGTTGAAAAACAATAACATCGTCAGGATAGCAGAGGCAGATGGACCACTTCATGCCTCGAAGGAGAAAATCCATCATGCGCTCAAAAGTCGCGGGATCATTACATAATTCACAAGGTATTACTTGGAACTGATAAAGTGCATCAGGAGTCAGGAAGGCCGTCATCTCTCTGTCTTGGTCGTCCGCAGTGATCTGCCAGTATGAGCGGAGGTTTATTGAAGAGAAATATTTGGCGCCGTGCAAGCAATCGAGTGCATCACCTATGCACGGTAGAGGATACTCATCTTTCTTTGTAATATAGCTGAGGACGGCAATCAGCACAGAATTTCCACCTAGTGCCCTTTTTTGTAACAATTAAGTACAACAGCTGAGGACTAGGGACTGAATGAGGGTTCGATTATGTCCTTATGAAGAATTTTATCGACTTCCGATTGTATAATAGCACGCTCCGGGGCTAACAGACGGTAGGGCCGTCTGCGAATAGGTCGAGCGTCACCGGTATTGATGCGATGGGTTACGACGGATGTCTGGTCCAAATTATACGGTCACCGCAGTCAAAGATGTCCTGATAAGAAGCGAGAAAGCGGCAGAGAAAGGGAAGCTGTTTCAGTACGCTTATTCGCCGCCTACGTATACTGTGCTCTGTACCACGTGTCTCCCTGTATTGATTAAAAAACTAAAGAGGCGTGAGTGATCTGAAGGTTTTGATAATGAACTGTAGTATGCGCTCGTTTCCCACGTCTACGATACGGCCGATACGGCTGAGCGATATGGCTGAGCGCCACGTGTTAGCTGACAGCTTTTAAGTTTCCACAAAACAAGCGCAGATTCAGTATTAGAGAGACGGAGAAAAAAGCTGGATGAGATGTCAAACCTGAACACACACACACACATAGACACACAAACACAGACAGACAGACAGACAGACAGACAGACAGACAGACAGACAGCCAGACAGACAGACAGACAGACAGACAGACAGACAGACAGACGGACGGACGGACGGACGGACGGACAGACAGACAGACAGACAGACAGACAGACAGACAGACAGACAGACAGACAGACAGACAGACAGACAGACAGACAGACAGAGTGTTATGTATTTCGCATCCTCCGGCCAGCAGCTCGATAGTGAGCTCCCCGATCTCTTTGGTTTTCAGAGAGATACTCACCTCCCCCTCCCTGTTCAGCTATAGAGAAGCCGCTAATAGCGTACGCCTTCCGAGAACACGCCTTGCCGTTGCCGTTATACTTAATAATTTTAATATGCCTCCACCGTTTATGACGGGCCCGTATGGCAGGATTTTACTGTAATCCATATGTAATACCTGCGTGAATGTATTTCCGAGAGTGCATGTTGAGATACTTCGGAAACCGTGGCAATCGGAACTTCAGTGATTGTCGAGGGTCGAACTCTTGACAGCCCTTATGAAACATTAAGATTGGCGTCTGTGCAGTAAGACTGACACTATTTGTTGTTATTACCTCTATGTCATTTTTACGTACCATCAGCGTCAACTGAAACCCGAACAGCGGCAAGCCTCCGCGATGGTATAGTGCACGCCGTCCACTTATCACTATAGCGAACAGGCACGCATGTATGCGCAGAGCTGCTGAACAGGATGCGCGCGCCTGTCGATGGTGATAACTGGACGGCATGCACTACACTATCGCAAAGGCTTGTCGCTCTTCGGGTTTTATTTGACGCTGATAGTACATAATGTCAGGTAACAGGCGATAAATAAGGAAAAAAGGACGGGCGCTCGTCTTTTCTGACTGCCTGGAAAGCTTCTTGGCTTAGCACCGCCGCTGCTGCTGACGACAAGGGTGACGTCAGAGCGGCGCAACAGGATCTCTCCGATAGCCGGCGACCTCCACAGCCGCCTTTCCTGTACTTGAGAAATCGGGTCGAACGAGGAGACGGCGGGGGTTCGGTGGAGGCGAGCGCTGTGCGTGACCTGGATCCATTTTAGAGAGAGCTTCGCCGGCTCCGCGTGCTCTCTTCGCGCGTCAGGCTGCACCGTTCGTCCCCTTTCCTCATCGGCGTATCGGCTGACGCGCGGCGATGTTACTTTTCGCTGCGCTTTCGGAGCCGACTGTCCTCGCCGCCCCGTGAGGAGAAACCCGACGGCGAGGTCGAGGTCTCCATCGTCGCCGGTCCGATGACGCCCTGCGCGTTTGTGATGCGCAGTATCGCTCTGTCGATTGAGCACAAATTAAACGAGCACAAAATATACAAGGACTAATGTTGATTTACTTTTGCTCTGCAGTGTGTTGTCTGTTTAAAAGACATTCACCAGCCAAACAAGACGCTTGAACTTGGCTTTAAATAGTAAAACACGATCGCATCATCGTGCCTCGTGTGCAGAGCCTTCAACCGTGCCGGAACGAAAGGAATATTCGTGGGGCTACCATTCGCTGTTTCAAACTGTCCTGTAATGCCTATCGCATGTACAGTTGCGAAGTATCCACTACACCATCATTCTTCTTTCTGCAAATTGGCGAAGTCGCGAAGGTGCCACGTGCGCCTGCGCAGGTGCATGCTCTTTGTAACGAGTGGCCAGCTTTAAACCAACCGCTGTGTGAGCAATTCTCGTGTCTTCGCGATTGGTGCGATTCTACGATTCCGCCACTCCTCCCACTATAGCGAAATTCTATAGCGCTTTCTTCATAAGAACCAGTCCGAAGTACGGGCGTCGCTCTGTAGCAGAACTCCTGCTTGCCACGAAAAACGCCTGGGATTGGTTCCCATTCAGGCTGAATGTTTATTTGCGTTTATGCCTGCTTTTTTCTCCTGGACAACAATTTTCCTTTACAACCAATGCTGCTGCTGCCACCATAAGAATTTCTGTAAAGCGAGTTCTTTAACGATATTGTGTCAAGGTGTGCAAAATAAACACAGTGATAACGCAACACCCGAAAAATCCGTAAACAGTGGTTGTGTCCTGTCTTCTTCAAGGCTAGAACATTTCTGTTCTAGCCTTGAGGATGACAAGTCCGCTTGCTGAAACGTCGTCATAAATTATTTTATTGCATCTCCTCCTTCCTACCGTTTTTTTTTTCATGTCCCTTTTAGTGAGAATGGGAGACTCAAGTACGTTGCCATGCAAATTTTCTACTAAAAAGCAAGAAAGGAAAAATTCAATTGCGATCTGTATTCTCTTCAACAATACCGCGCAACATAGCGTGGATATGCATGCAACATATTATTTCTATTTGTTACATCAAATATAAATACACAGTGGTACATAAGAACGTCAAGTGCGACATACAATCAATGTGCCATTGCAGGAAACGTGCATGCTAGTGTAACTCTATTTTTTTTTTTGAAGAAGGTACTTTTTTTACCACACAGGAAAAAGTTTCACTTTCTTTTATTTTTTACAGAATGTGATTCGACATCTTATTTGGCACCTGCAAATTGTATTATTCGTTGTCCATAGACATTATTCGTAGGTGGAAGATTGACATTGTTTATTGCGGTACGTCTGGTAAGATGAAAATGTCGAGTTATGAAAGGGCACATTGTTATTAATGATTTTAAGGGCGGTAAGTGCAGTGTTTTGCTTTCGTAAATGATCGAATGGTAATATTTGCATTTTATGAAACAATGGCGCGCTGCGATCAATCATCATGTATAGCATTGTTTATAGTTCGAAGTGCTTGTTTTCTTCAGAATGCGTATGAGTTCCAGATATGTTTTAAAAGTCCGCCCCCATGAATCTATGCAATAAGATACGTGACAACGAAAAAAAAGCGAAACAGCACTCGGAGAGTATTGCTTTGAAAATAATTTCTACCGTTTAATAGCATACTGCAACCAGATCCTAGTTTAGCGCATACCAACGTAATATGACTTTGCCAATTTAAATGGCTATGGAAAATTACTTCGAGATGTTTAAAATGTTTCGTCTGCTTAAGTACGTATTAATTTATTTAAATACACATGGGCTCGTTCCTTAAATTTTTATAACGGGAGTCGAAGAAAGTATATTTAGTCTTCTTAGGATCAATTGTCAATTTGTTCGCCGAAGTCCACTTAAAATATTTTTTTTAGTTCAGCATTACTTTTGTACACTGGATCCTTGATATTCTCGGCAGTAACTATAACAGCTGTATCATCAGCGTACATTAGCATCTCCGACAATGTTAGTATGTTTGCTAGATAATATGCATACAATAAAAACATCAAGGGTCCGAGGGCGGACCCATGTATATATTCAACAAGGAAGAGTTAAGATGGCGCACGCTGACCATTTGTTGAGCGTTCGCTTACGTAACTGGAAATTAGTCATATATTTTGCCGCGGAAGCCAGGGTGTTTCAATTTCGTTAATAAGTTATCATGATCAACAGTATTGAATGCTTTCTTTAAATCAAGGAAAACTACTGCTACAATGAGGTTATTATGATTTGCTGCATTGATTTTTCGTGGTAGCGATAGTACAGCTGTGAAGGTCGAATGATGCGACCTGAATTCATGTTGCTCGGGGCATATGGCATGATAGTTTTTTTTTAAAAGACCCATCGTTTTTCTAGAATTCTTTCAAAGATGGTATTTATTATACCTAAAACAGATATAGACCTGTAAAGTAAAGGGTCAGAGCGATCATAATGCTTGTACACATAGTACTACCTTAATTAGCCTTTTTTCAGACAGGATGGGTATGTAGACGTGCGCAGCAAGTGTTTGAGTATGTGGCATACGGTCGGGCCCAATACGCTCATATTGTCTTTCACTACTCTTGTTGTAATCCCATCAATCCCACTGGCTTTGTTCGTATCCAAATTAGCAATAGTTTTTTTTTTACTTTATCGAGGCCAATGTAGTGCACCACAAATGTGTTCGGCAAAGACGGCGAAAAGCATTGAGTACTGCAGGAAGAAAACTGCAATGCTAAGGCTGGACCGATTTCAGTGAAATATTTATTAAATTTATCAATAGTTTTCGCATCGATAGTATCAGGTAGCACGTCTTGGCGGGGTTGGTTGGAACTACCTCGTTCACAATCTCCCGAGTTGTCTTAGAGTTGCCCTGAGCTTTTTCAATCAGGCGAGAATTCCTCCTTTCGCTTTCTTGTGAAAAGCACGCTCTCATTTCTGAAAATTTTGAACTGGCCAAAGTAATATTCATTATATTTGTGTTCCTTCCATTTATCGTACCAAAATTTTTTTGTCAACAATTCGAGGATTTCTTGTGTAATCCAAGGACACAGCGAGGTCTTGTAAGAGCGTGCAGACACATTTGTTGCGGCTATCTTCAACGGTTTCGATTAGGAATGTTATTACATTTTGAACTTCAGCATTGACGTCTTTATCATATAAACTTGCAAAATCAATTGCGAGAATGATACTTCGTAGCAAATTGTAATCTATTCTGCCCTTTGTTGTGAAACGTGGTGTGCTGTTTTTTGTGTGTCATATATGGAAAAAAGGTAGGAAATTGCACATGATCTGATGTAGGTTCATCATAAATGACAGCATACACTTTTGATGGCATGTTATTCAAAATATGGTCAGTTGTCAATCAACTATGGTCATATAAATAATAAAAAAAATATGGTCAAGCAACAACGGCATGTGTAAAGTCGCCAGTTGTTTCAAGGACTTCCGTAGCATCCATAATGTGCTCTTGCAAAGCGTCATCACATGGTCGTATGCGATGGCGTAGTTCGTTGGCCGACGTCACCACACATTCTTCAGCCGTGTGTCCAAACCATCTACAATCCTCACAGCGCGGTGTCCGGCAGTGACGACGAATGTGTCCTACTTGTTTTGCTGCGAAGGCATAACGGTGGTCTGCCAGGAATGAGCACCAGGCTTTGTAGACCGCAAACTGAGAGTAAATGTGGGATGACGGACACACGGACTCCGTCCGCGAGTGTCAATACGACATCGCGGTTAAAGGTACGCATCTGTTTAATCTCCGACAATCTCCAATTTCCCGGCGTAATCGACTTGATTTTTCCGAATGACTGCAGGGCTTTATGCACGTTAATATCTTCTAAACGTTCAGGGAGCCACAATAACTTCATTTTGACTTCAGTGGGCTCAGGGTCTATCACAACAACCTTCGACCTTGAACAAAGAATTCTCCGCAGGTTACGAGCTTCGTTTTCGCTATTGCTGTCCTGAAAGTCCCCATCTAAACATGGGACATTTGAAACTGTTCAATCGAGGTTACATCGGTATGGTATATGATAGTTCGGAGGGCATTTAAGTCCTGAGCTCGGTATGGACGACCAGCAAGGTCTGCATGCACGACAACGAAGTCAGTGACGAGCTTACCAGTGGGAAGATGGAGCAGGACGATGCATTACTGCTGGTAGAAACCTGAGCAGCACCTCGCCTAGAAGCCGACTGATCCTTTGTGGCGGAGAACATAAATAAACGCAACCGTTCCGAACGGCGTCTTCCTCCCCAGTCCGATGTTTGTAACTCGTTACTAAAGTGTCTTTAGGCATGCTTGATCTTGGGAGAATAATCGCGTTAATATGAGTAAAAAACCGTTTTAGATTGTCAAACTAAAAATGATGCGTCACACAATGCCAATTGTGTAACGAATAGGTCACCAAATGCTCCAACCTATTACAAAAACTTGTTCTTGATCACCTAATACTTGTGACACATACCCACTTCATGTATATTTCTTCATCGTCGTCAGCCACTGCATAAAAAATTGCAAAAATTCCTTGCAAGTGTGTAGCGGATACCACGCTTCTCCGAAGATTGACGAAGGATAGCATAGTGAATGCCAACCAACTACTCAAAAAGTATGACTCTGCATGGCGTAGTGGGTACGCAGCAAGTGTGCTTGCAGCAGAACCCAAAGAGTGTTCAGAAAAGGCTCTGGAAGGCCGCTCTTCCAGCTTTCGCTGTGACTGTGCTGCGCGTTCCGTGAAGGCCTGGTGTTTTTCTTTCTTTCTTTCTTTCTTACTTACCTTCATTCATTCTTTCTTTCTTTCCTCGATTGTTTCTTTCTTTCTTTCGGTCTTTCTTGTACCTGATAGCAGTTTTTTTTTATTTCAAACGAAAGCGTGCCGTGTCAAGCCCCATGACGAAAGTCCTTCAGTGCCGAATCATGGCGGCCCTTTGCACGAAGCAGTCATAAAGAAGCCTGATGATGCGGCTATGTACTATACATATGTACATTATCTGACCCCTTTTGATCGATGCTAAGGCTGCACTTGACATCCTGCCACCCCCCACCCCTCCAACTTTTTTTTCACTGCGTCCTTGGATTCATCCCATAACAGTTTTCTTCTTCTTCAGTCTGTCATACCTTTTTGCGGAAACCTTTTCCTGGTCTGGTTTGTTTTGGCCCGCGTAGGAAGGCCGCTCCGCAAAAAGTCTCCGCTGGATGTGCCCTGCTGGTCGTCCGCATGATGCGTGCCCTCGGTCCAGCTGCAGCCCGCGTCGCTTCGTCTGGCGCCCGACCAACGAAAATAGCCGCTCCGGACGGCTATTTCGGTGCGCTGTTATGAGTGAGTGCCGTCGAGCCTCCTTGCCTATTTTTCCCCTGGCGCATTGTTCGCCAGCGCCCGTGTTTGTTGTCGCTTGGCTCCGCGTACAGTTTAGGGCCACGCGTGATTTACGGTAGGGAAACAGAAACCTGGCCAGCATGCCGCGGCGAGTGTGTGAACGCGTGCGGACGTAAGCGATGGCGGGCTCCGCTGGTCTGACGCCGATTCTCGGTGTTACCTAAGGTAGGCAGGCAAGCACTGCGTCTCCCCCCCTTTTCGAGGCTTCATTCTGAGAAGTGGCGGACGAGGAGTGTCACGTGCTTGGTTCCGGCACACGTCGGTGCGGGGCGCGTGGGCGCAGCGTGGCTAAAATTGCAGCTTTCCCACAGTTGGCGTCAGACCGATTCGTTTAGGTCGCGCGACGCCGGACAGGATAGCCGCTTACGCGATGGCAAGTTCGCAGTGGGCTGTCGGTACAGTTGACCATATTTTTAAAGCTCACAACAATGGCTTCGAGAAAGTGCTAATTGAAGATCTTACTTAATTAACATCACCCTGTACAAATTTAGCGAAAATTTAGGGTTTAGGACAAACAAATGTGGTCGAAGAAAAATTGCCAGCGGTGCGTGCGAAAGGTGCGGGGGCTTTAGTGAAGGAGGAAAGACACTTCGGTATTGTCTACTGGCTAGAGTTTTTCGTAAGACATGAACAGATCTTGATAGGCCGCTCTAAACACACACTTACGAAAGCCGAACTACAATTGTTAGGCTCGGCGGTGTGCCGTAAAAGTCAATTTATTCTTCCGGTCGCACCCCGACTCGTTCCTGGTTCTATGTGTCGCTCGTGCGCAAAGCATAGCTTTGATACATTAACGCTTGTTGCCAACTTAGCCGTCTCACTCTTTTAATATATTAATCCCTCACTGTCATTCGTTCCCAAGTTGGAAGATTGAAAGAAGGCATCTCTATAATCGGAGATCTCGCCTAATGTTCGAAGAAACCAGAAGAATTATATTGACCAAATTTGCGTTCCACCACTCAACTGATCGCTGAAGTACACTAAAACGTAGTGTTGTTGATTGAACCTTGCTACTTGGTCGTCATCGTCAATGCAAACATACCTCGCCGCGGTGGTCTAGTGGCTAAAGAACCCGGCTGCTGACCCGCAGGATCGAATTCCGGCTGCATGCAGCGGCTGCATTTTTGGTGGAGGCGAAAATGCTGTACGCCCATGTGCTCAGATTTGGGTGCACGTTAATGAACCCCACCTGGCTGAAGTTTCCACAGTCCTCTACTACGGCGTCTCTTATAACAATATGGTGGTTTTGGGACGTTAAACCTTGCAAATAAATCAATCAATGCAATCACCGTACATCAAGCCCGGGCGTAAGCGAAAACATTTATCGGGGCACCCTTTTCATCTGAAGTGGGCGCCGGGCAGGCAGACGGGACCAAGTGAAATTTTAGAGTCTGAATGTCATGGCAAAAAAAAAAAAAAATCGGGGACAGAGTGCGTGGGCCGGTGTGCCGCCCCTTGGCTACTACGTATTTGCCCTACTGCAGAACGCGCAGCAAGGCTGGTGATAATGAAGTGAACACGTGCACCTAAGGGTTCAGTTAAAGGAGCGTATTTTCCAGACCACCGCTAATTCTTCGGAGGACTCTCCATACGCAAGGTATCGAACAGCACCTGTAACAAAAGCTAGTGCCAAGAATAAAAGTGATGCACCACAAATATGAGGTGAAAGGTATTTTATTTTTATTTTCAGATACAAATTGCAAGCACCTAATACATACACACAATATATATATAGATATATATATGTAGCAATACGGGACAGCAATTATTTCTTATTTCATTCAGAGAAATTAAACGAGTGCATGAATGGAACACCATAAATATCGAAAGAAGTACATATGTGAGAAATATGTTCAATGTAGGAGCCCACATGGGAATGTGAGACCATGGAATCTAGTAAATATATGCAAAGACAATCAGTCTCGCATTGAAGACCATTAAGCTGTCTTATCTATATAGCAAGCACAAAGAACGAACTTGAAATGCCAACATTGAACTTCAAAGAATATGTCGGTATAGCAATCTTTATAAGGATCTTATCTAGTTTATTGCGTTACTTATACTATGTGTTTTTTTTGTTTTCTTACGTTGGCGCTGCTTCACAGGCTTGGCCTTGATGAACCACTTAAAAGATTGAGCAAGATAGCTGCAGCTCAAAGTGTTGCAAGGGTTCCTAAAAATTAAATATGCAAAATATGTGACCATCACTACTGATCCGTTCAAAACGTTTCTCGAAGGAATTCACCGATTGCACGAGACCTTCGGAAAGGCACCTCACGTAAAACAAAGCGGTGTACCACATGAAAAGATCTAAGGACGTGCGCAAGCAAAACACACACGCAGCATTGGACGGGTGCACAGACTTGCGCATGCGTACAAACACATGCAGGAGCATGCGCAAAGCTTGACAACACGAAAACATCTTGCTGATGAACTGTCATGACATTGTCGTGCTATTTGTAGGAACACCTGCCTACTTACATACTTTCGATGTTGAGCAGCATATTATGAACAGCAGGCCGCCGGACACTGAGAGCCATGAGGTACAAATGCGGACATGGTTGGCAATCGAGAGTTTTAGAATGGCGCACCGCGAACCCTTGCGGTGTGGTCGCTGCCACTGCGCATGCGTCGTAACGCGAGTCGGCGTTCGCGTTCGCGGACCGCACGCAAAAAATCCGAAATTGCGTACGGTAATGGCGGCCCGCATGTGGCCCGCAAGCGCTGGTTTCAGGGCTACGGTGTCACTGCGACCGTGCGTTGCGGTTAGCAGCAGGGCAAACGCTATTATAAAGCTTATATGGCGCCCGCTACGCCCGCAGCGCTTGCAAACGGTATTCTAAAACTTTCTAATGAGACAACAGGCGTTCAACGTCATCTGTCGGGGTCAAGGGGGTGCAATTCGTCGGGCAGATGGCAAAATCTGCTGCAGGAATGAAACGACCAGCAGGCAACTCATAATGCCCCGCCAGCACAATATCACAGTGTGCGTGGGAAAAAGCTCGGTTCACCAACGCACAGCTGATTGAGTCCACAAGCTGGAATGGCGGGTTTGTAAAGGTGCGCAGGCCACCCAGTAGCTGCGAGTGCAGATGCCGGCTTAATTAATTTCATCTCTCTGGGACATGGCTGACCGGGTGAACAAGCATCGATCGTGCAGATTGAAACGATCAACAAGCGTTTCTATACTTACGCAATCGACAACACAAATTCACTGTATGAATGTATACAGCTCGACGTATACGTACGCGCAGGGATTGAAAGTGGTACGCTATGTTCCTTGATGTGCATGCATACAGCAGAAAAGGTCGAAGGCGCTGAATGTGCTCCGTGGGGGACAGCACCGGGTACAGAAACATATTGTACCAGAGGTCAAGAAACTGAAACTATAAAGGACGAACGGCTTGATCAAGGATGAAAGCGAGAGGAAAGCACATACTCACCATAATTAGCACTTTTGTAGACACGGTCTGGCCCAACATTGACATCAACAAAACGAGCGATATACGGAAGGCAGAAAAAAATCGGACACATACTCTGGTCGCATCGCCCCTACCGTAGGCAATGTCCATTCTTCAGTACCGACCGGCAGGTGTGAAACTATAACATTGCGGATGCCATTTGCCGACATTTGGTGCCCCGGCACGTATGGCATGAAATTATAGTTGTGAAGAAATCAAATTCGGATCTGGCCGATATGCGGGAAAGGACCACTGTCATCTTTTGCCTGAACCAGCCCTTTCCGCTTTCTCCCTGGAGATGACCCGATGTGGCTACGCCCAAGGCACGTAGTGCCTCCATTTGGCCATTCAATTTTACAACTGTACAGCTAACGAAAGCTAACGGGTGGGGGAAGGGGTACAGTACATTTATGATGTGAAGCATGTCATTTCGCGCTTTGCATGCCATGGCGAAAAAAAATTTTGGGCGTATGGGGCATAGGTCAGGTGTGCGACCACCTGGCTACACCCCTGTTTGGCACCAGACCAAAGCCGTCTCGTCCTTTATGCCTGTGTTGTTTTATGCCGTGCCTTTGGTTTATCAAATAAACGTCCAGGCTCGTCCAGGACTTAGTTATAGTGAATTAGCAAACCAGGAACGCTGATGCTACAGCTGCGTATTATTACGATAGACGAAAGTGCTTGAACCGTTCGGAAACAAACAAGGGGCAAGAGCACGGATTGCAAAGAAGTGATGCTAAAAAATTGGCCCGAATCTACATGTTACGCTGTAAATGTCGTCGAAATACGATAGTCTTGCGTCTGGAGAGAGTGAACAAAACGTTTATTTGATGTTCTGCGCAAGAAAATCGGTGAATGGTATTCTTCAGGCGCTGCGTTAGAGTGCCTCGAGCGTGTGGATGAGGCGAACGAGCACATCTAGGCACGTTAGACACAAGAGCCATCTGGCAGTTATCTTCGAAAACGAAGGCGTGCAGTCCGCGGAGAAAGATGCGCGCCAGTCTCGGAGGTGATAAGGTGTAGAACGCAAAGCGACGGGCAGGTGCCACCACCGTGACGTCGTAGAAAAACGTTGGAAACACCTTTTTGAGCATCACGTTGCACTGTCAGCGCAGCGCGATAAACGCTACATTCCGTAGAGTTGCTTTTGTGTGCCTCTTCTAGTATAAAGGCAGACATAGAAAACATCGAAGCGCTGTTGTGGCGCCTCAGATATGCGCAATAATTGGTTTTTAATTGACAATTGCACAAGTATGAACGCTAAACCTTGAGCAATATTGGTGGGCGCTGCGGATGGGGTTGGCCGTTTGGTGCCGTTTGAGGTATCGTTAGGGCGGATAAAAAGACAAGCGTACAGACAGACAGACCAAAATTTTTCCGTCGAAGGCCAAGAAAGACCATCTTTAAAAGAATAAGTGGATTGTTATTCAATTTCCGTACTCAGACTCACTCACTCTCACCACTCCACCTGTTTAGGAGGTCGCTCAAGCTGCTATAGTGGTGCATACAGTGATGCGGGCTCGGGGTTTCTTTTCTACTCGTCTTCTTAGATTTATTTGTAGCAGGAACGTAGCCAGGGGGTGGCACACCAGGCACGTGCCCCCCCCCCCCTCCAGGAAAAAAAATGTCTGGCTACGCCCCTGATTTGTAGTTAGAAATACGTAAACAAAAGCCTTGGCGTTTTGTACCGGTGGCTGCACAAAGGTTCTTTGTTTGTGTATTGAAACTCGTGCTGGACCGAAGGGGGCGCTGTGCATGCGAGCTGCTCGGCCTTTTGTTACTCGTGGTTCCCTTTGAAGTGGCACTTCCGGGACGCGGTTTATTTCGAGCCGAGCCGCGGCTTCCATTGGAGTTCATTCTCCTACATCGCGAAGAGTGCGCGGCTGTCGCTCGCGAAATTTCCTTGGAGCACCCGCAGTTTTCTGCACGAGGAATTCAGTGAGGAATGGCTGCGAGTGCGTGAAGGCAGAAGCTCGGCTCTGACGGACGGAGAGATTAAATGTTTGTTAAGATTGGGCAAGCAACTAACCATTTCTTAGATTAAATATCGCCATTTCTCAAGAAGGCACGTGTGCGTGTCTTTTCGTACGATATGAATGTACGTGTAACTGCAATTCCGGGGCCGAGTCTGGGAGGCTGTCCATTTATGGGGACAGGTCGTCTTCTGCCGGCAACCTTCGCAAATAATGAATTTCTCCATAATAACTGTCTAAGACCCGTTTTAAAGGAAGTCACTCTGTATGGCGTTAATAGATGGCATTGTGTTTTGGGAGACTGTCTATGGCAAATTAATCAAGCGGTGCACGTAACTTAACGTAGCTACAGAACGAATTGGTGGGCATTACTGCGATATAGGTGCGTATGTTACAATGCTTTAAAATTAAAAAGTCGGTAGTTGGGTATTCTCTGCACAGGTAGCGTTTCCGCGTTCTGATGCCATAAGATGTCCTCGCAACGTGGTGATGTGGTGACCTCAAGTGAAGCCTGCGGCATTCGTCAATTATTAAAATGAACCGCGTTACAATCAAAACAAGAAGGGAGGGGGAGTCCAATCAACTTTTGATCATTTTCTTCAGTCGCGAGAAATTTGGAGGACCATAACAGCTGAAACTCGAAAACACTTGCTGATGTCATTACTGCCGCAGTTCGTTGGCACTAAAATAATGAAAGAGGCCGCGTCCGTCTTTCGCAATATGCGCTGGGAACAAGTAATTTTCGCTGAGCGAAGCAACAACACTTCGGCGATGATCGAGTGATTCAGGAAAAGTAATTTTGCTCCTGTATAGTAATTTTACCGTTGACCCTAATTGGTACATACAGTCGTCACTCGTGCTCAGGCTCTGGTAAAATAATGAAGCAATGACCTGCTTTCCTTTGATGAAAGTTCTTTAACGCATACCCATAGTGTTTTTTATCACACTATTTCAGTGTTACGTTAATGAACTATTCATTAGCTCTTGTTACTCACAACGGGGCGAAAAGAGAGATGTATGTACACGTGCAAAGTGTGAGCACTACGAATCCGTCTCGTCCTCCCTCACTGTTTCACAGATTACTTTTAAACATGGCAGCAATTTTTCTTTCAATACTTTGTTTTTTTTTTCTACGTGTGCATGTGTGTACCTCGGTTTTCCTGCCCCAAGGCTTTATTACACAGACCCCCGGCAACCTCTGTTGTTGGCGACCTAGTTACTGCTTGCGGTAGCATACACTGAATTTCTTTCAGCCAACGTAAACCATTAACACAAATTGACACCAATGAAGTTATCACTTAAGGTGACCGACTTCGCTTCGTTCTGCCACGTGCAGTGCTTTTACGACCGACGCCCTACCGACGTGCGCGCTGTCACCGGTAGCGTGCCCCGGATGTGACCCCGTAGCGTGACCGAGAACGCACGAGTCGCCACTACCGTCCATCAACGCGCCGCTTTCGCCGATCGGCCGCGCAGTCGGCCTGACGAGCTCTGGCTACGCGAAACGAGCCGCTCAAAGCACGCCACTGAGTGCGCACGTATAAATTGGCCACACGGGGCCAGCTGGCAACAAGTGGCTCTTGGGGCCACGTCCCGCAGCAGCACGCGACCAGGCTGCGTGAGTTTTGCGAGACATCGTCCGGGTACGCCCTCTTGACGAGAACCATTTGTTTGCGACGCTGTCTCCCCACGGCGCCACGAGGACTCGAGAGTGACGTTGTATATACAGCCTCTTGCACGCGCGTGTGGGTTCTTTGTTCGCATCGTAACCGCGCCCAGCGACAGAGCTTTATTGATCGAATAAAATTTGTTCCAGCGTTTTTCCTGTGCGTGTGAAGGCACATTGAAATAACTTTCCGGACAGGATAGAGCCGACAAAGGTGTACGCGGGAAGCTTCTTGTTTTACCGAAGAGATCTGTCATGGCGGTCTATAGATTGCCACGATGTTCGACTGCTTGTCCGCAGGGTGCGGGATCGAATCTCGACCGCATTTTCAACGAAGGCTAGAAGGGTTGAGGCCTGTGTACTTAGGTTTAGGTCACGGAGGCTTAGGTGCACGTTAAAAAGGTGGCCGAAGTTCTTGGAGCTGCAGTTCCCTACGGTTTCTCTCATAACCAGATGTTAAACCTTAAAGTGTTGAAGGACTCTTGTTAAGCCCCAACAGTTATTATTGTTTTATCGCCGAAGCATTTTATATTTAGATTGTTGAAGTGTCGCAAACTTTCGATGTGGGAAGGCGACAAAAATTACGCCGCGATCGACCGACCTTGGGGCACGTGGCCTGCACGGGCCTTTCCCCTTAATCATGACGGCGTAGCACCGATTAACCGTTGCCCAGATGCCTGCTCATCCCACTGCTGTGTTGTACACGTTTGATACGCTTTATCCCGATTCAGCATGAAATCACAGCGCGTTATCGCGGCAGTGTTCATGATAGTGGTTCTCGGTATCGGTAAATGGAGGCTAGCCTGTAGAATAAAAGTGTGCGCGCCCGCCCGGAATGAGAGCGAAGCTGCAATAGAATTACTTCCCAAGAAAGCAGATAATTGCAGTTAAGGTTAATTCGGCGCATTTCAGTTACCTTTCGGTGCAGCTGTTGAATCGACTGAGCTAGCGGGTGAGCTATACTTCCTAGCAGGATGACGGTGCCTCGAGTTGTTATATCGCGTCCATGCGCCATCCGACCATTTTCGGCGTGATCTGAAACGGCCAGAGCGATTTCCCAGAAGAGCGATGATTACGGTGCTGCGGCGTCTGCTTCAGAATCAACTTTTGCTTGGAAGGTAAGTCTTTTCATTAAGGAATTGAGTAGAAGCTTTAAAATGACCACGAATTCCGGTTGCTGTCGAGCTCGTCGGGTAGCTTTGTTATTAAAAAAAAACGCCAGGCCCGCGCGCAAGGCGCCCAACAGTCACAGCGAAAGCTAGAAGAGCGGCCTTTCAGAGCTTTTTCTAAACACTCATTGGGTAACTGCTGCAAGCACACTTGCTTGACACTTACTATACGGCATTAATGATACAAATTTTAGGGAAGTAGGCTGGCATTCGCTATGCTATTTTTCGTCATTCTTCTGAGAAGCGTGGCATCCACTAAACACTTGCAAGGAATTTTTTCACCAATTGCTCATGCAGTGGCTGACGACGATGAGGAATTATGCCTGAAGTGGGTATGCGCCACAGTTAATAGGGGAAGAAGAACAAGGTTTTGTAATAGGTTGGAGGAGCATTCAACGGCCCACTCGTTACGCTATTCGCATTGTGCGACGACTGGTTGTTCTTTTTAAGTCGTGTTAACGCCATTGCTTTCCCTACATCTAGCCTGTCTAAGGCAAGTTTGCGAACAACTCATAAGCACCGGCGTGGCTCAGTGGTAGCCTACTGGGCTGGCGCCCAGTGGACCAGTGTTTGAGCCCTACTGTGTCATTGGCGCTAGTTTTTTTTTTTCTGATTTCGTGTGATGTGGTTACGGATACCAGCGGCGGTGAACCACAGTGGTGGCGCGTGACCACAGTTGTGATCTCATAACAGCTTTCGCTGTAAAAATATTTCTAGTTTTGCCTGAAAAAAAAAAAAGCACGATATATAGGATTGTGAGGCCGGCCGAAGTGGGAGATACATGAAATATAATGTCAACTGTCAGGTGTTCTTGAAACATGCACATAAACTTAAGTAGGTAGGTGTTCTTCCCGATTCGCCTCCGTCAAAATGCGGTGCCAGGAATTCCATTTACGCTCTTGCGCTTCCTCATTCGAGGAACCTGTTCTATTTTTGCCTAGGTTCGTGTTTCCTGCGTACGTACTTCACAATTTATCTCATGTTTTCCTCACTTGTATCGACTTGCGGATACCGAATGATAGTTGAATCGCTTCTTGAGCCATTCTACGCCGCTTCGATGGGATCGCAGGCATAGACCAGCGTTACAACTCGTCGGCCCGGTGCTCCGCGGGAGAGGGGAAGGCGTAGGTTGCGCGTAACTGCCGCCGGCACCTCGCCAGGGATTCGCTCGCAGGATTTCGAGCTGGACGGTTGTGCCCTCGCGATCTCCGACTTCAGCGTAGCTCCCGCCGACTGGTTCGCCCTCCGCGGTCTCCTGACGCCGTGTAGCTCTCGCATTGTGGCACCCCGCC
This sequence comes from Rhipicephalus microplus, assembly GCF_013339725.1. Taxonomy (NCBI): domain Eukaryota; kingdom Metazoa; phylum Arthropoda; class Arachnida; order Ixodida; family Ixodidae; genus Rhipicephalus; species Rhipicephalus microplus. The sequence goes on from NC_051165.1 coordinate 284,693,919, forward strand.
CTTGGACTGCTTCGACCGGATCCCCACTTTCCTATCTCCTTCTTTTTTTCCTCCCGTTGGCTGTCTTCTTCTGCTTCTACTTTCCTTCTATTCTTTTTATCCCTCCTTATCCCCACCCCTATAAGGCACTGCGCCGTGTCGCCTGAAGGCAGACAGAAATTAGGTGCCTTTTTCCTCTTCATTCTAATCACTACCACCACCACCTCGCCATCTCGAGACGTCTTTCTCGGGTGCCACACTAAACAAGTGACGCCCTCACTGCCGCGTCGGGCAACGTTTTCGAGGCCTGATTAACGACTGGGCACCCGTCACTGCCCATTTTGCGTTGCGTGAAGGATGGAGGGTGGTTGGCGTTGAGGGCTTGAGTCAAGCGCCCTTTGGACCCATGCAGCGGTGGCGGCGTCTCCTAGCGTGTGCTAGGCCGTGCACTCTTCCTTGGGCATCAATTTTCAGACGGCGAGGCTAATATTGGCGTACGGACGGGAGGGGGGGGATCACTCCTCCTCTTTTTAGTCTTTGAGAGAGCAGGAATAGACGGCAGGGCAGTGGGAGACATAGCACTGAGAGCAGGGTATCTGCTATTGGAATGCGGCACGCTCCCGGAGAGCAGGTGAGAAGGGGACGAGTGGGCGGGAGAGCATGTGATCGAAACATTCTAAGCCCCGAGACATTCTCCGTGGGGCAGCAGCTAAATATGCCTTAAATCGGCCAGTTACTTCTTAATTAGCCTAATACATATAGTATACTTGTGCAACTACACATTGGGCAGACGTCCAGCTGTCATCGTCGCCACCTGTGAAATACAGCGGAACAGTGGTTTCAAATTACGCATGGTTGCTACCATTGCCTTCGCACTCGCCTGCTGAAGAAAAACTGGGAGACCGTGACTGCGCCTACTCCACTTTTTAGGCGGGAGCGGTGCAAACTGCTCTGGGTGCAGCAAAAGTGCTCTACCAATGGACGACAGTGCACCTGTTCGACCACTGAAACACGCCGGCTCTGAAGAGAGCACTTCCAGTGTGCTTTTGAGTGCACCTGCTCTCCCGGTGGAATTCGCCATAAGAGGGAGGCGGTGGCACAAAATCTGCCTCATACTTTGACTTCATTGCAGGGTGGGGGGTGGGGGGATGAGGCGATGCGACGAACTTTCGCTCTCCCTGACGGAGAATACTGCGCATGACTTTGAAGGTTATTTGCAGGTGTAGCTGGCATCGCTTCGCCCTGTCGGTATCTTTTTAGACGTAACAGTTATAGCTCACAGATATCACTGGTAGTGTTCTACACGACAAACCAAGCACCGGCGAGCGCACTCATATGTGGCTCATTTATGGGAGATAGGTAGCGCAAAAAAAGACGAGGACAAGACCTTGAACACAACAAGCGCTTACTCACAAATGAAAACTTTATTGCTTGAACTGGAAATATATATATCACCTTAATTTGACGCTCGACCAAACCCGCGCATCGCGGTTTAAACACCGCAAACAAACGGCGCGAGAACTTTCTCTTTTTATTAACACGAGGGGGTCTATGTGCGTTAGTAATCCTTATTTGGCCTTATCGGAAAATGAAGTCTTGATTCGTTTAGCATGTTTAAAAAGGTCGTCATGCATTCGTTATAATTTTTGTCGCCGTTGCCTCATCAAGTGGGAGGCTCACGGGATGGCTTTAAAATGCTATCCCATAGTAGATACCAAGTACTCAAAGTCGTTAACCACTTTGTCTAAACACACAGTCTTGTTTAGGGGGGAGAAGGGAGGGGGGCCACAGCAGTTGGTTGTGTTTTTTTTTTTTGTTATTGCCTTTTGCTTGACCCACGATGTGCATGCGCGGGTTCAGTCGAGCGTCAAGTTTAGATTATACATCTTTTCTGTTTAAGCAATAAAGCTTCCAGTTGTGAGCAAGTGTTTTCTTGTGCATGCAGCGGTAGCAACTCGCTCGCCTCTCCGTTTTGCTTCACATATGTGACCCTCCAAGAGGCGACAGTCACTATGCCTATTGTATGCGCCCTTTCCCAATATTAAACGCTCTCTCGTCCGTGGGGATAATCAGCCGTTTCTCATACGGTAATCTAGACAAAATGCTTATGGCCTGTGTGACACGTTAAAGAATAAAGATTTCGAGGTGATGGAAATTTCCAGAGTCCTCCACTACGGGGTCCCTCAGAATCGCCCCACCACGGTTCTCTAGTGGCTAAGCTACTCGGCTGTTGACCCGCAGGTCGCGGGATCGAATCCCGGCTGCGGCGGCTGCATTTTCGATGGAGGTGAATATGCTTTAGGCCCGTGTGCTCAGATTTGGACGCTCGTTAAAGAACCTCAGGTGGTTGAAATTTCCGGAGCCCTCCAGTACGGAGTCTCTCATAATCGTATGGCGGTGTTGAGATGTTAAACCCCACATGTCAATCAATCAGTCTTTCGGAATCATCGTGATTTTAGGACGTTAAACTGAAAGAAATATTATGATATGGTGAATATGATATGTTTTCTCGACATATTGCCCATGTAGATCAAGGACTTCTCAGAAATATGTTAAGTTTGTTTGTGTATGCATAGGAGTGAACGGTTTATTATAGATGCACGGGCACATCGGTTGAATTTCTAGAAAAATATTTTTAAACTGCTCATTTTGTTACTTGAGTTCCGAATATTGCGTTTGAGAAATACTGTGCAGAAAAAACACCATACTGACTGAATACATAGCTCGGGTGGTTGACCCCGAAGCATAGTCGCATGAACCCCTGAAAGACGAATACCTCTCGAGCGTCGGCGAAATAAAGGTCATTGTTTTGACAAATAATTAAGTAAATAAATAAATATATGGTAGCAGTACCTTACCGAATACTGAAATGTATACTCAAAATATATTTGTGCGTTGACCATTTTCATCATATTTTTCTGTAATGTGATGTTCATCGTTACAAGAAAAATTGACAGTCAAGATTTTCGTCTTTTTTTTTTTTTGAAACGGCACGTTGATATCTCAGCGTCATTATGTCAGTGTGATGTCACGAAAGTGTTTTGTGTGCTTACGCGTTTTGGATGCAGTTATTGTTCCCGAATTTAGTGAGGCCAGCTCTATACCGCTATATTTTTTCTTCAGACAACTTTGCAGTGGGATGGTCAATATGCACCTGCAAGAAAATTTTTGGTTCCCAATAGGCCTCTTCTCCTCTCCTCTCCGGAAGGAAATGGCCTGGCTGCCTTTAAATAGGCTTTATTCCTTCGCTTTATACTCCCCTTTCCAATTCACCCAACTTAGGTCAGCAGACTGGGCATGTGCCTGGTTAAGCTCCCTGTCTTCTCTCTTGTTGTTCTCCCTTCCTTATTCCTTCGCTCCCAGTGACATCACCCAATACTCTTTCTCCAACTCAACTCCCTTTCCCAACCAGCATCGGACATTCGGAATCGTCTAAGAGCCAGGCAGTCACTCCTGGGCGTGGCTTGAAACGAATTCTTTGCCATTATGCGCGATGTGACCAAGTTTTCTTGCGGCGTCAACCCTCTGCAATAATATGAGCAGTATGGGTGCTACGTCGTGGGCGCATCGGGAAGCGTTGTCGGCGAGGTGGTTACCATTGATCCTACAGTGACCCGATAGCCATGAAAGATTGTCATGTCTTTGGTTAGTGGCGCGATGACAGCGTTCACTGATTTGAGACACCATCTGATGGTAGTTCCCGCGTCGTAGACTTTGCACACGTTGAAGGGCCGCCTAGGAGTCAAAGAATATAGCCCACATACAGGGGTATTCTCGCTTAACAAATTTATTTGCGGCTAGAAGGGCAACGAGCTTGGAGCCCGTAGATGTTGTGACGTGTGAAGGTTTGAACTTGACGTTGATTGACCGAAATGGAATCACAAAGGCGTCCGTCGAACTTCCCAAGACTGAACCGTCCGTATAAATATGAGTTCGGTTTGCTACTATATATACAAAAGGTCCAATGAGAGCTGCTTGAAGGCTGCTGATGACAAGCTACCCTTTGTGTATATCCCCGGTACTTCAAGGTGTGCAGAGTCTTTGCAGGCATCACTCCGGGCATAGCGGTATGGTTGCGGGTGAGAACATCAAGTAGATGGAATGTTGGTTAGCCGCAACCACTCTGGAGAACTTTGTCTTTATTTACAAATACTGCTGTCTCAGTTTTGAGACATTGCAGGAGTGGAATACAAATGTTCAAACAGTAAAACAAATTATCAGAATACATGACTACGCAACTCTTTTTCGAATTGCAGAGCATCGAGTCTGCGCAGAGACCCATCAAGCTCATTCCATAGATCCACGGTCCACGGAAAAAAGGAAAACTTAAAGCAGTCGAGACTAGCTCTAAAGGGCGTAATGTTTAAGGGATCAAATCGTCGGGTACGGCGCGCAGAAGCTGCAACAAAAGAAATTGGCGCTAGAACACCCAAGCCTGTGTGAACAGTCTTATGCAGGAGGATGATACGATCGCAAGTGCGCCGATGTTCTAGAGACTGCAGTGATAAAACATGCGCATGCGAAGTAGGCGAGAACCGCTGGTCATAGCGACGAAAAATAAACCTTATTGCTTTCTTCTGAACAGATTCTAACATAGCTATGTCATGTTTATGGTGAGGCGACCAAACAACCGACGCATATTCAAGTATGGGCCTGACCAAGGTCTTGTACGCTGTCAATTTGCATTCTTTTGTCGAGTTGTTTAAAGTGCGTCGGAGATACCAAAGTTTTCGAAGAGCCTTGTTGCAGATTGTTTCGACGTGCGTGCGCCATTTTAAGTTTGTTGTCAGAGTTACACCTAGGTATTTAAACTCCGTGACACGAGCTAGACTGACACCATTATTAGTGTATGCAAAACTAAGAGGCTGTTTCTTATTTGAAAAGGTCATGGCTACAGTTTTTTTGAAATTAATTGACATTTGCCAGTTTTCACTCCAATTACAAAACAATGAAAAAACACTGTTCAGGGCTTCCTGATCTTCAACACTAGAGATGGTGTTATAGATAACGCAGTCATCTGCATACATTCTTAGTTTAATTTGTGTGTCACCGATAATTTCTGCTACGTCATTTATGTAGATAATAAACAAGAGCGGCCCAAGCACCGAACCTTGGGGCACCCCTGAAGTGATTTGTACTTCAGACGATTTCACATGGTTAAACGTAACAAATTGTGTGCGTGACCGCAAGTAATCTGCTATCCAGTCAACTAGCTTATTGTCACCAAAAAATGTGCGAAGTTTAACTAAAAGTTTAGCATGGCAAACCAAGTCAAAGGCCTTTGAATAATCAATAAATATGGCGTCAATCTGTCCTCGGTCGTTAAGAGAAGAAGCGACGTCGTGCGTAAATTCAAGCAACTGTGTAACAGTAGAATAGCAAGCACGAAAACCGTGCTGTGATCGGGAAAGTATATTGTGTGCATTTAGGTATTCTACAATATATTTATGAATGATATGCTCCAAAAGTTTAGAGCTGGTAGAAAGTAAAGATATTGGCCTGTAATTTGGTATTAATTGCTTGTTTCCAGACTTAAATACAGGCACGACGTTTGCTAATTTCCACAGCTGGGGAACTGTTGCAGAGATTAATGATTTTTTAAATATTACAGTAAGATAATTAGCACACCACTCTGAATATCTTTTTAGAAAGACATTGTGAATACCGTCTGGGCCAGAGCTTTTCGTTACATCAAGATTTAATATAAGGTTATGTACTTCAGAGGAGCTTACTTCAAGATCAGGAAGAGCAGGCAGATTGCTGCATGCAGAAAACGAAGGCTTGATGCCGTTATCAGTGGAAAAAACAGATTTGAAATAATTATTAAAGGCATTTGCTATAGCTTCGGGATTTGAGCAGGATTGGTCATTAACAATAAATGATGAAGGTATAGACGATACAGGACTAATCGATCTCCAGAACCTGGATGGATTTTTTTTCATAAATCTAGCCAAAGTATTGCTGAAGTAGTAGTTTTTAGCCTCTTTCATTTTAGTGCCTAATTTACTTTTCAATGTATTAAATGAAGAAACATTGTCGTTACACCTGGAATGACGATTCTTACGTAAACGCTTTACGCGACGAGTGAGTTGAATGATTTCTCTATTATACCATGGGTGTCTTGGGTTCCGTTTAATATACTTTTGAGGCACGTACTTTGATTGGCATTCACGCACAATGTCACAAAACTTAAGGAGCAGCGTATCTACATTGCAAAATTCACTGCAATATACAAATTCATCATAAGATGAAGCTAAAGTGTCCAATACGGAAGTATCATCAGCGTTAGAAAAGTTCAAAACAGTTTTTATCTCAGGTCTTTGAGGTGGACACACTAAGTTCAAGGCAACTTCGACAGCTTTATGGTCAGATAACCCATCGATGACTTCGCATTTTACACCGTGCGATAAGAGTTGCTGGTTTACAAATACAAGGTCCAATATTGCGTCCTTGCGTGTTTCGGTATCTACAACTTGAGTTAACCCAAAAGAAACCGCCAGATCGATCAGGGAAGCGCAAAGTGTCCTGTCACGCCCTGTTGGGATAAGTAAGTTCCAGTTAACGTGCGGGAGATTGAAATCTCCAGCCAAAAGTAACCTACAATCGTACAACTTGTTACTGACAAGGTAATCATTAATAGCAGGGACAATATCATCGGAGTTAGGAGGACGGTAGAGGACACCAATAACTATTACGATACCTTTAATGTATATTTTGCACCAAATGGTTTCTGTACCCGGAAGGTCAGGTAATAAAGAAAATTCAAGATTAGATTTAATTAAAACTGCCACACCGCCTCCACGTCCGGCACGCCTGTCTTTCCGAAGAAGCGCATAACCGGCAGGCGAAATTTCGCTGTCAATAACAGTATCATTTAGCCAGGTCTCAGTAAGGCAGACAATTGATGGGCTGTGGCATTCCACTAAACAATTCAGAGCTTCAATTTTGTTTAGTATACTCCTCGCATTTAAGTTGAGGACAATTATATTCCGATCACAACGTCAATCAGCCTTCGCGAAAACAGAAGTGGATGAAGCTGAGTTTATACCAAGCGCTTGCGCAGAAGCCGATTTCGCAGAGTCGGACCCCGCTGAAAGCGAGTGCGTAGAAACCTTGATAATGGCTTTTTTATCAGTGTCCCACGTGTAACGAACACCGTCAATTGTGAGGGTGTCGTGTTTAAGCTTCACTTTCCTAGCATTCTTGCGCATATTTTGCGAATTCTGCCACAGCATTTTACGTGCCAGTCGAACCCGAGCAGAGTAGTCCTCATTTATATAAACTTTAGTTCCTTTAAGTTTTCGGGCGTTGCTCATGATGGCAATCTTTGACCTGAAGTCCATCAGTTTAATGATTACCGGCCGAGGTTTATCTCTTCTTACTGCTCCAAGCCTGTGGCAACGCTCTATGTCGTCACAATTTACACCGAGTTTAACTGATAGCAGATCCAATACAGACTCAAGCAAATGGTTAGTCGTCTCGGATGGTGTCTCATGCAAACCATGAATTATCAGGTTGTTTTTACGGAGTCTGTTTTCTAGCTCATCGTTCTGACGGTCAAGCTTACCAACTAGTTTTTGAAGCGTACCAACGGTCTGCTCCAGTTCACTTACACGTGGTATGATGTTTGACACAGACGCCGCCATTGCCTCAACATTCATTAGACGATTTTCAAACGATGCAACTGTTTCAGATAGGCTAGCTAATTCCTGGCTGATACGGGCTTGTCCAGACAGTAGTTGCGACAACATTTCATCAACTTTGGGACCGGGATTGGTCTCTATGTCGCCACAAAGTAACAGTAATGATACTCTTAAGCAATGCACCAGATGTGTCACAACGGCAGTAAAGTTCAGAGGGTCCGGTAGCAGCAGCAAACAGCGGTTATCACTTCTGCAGCATTTGTAATTGTATGTTACCTGCAAGATGAAACAGACGTGCTTGAAACGGCAGTTCGCCATGCCGCCACCGGACCCACTGAAGTGATGGTTCCACATTGCCGCTCTTATATCCTTGGGCATCCTCGCTGCCAGCGCCGCCACTGTACCATGCCGTGAACAGTACAGATGGTTGATCGAAATCACGTCAACAGGCGGAAAATCCTGCACACGATCAGCAGCAGCAGATTCCCGCCCCGTCGAAGATTGCACATGGCCGTCAGTACGATCGCCGCTGAATCGTGGTAGGAGCCTGCGCAGTGTGTCGCTTGAAGGGCCATGCATCAGAACATCCGGACAGCCGGCGATAACGGCAATCTGCAAGATGAAACAGACGTGCTTGAAACGGCAGTTCGCCATGCCGCCACCGGACCCACTGAAGTGATGGTTCCAGATTGCCGCTCTTATATCCTTGGGCATCCTCGCTGCCAGCGCCGCCACTGTACCATGCCGTGAACAGTACAGATGGTTGATCGAAATCACGTCAACAGGCGGAAAATCCTGCACACGATCAGCAGCAGCAGATTCCCGCCCCGTCGAAGATTGCACATGGCCGTCAGTACGATCGCCGCTGAATCGTGGTAGGAGCCTGCGCAGTGTGTCGCTTGAAGGGCCATGCATCAGAACATCCGGACAGCCGGCGATAACGGCAATCTGCAAGATGAAACAGACGTGCTTGAAACGGCAGTTCGCCATGCCGCCACCGGACCCACTCAGTCTTCGGTCTTTCTAGTGGCGGGCTAGCAAGGTGGTGGTTAGGCAGCCTATATATATGGCGAATATGTGCCCGGTGTGTGTCGACAGTTATGTACGTCGTAATCGGGTAGTCTTTGGCAATGGCAATTGTTGCGACCGTGTTGACAAACCTAGGTAATCGCAAGTATGCTCAAAGAACTTGGCTTTGAATGCTTTGCAGGACCCGGGTGTTAGTTTTCCCGGCATTGGAAAGCACAGATATGCTATGTCACAAATACCCTAGAAGGAGCGTTCTGTACAGCTCAAGCATGCTGAGACAGATGTGCCCCACGTTTTACTGGCGAGAAATTTTCTTACGTGGGCGATAAAGGTGAGCCTCTTCTTGAAGTGTGAGATGTGAGCAGTCCACGAAAGATCTCTGTCAATAATGATGCCAAAGAATTGATGACATCTTGTTTACGGAATTCTGACGTTCTCGATGGAAACGGGATACCAGAACATCGGCTTGCAGGAGTAAGGAACTAGTGCACATTTTTCGGGAGAAATTCTCAGCCCTCAAGCACGGAGGTACTTCGACGTTGTTGTCCCTGATTTTTGAAGCCTTGCCCGTACCTGGGCTCGTCTCACTGCCAAAGCCCAGATGCAGATGTCATCGGCGTATATAGAAAGGTTGACTGATCGAAGGATAACCCGGGCAAGGCCAATAATCGTCAGGTCAAACAAAGTAGGACTGAGAACCCCACCCTGTGGGACGCCACGAGAGGTCTCATGGTCCATGTGCAGCCTTCTGCAGTATGCACGAAGAAGCACCTGTTGAATAGGTAGCTCCGAATCCATTGAAGCATTTCTGCACCAATTTCGATATTTTCGAAGGCATCGAGAATGGCGTCAGGAGTTACGTTGCCGCAGGCCCCTTTTATTTCGAGGAACATAGCAATGGATATGCGCTTGAGAGATTTTTGTTATTACACAGAGGTCACAAGGTTGATAACATTTTTTATAGAACAGCCTCGCCGAAAAGCAGCCGTAGCCTATGGATATATATTGCAGCGCTCTAGGTACCATTCGAGGCGTGTGAGGACTATTCTTTCCCCACGCAGCTGGACAGCTCACTAGGTCGGTATGATGCGAGATGAAGCGTCGATTTTCCAGGCTTGAGAATCGGTACCAAGCGACAGGATTTCCACCTATCGGGAACTACGCCATCAGTCCATGACCGGTTGCAGCAGTCCAGTAGCAAGCCTCGGCCCCGCCCTCCAAGATGGCATAAAGCAGCACACGTATTGCCTTCCAGCCCAGGTCACAACGAACGCGTGCAGGTGGCTAGGGCCACGTCCGGTTCCTTGAGTGAGGAAAGGACATTCAGTTCAGACAGACGCGCTGCAGGAGCATCGCCGAGAACCTCGTCACTCATGGTGATCGCAATCCTCACGTAGAAATCTTCGGCGATGTCAGCTTTCCGGTGGCCTTGTTGGAGAGCCAGTGTGCTGAAGATATGTCGTTGTTGGGGAGTCGAGCTACTGTCATGCACCGTTCGCCATATAAGGGACATCGGTTTGCGAGGATCGAGTGATTCGCAAAATTTCTTCCACCGTTGGCCCTTCAGCATGTCCATCCGACGTTGGATATTGTTTTGTAGACATCGAGCAACTCTGAGGTCATAAATAGAATTACCTCCTCTTAACCTGTCTCTGAATCGGTCGTAATCGCTCAATTTCCACATCAAACTCTGTGCGCTTTGATGTGTGTTGCGTAAGGTGCTCTTAACCACTTCCATTATATTTTCAATTACCTCCTCCAGGCCGCACGCGACACCTTCGCATGCCTCGTCCTCCTTCTTCATTGTTCAATTAACTTGTTTCTGAACTGAAGAAGAGGGATTTGCGAAACCTGTGACCTTCAAATGCATTGAAATATGGAAAGAGGTGAGAACATAGCTTTCTTGCCATAGGCCTGGGAAGCCACTCTCGAACTGTCCATTTTGGCCTCCGTTGATTGGTCGGTGCTTCACAAACCACGCGTCTTCTGATTCTGATTTTTTATCTGTGATCTCAATTAAGCGTGACGGAACGTGCCTTATTGTGGAAAACGCAGCCTCCCGATATCCGCTCTTCGCGGCCACGCGAACATCGGAGGCCATTCATTACCTCGGAATTCGGTTTGACGTTGTCTTCTGAGCGATTACGTCATGGCTTGCGGCTTCCGAGGTGAACGTGCTCTAAAGCTAGACAGTTTTAGGCTAGCTCGCACGTATACTTCCCCTCTTAAGGCTGATCTCTGAGATCAAATTCAAGTTGCTCCACCTCCTCCGCTGGGACAACAGGGGCGAATCATGTGCTTGACCACATTGGCGGCAGACGCTTGTAGGTTGCAAGCCAGTAATGTTGACGTGGCTGGCGGGATGAAGAAATACGCAGTGCAAGTTTTATTCACCTGAAGAGAAACGAGAAAAAAATGGCAGTGGCTTAGCTCAGCTATGCCAGGATATACGTAGCGTTATCAAAGGTTCAGCTGATTATTCTTAGCTTTCCAGAAATCGTGCTTACAGCTGTTCCAATGACACACACACGGTATACGTAATATGTGGCACATGTATATTCATTTTGCCGGGCAACTACTTCGGGATCCGATGAGTTAAGCTTCTCCGTTCTATTGCACCGTTGAGCAGCATTTGCACTCTCCTTCTTCATGGCTATACCACCGTGGTAAACGCCAGGCAGAGGCGCTATCAAGCGGCTCCAGCGCAGTGTCAGATGGCGACTGTCAGAGCGCAGTGTCAGAGGCGCGCGCGGTGAAGGCGCGCGCGGTGGCGTCCTTATGTCTACCAAGGCTATGACGGCACTCCTCTGGAAAGCGCACACCGGCGGCGGCGAGTCGCGCGCGGCCGCGGCCGAGTGCGAGGGAGGTGCCAGCTCCGGTGCGTGACACCACTGATCGTCTGCGCAGCGCATCGAATTGCGCGCACAGCGGTATCAAGCCGCGCGTGGCGGCGACGGAGTATCAATGCGCATGCGCAGACCAGTGCCACGCAATATTGGCTCAGCGAGGCCAGTGTAGCTAATGCTACAAAACTAAATAGGGTAAGGGCAACAGACATGCATGGACAGCTGTAAATAAACGTGCAGTCTCTTCACTGCCTCCATTTATTTCTGTCACTTTTGAAAGCAATCTTTGAACCTCAGGGTTGACTGTTTTTTTTTTCCTGTGTTAAATAAATGCAAAAGAAGAAACGTTCAAGCATTACTGACGAAGATTCGTGTATGCGAATTTCCCTTTTTCCGTGCGGTTCAATGCAACGCTTGCAGCGTGCAGCCGCTGTATAAAGGAAACAGTACAATCCTGACTCGGGGGAATATTTGCTTGCGTGTGCACCGAGACTAAATTAATCAGGAGTCTGACTAATGAAGCAGAGAAAGTAAATAAAACTACCTTGGTAACGCCGTATATCATGTTCCATACGCAGCTGCCACTTGGTCCCTTTTATTTTATCGTTACTTTGTTTGTATTAGTTGGAACTCGGAATAAACAGCGCGGTCTGTTTCCGCAGAAATGTGCTGCACGGCTGTTGGCCGTGAGGCCAAGCCGGCGGGACTTGCCACACTTATAACGAGTTCATCAGTTACGGCACATACAAACAAACAAAAAAGAAAACTTAAACATTTCAGGTATACATAGACTGTCCCTGTTTGTTTGTTGTAAAGTGTGAATCGGTTTTGGTGGGAAGCCACTTTCGATTCGCGGCTTAATCAATTTCGACCGATTTTCCTTATGTTACGTGCACAATTGCGTTAACACTCCAGACGATCGTTGACCGCCGCTGTATCTTGTGTAAAGTGCAAGTGAGTAAAGTGAGCCAACAATGATACATGCATGTTGTTCCACAAAGACACGCGCTGTCTGTTCGCGTAGTTGTCCAATGCAAAGATCATGCTATATACTCGTGCGCAACTTCAAATTATTGGCTAAAGGTTTTGTATTAAAAAAAAGTCATTCGCAACATTACATCTAGCTGCATGCACGTTTACTTGTGAACGCGTTCCTTTGAAATCGATTAGCAATATCAAATCCGTCAATAGTGACCCGTCTTTGTCTGTCGCATTGTCTGTTTGTTTGCTTGTTTGTTTGTTCTTCAGCCTGGTTCATACAGCTTCGTCTGAAGTAGCACGCCTGCACAGAATATACACATAAACAACAAGACACCACGAGGCATGTGACCTTCTGCGTACAAAATGCATAGTTAAATTTTTTTTAACTTTGTAAAGATAGTTGAAACATTTAAAAGCTGGGCGCATTGAACTAATACATAAGCTTTCAACGGCTCGATGATGCTGTAGCTTTAAATATATGTTTTGCACCTGCAGCGGACACTGAACCTAATGCTTGCACGCACCTTAAAGAAAAAAGAAAGCACTCCTGCGTTTCTCAACTGCGTCGCGCAGGCTTAACCGCTGAGAAGGTGCTACTCGGCTTTTCAAGAAAAAAAAAAGGAATGCTTTCAACGCTCTGTCAACCAGTTGTTGTTTACACGAGTGTGCACCTCCTCGCGAGGTTATAGGTGCCGCTTCAGACGACTCGCCTTGGAGAGGCCAAGGAACTGCGCAGTGAAGTGGAGTTGTTGGCCCTTCCAGGACGCAGGTCGCACTTTTGTTTTCCACTACTTAACTGCTCCCTGGGCCCGCACGATTTTAGAGTGATGGGCGAGGGCGCGGAGTCAGCTCCTCTAGTTTTCTGCACCTCCTGAGCGTTCGGTGCAGTGACGCGCAACTCAACGGCAGACATCAAGAGCTAAACGAAGTAGAACACGCATACGCACAAAGAAAGCACCTGGCCTCACAAAAGCCAAGTGATAGAGAAAAACACTCTTCAGTGTGGTGATATCTGTTTAAAGCATTTCCCTCTTTTTATTATTCTTTCTGTCGAAAGAAAACATACGAAGATCTGACTTGTTATCTTGAAGCCACGCATGATCAAGCATGGCGCAAGAATAAGCGCGAACTCCTGCTCTTCAGCGCAGAAGAGCATGAAAGAAAGAGCTGCGCATTGCACGATTCGCAAAGTTCAAGTACATACTGGTGGAGCTTTCTCGATCAGCTGAAGTAAGCGCAATGCGGAGTCCACAAAACGAACTGCAGCTGTGCACCACGTTGCTAACTCATGTTATTGTACTGTACCACCGCTCTTCTTACAAACTTGCATAAGCCGCTTCTTTGATCTTTGAGAACAAAACGGGACTTCGCAAGCACTTTTCACTGTATAGACACTGCAGGTGCAACGGGGTTACTGTCTTCCTACTCGCTATGTTGTCCCCTTTACCCCCTTTTTTGCTTCGTTTTTTTTGCGTACTCGTCGAAGCGAATAGGCTATAACCAATAGAACGGCACTGGTTTTTTTTAATAATTTGCCCTGAATTATATCTATAGTCTCTTTGTTACGGTTGTAGATGAAGCTGAGGAAGATAACATCGTAGACGGTCCATTTATAGTACTTTGTACTTCGTTGTTGGAAACTGCTAAGCTACGTGAATTATGTTTGCGTGGCAAGACACAGAATGTTCAAGTATGTGTGCTTAGAAAAAGAGCGAGTGACTAGGGTAGTTTCTTTCTACCTTACTGGAGGTGTCACCCTAGAACACAACCTGCCGACATTGCTTCTTTGCTCTTCATTGCTCTGTAGCCGAAAACTGGCCTGTTCAAAGGAACCCAGGTATGCAATCTGGTTTTCGGCACACACAGACGCAGCCACCTCCGAGCGAAACTTTTCATGTTGTGTCGCTGGGACAAACCTACGGCGCAGCGTCGGGAGATGCGATTGCTGAAAACGAAGAGCTAATAAAATACGGACTGACCAGCTATGCAAAACACACAAAGCATTATCAAGACTTGAAGTGCACTTTTTCTCGGCATTGCCCAAAAATAGATAGAAAACTGGCCACAAAGTGGCGCTAATAGCAAAACAATTAATTTTAATCCCGGCCCTGTTCAGCTACGCAGCCATATTCTTAGAATTATATCCAGAATGGATATGTCAAGTGTGTAATTTGGAAGAAGCCCCCTGAATTCACACATTATATTAATGTGTCCCGATCGGACTCCCCAGAACTTCTCTGGTAGGCATGGCCCAACACGCTTCTTAGCTGTGATCTACCTGGGCAAGGGCCGGAAGGAACACGAGGTCCTCCATCTGAGCGTTGTGGCCCGGACTATAAACTAGCTGTATCTCTAAACAATGTTATTTCATTCATTAATTCCACAGAAGGAACGGCTATCGCTAGCAGTTTAGTTTAATTAAAGAAATACTTTTTGCAACGACTGTCTTCTTCCTACCAACAGATTTTTCATAAGTAAATGCTATATTGCTTTTGTGGGTTGTACGGAAATTCGCGATTGTTTTTCAGTGTTACCTCTTGCTCTTTTTTCTATTAATCATACAAGTAATTTTTCCTTTTTGATCATTTCCCCCTGCTCATTTGGTTTTTTAACCGAATGTACAGTAACCACTGAATGATGAATATCTTCTTTCCCGTTCGGCACCACGCACGGGTAAAATCTTGTGGCTACACCTGAGCCGCTACCCACTAAGCGGTATTGTGATGCGCTTGATTACATTTCAATATGTGAGATGGTAATTGTAATTGCTCGCAGTTTCCTTTGTTGTTCGACGCTTCGTGCGCCGCGCGAATCCAGGCTCCAAGATACGCCTTTAAACCGTATGGATTAGAGAGCCCTTTTCAATGCATCGGCTATGATTGGCCCTATGTTTTCGAAAAAGCTGGTCATATCTACATTCAACGCATGTCTCTCTCTCTCTCTTTTTTTAATGCGAAGCGCGACTTCGTCTTGCATGCACTTTGAACGTATCTATCTTCCGCCCCCCTTGTATCATGCAGTATCATGCAGGAGGGTGTATGATACTAATGATCAGTGCGAAAAGATTGATTGATTGATTTGTGGGGTTTAACGTCCCAAAACCACCATATGATTATGAGAGACGCCGTAGTGGAGGGCTCCGGAAATTTTGACCACCTGGGGTTCTTTAACGTGTACCCAAATCTGAGCACACGGGCCTACACAATTTCCGCCTCCATCGGAAATGCAGCCGCCGCAGCCGAGATTTGAACCCGCGACCTACGTCAGTGCGAAAAGAACAAGAGAAAAAAAGAAGAGAACTGATCATGACAAGCGCTGATTTTTTCGCCAACTGGAACATTTATTGGAACACCACACAGGATCATTTTTTCATCATTATTATCATGCACCCATCACAACTACCCCATCTTAACCACTATTGCGCCCTTCTGCACCTTCCTTGTATCAAGTGGAGAAGGCCGTCAGTGAGGGCGCCCATCCCGCAGGCTGCTTTGTAGAGCAGCATGGTAGGAGATATTAGCGAAACGGTGAAGAAATGAAGCAGTAATCACAATGAGGACGCGTTGGGCCGCCCATAATGCTGACTCTGCGCCATTATCTCTATTGGTCTGCACGAACAGGCGCCGTTTGATTATCCGAGTCACTACTGTTACCATCTTCACGCATATACGTGAAGAATTGAGGTCTGTCGTTTTTTTTTTTATATTGGCATATATTCATGGTTCACTTTGCTTATTGAACAGCAACGTAATATGCGGAGGCTTGCCAAACGCGGATGTTTCCAAAATACCAAATACTTTTGGGAACTATATGCTAGCGTACTGCCTGTAACGGGCAGTACATGTGTACTAGCAGCGCGTTTAGTAATTCTTACGACTCCACCAGTTCGGTATCTGCACTCTCTTTTATGATCAATAAATAATATCCCACATTGCTAGAAGCTGAAGATGGAATCGGTCAATCTACGAGCATGCTATCCGGCAACTGGTGCGAATGTCTATACATAGCATCTTACGGAGACTTTTATAAGTGGCCGCCATGAAGCACTGCATGTTGCGTGAACCATAATTCTGCAAATTGCTTTTACACAAACGCTTCGCATTTACCTCGAAAGAGCGCTAGCACGATTGCCATAAAACTGAAATTATATCAAGTGAGGCGTGGCAGTGACCATGCATGAAAATTCGTATGCTTAGTCTCCAGTACTAGCAGATTACATTTCCGTAGCCTTTGCCTCGCTGCCGCATAGCAAAATTCCATATAAATTACACTGTGCTATGTTTACGTTGGTCCCCATCATTTGGAGTCCGGAAGCTTTTGCACCGGATGGCCTTATCAACCTCATACCACATCGACCACTGCGATAGTGGTGTAGATTTTGATACGTTTTGAACAGCGAGCATACATATGCGAGTTACCTCGATAGTGGGCCCAGTTTGGAATGGGCAAAGCATACCGTTCGCTTTGCAAATGGGCACTGCATGCAAACCATTCGTGAGCGATGTATGCTTTGCGAATACCCACATCGCCAGACACACTTAGGCTCAGAGGTCCGTAAGCCGAAGAAGGAACAATAGTTCTTTGGTATACTGATGCGGTAGTGGATGTCGTTTATGTATTCAGCTGGATTTGGATCGATCATTTATTTAAAGTTAACGAGAAGTTTATTATACCCGTCTCACCTGTCTTCCTTTCCCATTCCGGTAAATTGTAATTTATCGCTGCCAGTGGTTCCGCGAAAGCGATATTGTTTCTCTCTTCAGGGTTCTTAAAGGGACACTAAAGGCAACTGCTAAGTTGACCTTGATTGTTTAAATAGCGATCCGGAAACATCGTAGTGTTACTTTTGTGCCAAAAAAGGACTCGTTTCGAAATAAAATCACGCTTTAGTGGTCCGCATCGAATTAGCGCACTTTAAATTACCCGCCTCAAGAAGTGCGCACCGACTTACGTCACGGTTGTCGTGCACAACGTTGCCCGGCTTTACTGCGAGGTCGAACGAATGAAAACTGCGGGAGCCATAGCAGCAACAACGGTCATTGATCGATTGCCTGTCATTGGCTCCAAGATGGCAGACGTGTTTTGGTTCAACTGCACCCCACTAGATGGCATGACCTGCCAGTTTAACCATGCGAAAATTGAATGTTTGAATCACTCGCGCCATTCCCCATAGTAACATCTGGTGTTTTTTTTTTTTTATGGATCAAACAGAAACGAACCAGCAGCATTTTATTGGGTCTCTTGATGCCCGGAAGGCTTTTTATTTAGTGCATTTAGATCAAGTACTAGTGATCAAATGTAGGTGGTTCATCTGACGTCGTCGGTGTCATTTTAAAAATCTCCTACTGCGGCGTATGGGTTCTTGCACATTTACCTTAATTTCTCTGTAAGTAGGGCACTGCTGTTGATAATATTGTTACGGGGAAGATTTATTCACCGACAGCGGGTCTTACTAATGGTCTTACAACTAATGTCGTTGTTTTAGATGTTGTCATACATTAAGCTTTCGCTCTGATGTAAATTGTTATTTGACTTTAGCGTCCCTTTATTGATTTTTTACTCGAACCAATCAACAATGAAAATGTGAACCCCGCAAGATGTCGGTACTCAGTATTAATGGTTCTCGATATTGCGTACACCTTCTCAAAGCGACAGCTGTGATGTGCCAGTTGAAAGAAAGAGAGAAAAAGAGAAAGAAAGAGAGAAAGAGAGAAAGACAGAAATGGAGAAAGAGAGAAAGAAAGAGAGAAAGAAAGAGAGAAAGGAAATCTCAACCAGAGTAGTGTCCAGCTGGCTGCATTAGGTGGGAGAGTGTGAAAATAAAATAGAAAGTTGTAAGAAAAAGAGAGGAAGGAAGCAGAAGGAGGAAAAAAAGGAAGCAAGTGGTGATTGCGCTGACTCGTGTAGGGAGAGAGAAAGATATAGCTTTAAGGCGTAAAGGCTGACAGAAAGCGAGAGAACATTTAATTTTTTTAATGTAAAAGAAGCATGTGAGAGGGAGCATGAGTGATCCCGGCAACCACACGTATACGGGCCCGTCGACACAAAGCCGGGTGGGCCCCATCATTCAGGACATTGTCTCACCACTCTTGGGTGTGGAGGGACGGCAGGGAAAAAGTAACAATTTTGCAGCACCCTTCACCATCACATGGAACGTCGTTGGGAACGTGGCCCAGCCCGGTTGAGAGTGAGAGAAAAGATATAGAGGAAAGGTAGGGCGGTAAACTAGCTCGGGCAACAGTCTGCGTTAATTGTCTGCATGTTAGCCAGAAGAGGAATATCCAGTCCGCTACCCTGCTCTGGGAAAGCAAAAACTGAAAGCCAAAGGCACAAGTACGTACCCATCCCTCGTCAGCCCACAGTATAGCGAAGACACTTTCGCGATTCTCGTAAAGGAAGAGTACCATAAAAGGAGCCCGTTCAAGAGAGCATTTCATTTGCCATTCCAGCATTATAGGATATAAAGGGATCTCTCGAATGTGTCTCGCATGTGTCAAAGCAGTTTCTTTTTCAGCTGTTTATTTTGTCGAGTTCACTCGAACGAAAATCCATTTTTAAATCGCGAGCCTACAGTTAGTCCCTTTCAGCCACAGACGCAACCATGTCACCTTGAACAACAACGGGAGAAGCGGGCTGCAATCTTTGATCGTAACGCAGCCACGCATGAAGTCGGCTACATATCATCGTGCACGTCTCCCTTTTCTGCAGAATTTTTTTTCGGGACTTATGTTCGATGAGAACCCTGGATAAGTGAGAAAGAAAGAATAGTAAAAGAAAGAAAGAAGAAAAAATGAAGAAAGTAAAAGGAAACAAATAAATAAAGAAAGAAGGCAACAAGTAAAGAAGAAAAGAAAGAAGGAAAGAAAGAAATCACTAAGGAAAGGGAGAAGGAAAGAAATAAAGAAGGAAAGAAAGAAAGAGATCACTAAGGAAAGAGAGAAGGAAATAAATAAAGAAGGAAGGAAACAAATAAAGAAGGAAAGAACACACAACGCCCCCAGGCCGAAGACAAAGGCAGCGACCAAAGTGTAAGCAGCTCGAAGGCGCGATATTGCTTTGCTGAACCGCGGCCTTTATTTATGTTCTACGTGAAGTTACCAGTGAATATTTATTAGGGTGACGGTAGATCGCGGCTTCACTATATTGTCTCGCCAGTGGATTTTGTTTCGCGACTTCGAAATTTGCGTGCCAACGGCCATTGTCGCGCTTTCCCTCCGAAGGAAACGTGAGCCATATGTAGCTCTAACGTCGTTCGGTATACTTACGACATCGCTGCAGGGAATTCTCGTGTTATGCCCGAGCCAACTTCAATTCATCCTCGCTTTGCTGCTGTATTGTTGTCGATATTTAAAAAAAATAAAAGCGTGACACAATATTTGCTGATTTTGCTGACATACGAGATTCTCCTGTGCTGTTTTGCACACGAAGACTATCAAGGGAAATATTATGATGATAATATATGGGGTTTAACGTCCCAAAACCACCATATGATTATGAGAGACGCCGTAGTTATAGGGCACCGGAAATTTCGACCACCTGGGGTTCTTTAACGTGCACTCAAATCTGAGTACACGGGCCTACAACATTTCCGCCTCCGTCGGAAATGCAGCCGCCGCAGCCGGGATTCGAACCCTCGACCTGCGCGGGTCAGCAGCATAGTACCGTAGCCACTAGACCACCACGGCGGGGCCTCAAAGGAAATAGAAACGAGGATGAGGTTCAGACGTCATCAAACAGAAATCTTTGTCAGATATGTTACGCGTGGGTAAAACAACATAAAGTGTTTACAGCAGAATGGGCCCGCAACTAATAACGTGCTTCATAGATACAGTGGTCGTAACTCCATCTCTGGCATTAGCCGCTGCTTTTATGTTCAACTAAATTTTCCCAGCCTTGCCCAGTGCCTTCTTTAAAGTGCACAGATGTCGCCATCATCACGACTTCTCGTCTATAGAGGATCGCACAGTGCGTGGTATGTGCAGTGGTAGTGTTAATTTTCATAAAGGTGGTATTCTATAGAGAGTTAATATCAGTATAAGGCACCACTCTGCACGCTGTTGTTGCTTTATTTTTTTTATTTGCTTGTCCGTGGGGTTGAAGCTTTTTCTCTATTATCCCGTTCGTTGGTTTGCTTTGTATATCTTAAATTATTCGCTATAAATCATGAAAGAGAAAAGTTTAGGTCGAAGATGAAACTACATGTTTATTCGGGCCGAACTTGTGGCCACGCAAAAGGAAAGTCGGATTACAGCAAGACATCGGCACTGATAACGGTGATCAGAGCATCGGCCGTCGATTAACTGACAAGCGGCGAAGCGCGTCGGCATTTATACACTTGCCATCGAATATTCTAGCATTATCACTAGCGGTGACGTAGGTTTCAGAATAATCTGTAATGTTCACGAGGTAGGTGTAATCGCAACAAAATGATCTACTGCCGTCCTGAAGCCTCTCAAAACGTGTAGGCGCGGCTTGCGTTGAGAATTACCGACAGTGAAACGCGGCGTTAACAAAAGATGAGGCCAGAGTGTGACATTGCCCACCTCTCAAAAAGGCATCGTCTCGATGCTTTAGGGAAAAAAACGAAAATACAATAATAAAGAACATAAGCAATAAACACAAGCAATAAAGCAGAGCAACAGCAACAAAATACAGTCCTCAGGTTCGCGCACGAAATGGTTTGAGGCGCACGACATAGGCTGTATTCTGTTGTAGTTACTGTGCTTTATTGCTTGTACTTATTGCTTATTTTCTTTATTATTCTATTTTCTTCTTTTTTTTAAACATTGGTACAATTCGTTTTTCAGAGGGCGGCAATGCCACATTCTCGCGTCATCTTTTGTTATCACCCGGCTTCACTGTCGCTAATTTTCAGCGCTAGCCGCGCCTATACACGTTTTGAAAGGCTTCGGTAGGGAAGTAGATTATTTTGTTGGGATTACGCCCACTTACAAAGTTAGGAATGTGTGGAACATGACAAATTATGGTTCATTATTTGCTGTGCGTTACCAACCCGATATAATATTGGGGATTTGTGTACGACAATGCTCTTGCTGTACAAGCGCTCCCTGCTCCTTTTCTTAATGTGCAGCGTTGCAAATCCGCACTCACTTCAATACGACACATGATTGATATGTGGGGTTTAACGTCCCAAAACCACTTCATGATTATGAGAGACGCCGTAGTGGAGGGCTCCGGAAATTTCGACCGCCTGGGGTTCTTTAACGTGCACCCAAATCTGAGCACACGGGCCTACAACATTTCCGCCTCCATCGGAAATGCAGCCGCCGCAGCCGGGATTCGAACCCGCGCCATGCGGGTCAGCAGCCGAGTGCCTTAGCCACTAGACCACCGCGGCGGGGCACGACACACATTTTACTTACGCTTTATACACATTGTCGCATTCTGTATATGTAGTTAATTTTTCGTTTGCACGTGAGAATAAGAGGCACGCAGGTATCGGTGCCAATGATATATGTGTTTCCGGACTATATTGCTCACCTCGTTGTGCGGTGTTCATGCGTACGTCTCAAGACGAGCATCATGACCTTAGCAATAAAAAGAGGCAACAAAAAAGGATGCTCTTTCTTTTTGCAGTCACGCACAACTAATCTTGGCCGCGTAGTGTAACATCGTGTACTGTAACTCCATTTAATAATTGCCGGATGCGTAGCTAGACGCGTAGCTCAGTTTCGAGCACTGCCTTGGAAAAAAAAAAGTAAACGGGAACTCGTCTGATATATACTACATAGCTGTGTGGTGATTAAAAATAAAATTGGAGCGATGACGCCTTGACGAGACCTCTCATAAAATACACTAATGCAAAATTTTCAGCTATTACGTTGGGTAATGAATCTGTAATACTACACACACTACAGACCCTATGAAACGGAACAGAAGAGCCACTATACTAGTGGTTGTCCTATTTCGTTTTGCACATTTCACAGTGTGCATTTGTGTATTCGCTATAATGTTATAGATTATCGAGTCAATATACCAACTAGCCCACCTAATTAGTGAATGAATGTGGGGTCGCCTGTTCAAGTGGAGAACCACACAGCGTGGAAGTGTGATGCGGGAATGATTTCCAGCATGAAGTCTTGCGCAAAAGTGCGAGTGATTTTCGAAAATTGCGCCTTTCTCATCCATGCAGGAACGGGCACATTCGGCCGTGTCTGTCTGTGCCGAGACCGGAGCGGGGCCTTCCACGCCATGAAGATCATGGAGATCTCCGACATCTTCCGGCTGAAGCAGGTCGAGCACGTCAAGAACGAGAAGGCCATCCTGCTACAAGTGCAACACCCGTTCATCATCCGCATGTAAGTTGAGAATGGGGACCGTTCTTACTTCCTGACCACAGAGGGGGCGCTCACCTCTTCTGGAGTATGTCAGAAGCGAGCGCGCGGTTGTTCGGTCGGTGAACTCGGATTGAGCCACGAGTCTGAGTGAGCTCGGGTGGAAGAAAATTTTCCCCAGTCTGAGTTCAGCCCTGAAAACTTTTTGTGAGTCTGGGTTCAAGTGAGCCCTAAGCGCAAGATATAATTTTTGAGTGAACGAGTTGGACTTTCTTTTGACGACCTACTGATCTTCAGCATTGCTAGAGTGAACTAGAACAGGGGAGTGCCCGGACCGAGCTTCGCAAAGTGAATCAGCTCGCGACGCTGCGCTCGTTAGTCGGCAATCTATCGTCATTTTAAAGGTTGGGCGCGGCTCTGCCAAAGTGGTTCAGGGGTAGAATGCGCACTTCCCACTCGAGAGGCCCGAGTTTGAATCGCAGCTGTGAAGATTTAGTTTTACAAGGGAAGCTCCTTATGCCGTGGGTCATGCGTCCGCGATGTATGTAGTAGTAGCTGTCGTCGTAGTATAGTAGGTAGCCACCTCTCGTTTAGGCCTTGGAATGTCCGCTGGATACCGGTACTTCTATATATGATGGATATATGATGAAAAGATGTGAAATGACGGTACATGGAGTGTTCACTAGATCGACGGACGGACGGACGGACGGACGGACGGACGGACGAGCGGATAAGCGCACGGACGAACGCACGGACACATGCACAGACGAACGCACGGGTAGACGTACGCATGGATGGATGGACGCACGGGTAGACGTACGCATGGATGGATGGACGCACGGGTAGACGTACGCATGGATGGATGGACGCACGGGTAGACGTACGCATGGATGGATGGACGCGCGGATGGACGTACGCATGGATGGATGGACGCACGGATGGACGCATGGACAGATGGATGGACGCACGGATGGACGTGTGGACAGATGGATGGACGCACATATGGACGTGTGGACAGATGGACGGACGCACGGATGGACGTATGGATGGTAGGACGGACGCACGGATGGACGTATGGATGGTAGGACGGACGCACGGATGGACGTGTGGACAGATGGATGGACGCGCGGATGGACGTACGCATGGATGGATGGACGCACGGTAGACGTACGCATGGATGGATGGACGCACATATGGACGTGTGGACAGATGGATGGACGCAAAAATGAACGTATGGACAGATGGTCGGACGCACGGATGGACGTGTGGACAGATGGACGGACGCACGGATGGACGTGTGGACAGATGGACGGACGCACGGATGGACGCATGGACAGATGGATGGACGCACGGATGGACGCATGGACAGATGGATGGACGCACGGATGGACGTGTGGACGGACGCACGGGTGGACGTATGGGTGGATGGATGGACGCACGGGTAGACGTACGCATGGATGGATGGACGCACGGGTAGACGTACGCATGGATGGATGGACGCACGGGTAGACGTACGCATGGATGGATGGACGCACGGGTAGACGTACGCATGGATGGATGGACGCGCGGATGGACGTACGCATGGATGGATGGACGCGCGGATGGACGTGTGGACAGATGGATGGACGCGCGGATGGACGTGTGGACAGATGGATGGACGCGCGGATGGACGTGTGGACAGATGGATGGACGCACATATGGACGTGTGGACAGATGGACGGACGCACGGATGGACGTATGGATGGTAGGACGGACGCACGGATGGACGTGTGGACGGACGCACGGGTGGACGTATGGGTGGATGGATGGACGCACGGATGGACGTGTGGACAGATGGACGGACGCACGGATGGACAGATGGACGGACGCACGGATGGACAGATGGACGGACGCACGGATGGACGTATGGACAGATGGTCGGACGCACGGATGGACGCATGGACAGATGGATGGACGCAAAAATGAACGTATGGACAGATGGACGGATGGATGGACGATTAGGGAATGGTTATTCTGGTATATCATGTTGTTGATGATGTCAGGGGGCGGTTTGGAATGACGTACATGCGTGTTATGCATTTATTAGTGTTCGCTTCGAAATCAAATTTTCAGTTGCTATGCGCTCGTCTGTTTCCTCTCTGAGTGTGTGTATTTTTTAGCGCTTGTTTCCTTATGAGAACGTAAAGTACGGCTCCGAGATTTTCGCAAATGCGATAATCATCACTGGTCATACTTCCAGTTTTCGTTGAATGCCGTGCGGCGGCGCTGCAAATAATGACGCTCACTGTCCAATTTCTTTTCTGTGCTACTTTACATATAAAGTTACTTTTTGCAGTGTTATGTCCCAACTGTTTTTAAGAAACAAAAAAAAAACGATACAACTAAAACAAGTTACGACAAAAAAATTTCAAGATCGAAATTGCAGATCGAAATTGTTGGTGCCGTTGCGTTTACTGTGGTGACAGTTGCAATACGCATTTCTCGGTTGATTAAGGACTTATGGCAATGAAGGACCAGAACCTAATTGATCACGAGGTGCTCAAATTTTGTTTTTTATATTCAAGCTCTTCTTGTTATGGTAAACTTCTTCTGAAAGTCAGTGCTGTGACGCGTGTCCCCTTGTTTTCTTCGTGCGTGTTCGCGCTGTCGCCACAATGATTCACGCTACGTTAATACGTTTATATACATGAAAATACGTCAAAGCCACACTAGGAGGCATGGTGATTATAGTTTATTTAACTGCTGCTTACAGCTCCGCAGTTTTGTTTTGTTCTGATTGGCTTATTGATTTGAGGCAGATATTTATCGGCTGCTACATTGCTATGCAGCTATATACAAAAAAAAGAGCAGAAAAGGAATGTGGTTATCCAAAAAACAAAGTTAACAAGTAAAGAAAAAGCTTATAGCCAATTGAAACTTCAAAAAAGAAAGTAACAGGCGCAGTTCACATTTCCATGAACCGTTCACGCGCACAGATTTTTGTCCAAGTTTACTGTATGGACATCATCAGTGGTGAACACCTCGTTCTTTATCTTTGCGGGGCGGGCAGGTTCTGGACTCACCACGATGCGACGAGCCTGTACATGCTGTTCGAGTACGTCTCCGGAGGCGAGTTGTTCACGTACCTGCGCAACGCTGGTCGCTTCACGTCGGCCACGGGCGCCTTCTACGCGGCTGAGATCGTGCTCGCCCTGGAGTACCTGCACCGGTTGCACATCGTGTACCGGGACCTCAAGCCCGAGAACCTCCTGCTGGACAAAGAAGGGCACCTCAAGATCACCGACTTTGGATTCGCCAAGAAGCTGCATGACAGGTCTTAGTCACTTCTCTCTTCTTTTAATTGACCAAAATAGATACTCCTATCGAAATGCCGACCAGCCTGCTGGAGTCCCTTATTCCTGCTCATACAACCTCAATCTGATAGTTTTTTTTTCTTTCTTTTATCTTCTTATCTCACGGGTAGACGTAGTTGAGTTGACCTCCCCGCCTTTCCTGTGTCATTTCTTTTTCTCTTCGGCGGCAGTGTCGCTACGTGAGAATCTCGCGTGTACTGAGGCTATTATGTACTTGCCCGCCTTTTGTCAATCAGCCAATCAGCGCGCGCTAAAAGCGCTATTTTGGCGATAACTCCCAAACTGATCGTCTCAGAAGATGGCTCTGCAAGAACTGCAGTGTATTTATTTCGGGAGAGAGTTTCCATCGCCCTTTTCTGCAGAAGAGAACCAAGAATACTCGCGTTCTGTCTTCTGGTTGCGCATCTGGTTGCACGTTCCGCATATGCGTAATTTGAAACCGCCAGCTAGAGTAATACCCCGGTCACACGGAAAATATAATGCCATTTACAGCGCATATCATTCGTTTGGAATGTCGTTTGTTTGCTGTCACATGGGCAAACTAGTGCCATTTGATGAAAATGGCATATTTGGTCGAATGAGTTCCCGAAACGCATTCGTGTTTGATTTTGGACCAAGTGAGTAGTCTCGACGCCAGGCACATGGCTGTTCACTTATGCACACGTAACATTTATAATTTCTAAGCATCTTATTTTTTCCTAAATCAACTTATTACTGCTTTGATGGAATAACAGCACGCGCGAAGTTTCTGAAACAAAAAGAAAGCTAGTACAGCAGCTGGACGCCGGCTATGCTTCATTTGCGCTCTGTTCTCGTTCTTGCCTGTATCGCGGATGCTGATCGTCAGATTGCACATGTTGTGGTGACCAAGGGGGTGATTACACGAAATACTGCCGCCGTCTTATTTTTGGGACCAGGAAGTCAGTCGTGCGCCCCGCCTCAGTTCAGTGTACTCACGCGTGGTCATATTATCGTTGACCATGTGAGTTTTCGAGTGTGTCTTGCAGCTGTAGAAAGTTGTGTAAAACGGCCAAGTTTATATTCCTTTTACCCATAAAAATTGTTTTTGTAGATACACGCATGTTACGTGCATGTCTTAATCTATTTCTATTTCTCCCAAACTCACGTCTCAGGAGGGCTAAGGTCTTCTTCATCATTTCAAAATGACATTTATTTTCGTCGTGTGACAGCACTAGGTTAAGTGAAATTAGGCCCGCCTAATGTCATTCGTTGTAAATGACGTTAGATTTGCCCTGTGACAGGAGTATAAGACGGGTTGCCTGCGCAAAATAGAAAGCGCCGATCTCGGAAAGTCTTCTATCTGGTCATTTGGAGAAAATGGCTGCACGCAGTCACGGGTGTGAGGTCGTTGCACCTGTGTGTCTTTACGCGTCCAGTCGCACATTTAAAATGGGTGCAAGTATAGCAAGCTTTGCAACCGAGATCTTCTTTTAAAAGAACAAATAATACTACGAATCCTCCAAGCCACTCTTTACTTCTTACTTTGTACCGCATTAAGTAAAACATAAACTACAAGGACACCCATGCATGGCATCGCTCTCCATGCGTGCATCTTTGTCGTCTTTGTTGTATTTCGTGCTTTGAAAGTCAATGCAAGATGACCCGGCTGTCAGTTCTCTTATCTTTTTCTCCTTCTGAAACGTCTCACATGGTGCCTTGAAAATGGCATGCAAGAGTTTGTATAAAGCGGTGCCCATTGACAGACTGTCAAATCTTCACGTGTTATCAAGCTGCATAGCGGCTATTCGGCATGGTGCGAGGGGATGTTTTCGCAGAAAACGCAAAATTGGGACGCCTATTGCACCTTCTCTTCCCTAGCAATATTTACTGTCAAATATTTTATCGATGATGGAAGTGAATATTTGCGCTAGCAGCAGTGGTGTATCCAGGAGGATGGGAGGTGTCATCCCCAACTTCGCATTTTTCTATCTTTTTGTGCATACAAACGCACACTCAAACTTATACGTGAACACACAAACGCACGCAATAACCTACATATATAGTATGGTGGAAACTCCCCCGAAAAAGTGCTGGTTGCGCCGCTGGCTAGCAGGAAACCTTACACGGCAAGCGCAAAACATAGCTTGCAGAACCAAGTGTGCTATAGCTGCGTCAACACTGAAAACGTATCTATTTGTTGTTTGTTCAAAGAAGTAGTGATATTGGGATGATGGAACGGAAAAAGCAAAAGGCCCCGCTAACATATCGTGAAAGTCACAAATCCCGGAACGAAGGAACATCTCATTTCAAAGTGGCTTTCCATTTGCGATAAGTACACGCGCGTGCTATGCAAGATTCAAGGGGGTCTTTCAGGCATTTTTTAGTGTCTTTTTCTCAAAGTGGTGTACTTGCTGTCTGCCTTGAAGGAAAAGCGCTGAGAGCGGGCGCATGCCCGTGTTCTTACGAGCACTGAATATACTGAACGGTGTGTTTCGGAGCGACGAGTGGTCCTTTATGTATATACGATGCCCGTGGGCTTTTCAAGCTTCAGAGCCGCGTGTTGCGTGGCACAGCTACACGGGAAAAGAAAAGGAGCCTTTTACTTGTGTAGCCACTTCGCGCTGGCGGCAACAGGCACCCTTCCTGGGTGCACTCGCAGAGATTGGTGCCCACCGGCTGCCGGGTATTTCGCTTCATGTAGTGCCACTTTGGAGATCTCGCTTTCTCAGCTCCTTGCGTCAGGCTAAAAGATTGTTTTTAGAGTGTAGATCATCCATAGTTCCCCTCCATGAGAATTCGCGCTGTGTTTTGCGGTAATGTCATTGCTGTAGCACGTGTCATGCACCCCGGCGTGAAATTTTAATAATTTCGCTAAAAGTTTTAAAATTCTAGAACTAGTTGATATGCGCTTTTTAGTAGTTAGACACAGTGTAATCCTGATGGTATGCGATGCCAGGCCATTGTTCTCAAGCGAGGCTCTGATTTGAGCGAGTTGATTCATTGGGGAATGCACAACGTGAAATGCACAGACAAAAGGTGGCTGACGGGAGACTGAACTTTGTTGTAGTCACACAGGCACTTCATAATTCCGCACACTAAATGCCTCACCAGGAAAAGAAAGTTTACGTTAACGTGACAGTTTCACGCACGTTAATCGACATCACCGTGCGTGCACCCTTCAACGGCACCGCGGCCACCCTCGGCAACCAAGGTCAAAGAAAGATAAAAATTAAAATAGTTTACTGCAGTAAACTACAGTTGTAAGTCAGCGCTCGGTCACTGTGGCCTGTCGTCTCTTCGTCCCCATCTCTATGGTCATTACCTTATGAGTGTTTTGTGTATTATGCCCACATTCTCTTACGCCTAAAGTAGAGCGACAAACCGTGCTCTTCTCCGCCTCTACGTGTTTAACCCTCTCTGCCTCTGAGTAGTGTATCCCGCCTAACCTGACATGCAGAAAAAACTGTTACCCGCACCCAAGAGAAACGCTCCGTTTTCTCCCTGCGGTGACACCCGCCGAATTCGCCAATGGATTCCTTTAACCGATCATTCATTTCGCCCGCCGTGCGTCGCAGCGACTGGTCAGCAATGACGATGGCCGTAACACTGCGCGGAGGACTGAGGAGCCAGTCGCCCCCGCTGTGGCCGGTTGCTGAAGGGGATTCGGAGGAATCAATTAGGTGAATCCATCGCGACTGGGAAAAAATACGAGAAAATATTGATTGCAAACAAGGTGCCCCCCACTACGTAGTGTGGTGTAATGGATCCTCTCTTTGCTTTCTTTTTCCTTTGTACATGCGAAAAAAAAAAAACAGGACGTGGACGCTGTGCGGCACGCCCGAGTACCTGGCACCCGAGATCATCCAGAGCAAAGGCCACAACCGTGCAGTTGACTGGTGGGCGCTGGGAGTTCTCATCTACGAGATGCTCGCTGGGTACGTTCCCGCCTACGTGTGTTGCGTAGCATCATTCTCTATCAGCGCTTGAAAGAAGCTTAAACTCAAGGGCTCGCTTTTTTCTCTGCTAGATGAACCAACAGACAATGATGCGAAGCAAAGCATAGAATATGTTATGGGTAGTAATTGTAATGTGTGAAAGAAAAAAAAATGAACCAAGTCCCCGCCAGCATCAAGTAATCGTTTCGTCCACTTTTATTTCTTCACATTTACCTCGCAAGTATTACCATAACATGCCGCACACTTTGCTTGTCACCATTTGTCATCTCTCGGCGTTCTATAGATTCTCAGCCATGAATGTTTCGGGGACTCTTTATGGGCCGGTGGAAGTGATCAGGGGCCCTTTGCTGTGTGATAATGTGCGGGTGTGGTCATAAGTTAACACAACATGTAGCATGAAGCAGATACCCTTTTATTTCTCTGGGGCAAAAAATATCAAGACAAGCGTGTCACGTCAGTTCGATTTCAGCAGCTTGTTAATAACTTGTGTGGTCTGCAGCCAAATTCGACCTGTGTTTAGCTATGTTTGCTTTTCAAATACGCAAGCCTGGAAAAAGTATGCTCGAGTGCATATGTCGTAGAAAACTAACAAACGCTTTACAAATTGCTCGAGAAGGGGAAATATAAGCTTGCTCCGTTGCAACGAAAGAGTGTTAAAATGTGATGTGTACTAAAAAAATGGAAAGGGTCATTATCATGGAACGGAACATAGTGTGCCTAAAACAAGTGTTTTTATTTTATTTCATGAGAATAGAATTTGCGGACCCCTAATGCGAACTCCAATATGAGAACCACTGACATAGAGGTACCTGCAATTTTTACTGGAGAGAACTACGACGCTGTAAGCATTCAGTGACCGTGCGATTGATGGGTAATACATGGATTTGTCTTCATCCTTCAGGCATCGAACACACTTGTGACTTTTTTCTCTGTGCTGTTTTGACTTTTGATTCGGATAACAAAACGGCTTATTTTAAACTTCGTGAGACGATTTTAATTGGCCAGATTTAAAAGGGTCAAGGTTGTGAAGCGGGGCTGTCCCATTTTTTTTTATTTTACCTCGTCTTGCCACAAAACGGCTGCATGCCACTCGGAGCCAAAAAATCGAAGCTCAGGCAAGTACATGAACAGTACGGCCCCACTGTTAAAGGGAACACAAAAATAAACACCATCCATGTTGCTGGCCCTCCAACAGCAAGTGGAGGCGAAAACAACCAGCACGCATGGAACTACAGTCTCTCAAGAGGAGTTTTAACTGTCAGCCACCAGAAATTTTATGCAAATCTAAACAAGTATGCTTTTGTAAGAGGGTGGAATTGCAACATGCAGCTGTTCCCTTTAACAGTGGACTCGTCTGTGCACTCCCATGATGGCTGAAGCGCCATGCGTTGCAGCTCTCGGAGACAGTATATAGTGCCACATTTCTTTGTTGTTTTTTTCTGGCCCATTCCTCTGTCCAAGCGTTGGGCAAGTGCAGCCTGGTTTTCCTCCCTGCCTTTCATTTAACCTTCACTTTATGTTATCCCCTATGAGACTTACCTGCGTGATGAAGGAGCAGCATTAATATCCATCGTGTTCAATTTACAACATTCACTCGAGCGCAATTGGACCACAAAGCACGTAAGGTTACAACCGAACATAAATGGAACGTGGTTGAAATTAAGTGGCGTAGTATGGCAGCACGGTCCTTAAGCATGGTATGTAATTAGTGCTGGAACCACACCTGTGTGGTATAAGCGGCTCCTTGAGACATATGGATACGTCTTGAGGTGTCAGCTTAGAGACGTCTTGTGTTTATGCGGCTCGCCTGGAACTCACCAATTTTCTCTCCTTAAATGCTGTTCCCAAACAGCTGTCAATAATTCGTTCCTTCTGCGTCTCTTACAAGGTTTGTAGCAAATTTGCCTAATTTTATATCCAATGTTTCTTTATAAAATGCTCTGGAACACTTTTTTCAAGTAACCACGGAATGGATTCACTGAAATAGCTGATTTTCTCGCTATTTCAACGCCGCAAAAATTGAGGAACTCGTTCAGAACGAGTAAAATTACTAACTGTTGTCGCGCGCTGCAATCGCATTCTCTCTTCTCTCGCCCAGAAGAAAGCACTGGAGGCTAATCAGGGAGGAATGGCATCGGCAAAGTAAATACGTCACGCGCTCCTAGTGACCTTGAGCATATTTTCGTTTTCTTTTTTTTTCGAATACTCGGCTTTTTCAGCGTGATAGTGCGCGCACGCGTATACAAGTCGCGGCCCCCCGTGGCGATCCCTGTAAAGACCAAGCTCGCCATGTTCAAATCAGCCAATAGCTGATAGAAGGCCTTCTATGAGTGATTTTTGAGCCTCCATCGTCATTTTAATTTTGAGAGGTGAGAAAGCAATTTTTAGCAGACTTTGACCATTTATTGTGAATTCCAGGCTGCGTGCTGCGCTATAACATTTGGCTCGCGTGTTCTTGGGAGCCTCTACTACCGAGCGGCATCGTTTTCTGAGCATGCTCAAAAAGTGTTACAGGGCCCTTTTAAGCTTCTCGTCGTGGCGGGAAGTTTCTTCCTGGAATTTAACATAAACTAAGTACATGTTAAAGCCGGCAAATGCAAAAAATAGAGATAATGATACGATATGAAGTTTCAGAACGGAGTACGCTAAACTTTGCGTTAGCGTCTGACGCCACCGCACATGCGTCGTACGCTATCCTCTCGTAAGGAGGATAGCGTACGACGCATATTATCATATACACCATTAAATGATGTGAATGGTGGGCGTAGGCAGTGAACGGCATATTTGTGTCCGTACCCTAAAACAATAGAGTTTCTCAAAATTAACTCGAGGAGACACTCGCGCTGCGATAGTTGAGGCACCATGGGATTTATGTGTGATATACTGATTTGCCTAGTCTTCGTGCGTGTGGCTTCGAACGCAGTTGTAGATTTGTTTATTACTGTGTTTTGTTTTTGTTTAGAATAAAGGAACGAACCGTTGTGAACTACGTTGGCTGATTGGAATTGGTGAGCCTAAACGGATCAAGGGAGTGAAGCGTAACTGCTGAACTTTTGCTGAACTTCGTGTTGCGAATTAGGGGCCCAAGAAGCCAAATGGAGCCAAAGCAACGAAGACGTACTAGGCAAATTTGTGTACTACATATCATTCCCCAAGCTGGCTGAAGCGCCGTGCGCTGCAGTTCTCAGACACCAGCGCCATAGTTCCCTCTAGCAAGTACTGTAGGAAACTAAAAGCCTCATACTAGAGTGAAAGAACGCTAGGGCATAATTGTTGTTTCGCCTGTAATTTGGTCTATCTCAACTATGACACGACAAATGTAGGTTACGTTTACCGAAATAATATCTTTGGCTTGCTAGACGGAGGGGGGGGGGGTAGAAATGAAACAAAAATGCAGCATATCTACAGAGTGAACGATGATGCGTGGGCGAAGCACAGGGGGACATCGGTAAACTATGAATCTTCCATAAATCTTGCCCCGTCGAGCATCATGTAAAGATGGCGAGCATGAGGTGCAGCCGTTTTCTGAGCCCTCCGCTCCGCCTTTTTGTCTTTGTCGCTAATACGCTATAGGCACACAGACTGCTGGTTAAAAAGGAAGCGCGCCAAAAGCGAACGCATTCAAACGTAAGAGCGAACGCAGTCGCCTATCACACGACAGCACGCATCGGAGTGGGGCGAGCGCCGCAGCACCATGTAGTGAGCGCTCTGAGTACTGGTGGTGGCTACTACAACGTGCTACTTGTCTACGCCTTTTAAAGAGCTTCGCCTCTAAAACCGAGAGCAGAGGTCTGTACGCGCAAACAGGTGAAAACGAACTATGTTACAGGAGACTGCTTGTTTGCAACGTCGCTATTGAAGTTCCGTTAAAATAATTTTTTGTGTGCCTTCAGTGGAGGCCTGCTCAGTCAAGCGCATGCAGCTGCATCTCACTGTTACTCGTTTAGGCACCCTCCCTATTTGGACGCCAACCCGTTCGCCATCTACGAGAAGATTTTGGCCGGAAGAGTGGAGTGGTCAAAGTACATCGATCCCATCGCCAAGTAAGTCATTGTTTTTTTTTTTTGTCGAACCAGGCAGTGCAATAATCAAAACAAATATAATCAAAATCATTAGAGAGTAAACTAGAAAGCTTATTTAGCACTCTGTCAACGCATACCTAGTTGCCGTTTGTATGCACAGAAAAATTTGCGTGCCTCTATGGTTTTGGTGTTTGTACATTATAAGGCAACTTTCACAATTACTTCAAGGTGTGAAAGGGAGATTTCAATTATACGGTGCTTCTTGGTAAAACAAAGAAAGAAAGAGAGAGGGAAAGAAAGAAATAAAGAGAAAAGGAGAGAGAGGAAGATAGAAAGATAAAGAAAAAGAGAGAGAGAGAAGTGAGAGAGAAATAAAATGACACTGCTGTTTACTGCATAGAGTGAGGCTCTCTCCGCAAAGACTACAAACCTAACTTCTTACATCGTATCAAGTTTATTGCTTTAACAATAAAATGTATGCTCTGGCAAAGTAAGGATCTACACTAAATCCACAAAAGTAAGCGTTGTGCCGAATCTTGGTGCATTGTGTTAAGCTTAGGCACTAAAGAACATTTATTATTACTAACGTGCACCTCAGTGCTAAGCTCGAAGTCTAGACTATGATGAGTACTAAACAAGTTTACGCTGTACACATTTTTGCAGAGACCTGATAAAGAAGCTCTTGGTGAACGACCGGACGAGAAGACTTGGAAGCATGAGGGTAATTTTCTCACCCTTTGTGTCACTACGCGTGTGCACTGCATGTTGAAGAGCTGTAGGCCAGCACACTCATTTTCAATGAAAGGAACCGATCTGTAATTAGGAGAACCTCGACTTACTTTTGTTAATAAACGCTGGGTAAATGAAGAAGTCTTCAGCTTGCTAATTACAATTATTTGCGCGCTCTTTATGTACAAAACAAACCGCTTAATAATTAGCATGCACGTAACTGTGCTTAGACGGATTCCTTTCTTCCAAGATTTGATGTTTGCACATTCTTCATTTCTCGAGACCCAATGACAGAGAATAGAATAATTTGAAAGCTTCGGTTGTCTTCCGGATTGTGGCGAGGAGGGCTTGTTGGCACGTACAAATATTTATTTCAAACATAAGATACCTTCTGGGACCTGTTACTGCGCTGTTTGGAGTAACATTGTTTATGTTTTGTTGTTCATAATTCAGCCTTCGTAGAGATGCGCTGTCGTAGGTTAGCGGCTACGATGCAGCTCTGGAGGTCGTGGGCTTGATTCGCTGTCATGGCATGACATCGCATTGCAAGAACTTTATTTTGGTTTCGGGAAATTAGGACCCAACACTAAAAGCACCCATGCTCACTCTGTCACATTGCCCACGCATAGGTTTTCTAATGTCGCGGCCATAGGCCGGCGAGAATTGTGGAGTGACCCACTCATGAACTATATCGTGCGCTTCGGACTCACTCGGACTCAGCAAAATTCTCCGTAGCCGGACTCACCCATGGACCCACACTCACCAAAATATTACTCACCTGGACTCTGTCACACTCACGGCTTCATCATAGTCTGAGTAAGTCCGAGTGAGTCAACTCATGCATCTGTTAGCCTAGAATTAGTTTTTTCGCCCATGGTTTCAATGCTCTTTAACACCGATATCTGACGTAATTGGCGCTTTTCTTGACGCCTTTTGATATAGCACTGTAGAATACGAGTTATGAGTGCTTTCAAATGAGTAAAGACATTCTTTTGGAAGAGATCACAACATCAGATATATTAAGACCTTCCCAAGAAGAGTTGGTGGGACTGAAGTCAAGGCATCTTCTACCTAATTCACGCCTGTGATCAACAAATATTGAAACCGTCTATAAGTGACACTGCTTTGGAATACGTGTGAATAGACGTGATTGTAAACCAGAATCTAAGTAAGATTGATAGTAATGCTGATAATGAGTCAATAGGGCTTGCTTCGGGCATGTTTACATCGGAGCTAAATGCTAAGACCAGCGTACCTTGATTAAGGTGCATCTAATGTAGCCCTAACCACGGGCTGGTGTGCCGCACCTGGATAAGATCCCCTTTCAAAGTTCCACTCTCTGCCTCCCAGACTTGTGTTATTGCCCGAATACATCTTGTTTAGGGGAGAAGCTCCTTATGCCGTGGGTCGTACGTCCCGTGTCGTCGTATTCGTCGTATACGCGTAGTAGTCAGTTGCATTGCATGTCAATAAAAGCTGTGTCGCAGCATATCCATGGAGTGACTGATTATGAGTGGAGCGAGGTGTCCGTCTCTACGTCCGTCCGTCCGTGCATCCATTTCGGGCGGTCTGGCCTCGTACATCTGAACGATGTTGAGCTTCTAGACGTCGGAGGACGAGGGACTGATGTTTGCCGATTCCTCGTTGGTCTTACACATGCGCACTCGTATTACCACGAGCACGGGCTGTGGGGAGCTTCGCCCCACTCGTCATCATTCACCTCGTGCGTATGCTGCAATTTTTTACATGCTTATCTGAAATAATGACTGCCTATACTTGAACACATTGCAGAATGGTGCTGAAGATGTCAAGCGGCACAGATGGTTCAGAGGAATGAATTGGGACGACGTTCTCGAGAAGAAACTCAAGGTGAGCATGGAAATGTCTTTTCGTAGCAGAATGCACACGGCGATGAATTTCTCGCATTTCTGGGTGTCGAACAATCAGTGATGATCCGGAAGAAAAGAGAAGCGTTTTATATAGGCTTGCATAGACTGCGAGTCAATATACTAAAATGCTTCTTTTGTCGAGTCAAGTGCGATAATACAATTTTTGATAGACACCTACAAACGAGTCGAGGCCACACTTTCTTAAGGAATAATAAAGTGCTAGAACATTTGGCTTTCGATATGCAGCTCTATTAGATGGCGCTTCAGAAAACCAGAAAAGTTTCAAGAGAAAACACGTAAGTTTGTCGCGGATCACTTTCCCTTCTACTCCCGTTTTGTTATGAAGCTGCTGCGAATAGTGGATGCGCATGCGCATATTCTCGTCTTTTAGATATATCGTTACTTAACCGTTTCTCGTCTGCATCGTAGCGCAAGATTTTCACTTCGAGTGCTACAATACAGACTTCAAAAAATGCATTTACAGACAGCGTATCAAAATGTCAATAATGACAGACAAAAATGTCATAACAAAAATGTCTTGCACGGTGTAT
This sequence comes from Rhipicephalus microplus, assembly GCF_013339725.1. Taxonomy (NCBI): domain Eukaryota; kingdom Metazoa; phylum Arthropoda; class Arachnida; order Ixodida; family Ixodidae; genus Rhipicephalus; species Rhipicephalus microplus. The sequence continues at coordinate 284,731,153 of NC_051165.1, forward strand.
TGAAACTACTACCGAAGTGCGTGAGCAAAGTGGGCGTTTCATGCAATGTCTTCAAAAGTGAAGTTTAGTTAACACTGCCCGAAAAAAAGTTTGCCGACCTACATAATCTTCATAGATTAGTGTGTCAACAGGAGGTAGGAAGAACAAGAGAGAAGGCAGGGAGGTTAACCAGGCACATGCCCAGTTTTCTACCCTAAGAGAATGTCCAAGGGGAGTATAAAGGTGAGAGAGAGAAAAAAAGGCAAAGAGAAGAGAAAACTGTAAGTAAATACAAAAGCCAAAGCCTTCTTGCGCTTCCTGAGGATGTGAAGCGTGTCAACAGAATAGGTAACAGTTTACCCTGAAGGTGGAGCACATAGTGCAGAGTGAACCATTTTCATGTTCTGTTGCTTCGAAATGTAGCGAATACGGCGCGGTGTCAGCTCTGCTAACACTTATAGATATTTGATGGGAGATGAGCACATATCGTCGAACTTCTTTCACTAACTCTGGTCTCCTTTTGTCTCTTCCAAACGTTCCTTCCTTTCTGTCTTGCTCACTGCACGGGACATGGTCTAACACCCACTTCTACCAAACAACTGCACGTGGCCGTGGGGTCTCTACTCTCAAAATGCCTGGCCCCCTGCACCGATCGCACACGGTCTTCCACCACCTCGACGCAGCCGCCCATAGTGCCCAAAGTGTCACACGATGGGGACACCGGCAATTTTGACGACTACCCGGAACGGGACACCCTCATGAAGCGGCCCACTTCGTCCTGCTCGTCGGTCAGCGAAAAGGACGCCGACACGTTCGATGACTTCTGAAGAGCGAATCACTGATTCGCAATCAAGCCCACGTTGTGGAAGCTGGTGCGAGCCTTGTTAACTCCTTCCGGTCACCGCTACGGAGGAAAAACCTTGACTCAGAAGAAAACCTCTAGTGGCCTGAGAGACTCAACGGGGCAAGGTGGTGGTCACTTCACGTAGTCACTCGCCAAGACAACATGCGGCCGCCTCCAGCACACCGACGCACTACGTCCCGCATCGCAGTGGTTGAGCACGAACTTGTAGCCGTGCTTCGAGACGCCGATGTCTGCAGCTGCCTGTCACGGCTGTGCTGTGGTTTGCGTGGCTGTAGTGCACAAGCCTTCGCTGCTCTCGCTAGACGAAAGGGACCGTAGTGAAGAACAACTACTGTTACGCTCGCATTGATGTAGCATGGTGTTTTGTTGTTGTTTTCTGTCTCTACTTTTACGTAATCTTTCTCGTCTTCTCAGATGAGGCACGACGACACTGTCATGTTATCGTGCTATGCTATTGGCACAGTGTTGAAAAACCTGATCATTCATTACAGATAAGTGCTTTACACATGAGCAGCCACTTCGTTTTGGCCACACTGATGTTTGCACAAACATTGGTATTTTCTTACTTTAAACTGCATGGGGTCATTTTCTCACTTGGCCAGTGACTGACCGCTGTCAGGTATTATGTAGATCGCGCTTGTGAGCCGCTGCAGCGGTTAAGCTGGATAGCGAAAAGTTACCCCCTTTGATGACGACGAAGCAATTACTGCGGTGTGAATTTCAAAAAGAGCTTGGAGAAGTTAGCTGTGTGGCAAAAATGGCTCAGATTCTCATGTTGTTCTAGTCACTAAAGGTTTAAATTCTGTCCTCTAGTCTGTATAGCGCTGTTAAATGTTTTTCGGAGCAGTGTTATAATCCAGAATATGTAAATGGCGGCTCTGTTGTAGACTTATTTGTGACTTCGTGCAAACGCTTTGCGAGTCATGATCACAGGTCTTTATTGTGCATAGTGATGAGCAAGTCATTAACTTAGTTTCCCAAGCAAAGTTCTGGTCAGTGTACATACAGCCTTGCCTTGCTTCTCTATCGTTTTAGTAGCTAAGCATGTTCGACAACTATGATCACACCTCAGAAAGGGGCTGTTCCACCAACAATAATCTCAAAAGGTTTTGCAGCCAGCAGGCTACAAGACTTTAAGAAGGCTCAGTATGATTAGGCTGTGGTACACGCTGAGAAGCGTTTCTTTACTATTGTAGCGAAAAATGTGTCCCTCACATATAAAGCGGTCATAAGATACATTGCAGGAACCATGACAGGCGTAAAAAAAGAAAGAGAAAAAAGTTGAGATAGACAAAAGTTAGAATTGTTTTTTAATGTCGAACACTACGCGTGCCGCTTACTAGTGGTGATATTTTCTTAGCATAGGTGTAATTCATGAGGCATTCTCGCAAGGCATTATTACGAATATTAACGCTTTATTTCAGGTCAATAGGACGCAGCAATTTAGAAGTTCTTCAATTTTCTACTTTTTTTGTTTACAGAGAAGCCTATGCCAAGAAAATAAAACGAAAAAGAAAAAGTGGTAAAAATCTAAGAAATTTCACAGCCATCGCATCTGCGTTAGCGTGATGCATGCATCTTGTCTCGTTTAGGAAGACATGCGCGAAGCTATGGTTACACATCAAACATTTGCTCGATGGCCATTCTTTCAGACGGACTGACTTCAATGAGCTTTCTGTGGGCATTTACACGGAGCTGAATGCGTAACAAAACAATGTTTTTAGCGCACTCTAGCGTGCCACTGATGAAAACAGGGTGACATAAAGCATACTGGCTGCTATTTTTGTATCCATCGGAGCGAGGCGCACTTCACTCAGATGACTTATTAGAAGAATGTGGCACATCTAATAACCGATACGCATGGTGTGACTGGTGGCCTTTTCACCTCGTGTGCACGTGACATTTGAAATAAGCAATCATTCACTCGGGAGTTGTGACTATGACAAGCTCAATAACTGGATTCACATAAGGTTGAGTCCAGAGAGGCCAGCCTAAAGGGTACATCTCTTGCACATGGCAAATTCAGGTTTGTATGCGAAGCAGCCGATGAAACATTTAACTCTGTGGGAAGGATTAAAGCTGCGCCAGCAAATTTTTTTCCATAGTTTTTGGGCCTGGAAAAACGTCAGCTCGTTGACTGAGCAAAAGTTGATCAGCTGCTTTTTTTTTTCTCTCGTGTGAGTAAGAGCAAAGAAAACGCAATCTCGATCATTACGATACCGGATTATTGATTGATTGATCATTAACTGGAGGATTGGTTGATTTGGTGGCGCTTAGAATGAAGGCGAGTTCGACGCAGTTACCTTATTTTCACGTGGGCGTTATACATAAAACGTTGTAACGAGATTTACACTGACATGTTTAAATAGGTTAGTTTCACGTTTTTTTTTTACATGAAACGTTGTAACGAGAAGATTTACATCGAAATGCCTAAATAGGTTAGTTTCACGTTTTTTTTTTTAAAAGATGAGGGAGACATCTTCATCGACGAGTACGCAAATGAACCTCTGGAAGCAGCGAGGAAGTGTGAGTTTATTTATAAATCCATGTGACAAATACACGAAAAACACGTCGTATACGTGGTTTGGTGCGAAGGGCAAAAAAAGCTGCGTGTTGCAGCTTGAATAGCCTCTTCACCCAGAAAAAAGTTCAAAGTTACAAAATACAAATTATTGTAGGCAGTGAAAAGCGGAAATATCAAAAGAATGTGCATGTGGATCATAACAGCAAGTAATGAAATAGGAACTCTGAAATGCAAGTTGAGGTAACGATAGCATAGTTGAACTAAGGGTAAAGTTGATCCCTGTGTTAGCATAACACCTCTATTCGTTATCAAAAAGAGCATGAATGCAGTGCTTTAGCTTATTTTAAGCTTCATATATAGTTCCATACGAGGTTGTAATTATGGTATACGAGCTAATTGGCCCTTAAATTTTGTTTGGCTTCATCAGGGCAGAGTTTGCGATGGAAGCTGCCGTTTTTCTCATCACATCATCACCGAAGTGGCACTTCCTTGCCTTTCGCGAGAAGAACCAATTACCTGCACATTTGATAGTGTATTTGTGAAGTGTAGACGGACAAGCGTACTCGAACAACGGAAAATATACGGAGGGCTATAATCGCTGGGTCTTTTTTTATCCACAGGGTGCAAGAGGTGCATTGTGCTGCATGCAGTTCTACCCAAAGAGACAGGTGGAAAAGATAGACAGGGAGCGTTTCAGGTTAGCTACTCTGCGATCGAGTTTAAGAAAAGGGGTGTAGAAGGGAGTGCGAAATACGCAGCAGAAACTACAGTGCTGAGAGTGATCAGATATAGCATTGATGTACACGTCTCTGATTTTCTCGGTACATCTTAAAGATTGTGCATCTACGCCAAGCCAGAACACATTGTAATATTGCTGTAAGAGGTTGCTAGGTGACATCAACTCTAGTTGAAATCATTAGGCCTGTGCTGCACGGCCTTGATGCCAGGCATTCAATGTTTTATAGCATTTTTAGCATTTTCGGTTTACACTCGACGCCAAGGCGGCAGCCACTAAGCGCATGTCATGCTTTTGTGACGTCATTTACACCGGCAAGTACAGCTTTTCTAAGCGTTGTCTGTTGTTTCTGGTCAAATTGTTAAAGTACGAAACGTTTGCAAGGTAGAAGGCGCATAAACATAAAGCAGTGCGGTTGAGCCATCTGTAGTGCGAGAAAAAAAGAGGGGGAGGGGGCTTTGTTCAAGGCATCTCTAATTTACGAATACTGTGGTTAAGAACAAAAATACGTTATGTATATGAATTCTGCAACGGGGACCGTTTTCGCGACGCCTTTTTCTGTAAGTGTCCTTTGCTGTTGGTTGTTTACCTTCGTTAATAATACGCTCAACGTTTGGATTAATTAAATATTTTTCGTATGAGCAAATCATCCGTTCGTGAGAGATCTTTCTGAATAAGGCCCTGAAACCACGGGATCTTCTGTGGACAAAAAAAAAACGCTATAAATTCCACTGTTGATGTGCCTTTGGTACCTGCTTACCATCCAGGCGACAATCCATTTTCACAGCTGCCGTCCTATAACCATGAAGTAATGACACACATGCACAAAAACTGACATCGCCAGCGCTGTATGAAGACGTCAGTGAAAGAAGCTTTCTACTGCATATAAAAAGTGTACCTACTAAAAAAACTTGTGTGTATAGAGATGAGTAAAAGAAAGCTTTGGAATGCCAATTCAGATTGATTGTGAAATGTGATCCTAAAGTGTGTAGACATCGAAGCCTACTCGATCGGCACTTCTTTCGGTATACAATTTAAGCGCTGGAACAGAGCATATGACACTACTTACGGTAGCTAATAAATTGCCGAAGATGAGCGAGTATTCCGGATAGCAAGAAAAGTAACTATCGAAGTTGAGCGCAAAAGCGCCTACTCTGCGATGCCTACTTTGTGTACAGAGCATTCCTTGCTGTCTGTGTATACAGTAACGGGAGGATCAGAAGATTCGTGGCAACGGACGTAACTGTTGTGTACTGTATTTTTTTTACACAGATGCACTTGGCGCCAGTCACTTACTTGGTGTAAGCATGTAACGTATATGCATAATCATAGCTGTGAGCTTCGTTTTGTTTCAATGCTATTTTCATGTGGAAAGTAGTCGTTTGTTCAGTTAATTTTCGGAGAATACGAGATTACGTGGAAATAAAAGTACCGCCCCCTTTGCGGAAGACGAAAAACGATGGTTTTGTTGAATGTTGTATCATAGAAGTATCTCTTGCCTAACTGCTGTGATCTTTATGTCGATGCCTTGTCGTAGCACATCCCTTTTCAACAAGTCCTACTGGCGCAGTGGTATTGACAACGCCAAATAAAGTAATGAAAATGACGTATTCCTTCCAAATGGAGGATGTTGCTTGATCGGGCAAAATCGCAGAACAAACTTGAAAGCACTTTGTCACCGTATAACCGATATGCAAGATTCGTTCTTTATCTTTTTTTTGTTTTCTTGGAGCATGCGACTGATAGCACTGGTTGACGAGTTGCCCGACCAAGTCTGCAATGGTACGTTTACCTGCCTTCACTCTACCTTTTTTTCTCTTTACATCCAGGAATTTCCTTTGCATGTTATGCACTTCGTACGACTAACTAATGCTTTATTCTGGGTCATGGTCTTGAAATGTAAGGATCTCTGCATGTGTGCAGAGCTGGTCAAATAACCTAGGAATATGATCATCCTATTTATAAGTACAACGAAGCGTAAAACTGTACTACGGTGACTGAGCAGCGAAGATGGTTGCCTGCTTCCAAGTGGCTTCAGTCTTCACGCAAAGCGCACGTTGAAGAGGCAAAGCACCTTGGGGCCCAGCTTAGTCCGTCACGCTACACGATATTGAAACTGAACACCTGTTCATCGAAAAAGAAAAAACGCGTGTTTAAATAAGAAAACGACCTTATGTGGAAATCGGTAAAGTATATACCACAGCAAAGACGTGCTAAGGATTTCCTTTTCAGGGTGGGCAATGGTTTGTCGCAGCGCCCCCTTCCCTGATACGTCAATGTATGAGGCAGATTTTAGATTTGTCGGGTTTAACGTCCCAAAACCACCATATGATTATGAGAGACGCCGTAGTGGAGGGCTCCGGAAATTTTGACCACCTGGGGTTCTTTTTAACGTGCACCCAAATCTGAGTACACGGGCCTACAACATTTTCGCCTCCATCGGAAATGCAGCCGCCGCAGCCGGGATTTGAACCCGCGACCTGCGGATCAGCAGCCGAGTACCTTAGCCACTAGACCACCGCGGCGGGGCATGAGGCAGATTTTGCGCCCCCTTCTTAGGCGACTTGGGAAGAAGCCGCCCCCTCCTCCCAATCGCCACTCTCGCACGCCTGTGTAGAACCGAACAGTACATGATCACCGGCGCCGTCCATCTGTCCGTTCGTCTTTTGTCGGTGACTTTAACGTATACACTATGCAACTTAGGGCCTAGCTTCACCGTTAACTTCGTGGAGATGCGTGTAGTTTTTTTTTCTTCTTACTGTGCCTTTCGGGCAGGGGCGTAGCAAGAAATTTTTTTTTTTTGGGTGGGGCGGGGAAAGTCACGCATGTTCGTGCATGCGCTTGTATATGTGCTTGTATATATACAAAAGCAAAACTGAAAATTTTCGGGTTAGGGGTTGAACCCCCCAATTAGGCCACCTTGGCTATGCCCCTGTTTTCGGACAACAGATGGAAAAGTTGCGGCATAGACGGGGAACAGGTAAGGCATGAATTACTATAAGCAAATAAAAAAACACTATGGACCGTCTCTCCGAAAGAAACCCTGATGGGCTGCAAAGAAGCAGCGGTGCGCACGGCATTGACCCGGTTGAAACTGGCGTCGACGCGTATGATGCAACAACGGATTGAAGAGAAACTCGGTGTAGCGCCTACTCGGGTAAACGTTTGTTTGAAACGCAAAGGTGCGGGAGGTGGGACGCGTTGAAGACGCTTGCGCTTGGCCTCTTTGGCACGCGTCTCATCAGTGTTACCAGCACCGTCTGTATTCTCGAACGCAATCGGTGTTCTTGACTCGCATCTCGTCGGTGTCGCTGGTCTTCAACTGTCTATGCTTGCGTTCGGCTTCCCTGGCTCGTACCTCGTCGGTGTGGACGTCGCCATTCGCGAACGCGATTGGCTCCGCGAACCCCCGCAACGCCGGCGACATCCAGGAAAGCTACACGCACACTAGCGGGAAGCACACCAAGCGGGAAGCATGGCAAGAAGCCGCGTGCTGCCCACATTGTGCTACCCACATTCTCGCCGACAAATGGAGAGAGTTGCGCGGATGAGATGATGCCCACGTGAGGAGTGGGCTCGAGCGTCGCGAGCGGTGGAGATGGTGAAGCGAGAGAGAGCTGAAACGCGGCGAGCGCGTGGCAGGCGAGGGAGAAAGACGCCACCGCGCACTGCTGGGAGGGCGTGAGCTACTTGGCACCGTTCCAACACCTGCGGCGAGGGGAACGGTGCGAACGGAGGGACAGCGTTACACAAGCTAGTCAAAGAGCTGCTTCGCAGGTAATAACCTTTTATACGAGCAAAAAAAAAACGCTGTAGTACGGCCGAACGTCCATTGAAAGTTAAAAGATGTCTCAATAACGTTGCTGTGATGTGGGCAATGAAGTCTCTAAATCAAGTCAGTAAGTAACCACTTTCAGCGGATGAGGCGCGAACTTGAAATAATTTCTACCCTATTTAACCCATGCCCCGCGTATTTTCAGGTTTCAAGAAGGAGTGTCACTGCAACGGCCGTTATTGCCTTGAAGAGTTTAAGTGGGCCTCAGAAACTCCCACCAATTTTTTCATTTTTTCAAGCCGCGATCTTTTCCTTCTGTCTCATTGTTAGTGATGCTTATAGGAACAAACGATATATATTACTCGGTTACAATCAAGAAAATGTTTACGGAGTGAATCCATGGAGCATATCCATGGAGTGAATGATGATGAGTGGGGCGAAGCGTCTGTCAGCCCGTTTGTAGTTCCGTCCGTCCGTTTGTTCTTGCTTCCGTCCGTCCGCGCGACCATCCGTGCGCCCATTCATGCGTTCGTCCGTCTGTCAATGCGTCCGTCCGTGAGTCCGTCCATCCATTTGTCTATTTGTCCGTGCGTCTCGTATTTGTCCACGCGTCTCATATTTCTCCACAGCTACGCGTCTATCCAGCCGTACACGGAAATGTAGGCCCGTGTGCTCTGATTCGGGGTGCACGTTAAAGAACCCCTGGAGGTCGAAATTTCCGGAGCCCTCCACTACGGAATCTCTCATAATCATATGGTGGTTTTGGGACGTTAAACCCCACATATCAATCAATCTATTCATCCGTCCGTCCATCTGCTAGTCTGTCTGTCTGTCCGTGCGTCCGTGCATCCATCTAGTGAACACTTCAAGTGCCGCCGTCTCTCATCTCGCATTCCCTGTGTGTGGCACATACCCGCTCTAGAGCGGGTATGTGCCACCGATGGTTACGTACTACATACATACATACATACATACATACATACATACATACATACATACATACATACATACATACATACATACATACATACATACATACATACATACATACATACATACATACATACATACATACATACAAGGTATGGACAGACCCACGCCTTAAGGAACTTCGCCCCTAAAAATTGCCAGCTCCGACCAGAACCATTGCTGACCCTACCACGGGGAAATCGGATAAACGCTCCATCTAAAGACGATTACTCATTTTTGTGACGTCAGACCCTCCTCGACCGTTTCAGATAGTTGACGTTCTCCTACATACGCACGTTTGCATCGCCTATTTTTGGTCGGAAACGAAATGAGGAGGAAGAAAGGAAGGGCAGTTCTCAGACACTGTGCTGGGGTAGGCGGAATAAAAGATGACATGTAAGAGATGTTAAAGGGGCCTTGAAACACATTTTCAAGGAACCTTGCAATGGATTCACTAAAAGAGCTTATTGCCTCACGAATTCAACGCCGCAGAAATTTTAAGAATCTGTCCAGTACCAGCGGAGCTACAAAGATTTGTAGCACGCTTCAATCGCTTTCTCTCTTCTCTCGTCCCAGCGAAAGAGCTGGAGGCTAAACAGGGAGGGATGGCAGGGGCAAAGAAAATACGGCACGTGCGCTTCGTCACCTTGAGCACTTTTTCTTTTTTTTTCTTCGAATACGTGACTTTTTCCGTGTGATCGTAAGCGTAGACATGTCGCGGCCTCTCGCGGCGATCCCTGTAACGACCGAGCGCCATGTTGAAACCAGCCAATGGCTGACAGATGGCCTTCTACGCGAGATTTCAGCACCTTTCGGGATTTCTCGAGAGAAGAGACAGCAATTTTTAGCTGACTTCAATAATTGATTGTGAATTCCAGGCAGCATGCTGCGCTATAGTATTTGGCTTGCGTGTTTTCGGGAGCCTCTACTTTGATCTGCGGCGTTTTCTGATTTGCTCAAAAAGTGTTGCAGGGACCCATTAAGAAAAAAAAAAAACATACGATAGACAACGCCACTTACGTCTCTGAAGCCACTTGCCCTCAAGAAGTGCGACAACGTTCTAAATGCATTGCGTGCCGAGGACGCTCTCGGCCACCGCCCTGACACCTTCTTAGGACAGTGGGCTGTCTAGAACTTTCGAAAGTTTTTTTTTCTAGGCGCCCTGAAACTAGGGCACTCACAGAGAAGATGGGCAATTGTCTCCTCGCAGCCACTGTCCTGCATCATTTCGTCAGGCATATTGACGTCGCTGCTCACTGAAAGGTAATGTTATAGGTAGTAATGACGAACCTCTTCATGTACGTAGTGTTTACATGAGCCGAGGAAACGTACTAAAAGTACGACTGCCTTTGACCGGTTGAGCGCATTTGCGCAGCGATTGTGTGGGTGGAGCTGAAATGTTTTATGAATTATAGCCGTATATAGTAAAAATGTTTCCAATAGTTATAAAACATATTCAGCGCAGCAGACAGAGACGTAAAAGAGACGGCGCCATAGTGCGATAACTTCAGCAACATTATTTTCAGGAAAGGTGAACCTATTCATCCATGCACAGTGGTGCTGCATCAGTTCAATCACTTGTCAACCGTAAGGGCTGTCTCCTCATCTAACAGGTCAGTTGACGGGGCACTAAAGCACATCACCTCCATCAATTTGCCTGTCAGATATATGGAGACCGCCGTTTCGATTGGTAAATGATTTAACTTATGTGGTACAACTGTGCGTGGATGAATAGGTCGATGTTTCTTGGAAATAAGGTTGCTGAAGTCAGCACATTGGGGTCTCGTCTCTCTCAGTTTCTTTGTCGGCCGGCGCTGAATATATTTTCGAATTCAGTTTATGAACACGCCCGAAAAATGGCAATGTTTCCAAGAAGCATGTGCTTGTTTACGTCGGCTCCTTTGCAGCCCCCAATCGTGCCGCGGGTGGCCCATGACGGAGACACCCGCTACTTCGACCGCTGCCCGGAGAGCAAAGTTGTACCAAGCGAGCACGGACTGACGCCGAAAGAGCTGGCTCTCTTCGATGACTTCTGACTCGCGTTTCCACAGAGTTTTCCAAACGTCGCTCACGCGTCACAAACAGAGTTCACTTGTGTACAAATGAAATGTGCTCTTTGCATCGTTACCGTTTTCAGCTCAGATGCCAGGAGATGGTCTGCTTTGTCTAACCTTTGCGCATTATTCAGCGTCTGCAGAAGTCGACATCCGTGCTTGGCGCTTAGAAGGCAATCACGTGGGCCTTATAAGTATTATCTTTACGTTGGTATTATTTTATTTACAAATCGATCAGGCAATATTATTTCAATCAGAAAACAATGGAGCGAATATATGACTCAAAGTACGTGATAAAACAAATGCACAGTCTGCGAATAATGTGAAATTTCTGTACACATCGTTTTTTTTTTCAATTTTAAGGGCTCATACACCCTAAAATAGCTGGGTATTCGAAGCTATGCTGAAATGGTTTCGGGTATGTGAAAATCTTCAGAGTCATTTATAATCTCGGTGTATTTTCACCTGATCAGTGAGCGCGAGCTTCACATAAATCGCAACAAATGGCGTGGGTATGGTAGTGGTTAGATTAGAAAGAAGGTGCCTATAATTTCTGCAGCCCTGTAAGGAGCATGGTGCAGCGCCTGCAAATGGCGCCGATATATTCATACTACATATACTTATAAATGTAATAAAAAGGGACATTTTCCAGAGCCAATAAACGCATACTATTTGGATAAGACTTTTTTTTTATTGGTCACACATGTGAACAACGGGATGAGCACGAAAGCCTTGGCCGCTAGCCATCGCTACGCGACACATTTAGAAGGTTCATAAAAATATTCGTGGCATATCCACGGAGTGAATGATAATGAGTGGGGCGAAGCGTCCGTTCGTCCATCCGTCCGTCTGTGTGTTGGTCCGTCCACCCGCCCACTCCTATCACACTTGCGCGCTCATCATAAAACTAGGCGGTCACGTACCAGGGATGAACAGACCCACGTCATTAGGATCTTCGCCCCTAAAATGCACAACCTTCAAGTGATTACCCAGCTGGTGCAACTTGAAGATATGTAACGAGCTAACACACGTGAACTTGTTACAATCTCGCATAGAGCAGCAAGCAGCTAGTGCTTCTAAGTGAAATAATGAGATTGCATTGAAAGCTCACCTCTCGCAACTCCACCCGAGACTGGATAGACGAGGATGGTGCATAAATTTTGCGGTTATGGTGTATAAAGTTTTACCGAATCACACGCATGGACAAAATATATTTATCTAGTCGCCTACATCTGGGTGCTCTCGTGATTGCCTCTTTAACATGGTTAGATCAATATCAGTATGCGAAGGTAAGAAGGTTTGACGAATAAGTCTGGTTGTTAGTGATATTCATAACGCAAAAATCCCGTTGCGTAGGCAGTCAAACCCTTTTCTCAAGACACGTGTGGCACGTACCCGTGTACCACGGGAAGCGGTATGCGCCACAGACGATTTACACTTACCCAGGCATGGCGAAAACACACGTCAGTAAATTAAACCCAAGAGCTTCAAGCAAAACAAGCATCGGCCGCGTTGTCACTACGAATACAAAAAAAAACATCAGTGCCTGTGCCAGGGGCGTAGCCAGGGGGTGGCACACCTACGCGCGCCCCCACCACAAACTAAAATAGGAAAACAATCATAATTTCAAGGTAGAGTTACTATATAAGCTATACACAGTATCAACAGGCGACGCGTGCTCATTGCGCCATCTCGCTGGTAATGCTGAAAACACGATAGCTCCTCCTAGGTAGTCAACGCCAGCGGTAAGTGGCAAATACAAATAGCTTGCCGTTTCGACGCTGACGGACGTGATCCTTCGTGGTAGAGTGGCTAACGCCTCGCACTCACAATTCAAAGGTCAGACGTTCGATTCGGCGCGCCCTTTTCTGTATTACTTTGTTTTCTTGCGTTTTCATATATATACACATATAGCCACACTTCTGTCTGACGTCACACCGTAAAAGAAGGTTAAATTGCACATTCATATTAGTCTCCCGAGCTGAAGCTGTCCCCGATGCGTTGCATTCCCCGAAGTGCATGTCAAAAAATCAGCCGGAAAAGTTGAGGCTCTCATCACCGCTGATAAGGCTGAACTTTTGTCTGACGTCACACCGTGCAACGAAAAATATACTTTAGGCTCATATTAAAGTCTCCTAAGCTGAAGCGTCCCCTGATGCGCTGGCTTACCCGCAACGCATATAAAAAAAGCAGCCGATTAAGTTGAGATTCTTATCAGCCCTGATAAGGGTCAACTTGTGTCTGACGTCACACCATGCAACGAAGGATATACTGTACGTTCATAATGAAGTGTCCTTTAGCTAAAGCTTCCCTGATACGTTGGCTCTACCGCAGTGCATGTTAAAAAGAGCCAGAAAAATTGAGGTCATTATCACCCCCGATAAGTGTAAATTTTGTCTGACGTCACAGCGTGCAACGAAGGATATACTGTACGTTTATATTAATGTGTCCCGAGCTGAAGCTTCCCCTGATGTGCTGGCTTTCCCGCAATGCATGTGAAAAAGCAGCCGAAAAGTTGAGGTTATTATGACCCCTGATAAGGCTCAACTTTTGACTGACGTCACACCATCCAAGGAAGGTTATACCATATGTTTATATTAGAGTCTCCCGAGCTAAAGCTGTCCCTGACGCGCTGGATTTCCCACAATGCATGTCAAAAAAGCATCCCAAAATGTTGAGGCCCTTATCAGCCCTGATAAGGACCAACTTTTGTTTGACATCACACCGTGCAACGAACAATATACTATACGTTCATATTATTGTCTCCCGACCTGAAGCTTCCCCCTGATGTGTTGGCTTTCCACTGATGCATCTCAAAAAGCAGCCGAAAAAGTTGAGCCCCTCATCACCTCTCATAAGGTCAACTTTTATCTGACGTCACACCGTGCAACGAAGGATATACTGTACGTTCATATTAAAGTCTTCTGAGCTGAAGCTTCCCCTGATGCGTTGGCTTTCCAGCAATGCATGTGTAAAAGCAGCCGAAAAATTGAGGCCCTTATCACCGCTGATAAGGCTAAACTTTTGCCTGACGTCACACCGTGCAACGAATGATATACTGTACGTTCATATTATTGTCTCCCGAGCTGAAGCTTCCCCTGATTTGTTGGTTTTCCACTGATGCATCTCAAAAAGCAGCCGAAAAATTTGAGCCCCCTATCACCTCTGATAAGGCTCAACTTTATACTGACGTCACACCGTGCAACGAAGGATATACTGTACGTTCATATTAAAGTCTCCCGAGCTGAAGCTTCCCTTGATGCGTTGTCTTTCCAGCAATGCATGTTAAAAACAGCCAGAAAAGTTGAGGCCCTTATCACCCCTGATAAGTGTAAACTTTTGTCTCACGTCTAAGCGTGCAACGAAGGATATACTGTACATTCATAATAATGTGTCCCGAGCTGAAGCTTCCCCTGATGTGTTGGCTTTCTAGCAATGCATGTCGAAAAGCAGCCGGAAAGGTTGAGGTCCTTATCACCCCTGATAACGCTGAACTTTTGTCTGACGTCGCACCGCGCAACGAAGGATATACCGTTAGTTCATATTAAAGTCTCCCAAGCTTAAGCGTCCCTTGATGCGTTGGCTTTCCCGCAATGCATGTCAAAAAAATGCCGCCATATCCACGAAGTGAATGATGATGAGTGGGCGAAGCTCCGGAGGTAAACCTGGTAAACCATGAATCCTCCGTACATTTTGCCCACTCGATTTTATTGCAACGCTCCCCCTAGCGTACGTCGCCGCACTATATGGAACGATGACACGTGCCATATGTGGCATCATTCCTATTTTATAACACCTCGCATCTTTCATAATCAACTACACGTACCGCCGTCTAGTTTATAACATCTTGCATCTTTTGGACGGACGGACGGATGGATGGACGGACGGACGGACGGATGGACGGACGGACGGATGGACGGATGGATGGATGGACGGACGGATGGACGGATGGATGGATGGATGGATGGATGGATGGATGGACGGACGGATGGACGGATGGACGGATAGATATGGCTGTACCCTTTAGATCGGGCGGTGGCTAGCGTAATACCACAGTCCTCTGGTAATACTTAGAACTGAACGAGAGGTGGCTACATACAGGGGACGCACAGCCCACGCCTTAAGGAGCTTCGCTCCTAAAAGCAGCCGATAAAGTTGGGGCCCTTATAAGTCCTGATAAGGGTCAACTTTTGTCTGACGTCACACCGTGCAACGAAGAATATACTGTACGTTCATATTAAAGTCTTCCAAGCTGAAGCTTCCCCTGATGCGTTGGCTTTCCAGTAATGCATGTGTAAAAGCAGCCGAAAAAATTGAGGCCCTTATCACCTCTGATATGGCTCAACTTTACACTGACGTCGCACCGTGCAACGAAAGATATACTGTACGTAAATAATAAAGTGTCCTTTAGCTAAAGCTTCCCCTGATAAGGTGGCTCTACCGCAATGCATGTTAAAAACAGCCAGAAAAGTTGAGGCTCTTATCACCCCTGATAAGTGTAAATTTTTTTCTGGCGTCACAGTGTGCAACGAAGGATATACTGTACGTTCATAATAATGTGTCCCGAGCTGAAGCTTCCCCTGATGATTTGGCTTTCTAGCAATGCATGTCGAAAAGCAGCCGAAAATGTTGAGGCCCTTATCACACCTGATAAGGCTAAACTTTTGTCTGACGTCACACCGCAAAACGAAGGATATACCGTTCATTGATATTAAAGTCTCCCGAGCTGAAGCTTCCCTTGATGCGTTGGCTTTCCCGCAATGCGTGTCAAGAAACAGCCGATAACGTTGGGGCCCTTATCAGCCCTGATAAGGTCAACTTTTGTCTGACGTCACACCATGCAATGAAGGATATACTGTACGTTCGTAATAAGGTCTCCCGAGGTGAAGTTTCCCTGGTGCATTGGCTGTCTAGCAATGCATTTCAAAAAGCAGACGAAAAAGTTGAGGTCCCTATCATCTCTGATAAGGCTCAACTTTTGTAGGACGTCCCACCATGTAACGAAGGGTATACTGTGCGTTCATATTAAAGTGTCCCGAGCTGAAGCTTCCCTGATGCGCTGGCTTTGCAGCAATGCATGTCAAAAAGCAGCCGAAAGAATTGAGGCCCTTATCACCGCTGATAAGGTTAAACTTTTGTCTGACGTCACACCGCGCAACAAATTATATACTGCACGTTCATATTATTGTCTCCCGAGCTTAAGCTTCCCCTGATGCGTTTGTTTTCCACCGATGCATGTCAAAAAGTAGCCGATAAAGTTGAGGCTCTTATCACCTCTGATAAGGCTCAAATTTATACTGACGTCACACCATGCAACGAAGGGTATACTGTTTGTTCATATTAAAGTCTCCCGAGCTGAAGCTTCCTTGATGCGTTGGCTTCACAGCAATACATGTCAAAAAACAGCCGAAAAAGTTGACGCCCTTATCACGCCTGATAAGGCTGAACTTTTGTCTGACGTCACACCATGCAACGAAGGATATACTGTACGTTCATATTAATGTCTCCCGAGCTGAAGCTTCCCCTGACGCGTTGGCTTTCTAGCAATGCATGTCAAAAAGCAGCCGAAAGGTTGGTGGCCTTATCACCCCTGATACGGCTCTACTTTTGCTTGACGTCACACCATATATGTCTCCATATGTGAAGAATATATTCTTCGTTGCGTGGTGATAAGGGCGTCAACTTTTGCGACTGTTTTTTTTTACATGCATTGCGGGAAGCAAACGCATCAAGAAAAGCTTCAGGTCGGGAAGCTCCAATATGAACGCACAGTATATCCCTCATTGCAAGTTGTGACGTGAGACAAAACTTGAGACTTATCAGGAATGGTAAAAGCCCCGACTTTTTCGCCCCAAAGCTTTCGGGGAAGCTTCTGCTCGGGGAGCTCCTATATGCACAAGAGGTCCCATTTTGCACAGGGTGACATCGCATTAAAGTTTAGCCGCTATCGTAGAGTTTCTTGCAATACATTTCACGCCTATTAATCACCTCCAGCTTGTAGTCTGTTACCTTGGGACATATCCTGCTTATTTACCTGCACTGTATTACCCACTTTTTTTACTCAACTAATAAAAGATTGATCGATGACTTGATTTCTTACACTACTCGAAAAGGTGACTGCCAGCGGAGCTTCTATATGCATCAATGGCATAGAAGCCGCCTCGATGTTTAAAGGTGTATGTCCATCCATCCATCTCTCTGCAACGTAATACAAATCGCACTGAAGAAACATAGATAGAAAATAAAATAAAACTTGTAAACTGCGGTGAGTTTTTAAACTACTGGTTCACGCTCCAAAAGCAAGTGCCTTAACCACTGGGCTAAAGGTCCAGGCATGCACAGCATCACTATGTCAGAACCTGGTGAATGTGCCATGAAGAAATTCACGTATCAAATAAAAAAAAATGAGAGGCTGCCCTAAGTTTCGAACCTAGGGCCCCACGCTCCAAAGGCGAGTGTCTTACCCACTGGGCTGAAGACCCGGGCTTGCAGGACGTGTGTATCTTTCAACCTTAGTAATGCGCTAAACATAAACAGACACATAAAATAAAAGAAAACTTCGTGGCTGACCTGAGTTTCGAACCCATCGTGCCACACACCAATGTAGAGTCTCAGCCACTGGGCTAAAAAAGCACACTTGCGGAAGTTAGGCCGACCTCCATTTAGTGAAGATATTTTGTGGTGTGAGCCATTTTTCTGCTATGGATTTTTAATTTATTAGGGCAGCCCAATGACCGAAGCCATAATGATTGATATGTGGGGTTCAACGTCCCAAAAGCACCATATGATTATGAGAGACGCCGTAGTTGAGGGCTCCGGAAATTTCGACCACCTGGGGTTCTTTAACGTGCACCCAAATCTGAGCACACGGGCCTACAACATTTCCGCCTCCATCGGAAATGCAGCCGCCGCGACCGAAGTTATTGCTTGATTAACCTCCCTGCCTCTCTCCTTCGTTTATCTCTCTCTCTCCTGCATCAAGAAAAGAATAAGAGTACGTAGACGAAATTGCTCTAGTTAAAGAAGAATTCATTCTGGTCCCGGAACCAGGACGAATTTTCCTTCAACTAGAAGATCTTTGTTTCAAGAAATCTTTGCGGATTTCCTCGTGAGTTCATGCTACGAATGTGTGGCTGTCATTTGTCCCTTCTATAAGCCTTCGCTACCTTGTGGGCTTCCGCAGAACTCACTCGCTGTAACAAGCCTCACGGATAACGGCACCGGTTCAGAAAGTGGCATCCTTGGGTAGCTTCGTAGCGCACTCTTCGACGTGAAGATTTTGCAAATGAACAAGCCATCGCTAAATAGAATACTGCAAATCGGGGTCGTGTGTTACAAGTGTGATGAGTAACCAGAGTTAGGCTCATTAGAAACATCTTCCTTTTCCGTTACAGAATTGTTCGTCGCTGAGCTCGCGCAAACAAACGACCCTCCAATGGCACAAGGGTACAAGAATAATGACAACAGCAACAAACATGTCATAATCCTTCAAACATATGTATTTAGAACAGGAAAGAGTGAATAACTTTAATATAATAGGCTATGGAACAATAACATCGCGACCTCATGTAGTGGCCTAGATCTTGACACAAATATTCGCATATTTGGTTCTACATTTTACGAGCACACTTGCCATGGGTATTCTTCATATACACCATGAAATATCATTAAGCTATTTCTTTTATTATGAAACCGTCGCAACGGACACCTTATGGCGAACACAAAGTGATCGCTCAGTTTAATTGGCTACATATCTCTATTTGCTTGTGAAGTTTATAACACAAAGCCTTCACGATTATCATTAATATTATCGCTACTAAAATACGTGATTCAAGGACACCGTTCAAGCTTACACAACGTGACTCGGACTGTTGCTCCGTTTTAACTTTATTTACCTTTGCCGCAAGTAGAGTGGTGTTTTGTTATATTCCGTGGTATCACAGTTCACACCATGTCGCCAACACGGCTGCGACGACTAGACTTCTCGAATACGACATGATGTGTATACAGAATCGTACCTCTATCACTTCCAACTGCGTGTCAGCCAAAGCCCGCATCAGACCACGTGCCTTAGAGGGCTCATAGTATGGGCATCGGCTGACGCTTTGCAAAGAAGACGACGCAGAAATGAGGTATATCAGACACTTTTTTTTTTTGCCTGTTTTACGAGTACTGTACAAGCACCTTCTAACGTGCTCCAGTCCGATTGCAGGTGATTTCTACCACTGTCATTGCAGCGCTTCGTCACAGAGCTTTTTATTTTTTCCGAGGCCTGCGGTTCCAAATGTGTGCGTTTACGCATTCACGAAATGCGCAGCAAGGGTATAGAGTTTATCTCAATGATGCTTGCGAAGCGGCTGTATGTCCCACGTCAATATGTGGAGAGGGAAATAGTGGAGCACAACCGACATCGCTGTATAGAAGCAGAACTCGCCGTTTAGACACAGGAAGCCTAAACAATAAAACCAACACTCTACGACAAGCCCGCCACGTGGTTTACCACGAACTACGCTGGAAGAGATGGACGTCAGTTCTTTGAAATGTTTTCTCCTGGGCTCGGTTTTTACCGAGACGTGACTAAGAGCGCTGTGCGGTAACGTGCACACACTTCGGAGTGAATACATGTAGACTAGATGCAATGTCTTCGCATGAGTGTCCGTGCGTGCTGTATTCTTCTCTGTTCGACGTGATGAACGGTTCACGAGAAGTCCGCGTAAACAGGGGTGCAAACAGGTGCTTCAAGGCAAGAGCCACGGGATGCCACTGAAGTGCACCGGTCCACCAAATCCGCTTCCAGCAAGCTCATGATGACCTCCAAGGCCGCATCGTCGTTTCCTTCACTGTTGCTTTGATTTCCGGTAGTCAAGATGTCCCGACTCACGAAGCTGTTTTCACCACGTCGAGATAGATCTAGGATGAAGAAGCAGAACGAATAACTACAGGCAAGACATCTTAGTGAGGTAAGTATACGCGAGTGGATCACAGCCTTATTTGAGTGAAAAATTGTCGACACTTCTTCGACGTATTTGCTATTGCATATTTCTTGTGCTAATAGAATCGTTCATGACCCTTTAACAAACTTGTTGAGTTCTAGGATGTAAGTAACACATCGTTCAAAAATATAAGGATTAGAAGAAAACTATCACTTTTGTCCTGGAAGCGAAACAAGTAGCCACCGTGAGAGCTGTAGACAATGATGGTACAACACGTCGTGTAAGGAGTCTTTGTATGACATGTTTCTTTTTTAGGGGCGAAGCTCCTTATCGCAACACCCGTTCATCCCTCGTAGACATTGTAATAGTGTCTCACGAGTATAACATATTGACCTCCAAGGTAGTTCTGGCGAGAGATTTCTTCTGTGCGTTGTTGAACAATAAAAGATAGTGCTCAATGTACATGCCAATGGCTGCTAAGGGGGAATGAAAGACGGGAGAATTCGGCTTTTAGTTAACGCGCACGCTGCAAATTTTTTATTGTTCAACAACGCACAGAAGACAAGAAAGGGTTGCTACGTTATACTCGCTGGGCGTAACCACCTAGGTTTTAGAAAGGTTTAGCGAGCGTTGGGCCGCAGTGCCATGAATACAGTGAACTAGTATATACCATGAACTCGAGGTGGTTAAAGGTGGGAAGTAGACACGAAGTTCAAGCCGTAGGAAAGTGTGCGTGTGCCTCCTCTCGTTCAGTCCTTGTAATGTCCGCTGGATGGCGGTGCTTCTATATGAGGAATATATGATGAAAAGATGCGAGATGGCGGTACACGGAGTGTTGAATAGGTGGACTAACGGACACACAGACAGATGCACGGACGGACGCATGGATGGCTGCACAGACGGATGGCTGCATGGACGGACGCAGGAGCGGATGCATGAACGAAAGCAGGGACGCACGCACAGATGAACGTGCAGACGCACGAACAGACGCACGCACGGACGGGCGGATGGACGTACGGGCGGCCACACAGACGCACGCATGGATGGACGGAAGCAAGAACAAATGGACGGACGGATGCTTCGCCCCACTATCCATCATTAACTCCGTGGATATGCTGTCATTATTTCAACCATTACTAATAGTAATAACACTTCTTGGGGTTTAACATCCCAAAACCACCATACAATTATGAAGGACACCGTAGAAATGGGGTGCAGAAATTTCGACCACCTGGGGTTTTCAATGTAAACCTAAATCTAAGCACACGGTCCTCAAGCATCTTCGCTTTCATAAAAAATGCGGCCACCACGGCCGGGATTCGATTTCGCGACCTGCAGGCCAGCAGCCGAGTGCCTTAGCCATTAGACCACCGTGGCGGGTTTGTTTAGCCATTACCGTACCACTACTCAAGGCCTAATTATTCTCAGCATGTGACCATGTTTGTAAATAACACAACACTGAAGTGTGATGGCTGCATTGTGGAAGTCACCACAAGTTTCCTTTATTGCGTCGTGGTGCAATCATCGATGGCGAAACTCTAGTCATCACAGACTGCGCGTACTAATTTCAGTCACTTTCTGATATTGATGACTGCTCACAACACCGCATCACAAACTGGCTTCTTGGCGACATAGTGCGAAAACCAGCATTATGCGAACGTCTCACGTATGATGCTGTCTCAAAATGTGCCGTCCAAAAATTATAAGCACTTGTATTCTTTAACCTACTGCCCTCCAAAAATAAAAACCTGATTTGGGTAGCCTGAACCAAAGGTTGAGGCCACTTCGAATGAATATTCACTCAATAGTGTGCGCTCTTACTTTTTTTCCCTACCTAAGAGAAAATAAAAAAATGCATTTGATCAAGCACCGCAGGCGATTGAATAGCTTCTCACATTGGTTTTAGACTTCCCCTCAATAAAACGTCATTGTGCACTTCTAAGCAGCCGTTACTTATTTGCAACTGCAATTGGTCAGTGCATATCATGAAATAGAGGTGCGCTCAGCAAAATATCTAAATGTCAATGTACTCCCCGCCTGCTCCATAGCCTATCATTCGAAGCAGTGAACTTTCGTGGTCTGTTCAAACTCCCGACACACCTTTTCACAAGATTGCAAATTATCTTGCCCCAACTATTTTACAAACAATATTCTGGATTGTTTGAGAGCTGTCACAATGCAATGTCATCACGCTCAGCATTCAAAGGCATTTGAAGCAGTTAAAACATTCTTCAAAAAGCATTTTTTCCGCTAAACTTAAAACACTAATGTAATCATGCTGCATAAATTTTGAGCTTCAAAGTTATTAGTGTTTTCCTTCGTCGACACAGCTGGCAGGAATGTATTTAGGTGCTGAGAGACTAGAAGCTGATCTATAGAAAACATTTTGGTTCGGATGCGAAGCAGGAAACAGTAACGTTGGCAGGCCTCTGTGATAAGCTCGGTTGCCGTCTGCACAAGCGAAATATATGGTATGATGGGAGCTTGTGCCCCACCGCGGTGGTCTAGTGGCTAAGGTACTCGGCTGCTGACCCGCAGGTCGCGGGATCAAATCCCGGCTGCGGCGGCTGCATTTCCGATGGAGGCGGAAATGTTGTAGGCCCGTGTGCTCAGATTTGGGTGCACGTTAAAGAACCCCAGGTGGTCGAAATTTCCGGAGCCCTCCACTACGGCGTCTCCCATAATCATATGGTGGTTTTGGGACGTTAAACCCCACATATCAATCAATGATGGGAGCTTATTTAGTTCGGACAAAGGTGTGACAAATTCGATAGGAAAAGATTCTTCTACGGCTACACGGCAGCCTTGGTCAAAAAGAAGTAAAGGACAGGGCGCCAACTCACTTGCCCTCTCCTACTTTCGTTGGGCGAGAGTGGACGAAGGTATAGGTAGATGCTGCGATGAAGTAGACACTCGTCGAAACGTTAACCCCAGAGACCCCCCCCCCCCCCTCCCCGTGTTTAAGGACTTGTTACCTCTCCAAGCGACCATTTGCCCGTAAACTTCTGCCTTATTAGGGAGTTTTAGAATACCGTTTGCAAGCGCAGCGGGCGTTGCGGGTGCCATATGAGTTTTAGAATAGCATTTGCCCTGCTGCGATCCGCAACGCACGATCGCAGCGACATCGTAGCCTCGAAACCAGCGCTTGCAGGCCACATGCGGGCCGCCATCACCGCCCGTAGCCTCGAAACCAGCGCTTGCGGGCCACTTGTGGGCCGCCATCATCGCATGCAAATCGGATTTTTTTGCGTGTGGTCCGCGAACGCGAACGCCGACTCGCGTTACGACACATGCGCAGTGGCAGCGACCGCACCGCAAGTGCTCGCGGTGCGCTATTCTAAAACTCCCTATTTAGAGAGAACTAACGTACGGGAAACTACGCGAAAGCTTCACTTTTATGAGAACTCGCCAGCATCTTGGCTGTTTCGTCATTGCGATTAACGCAGTAGCTGTGAATATCGTACCTTTGCAACCTAAGCGCTATTTGCAGCAGTTTCCCGTCTTGGAAGCCGTTCCGGACTGACGATGGGGACTCTTCTGTCCGTATTGCCTGGCTGTTAATGGGGCGCGGCCAAAGTGGCCTCTACTTGGATGCCACTGGTGGCACGGCAACCCGGCGTTGCTCGGGTGGCCAGTGAGCAGTGGTGGCCACAGCGCTCAGGTGGTAGCCCCATCACTGGACGCGCTTGGCTGTCCGGGGCATGACATCAAGGCTGCCGGGGGGTACCCAACTTGGTCACTCAGGGGAACGGCAACAACCGGAGACCTTTAGGTGATCCTGCTGCTGCGGTACGTGTGAATGTAGACAAGAAACCAGGTCACCGCCAATGTCTGCAGCCTCTGATAGAAAGAAAAATAGTCCCTAAAGAAGCCTTGCAACTGTTTGCCCAGTAGCTTCAATAAATGAGTCCATCGCCTCACGAATAAAGTGCCGCAAGAACCTTTCTTTTTTTTAGAATGCGTCAAGTGTAAGCGCAGATACAGGGATTTGTCGCACGCTCTAGGCACTTTGTTCTCGGCAAACACGTTGAAAGCTACGCAAGAGGGGGAGAATGGGATGACAAAGAGACCAGAGGTTACGTTTGTTCCTAATCGCACCCCATAACCTTGACCAATAATACGGAAAGATGGGCAAGTTTCGGTATTAAACCTCAAGCACTTTACTTTTTTTTATTATGAAGCACGGCTTACCTTCAGCGGCTTACCTTGGCGGAAGATGCATCAACGTTCGCCTTCGAGAACACAAACGCTCTTTATCAGAGCCAAAACCGTGCTTCCTCGCCGCTCATTGTCACGAATGCGGCTGCGTATTTTTTTTTGAACGACACAATGATACTGTCACGTCATAAAAAATCAGTTAGCAAGAGAAGTGATGAAGCTTTCCACATCCGACGGAAGAACGATAAGTGTGTCAGCATGCCGTCTATTGCGCTGAGTGACGCAGAATTCAACTATATTTACCAGCACCTGCAGAAGATACCAATGTATATATTTTTTCCCTTGATTGCGGCGTTTTTCTAATTATTGCTGTTTGTTTCTTGTTTTTTTTTTTTTTCATTTTCTGTTAAGTTGCACTCCACCTATATATCAGCTGTTTTTTCCCCAAATAAATGTTAGTTGCGAGTCAGCGCCCACCTGTGTCCCTTTACTTCGTCATCGTCTCGTGAGCGCTGTCGAACCAAGATGAGCCCCTATAATGGCGGTCACGATGACTGTATTTAAGTCAGCACGGGCAGAGAACGCACGGGCACCGCGCCATTGTGCACGCAAAGTTGGCTTCACCGCGTGAAATCCAATATTCGACGTCACTTTGCACCACGTGACAGCGCTCGCCGAATAGCAGCGGAAGCAAAAAGGTATGCGCAACTGTGCCACCTAAAGATAGCATATATATACAGAGTAACTATTTCAAGGGAGCTTGAAAAAATTTTCTCGCTACCATGTGGGTCATTCTGGCTATGGTGTCGCTACACAACTGTAAGCAACTGGTTATATAGAACATATACGACTGTTCAACATTCATTTCTGCGCGTATCACTTGTACACAACATGTGTTTGCTACGTCAGTGGCGAAACAACTCTTTCGTGAGTGGTGGTGGGGGGGGGGGATGCGTCGATTTATTCCTCACTTGCCAGCCGCGATATATATATATATATATATATATATATATATATATATATTTATATATATATATATATATATATATATATATATATATATATATATATATATATATATATATATATATATATATAAAGTTGGTACGCCACTGACGTCGCTAAAGATATGAACAGGTACGCGTTGTCCGCACAGACATGAAAGTCGTATATGTCATACGTCAAGATACAGAAAAGAACTTCACTGACACTCACACTTTAATGTGATTTATCACACACAGATGACCATTTTTATATAGCCATTAAAACGTAAGTATTAGTGAGCAGCATAGTGATTACCAACTTGATCGACTGATACAAATATATAACATTATAGATGCCACCATCTACATAAATTTATTCAAGCCTAAAGTTATGTGGTAATTCCGAAAAAAAGTTGCGTGTAACTCCATTTTATGCCTGACACTCATATTTGTGTTGCTATTCCAGTGCATGGTGCCTTAAACTGACTGCTCATTTTTATAATGTTAATAAACACGAAGTGATACTTAGGGGACCACATGTATTTCATCGTTTCTATCTATACTTATTCACCTATTTGGCCACCTACGTCTGGGTGCTCTCGTGGCTGTCTACTTACCTTGGTACACAAGAGTTGGCATAGAATGGCATGAAGAACATGATTGTCAGGTCGCTGCCTAAATAGTGAAAATCATTTTGAGTACGTCATCTAACTCTTTCCTTCAGTCACGTGCGTCACATACCCGTATCCCAAGCGCTGTGCTATGCGATTGTGAACCTTAAAGTTTTTATCTAGAAACGGCGACATCATAGGGCAATTTGAACGCAAGAGCCTTTAAAAATCTGGCATATACAGCACTGAGCCAGCGAACACAACGAATAAAAATTAGGATACCAGAAGGCACATTACAGATCTCTGTCTGTCTGTCTGTCCTAGCAGAAATGGAACCCAAGCAGTTCGTGCGGCAGGGATGCAATACCATAGAACCAAGCAAACTCTTGAATCTGATTTAGCAAATGTACTGTGCAGACATCAAGCCGATGCTTGTGATAATATGTGCCATGGTTGTGAAACCGAAACTCCGACCTAGAGTCTGTGCCGTGCGGTTGCGAAGAGGATGTGATTTATGCAAGTATGTGCCGTGCAGAATCGACGGCGACAGCTCGTGAGGCGCGACCTCGCGGGTTCGTGACCAAGATTCAGCAGTGCGAGGAGCAGTCTTCGTGGCAGGACTACATCGCTGGGCGTCTGGCCCATAGGTTCCACCACAACCATGTCTCTATCTTTGCACTAGCTGGGTGTTTAGCCTACGCTAGGTGACAGGCCCAGGACGGCCGACGTAGCGTTCGACCCGCTCTACCACCGGACGACTGGTCCAGGAGAGCTGGCACCGGGTTCCTGAATCTGCCTGCCTGTTCCTGAGCCAGGGTTCCTGAAACCTAGCCTTGCCCCGCTGGTCCAGGAGGGCTAGGGTGGATCTTCGTGCCACGATCTTCGTGAGGGCTAGGGTGGATCTTAGTACTGTTGGTGCCCAGTGGCACAGCTACCTGCCGCCACAGCACGTCTGCCGTTGACTCCGGTTAGCCGACCGTGGCGTCGAGCCAACCGAGTTGTCACCGCACGCGCCGGCGCCGCATCAACGGAACTTTGTAACCGCAAGGTTCCGACGCCGACTACAACGAAGGCCCAGGCAACGACGTCGCCAACGTGAACTGTAGGCCGGACGACCTCTTTATTTCCACAGCTTATCCGCGTGCATGTTAGCCGTAGTAAATATTTATGTATAGGTGCGAAAGTTGTGGAATATATCCATGACGTATGTTTGTGTACTCCATGGCATACCGTCGAGTTCTTTCTGGAGCGGCCCTGCCCATATATAGCATAAAAATGCTACATCCATTATGGTTACAGTACTATCTGTCTAAATTGCTAACAAGGTGATAAACATTGTATATGTACTCCTATTACACAGGCGCCATGTTGGGTTAACATCAGTAGTGGCTTCAGTGTCGGCTCCTTTTTTTTTTTTTCTAACAGTCTCGTAAACATTACATATGCACTCATATAGCCCCGGCCTCCGGAAGAAAACTCATCAACCTGTGGCCAATTCGCTTTCTCAACCTCAGGACTGTCAAACAGACACTTTTCGAACTGGGCGGCCCTGTCGCGTGCTGCATGGTGTCGACGCAGCAACGACGAGGACGAAGTCCATGCAGGCACGAGGCGGCACGCATGGGCCGTGAAATAAGAGTTGGTTTTCGCATTCGATGTAGCAGCATGCTTCTTCCTTCTGCCTGTCTGCTACAATGTATATGTTAATAACAACTAGCCCGGATCACTCTGCAAGTACTAAAGAGTAATAAAAGCAACACACAATGAAGTCTTACAACAAACGTTGAGATTACTCCACTATGAGCTCTGTGAAGTATACCAAACGGTTTTAAAATATTCAGCATAATGTCATTTCACTTGCACAAATATAAATCAATCTATAATATGTATACACTTCATTGACGTCATCTGCGAGGAAAGCTAGCAACAGGTTCATCATTTTTCAGGTTCACGCACCGCAAACGCAAAAAACATGCAACACACACACACTTGATTTTCTTCTTTAAGTGTAGTATGTAAGGGTAATGTCGGAAGCTATCAGGAAAGCGTTAAGTACAGTGATAGAGAGGCTCAAAAGCAATGAGAGTACAGATTTCACCTTCGCCACAGGTATGTCTGGCTTTTTCAGATCCGGCACCGGTGGCGACATGGAAAGAAGGCATGACCAATGCTGAGTGACGAAGTTGGTCAGTTAAATTAGTGCCCCTCTTCAACGAGTGCTGGACCTTATTTATTTGTACGCACTTACGCTACACCGACTATGTGTTGAGTGGCTACCTTGCATAAGTGCAAGGCTGGTGCTCTGCGCAATTGAGAAAAAATTTCGACGTCACCACAGTGCACACACCGTGTTAAATACGCATTATGTCTTTGTGTAGTTTCTAACACGATAACTACTACTGCTGTTTACAATGACCTGTTATTTCCAAGTCAGTGGCACATCAGTACCACGAAAGTATTTTTCCTTCGCCTCACCCAAGTGGCACAAAAAGCGCGGCGGCTTCCCTGGTGCGCTTAAAGCCCTCAGCGATGCCTACACAGTGAAAATTTTTGCACCCAAAAGGGTGTAAAAAGGGTGCTTTTACGAGAAAGCACCCTTCGCAACACCCTTTAACACCCATAAATGGTCGATTGAAAAAAAGCACCCCTTTGTTTGGGTGCTTGCCTCGAAAGCACCCTAAAATAAGCTCCAAGGGTGCTTTTGTGCCTGAGAAGGGTGTAGGTGCCGATTCATCAGATTAAATATGCAGCATAAGAAGAACACATAATTATAATATTTGGGATTTTACGTCTCAAAAACCTCGATATGATTATGAGGGTCATCGTAGTGGAAAGCTGCAGAGATTTTCACCATTTGGTGTTCTTTAATGAGCGCTCATATCGCACAGTGCAAAGGCTTCCACCTTTTCGCCTCCGCCTTAATTCGACAGCCACGGCCGGCATCGAACCCGCGACCTTCAGATTGACGGCCGAGCAGCGCAGCTACTGCACGAATATGAGGACCTTGCGTTAAATGACGGCCCAATTGACTTAGAATGTGTGAAGGTGCTCTTCGAATATAGCAGAATGTCAGCAGAAGGAAATCGCGTTTCATCTATAATGGCAATTAACTGCAATCCATGTTACGAAAGCTTTCCTTAGCGTTGGTTATAAACTGCATGTTTGCTATGGATTATATACACACAAATAATGTTCGCCCGAGTATGGGTGTGTGTGCTTGAGCCTGCGCATGTGTTGGCGTGTAAGCGCGATTGTGTGTACACCCGTGCATGTGTGCGTGCGCGTGTATGTGCGAGTCCGTGCTTGTGTTAAGCGTGCCTGTGCACATGTGTACGCTCATGCATGCGTGCGTTTACGGTCGCGTGTGTATGTGGCCGTATGTGTGTATACGTGTATGTGTGTGCGCCTGTGAATAAGTAGGCGAGTGTATCAGCCCGTGCGCCCTCGAATTTCGTGTGTGTGTGTGGGGGGGGGGGCACTGCTTCTTAGTGTTTAAGGTCCCACACCTGTTCAGACTGGGAGTCTATATGGGAGGTGGCTTAAGGAATGGCGGTGGTCAACGCACTGTACGCGGACTATTCAGTACATGGAAAACAGCTGCACATTTTCGTACCTGATCGTTGCTTACGAACTTGCTGTGGTAGCTGATTAGGTCCGCTGAGGTGCTTCTACGCTCGAAAACGTGGGTTATGACCAATTCACACGGAAAGCTGTCACTGCACTTATGCACAACCATCGTTTATATTAACAACGTTTAACAAGAACGTGCCCTGCCTTTGCTACAGGTGCTTAGCTAGCTCATTGGGCAACCATATGGAATTATGTGGTGATCATGTGGTCAGCAAAAAGTCTGTTATAACAACCTCGGCACGTTTCGTGGTGCGTGACAAGCCTTCTAAACATCCGCGACTGTGGATTAATTTGTTCCAGCTTCGACTACGCATTCAGTGTTTGCGGCACCATACGCGGAAGTGCCAGACACAGACAATGCGAAAAGAAATTCCTCTGGAAAAGGTGTAGCGATGCTCTCCCGCTAATGCCACCGAGGACGAAATAATTATTGTTTCTGGCCATTCCATGGTGCACTTTGTTTTCCGCAAGTTTTGCTTCACTATTTTTCGCCCACTGCAATCGCATTCCGTCAAAATACTCAAAGAACCCGAGGCTGGTAAATAACCTGCGTCGCTGTGCGACTGGCTAGAAGGAGAGTTGCCATTTACAAGGAGTCATTCCGTGTCGAACGGCCGTCCGCCGTATGCGCCATAGCGTTTGCCTTTCGGCGCCATCCTGGCGGGTTTCCCGCTCCTTCCCCCCCCCCCCGCTCACCCCGGCCAGCGTGTCTCCCACAACGGCGGCGTAGATAAGCGAATAGTTGCGTCACCGAACACCTGCGTCGACAGCAGCGGCGCCGCCGCCGCCGCCAGTGCCTCCTCTTTCTCTCTCTCAATGTCGCTCTCTCTGTCTCATCGTCTTTCAAATGCGTTGCGTTGGTCTGGGGTCTTGGTCGCTGTGTGTGTTCTAGCGAACAGGCGCATATTCAATGGTGGTCACGCATGACACCGTGTTCGAAGTGACGCTCGGATTAAGGAATATTCATGGAGTGGCGGACACGGACAACGTGGGCCTGTTAACGGTGAGTGTACTGTTTTCGTAGGTAGTAATCATACAGCGCTAGCTGGGCGCCTGCAGCAGCTCTGCCGAAGTAGGCTGCCAGCCATTTACAACAGCATGCGTTCGCGGGCCTGTTGCAGATGCCCGATTAAACGTGTGACTTAACGAGTTCACACTGCTATGCGCGATGTTGTGTAAGTGCCTGCATCACTCATACAGTGAGTGATGTGATCACTTAACAAGGGCGGGATTAGTTGCTGATCGCACATTGTCTCTACACTGCACAAAGTGATTGATATTGTTTTAAGATGTGCTTTGGGCTACATCGTAATAGCATTTCTATTAATACTCATATGTGCAACGTGCTTCTGTAGGTGTAAGCGTAAAAAAGAAAGAAAAAGCAAAAATTATGTACAGAGGCGCACTGTACGATTTGGCTTTTTTTTTTGCTTAAAGACGGTATAGTTGGAGGTGCTGATATGCCGCGATGCTCCCAGCACGTGCGCCTCAGTCTTTTAAGCTATTTAGGACAAGTGTCACCAGCAACAGGGAAAGATCTAGCAGACTTCCAAAGGCGCGTTGTTGTGGCCATCGCCGTGCGTTGTTTTCCCTCGTTTCTGTTTGCTGTTTTCGTGCTTTGCCTTCATCTGCGATAACGTTCGGCGTTATAACAGAATCGAGAGAGTATACGTGACTGTGGGAGCTATGTGCCGTAGCTCTAGCATAAGCCATGGCTGCTGCAACGTAGACTGCGTCCGCGCGCGTTGGTGTCGTTCGAGCGCTCCTACTTGCTTGATTGTGTTTAACTGAGTATTTAGGCATGGGTTACGTTTGTAAATCCCGTGGTCAATAATCGCTAATAGCGTGCCCCTGATTGCCATCAGAGGATGGGCTTGGTTGTCGAAATATGCCAGACGCTTTTTCTGAAAGCAAGCTTTGAAAAAAATTTTTTTAAAGAAATACTTTCATACGTGCTAGGCAGTGCCTATTACAGGCCCGCAACTCTTTAAAAACTGGATGAGCTATCACATCATTTATCCAATTACAATGTATTAAGATGATTGAATTATAGATGACGAGTTTCTGTGCTAGATTAGGTGCACAAAACACATGTTCGCAGCCCTACGTCTAGAAAGCAGGCAAATAGGAAGCACAGCGTCAAATTTGGATTAGATTCCATTGACGGAGCGTCTTGGGGTAGAAAGAACAAGGAAATTGTTCATTTTTGATGCCCTTATAGAGGCAGTCAGAATTGCACTGATTGGTGACTTGTAACAATTCCTCAGACTGTTAGAGGCGTGATTAAAGTCAGTAAATCTTTTACTTTTTTTTGCAGACCTCTTCGCTAGTGCCACGCCCAAGATCATTTGTTCTCATGTAAAAGAGAAAGCAGAGATGTCTTCACTGTTTGTACATGAAGAGGTAAGTTTCTTGTGCATTTTGATTAATGCTACATGTTCTGAACGTTGTACTTTAGGAATTGTTTTCACACTGGCTCACTACCATAGAAGGAATTTGATTATTAAGTGAGTTCAGGCTTTCGTAAGTGCCATTTTTGAGCTGTAGTCTTACACTTCAACTCATTTCGGGAATTTACTGTATGCTGGAAAACTCTTAGCTTTATCATACGAAATTATTGAAATGTATGGGTTGTATGCTTCGAGTTCAGTGTAATGTCAATTACACGCCATTTCGAAAGATACACACTACACATTCTTTATATATGGTGCTGCCAGAACAGCACGAACATCCTTTTATGAGAAGTCATATTTGCTCTTATTACAGGATGAGAGGGTGCCACTGACGTCCTGCGTAGTCTACCCCGGCCCCAGCCTAGAGCAAGCCTACTTCCTGAACCTCCACATGGATAACCGAAACATCTTCTGTGTCAGTAATGACGAAGAAGGAGTGACAGCACTGATGAGTTGATTGTTTTTATTTTCAACATTGTCTACGGCCGCAAGGCCTTTAACAACCACCGTGATTGAGCGGCTTTTTCTCGGCGTGAGTTTGGAGTTTATCAAAGAAGTTGTTCAGGCAGTACGACGCCGAAAATTTTAGTGTCACAATGCCTGAACAACTTTTTCTAGTGTGTTCATGGTAGATGAACAAACATTGTTATTTGTGTAAGTTATTTTGCTTAAATATAGCTGGACCATTCCATGCCAAACGTCCCAGCCACTTTGGCGACCATCTGAATTGTATTTGAAAAAAAGAATGTGCTGACTTACTGCGTTGAAAACAGTGAACTGCTAGAATATTTCAGCGAGAAAAAAAGTTTTGTTCATGTGGCTGGCTTATAACTTCCTGGCATAATGTTGTCTGTGTGCTGTTTGTGGAAAATTTCGTTTTTCGTTTATTTTTTCTAAAGCAAATTCGGTCTACCTGTTAAGTAAATGTGCTTCTGTAAGGTATTTGAAGCTCAATAATAATAGTGCAATTTTTTTGCCACATTCGCTTCCAAGAATAAAGCCAAAATGTGTTATGTTTGCATTTTTTATTGCAATATTGCACTTTGTATGAATATCTGAGCAGTGAATACTTACTCCACAGAAGGTATATTTTGAGGAAAAAATATCTTTAGACCTCTCAAGCTGCTGAAATATACGAGAAATTATCGCGAATTTCACAAAATTGTGATTTTTGTCCGTATTGAGATGCAATTTCCTCCATGTTGCGGTACAATGAAAACTCATCATTATACCTGAATTGTAAGAAAATGAAATTTTTTCTGTAAGAAAAATCTTATCGCAAAAAGGACAGTAAAGAGCGCTGTCAACTGAATTTTATTGAAGGTGCTACGAGCGTTTTTATACTGAGCACAAGACCAGGGCTCATCTGCAACAACACATGTGTGACCATGACAAAATAATTTTAACCGAGAAAAGAATACGCTTTTTTGGAAAAGATAAGTGAAGGTGTACTGATGCATTGATCCTTGGCCTTCTTGATAAAGAGTTCTAAAATCTCTCACTTTTCTGCTTGCTTTTTTTTTCAAAAACCGTGTTTTATGAAACCTAGGACTACACTTATATTCTTTACGGTGTCCGGCCATGAGACTACTATAGCCCTTTTTAACATTTAAAGCATGCTGTCTTGCTTGATCATTGAAGCATTGCCCAGTTTGTCCTATGTTTACTTTTCCACGTGTTAGCGGTATCTCATACACATTAGATTGGCATTCAGTAAACCTATTCTAGTGACGAATGGTGCAAGATTGACTATTCCTGTTGCTGTAAGTACATGCACTTTTGAAAGCTTGCAAGGGGTGGAAAACAACAATGTCATATCTGCTGGTTCTTTTCCTAAAATTGTGAGACACCTTATGTACGTAGTACCGTGTGACATGCAAAGGTGATTGGTCATTCTCTTTTTCTTTTGGTCCTGTTTCCTTTAACTTTACTTTCTGCAGGAGGGTTTCGCAAACAAGTGTGATGATGCTGTTGGGGTATTGGCTGGTGCTATCAGCCCAGGAGTGCTAAGAATGCTCTGCCTTTTCATAGTGGGCATTCAAAATTAGTAGAAAGAGGAATTGATACCACATGTACTCAGGCCACCCTTCAGAAGTCATGTTAGCACAAGGGTGAGGTCAGGCTTAAAAACCAGATTAAAAGACTAAAAGATGCTGGGTATCCCAACAGAATCATCACACCCGTTTGCAAAACCCTCCTGCAGAAAGTAAAGTTAAAGAAGACAGGACCAATAAAAAACAATGACCAAAACCTTTGCATGTTATACCACATCATGTGTCTCACAATTAAAAAAATAGCCAGCAGATATGATATTAGTGTGTTGTTTTCCACCCCTTGCAAGCTTTCAAAAGTGTGTGTACTAAACAGCAACAGGAATAGTCAATCGTGCCCCATTCGTCACGAGAATAGGTTTACTTAATGCCAATTTAACGTTAGTAGAAGTATTTTTTATCAGGTAAACCAATGATCAGTGCATCACTACATGTTCACTTATCCTTTCCGAGAGGGAGTATTCTTTTCACAGTTAAGATTATTTTGTAGTGCTCTCACGTGTCGTCGCGCATGAACACAGTTCTTGTACTCCGTATAAAAGCGCTCGTAGCACATTCATTAAATTCAGTTGACAGTCGGTGCTCTTTCCTGTCCTTTCTGTCTCTTCCTAAAGTTGTCGCGCTGTGACTAGCACACAACCACGATGAACCAACTCTCCCAAATTTAGCTCTTGTTACGTAACACGTAGACTGAGTTTCGAATGGAAAAAAGGAGCGGTGCTTTTGAAATAAACTTTTTCACATACAACACCTAGACGGCATTCCAGGAAGTTCAGAAGGCAGCCACGTGACCAAATATTTTTCCTCTCCTAAATATTCCAGAAGTTCACTATTTTCAATGCAGCACGAGGTTTTCGAATACATTTGAGATGGTTGCCAAAATGGCTGGGACATTTGGCATAAAGTGACCCAGCTATGTCATTAGCCATAATTATCCATTACCTTTTGTTTTTTGTGTGTTTGGACTCAGTTTTGTGTTCGTTTTTAGCTTATTGTCTTTCTGATCACTGTATTGGTTTCTTAAGTGTTCGCTAAAGTTATATGTTCGAAAACCCGTATATGTTTGCATGTACATCATTTCTCATAACCAATTGTTATACATCCAGGAATACAAAGCTTAATCCACTGTGATTGTATACATTTGAAAACACTATTCATATATATTTTTGTGTGCATCACTTCTTGGGAACGATTGTGTACATGAAGGCGTATATAGTGAAATCATGGTGATTGTATATTTGAAAGAATCATAAGTATATATTTGCCTGTATTTCATTCCTATTAACCGATTGTGTACATGAAGGAGTATTAAACTGGAAACCACTGGGATTGTAGATACTTGAAAGAATTATAGGGATATATTAGCGTATATTTCATTTGTAGTCTCTATGTACTTGAAGCAGTATACTAAACTGAAACCAGTGTAATTGTATGTTGCAAAGAATTGTCAATAAAGTGAAACTGAATAAATATAATAAACATTTGAGGTGTTGCATGTGTAGTGTACGTATACTTGAACGTATATCTGGTGAAAAAGTTGTGTGGCAGAAGAAAAGTTTGTTTTATTTGCCTATTAAATAAACACAATATGCAAGGGCAGCAAGGCTTCATTCTCTGTAACGTGCATTATGCATATACTGTGAAGTATATATAGATCCAGCACAAGTTCATACACTATTGTACGCATTTATATTTTTGCCCAGACGCAATGAATGGAGCTTGACAGGTGGCACACCATTGATAATCAGGGCCACTTTCTTCAAATAGTGTTTAATCAGTGCATGCTGATATCTATTAGTGCAGTCTAAAAGAATACTCGCACCCCTGCCATGGGCACTCAACACCCTTGTGCACCCTTCTCGCACCCTCCTCAGAGGGTGCTAAAAAAGTGATGGACATCGAAGGCACCCTTCCTTAAGGGTGTTTTTGTAACACCCTACAGTTTTTTTACATGTACACCCTATTCTAAGGGTGCATGAAAAAGCATCCTTTTTGGAAGGTGCTGAATTAACACCCTTAGGGTGTCGTCCACGGGACAAGCTCATTTACACCCTTCTGGGTGTAAAAATTTTTACTGTGTAGGTTGCGAACGGCGTGCGGTTAGGAGGAGTCGGCCATCAGGCCCACCAAGGAAACTGCCAACCTGTCAAGGCCTGGCCCCCATGCAAGCGTAGCAACATTTCAGCACTCGCCCTCTCCATAGGGAGAGGGCGCGGCAATATCAAAACGTTATGCACTGACGGGCTTCAACGCATATGTGTGGTCAGGCCTTAAAGGGGTGGTGCCACAATATTTGTGTTCTTTGCAGCAAGCGTTTCTTATATACCTCCAACAAGCACAAGAGATACACAAAGATTCATACATTCTCATACCTGCCAAGTCTCCCAGATTGGACGGGATACTACCCGATCCCGACCGTTTCTTCTGTCTCTACGGTTGTCATGAAAATCTCCGCATATCGAAATTTCTGAGCTCGATCTGGCCACATTGACAAATAAAAGCAGCTCAATCCGCTCTATAGGCTTATCGAACCTACACCATTTTATTATAAATGTGTTTAAAAGGCGTTCATCTAAACGTACAGTAGAATCCCAGTGATGCGAAACCGCGGCAGATACGAATTCGTGAAAATCCCCGGCCAAATTCCACTATGTCTATTGGGCCTAAATTCGAATGTTCCGAACATATTTGCGGAAACCGTCGAACAAAGGCCGAGAGCAGCGTACTCGCAGCTTTCGAAGTACGCATACGACTGGCGCACGCTAGTCGTATGCGTACAGTGCGTGTGATTGTCGTTGCCACAACCGCTGTGCACGAAACCTGGGTCGTTCTTGACACGATCATGTATGGCGATAACGTAACCGACAGAATCCCGAAAGTGTGCGCTCAACCAGTCAAAGCAACGCTGATTTCCGCAAACTCTGCGGGCAAAACTGTGGAAGATGCGACCGTAGATAGCATAAAACGACGAAATGAAGGCGCGTGCACAGCCAAGGGCACGGGGATTGTAAAGGGAACAACCATTTGCCGCAACCGACGCGCACAAAACCACGGTCGCAGAGACGCGAAAGCGATCTACAAGCTCCGAGGGCACTCAGCGGTAGATTAAAGGCCGTAAAGACATGAAAAAAAAAAGTCGCTGTTTCACCGTAAGGGCGAAGCAATGAATGCGACAGCAACAAGTTGGAGTGTCACGATGAGAACGGTAAGCAGATCGAAATGTGCAGCGCTCTCTCACGCACAAATGATGCACGAAAACCACACCCACAGGACAAGAGCGAATTAACAACGTTTACCGTTGGACACGTAGCGCACTGTTTAAACAAAAACGATCCATGATACATAATCACAGGTAGAGATGAGTACAAACTAACAAGTGTCCCAGTGTTATACCTCACTGAGTATGAAAAGCGCACACTTTTCGCAAACAGGGCCCTGTGCAGAAACCGAAGAGAACTTTGTGGGCCCGGCAACTAACGAAATCGTTCCGAAGGCACGCGATTCTCGCCACCAAAGGATAAGCGCGTGCGCACAAGCATTTTATCCCCCCCCCCCCCCAATACACGTGGCAAAGTACGCGTGAGAGATAAGCGCGCGTCGGCGCATCGCGATGAGCTGCAGGCGCACAGCGCGGGCAGTTCTTCTTTCTTGAGTGTTCATATATATATATATATATATATATATATATATATATATATATATATATATATATATATATATATATATATATATACATACGGTGAATGGCGGCAGCGACGGCAAAAAAAAAAAAAAACACTGTCTAGACTGTCCAATTTCTATCGTAGTAAAAAGAGGTCAGATGCGTTTTGGTGTTCCTGTCAAAAGAATCTAGTAGTGAGGGGAGCATTGACCCGCGCTTTTGCGGCAGCCAGCTGCGCCGTCCCGTCCGTTCAGGTGTGTCCCAGGAAGACATACGCGAGTTTTGACGAAAATGATCCTTTGAGACTCTAACCTTAGTGGGAAACCCTAGCCTAGTGTGTTCGGCCACTCCAAGCCACAATAAGACCGCAACGCTGATGTTGGCGCTTGCGATTGAGACCCCCAACCCCTCTTGTTTCTCGCAATATTTTTTATTTGTTTGTTTATTTTTGGTTTTTTTAGTGCCAAGAAAAAAAAATAGGGGCCAATAATTCTCAACTTTCACCCCCCCCACCCCCTCAATATCCTTGAACTTGGCAGGTATGCATTCTCCCTAAATAATTTATTACCGCCTTATTTGTGTGGGCAATTTTCAGTTTCGGTTTGTGGGCACCGACTTGGGCAGGGACGTAGCACTGTAGGTGACTTAGTCCTGTGATGACACACAGCTTTGACGCGCGCTATCATCTGCTCTTGCCCACATGTGCCACACAAACAAATGCGCCGCTAGCTGCAGCAGCCGCGATGCTTGGCCACTATGTACGCGGTGGAAGTCCAGAAGTCCCTCAGCTCAGTACAGATCTGGTGTGACGTCACGACAACTTTCGCTGCCCTTCCTATATGGCCCGCACTGACGTCGCTGAAACCACTATGTTGTAGCACCAGCATGTGCGGACGAGAAATTTTCGATGTGACATTAATGCTATCGTAACATCATGTGCAGGCTCTTTCATTATTCACGCACACGAAAATTCTTTCCGCGTCGTTTTCTTTTAGATGCAACTTGTTTCTCATCAAAGCAGCCATCGTGGAGTCCCAGTTCCTTTCAGAAGCTGCGTCTGTGACGTCACGTGCAAGACTTGTACAGGGCTGCGTCAGTGTAGGACGTGCTCGCAATGGGGCTTGATTGGGAGAATGATCCTTTCGGCATATATTGGAAGTTAATTAAAATCTAATGTAATAGATTTCCGAGTCCAACCATTCGTGTGGAGTGGCCGTGCATACAGAGGAAACCCGCACAACACTTGCTGTAGCCTTGAAATTTGATGGCATCACCCCATTAAATGCGTTCGCTTGTGCACACTTGACATTTGCAGCACCCTGCTCAAACACCAAGAATTAATTACCATATGGGACGGTGGTTAACTTACTTTCATCCTGTGGATACATGTGTGTTCTTTTCTAGCATCCTCTTGGTGTTTAAGCAGCACGCTTCAAGTGTCGAGCTGTTCACTAGCACTCATCCTGTGCGCATTATTTTCATTACGTCCTTTGTGCTTGAGTTACACGTTGCATGCATAGAGCTGCTTGTCCTCCTTCGTGTCTTGCTTAGTGCATTCACTGCTTTGCCCTTACTACGAAACAAACTTTTCTTTTTACATGCATTTTTGCGAAATGGGACCATGTGCACCCGTGCTACATTACTGCTTCAGAAATGGCAGGTTGACGCGCCAATCTACCACATTTAGGAGCTCTCTATGTCAATATAAGAGTGCACTGCCACGGCCACTGCCTAAAAAATTGGCCCCATATCTGCATGTTTCACTGCAAACGTCGTCAAAAGACGATAGCCTTGCGTGTGGAGAGAGTGAGCAAAACATTTATTTGATGTTCTGCGCGAGAAAATTGGTGAATTGTATTCTGGAAGCGCTGTGTTAGAGAGTCTCTATCCATGCAGCGAAGGCGAACGAGCGCATCGAGGCACGTTAGAATTACTCTATACGCTAACATTATATGCTACCTAAACGTAGCATATACAGTAACTCTAAGGCACGTTAAGGTCCCTAGATGAAACAAGGTAGCGTCACTCATTGTTCTCGAGCCATCCTCCTCACTCTCTCGATTACTCCTCTTTTTCTCTGCCATCCGCGTCTGTAATTGGTGCATTACTTGCACGTGATCTTGCAAATGGCTGGTGGTGTTATTTATTATTATGCAAAAGGTTCAAAACGAGTACGCATGCGCATATGGCTCCAGCCGGATTCTCGCCGTGACCAGAAGACAAAATCGTAGCCAGAACATAAACTGAAGAGGAGGAGCGTTTCGGTGTGCGCTAAGTCAACCAAGATTGTTTCGCCATGCTCGTTCAATGCAGCATCTGCGTTTTTCAGCAATGCTGCGTTGCCGTAAACTACAGAAAATGGTTTCGCTCTCTTCAACTTACCTCGTGCTTTCCGAGATGAAGCGCACCATGAAGTGCAACTATGAACCATTTCACGCGAATGCTTTCGTGCAACTCCGTCAACGTATGTCGACGCGGATCTGCGAAGCGAGTTCACTTGTCGGTTTTTATTGAAACGCCAGGCGCGCGGCAAATGCGTGTCTAGTGCATGCCAGTTGGTAAAAATACATGGGGGTATGCACGTATACAGAGCAGCTGTAGGTTGTAATCAACGCACCTTCAGAAACATTTCACTCTTGACCAGTTCCTGCTTGAGCCGAAACGCGCTGCTTCGAGACACCTCACCAGTAGAACTCTCACTTTTCAGGAAGTTGCCAGCACCGCATCAGAATCACTTGGCATCACGATTGTTCAAATGGGCACATTAAAAAAAAAAAAACGTCATCGCAGTGCTGCTGGACGAGTGTTCGTACCAGTCTGGTCGTAGTTTTTTTTTTTTTTTTCTTGCGTGTGCACAAGCCGGTTGTAATCAATCGTCACAACGTCACGCCCTGTGGCCACTTACAGGATCCAGCAAGAAGCACGTTCACAGTGTCACAACACGAACAAAACACAATCGCAGAAGTGGACTAGTTAGAACAGGACGAAATACCGCGGCCGTGGAACTAAAATGTACTACGCGAGACGCCATGGCTAGTGGTGTAAAGTATAGAACTGCACAACGTTGCCGGTTGAGTAACGCACATCCCGCTCGCTCTTGTGTTGTGCCGTTTATGTTCATAAAGGTAACTGTTTATTCTACGTCTTATTTCGTTTCATTTTGTTTCATTTACATCTATTCGCCGTAGCAACAGAACCCAAACATTCGCTTTTGGATGAAAGTTTTGAACCCTCTAGGGGGCGCTTTAGGCAAATAAGCGAGGAGGAAAAGGGAGGGTGTTGCTACCTTGGAAACTTGTTTTATCTAGGGACCTTAAGGCACTAGGGCGCCTTGATGCCCGCGCGGGGGCGCGCGCATCGAGGCACTCTAGGCACTCTATAAGGCACGTTAGACACGAGCGCCACCTGGCAGTTACCTTTAAAAACGAAGGCGTGCGCGCCCACGAAGAAAGATGCGCGCCTGTCTCGGAGGCAATAAGTTGTAGAACGCAAAGCGCGGGCAGGTGCCGTCATTGTGTCGTTTTAGCAAAGCGCTGGAAACACTTGCCTTTTTGAGAATCGCGTTGCACTCTCAGCGCAGCGTGATAAACGCTACGGTTCTTAGAATCATGTGTGCCTTCTCTAAAGAGACACACATGCAAAATATCGACGTGTTGTTACGCTGCCTCAGATGAGCGCAATAATTGCTTTTTTATTGACAACCGCACAAGTATGAACGCTGAAACTTGGGCAGTATTGGCGGGCGCTGCGGATGGGGTTGGCCGTTTGAGGTATCGTTTGATGTCGTTTGGGGTATCGTTAGCACGGACAAGCAGACAAATATGCAGACAGACAAAAAACAGACAATCCGAAATTTTGGCGTCGAAGGTCCCCAAGAAAGACTATCGTCTTTAAAAACAAGGTGCCGCCGAGGCAGCGAGACCACGGCCGGGCTAGACTGCACCTGCGCACGCTTGTTTCCTTGCGGCCTTCTCAACCGTCGTGAATTCAATGGGAGAGTTTCTGAGTATGCTTCGCCACCCGTCGGCGGTAAAGGAGCAGCGACCCTGCCATTGCATCTTCTGCGCCGCGCACACGGCACAAGGGAGATTGTCGATGTGAAACCGTGGAATAAGGGTTCTCGACGATGAGGGGGAGAGGGATCACTCAAGAAGCCGAGGGTAGAGGGATCATCTCTCCTTAAAAAAAAAACAAAAAACTAATGGTATCAGACAGCTCGACGCATAATTTAGGTGTACATATGCTCGTCGATAATACAAG
Organism: Rhipicephalus microplus; assembly: GCF_013339725.1. NCBI lineage: Eukaryota > Metazoa > Arthropoda > Arachnida > Ixodida > Ixodidae > Rhipicephalus > Rhipicephalus microplus. Next base: position 284,772,795 of record NC_051165.1, read on the forward strand.
CTGAAGCTCAGTAAAAATGCGGAAAATTGGCTAACGAGGCATAATGTAAGAAGCATAAAGCATTGGCAACGATCAGAGAGAGATCGAAAGATAAACAACATTGCATCTGTTCTGCAAGCGGCGACCACCAAACACCTTTGGCCCTTGCTCTCGTTGGACAACGAGGCTGCAATTAAAGGTCGCTTACAGAAATAACGAGCACACCATCCCTTTGCAAGCTGTTTTCTATTTCTTTATTTTTACAAATACATCTGTAGTGGTTTTCAGGGCTAAAAGGTGCAGTCTGCTGCTTGACAGCTCTTTGAAACACGTACGTTACTTGTAACTCTAACAGTTAAAAATATAAGAAAAAAAGTGGACTTTTGCTGCCGATTAATTCCTTCGGACGGCATGCCCTAGAGGAGTGGTGTGCATTGTCAAGGTGTTACCACCACGTGTAAACATTATTTCCGGAGACCCCGAGCTCTTTTGCGCTCCTTCGTACTGCAGGCCACATCCATGAATAATGTGAAGAATGGAGCTGCTTACGCTCGCAAGCCACTTGCTTTCGAACTAAAATCTCTCGTGCAAATCATTTTTGCGCTATACTTCAAGTTCGTGGAATAACATGTTTAGGAAGAGAAAGTGACATCTCAACTTTTCGGCAAGTAAGCAGCCTTTTTTTTTAATTCTCTTGTGGCTCTACAAACAGGTTGTTGCCGATTTCTCTTTTCCTCTAGCGAGACTTGCTTTATTCTGGTATTTGCCCACCATGGCTGCATTTATTTCACAGTTTTCTCAGTGTTCAGTTTGCAGAGATTTTTCGACTCGGGAAGACAGTCGTACAACCTTCAGTACGAGCAGTACGTATGGATATATATATTAGATGTGCGATGGTGTATTGTTGTGTTCCATATTGCAAGTCCTGTTCAGGGAAAACACCCAGTGTTTTTTTTTTTTCACCGATTCCTAACCAATGCTAACTATGGGCTAAATGGCAAAAGATTATTGCGAGAGAGAACCTCATCATCAACCACAAGTCTGCATCGACTGTCGTATGCAGCAGACACTGTAGACTATGTGCCTGCATGCCGCATCAGAAAACTTCTTACCAACTCTGCGCCCACTCTCTTCCAGGATTGTCCTTCCAACATGAGACCAAGTGCAAAGAAGCTACGCAAAGATCCTGCTTCAGGAGCTTCGTCCCTACGCCAAACATCAAGGAAGCGAAAAGCGGAGACCAACGAACCAGACCTGAATGATACGACTTCACAAGATACTTTCACCGAACAAGAAATAGTAAGTGCTCTTACGCAAACAATGAACAGCAATGCTAATCACGCGGGTCGATACCTGGCTATGCTTAAGATTACGCTCCCAAGTGTCGTACCATCGTTCAAAATGTGAGAAGGTGTAGCAGTTGTTGAAAGAAGAGGAAAAGGCGTCCGCATATTATTATGAAAGAAAGCACCACGCATGTGTTAAGAAAATGCAATAGGTGCACAGAAAGGAGAGAAAAAGGCCATGTTTCTTCTGCATCAAATAGATTAATGCGGAGATAAGCATTCAGCGTACCCAGAAGAAGTTGTTAGGGAGTGTGTGATATGGCGCTTCTGCCCTCAGAGTGCTACGATTACGCTCGCACTTCGAGGATTCTGACACTGCCTGCAAAGTCCACTCTTCAGAGGTATATAGGTCCAAGCCCAACATCATCGGGTATGATCAATGCTATGAAGGACCGTCTGGTTCACGAGGCCTCGCTACTCGGCAGCGAACAACATATGGCCTCATTAATAATAGATGAAGCTAACATAAAACAAAAGTGCATCTATGATAGGAAGGCTGATGCAGTCTTTGGCCTCAAGGACAAGCTAGAGAGAAGCATGGCGAATACAGCGAAATAAGTCCTTGTGAACAGAGTTCCCTGATTTGTGCTGCATGGTACCACTAGTCAGTACAAGATTCTATGCTCGTACCACTTCACGAAGCAACTCAGCGGTAGAGACCTCTTTGCATGGACTAAGGAGGTCATTGCTGCTGTGGAATCATGTGGCTTTATCATTCGCATTGTTACGGACAATTATTCAGCAAACGTGATGATGTTTAAGCACACGGGTAACGGGAACCTCAACACAGTTGTACGTCATCCACACGAAGCCAGCAGCGTTATCTTTCTGAGTTTTGACCTGCGCCATGTGCTCAAAAACGTTAGAAACCAGTTCCTCGAACGTGAACTTACAGAAGGCACAGGAGTGATAAGTGGTGCGTTTGTGCAGAAATTATACTAGCATAAAAAAAAAAAAAAACACTGTGACGCTGGCCCGAAATTTGACGAAGAAACATGTCTACCCTTCCAGTTTGGAAAAAATGAATATGCTGCGAGCAGTTCAAGTTTTCGTCCCTCAAGAGTCTGCAGCCGTAGAGCAACTTCTGCCAAAATTCCACGGGTGCTGCCAGAGATTTCAAGAGAGCAAGTTCAACCGTTTTCTTCATCAAGTCCATGAAAAAATGGTTTCATATCCATGACACTTCACTCAATGGAAACCGTCACAAAGCTCCCATTTTTAGGAGCGATACTGTTGCTGAAGGATGAGTTTATCTCATATGTGGCATGGAGATAGGTTTGCACAAGGCTTACCTACTAAGCACAACCGTGTAGGGATGCGACGTCCTCCACTGCCGTTGCGTGCGAAGACGCTGCGGCCGGGTTCGTCGATTTCTCCGGCACGGCGCAGAAACCACGCACGAGGCAGGATAACAACAACGGGTTTATTAACCCAAGATGCAGCACAGTGCGACACTCACAGGCCGTATAGGGTACTCCGCAAGACCGAGCAAGTACACTTGCCTAGGGTGCGACGACTCCGCACAAAGGGCCGAAGTCGAACGCACAGAACGAGAAGCTGCCTGCTAAGCAGCGCGTCAACCTCTCGTGGAGGCCTGAGAGCATCTGCCGCGACGAGCGAATCGTCGGGCCCAACACAGCTCGTAGGAGAGGAGGATGTCACGCGCGCCTAAAGGGAAATGGCGCTGCGTTGTGACGTAAGGCCCGCACACCGCGCCAGTGTAGCGTGCCCGCACATGCCAGCGCGGGAAGGAGCCGACGGTTGACTGGCCCAGACCAAGAGGCGCCCTGGCAGCCATCTTAGCGGATGCCGGTGCTTATGCGCGCCCAAGCTACGCCGTCGGCGCGCGCGCGGCAGCTGGGGAACGAGGCGCCAGGAAGGAGGGCGCTCTCGATTCCCACATCCCCACTCCTAAGACCGAGGCCGCCCTAAAGACGCCGTAATAACAGCATCCACCGACACCGAAAAAACTGAGGTCCAGGTCAGTGCCGTCCACGAGATCGACGGGGGCCCCGGTGTCTTCGTTCGGCGGTGTCTCAGCAGGAACCTGGGGCCGCGGGAGGGCGGCAGACACCTCAGCAGCGATGGCCGACTTGAATGAAGAGTTCGTGACGAGCGCCGCCACGACCGCCTGATCGGAGTCGGTCGACAGGGCGGGTCGAAGGCCCACGCCATGCGGCATCGCCGGAGTGGACAGGACGGTAGGGACACCGCCGGACTTCGCTCGGTGAACCCGCGAACGGAGGTGGGTAGCCTCGTGCAGCAGCAGGACACCACAAGCGTCGCAGTAGGAGGTCTCAGGAACAGGCGGCATCGAAGCACTTCCGGAAGTGTCGCTCTGGTCCGAAAGGGTGCGTCCGCAGAAAGGACGCAGGACGGACTCGGGGTTTAACGCCACCCAGACTATGTGTTGCTCGGACCAGCGACGAGTCGACACGAAGGCGACCGGGGCCTCAGTGCCTTGTTGGAACGTCCACGTAGCGCCTTCACGGCGAGGCGGTGTCTTGTTAGCCGGGGCCGGGGGGCGTATTTGGAATTGCTGGCCCCGCATCGCACGAAAGAGGGAAATGAAAGAGTGCGAGGAGAACGGCAGTGCCAGCCTCAGGATCGCTCGCACGCTATTGGTTCGCCTCTGGGGTGACGTGCTGGTGAGGTGCACGCCGCGGATGCAGCGACACAGAGCTTGCACACCTGCACCTCATTTTCAGCCATGCTCTCCGCTCTGCCATTGTACCTCTCCGGCTAAGCCGCGCAGCCCCCGCCATAATCAGTGGTAACGAGGGACGGGGTCGGGAATACAAAATAGGGTAGCGAAGAAGAGACTTCAGTTGGGTGCACGGTGTGTGGTTGGGTGCTCGAGCTGCCTATTCAGACGCCGCGGAAGCCTCAAAGAGGGCATTATGAACTCCCCCAAGATTGCCCGCTTCGTGGTCGTTTGAGGCAGAGACATGGGGCGAAAGAAGTGTTTAGGGCTGTTCCATCGTGCGGAAGCACCTTCGCCCCTTCGGTGCCTTGGATGGATCGCTACCGTGCGGCGAGGGCACGAGTGAGTGGGTTTTGATAAGATGGCGATAGCACAGTGATGGTTTCAATGAGCGAAGGGGCTCCGACTGTCAGCGTGAAGTGCCTCCGCGACGCCTTCAGCACAGACAGCAGCAAGCAACTAATATAACGTGGATCGACGTATTAGTTCCCTTGCTGTTGCTGGTGAGCCACTCGTTTGCATCCGTCTGTGCAGAAGTCGACAAGGAGGCAGTTCACGTCAGATGGGCTGACCGTAATGGTGTCTATTTTTCACATAAATGTTCGCGTGGCTGCCATGTCATTCAGAACCGTGTCGTTGACGGAAACGCGCTGCACGTTTGCTGTGCTGGCGTCTAATTCAGACGTGAGCGACTGCCATGAGAGTCGGAATCGCGTTTCTGCAAGGACAGTTGGAACTGGTATGGTGTGTGACATAAGCGCAAAGCACGTGACTGAACGTTAGATGGTAATTTCGAACTTTTCGCACGTAAGTGTCGACCACGCCAGGAGGGGCGCGTATGATGTAGTGGTTGATTGAATAAAAAAAAACAGTTACTCTTCTGCAACTTTTGCGGGTAGCACGGTTCAGTTCACCTCTTACAGGGAGACGGAAAGAGGGACGCTGAAAGGCAGAAGGAAAAGGTAGAGAAGGAGTGTGGCAGCAGGTTGTGGGTGCTTCCGTACGGTGGAACAGCCGCGAAAACTCCGCACATTCCATCGGGAGCACGTGCGTCCGTCACCTGACGTCACCTACACGCGCGCACGTCACCTACAGAGAGGAACCGATAGCGCGCGAGCAATCTTGACGCTGGCATCCTTTTCGCACTCTTTCTTTTCTCTCTTTCGTGCAATGCGGGCCAGCAATTCCAAATACGCCGCGCGCGTATGGATGGATGGATGGATGTGGCTGTACCCTTTAGATCGGGTGGCGGCTAACGCCACCTAGCCGTAATACTTAGTGAACTAACCATTAGATTTATCTTTTTTTTTTCCTTCAAATAGTGAGGTTGAGGATTCGTGCCCTTTAAATAGCGAGGTTGAGGATTCGTACCTTGCAGTGAAGGGTTTAATTTTTACTCGTGCCCTGACTTTAGCCACCAATCAGATAACCTCCTTCTAGTTAAGTCTACCCGCTTAAAGTCTATTTTGCCCTCCCTGTCCCTAAACCCCAGTGCTTTTAAAAACTCTGCACCATCATACTGACCTATATGGTGAAGCCCTTTACAGAACATTATCAAGTGTTCGGCAGTTTCTTCTTCCTCTCCACACGCAGTGCATACTGTGTCTACCCCATCGTATGTGGCCCAATATGTCTTGATTTGCAATACTCCCGTCCTGGCCTCAAACAGTAGAGAACTACCCCGAGTATTATCATAGATCCTTTCCTTGGCGATTTCCTGCTTAAAAGTTCGATAGATCTCTATTGCGGACTTCTTAATCATGCTGATTCTCCACATGTCAGTCTCCATTTCCTTCACATTTTTCTTAACCGATAATTCTTTTTGGTTTGGCCACCTGCTGTTTTCTAAGTATTTACCAGTCAATTTCCTGGTTCGCCTCCTCCATTTTGCATCGACATTCTTCATGTACAAGCAGCTGAAAACCTTCCTAGCCCAACGCTCCTCCCCCATTTCTCTCAATCGCTTCTCAAATTTTATCTTGCTGTTAGCTTCCCTGCCCTCAAATGATGTCCACCCCACATCACCCTGTACTCCCTGATTTGGTGTATTCCCATGAGCTCCTAAAGCAAGCCCACCTATTCCACGTTGCTTAATTTCTAATGTTGCTTGAACTTCTGATCTCATGCACAAGACCGCATTGCCGAACGTCAGCCCAGGAACCATGACACCTTTCCATATTCCTCTCACAACATCATACCTATTGTAATTCTACAGTGCCCTATTTTTCATCACTGCTGCATTCCTGTTACCTTTAGTCGTCACGTATATTTCGTGTTCCCTTAGGTACTCGGTCCCATTGCTTATCCGCCGCTACTTGTACACGGTGTAAAAGTAGCGGCGCCCCGCGGCGATCTCTGTAACGAGCGAGCGCCATGTTCAAATCAGCCAATGGCTTGTTACGCCTGAGAGTCCCGACCGAACGTCATTGCCTCTGCAAAAGCAAGCTGTGTCAAGGCCCGCGAACGAGCCCGCCTGACGCCATCATCTCAACGACTCACCTAACCCGACGCGCCGGTGACGCAACGCATGGCGAGCTCCCTCAACCCCGGGGCCCGATAGCAGCCCGACGATGCAAGCGGCGCCATCCAGTCTGGCGAGACTTACACAATGCGTGGCAACATAAGCCGCCCTTGGGGTGCAACCCAGCGCAGCGGCTCCGGATTTGAGGATCATGGCGCAACCCAGCGGCAGATCCCTATTGGAGGATTCTGACGCGTTCATAATTGAAATTTTGTTGAAGTGCACTAAAAAACAGACGGACAGAAAAGGCTGACAAGGACAGTGCTTGCTTTTTGTAGAGTGCCCTGAGTACTAGAGATATATTGCAGCAAGATGGCAAGCTGGGCCAGTTGGATTACATTCATAATTGAAATTTTGTTGGAACGCACTAAAAACAGATGGACAAAAGAGCGCTGTCTTTCTCAGCCTCTTCTGTCCGTCTGTTTTTTAGTGCACTTAAACAAAATTTCAATTATGAACGTAATCCAACTGGCCAAAACTTGCCATCTTGCTACAATATGATTCTGACGCGACCCGACGAAAGTTCTGATTGGACGTTGATGACGTAAAGGATTACCTGGGGCCTATCAAGAACCACGCCGCGCTTCGCCAAGCAGCCGACGTATGCGTCAGAGAGAAGACATCTCGGCTCTTCGAATCCCTAAGCTGTCGGCCCCAGTGCCGAATATGTAACGCCTCTATTTTTATGCTGTCTAAATCTTGCCTTAACTCACCGTTGTTTTGTACACTCGTCTATCAGCTCTGCACAGAAGCAGTCGCAAGCTGAGAAACACATGCTACCAAACGGCTGGTGACTTTAGCGACGAGTTTTGTAACAACAGCACCCTGCGGATCTATGGCGTTGGAGTTTCGTAACAGGCTGATAGATGGGTCATTGACGTGTGATTTTTGGGCATATACGTGATTTGTCGAGAGAAGGGAAAGCAATTTTTAGCCGACTTTGATAATTCATTATGAATAACAGGCTGCGTGCTGTGCTATAATATTTGGCTCGCGTGTTATCTGGAGCCTCTACTACCGATCCGCAGTGTTTTCTGGCCATGCTCAAAAAGTTTTGCAGGGCCCCTTTAAGTGAAAAAATTAACATCCGCATTTTAAACTAATTTTGTAAACTTCTGATGTACCAGTGACACAGCTGACTGTAGCATACAACAAAAGTGAAATTACTTATAGCTGGAATATTTATTGAGAGCATACAACAGTTTTCAGTCCATAAGAATAAGGTGCAGCTCCTAAAACTGTTACGAAGCTGTGTTTTTTTTCTCGGCTTCAGGAGTGTACTTTCTTTCCTTCTAAACCCAGCTATGCAAAAGTCAGCTGTCCAGAAACAGCCCATTCAAGTGTTTTTGCACACCAAAATCCAGTACATCGCTGCCATCAATGTTATTAGGCCGACATTTTTTAAAAACATCAAATTTTGAAAGGCCTCTCAACTACTTGCAATGGGCAAATGCTACTTTCCATGGAATGTCACAGCTCACTCTGCCAAAAATAAAAATGTCCCACAAAAAATTATCTTCAGAACATCATTTGTCCAGTGCAAAAAATCAAGAGAGGGATAAATAGAGCAGAATACTAAACAAATGAGCAAGCTTGAGACAGCCTCTCTGGGCGCACCCTTGCACTGCAGCGAGTAAAAAAGTATTTCTTAAAATGAAAAAAAAAAGCTTTCATAAGGAGAAGTAACCAGAGTGGAATGGGAATAGTCACAGGCCAAAACAAAACAGACAGGAGTCAAAGGCATTAATTTCCTTATAAAAGAATATCTGCAGCTCCATCACATCCGCAGATCACAAGTTTACTAAATAACAGGTCAGATACACTTTTCACAATGCCTCCAAAATTCATTAAAATAAGTCATTAAAACATATCAATAATTAATTTCAGACTAACACTAATTATAGATGTGTCCCACAATTACTAGCACAGAAGTAGCTAGGTTTAAGTTTTCATCCTAAATAAGTCTGAGCGAACCAGAATCGGTACTGTGAAGGGTTCCGCTTCTTTGTGTATGTGTTTACTAATTTTTGTGTATGCTACATCTGAGAAATGATAATAAACAGCACCAAAAAAAATCAACACATTATCAACCAGAATACTTATAACAAGCAGCAGGTATAAAGTATACAAAAAATGCAATAGAATGCACATTCGAAAAAATAAAAGTGGCGTAATAAATGCACCCTGAAGTAAAAAAGAAAACACGCATGAGTAACGGGAACTGTGGAAGCACAAAATGCAGTTTCTGCCTGAGGCAATGCTTCAGCGAGATTCTCACAATACAAAGCACGGGGGTGACATTATATGGATTGATTGATACTTCCCAAAACCACCATACGATCATGAGACGCCTACACTTGAAACAAATTAAAAACAATAAGCCAAGGCATCTGTTGTACATTCACCTTGCATACAGATGTTACACAGCACAGCATACATGTTCCACAAGACATGCCACTTATCCTTGAAGAAAAACAAACTAGTGTAAATATCACTCTGTTACTCTTCGGGCTTGCACTCTGCAAGTACAACTCCACCACAAAACCACACCAGTGCCATCAATAGCGGTCACTAAAATGCTCAGAGCAAGCTGAAATTGATTAAGCACACAGGACTGCTCCTAGCCAATAAAATTATGCGGAAATTGGTTAGTACCTAAGAATTGCTTAGAGTTTGCTTTAGAGTAAGTGCATATTCCAGAACAACTATTACTCTCACACCTGATCACAACCAAGTTGCCTCTTGCACAAAAATAAGTTTGTTATACAGTCGATCTCGGATATATCAAACTCTCATATATCGAATCACTGGCTATAACGAACCGTTTAGAAATCCCCTTGAATTTCCTATGCAAAGTATGGGACCAGCACACCCGTATACTGAACTCCCGCACAGCGGGACATCTGCTACATCAAATGCCACGCCAAGCCGAAGCCCAGAAAGGGCGTTTTTTGTATCAAGTATTGATCAATTTTTGGCCACGTTCTAACAAGTTCAGATTCCTTCTCACGCTGATCCGGTTCGTTGCGTGGCACTTGCAAGTGCACCGGTATGTTTGATGCGCTACCTGCAGCTCTTAAAGCGCCACTCAACAGGCTCCGAAACACTCATGAAAAGCTCGCGCATTTTCTGTGGGCGTGGCCAACTTCCTTATACGTGCAGTGATGTCAACTTGACCATCAGTGACCTTGACTTCATTGCTCTTTGCTTAGACCTGGTTTAGACCAATCGACGAGCTGCGTACTACCTCAAGTCGCCGATCGCCGAGTTAATGTCACTGTGTGTATAAGGAGGTTGGTCACGCGCAGGAAAAATGCGCGAGCTTTTCCTGTGCGTTTCGGAGCCTGTAGACTGGCCCTTTAGCGCACGGGCATAGTGTTTTTGAAAAAGACCTATTGCTGAGGATACTTCAATGAGAATGCGAAGTGACTCGGTGATCTAGTTGTAATGTTTGCATTTTCTTTTTTGTTAGTGCACAGTGGCATGCGAGCCTGAGAACTATGGCCTTTGAAATGTGCAACCTCGTGATGTTTTTCACTGTTTGCAGTTTCAAAATGCATGTTTCGAAGGCTAGATTTTTTCTAGCTTATTCGATCAAAGCCGCTGAAAGCGGCGGCTGCCAGCTACAAAGCCACAATTGTCATCAATATCGTCAGCACGTTGACGGTGAAAACTCGGGGTTGTCTTTCGCGCTTTATGGACATGCGCACTTCTCGTCTCGTTACTGATGAATTCGTCTTCAGGAGTTGAACTGACCCGCACGTAGGGATAAAAATTGTGACTGACCCTTGGAGCGACGTCAAGCAAGGCACCGTTGTAAACTTTCCTTGAGGGCCAAGTGACGACTTCGGGTGCGTCATGACTGCTGATAACGGCGTATGATGCCTCAGTGAATTCTGCAACTTCTCAGCATTTCTGGGCACTATCTCGGACAGTGAGCGACTTATCTGTGCAGATGATGAAGTAGCTATTTCTGACTTTCAAATTACCATGATTTAAAATCATGGCTATTGTGTCTGATGCCGCGTAAGTGTACCCATGCAGCTATGAATATGCCAACGCCATCGCTGCCGCCACCGCCCTACAAAGCTTATATTGGTGTTCTGCATCAAACAATGCTGTTGAGGTTGAAAGAGCTGATTTCATTTATTTGAAGAGCTTTAATGATATTGAGGATGACAACCTGGTGGCACGCAAGAAGAAAGTCAAGCTTACGGAATATTTCATGTGAAATAAAGTGCGGTAACTTAAAGTTCACAGCTTGCTCTTGATTATACTGTGAGCGAATCATAATTTGAGCACTTGTAACGATTTCCGAGGCCCGAAATGCTTTTATTAAGGCCTTAAATACGCATATTTTTTATTTTGAATTATCGCTATATCGAACTATTCTGCGATCCCCTTCGAGTTTGATATATCTGGAATCGACTGTATCTGAAAGTTCGTTACAAAGGTTTATTTCTAATACTATACCAATTGCAAGACTATTTTTCATTTACTTCATTCTAACCGATATATGTCATTATCTTTTAGCTTGTTACATTGAGGGTAGAGTCTATTTTGTTTTTTCATACAGAGGAAAAGCTTCAATAACAAAGGGAAAGTTATCAGGAGAGAGTGAGAAAAAGTGACAACTGAGGCTTCTTTATTTTTTTTTAAACTTCAACTTGCACTCTCAAGAAGCTTGGAAGACAGTACTATGTCATTCTACATACAGAACAAAGATAAACAGATTGGGATGAACAAAAACAATTAGTCACATACTCGTGTGTCTCAAAATTTACAGTATCAAATATGGCACATTTCAAAAATCACCTAATTACAGCAGTTTCAAAATCTGCTTGTTCATTCGCATACTCACCCCATTTACGCAGCACGTGGACATCCCACAACACTGTACAAACAAGCATAGACCCACCAGGAATTCCCGTGTAGCCTCTTTGCACCATAGAAAGGATGGAAAAAGCCTGAAAAATGTCAGGGAACAAAAAATGTTGGAATCACAGTGGAATGTTGCCGTGCTTCTTCTTAGGGTTTTTCAGCTTCTTGGTTTGTAGCAAGTCTAGGTCTTTGCAAATCTTCTTGCGGGTCACGTTCGGCTCAATGATGTCATCGACGAAGCCTGCAGAAAAAAAAGATAAAGATTTTATCACTGCGCATAGACAAACATCCTGTAAATGAGTTTCTAAGTTATAGTGAGCCAATCTTTAACCACTACAAAATCTTTTTTCACTAACGATTATGCCTAGCTCACAGGAAGCCACAAGTATTTAGCTGCAAGGGAAAAAGCAGAGCTCTTTGACAACCTCTTTAATGGTCATGAAACTTTCCGATAATGTGTAGAGCTGTGCAAATAGGAAAATTTGGGTGGGAAGCTAATTTGAATGTTGCAGTGTGAGTGCGATTTAAATTGAACACAGTCGATCCAGGACACATAGAATTCGAAGGGCATCGCAAAATAGTTCGATATATAGAGAATTCGAAATACAGAATACGCACATTTAAGGCCTAATTAAAGCATTTTAGGTCTAGGGAATCATTACGAGTGCTAACATAAGATTTGCTCACAGTACAATGAACAAGGTGCGAACTGCAAGTTGCCACACTTTATTTCGCATGAAAAAGAGTCCATGAACTTGTCCTGCTTCTTATGCTTTGTCAGGATTCAGTCATCCTCAATATACTTGAAGATTTTTAAATAAACAAATTTAGCTCCTTCAGCCTCAGCAGCATTGATTGACGCAAAACGCCAACGCAAGTTTTGAAGCACGGCAAAATCTTGCTTAGCGGCGGCTGCAAAAGCGGTGGCATATTGATAACTGCATGGGTACACTTGCACGGAAACGGCAGCCATGATCTCCGCATTGATGCAGTCAGAAGAAGCTACGTCGTCATCTGCAACGATAAACTCTCTCACTGTTCGAGATGTAGCTAGGAAACGCCGATAAGTCACAGAATTCACCGAGGCACCGCACGCTGTTGTCAGCCGTTGAAGTATGACATATGAAGTTGTCACCTCGCCCGCAAGGAAAGTTTACGGCGGTGCTTTACTTGACATCGCTCCGAGCGCGTCATGATTTTTATTGCTACGTGCGGGTTAACATTCTGTTCAACATCTGAATGAGGGTTTATAAGGAATGAGGCGAGAAGTGCGCATGTTCACAATGCGCAAAAGAAAACGCCAAGTTCTCACTGTCGAAATGTTCGCGATATTGATGTCACTTGTGGCTTTGTAGCTGGGAGCCGCTGCTTTTAGCTGCTTTGATGCAAAAAGCTATAAAATGTGTAGCCCTCTAGACGTCTGTTTTAAAACTGAAACCACTAAATATATGTCACAAGATTGCACATCTCGAAGGCCATGCTTTTCAGACTCGCATGCCCATCGCATGTTATTGTGTGTGAACAAACAAAGAAGGAAATGTGAACATTGCAACAAGGTCGCCGAGTCACTTCGCATTCTCACTGAGGTATACTCGGCAATCGGTCTTTTTGAAAAACACTACACTCGCGCGTTAAGACCTTCAGATTGTGCATCAAACATACCGGTGCACTTGCAAGTGCCGCGCAACAAACCAGAACAGCGTGATGGAATAACACTGCCTTTTCGTCACCTGCGCGTGACAAGGAATCTGAACTTGTAAGAACGCGGCCGAAAATTGAGCAGTACTTGATACGAAAAATGCTCTTTCTGGGCTTCGGCATGGCGTGGCATTACATATAGCTGATGTCCCGCTGTGCGGGAGTTCGGTATACGGGTGTGCCAGTCCCATACTTTGCATGGCAAATTCAAGGGGATTTATAAACGGTTCAATACAGCCAATAATTCTATATATCTAAATTTGACATATCCAGGATAAACTGTATATTTAGAATACTTTTGGAATACATTAAAGTGAAATTGCAGAAAAAAAAAAAGTTGGAAAGGATTCCTAAGCATGCTCTTGTGAGATAGCAATGTGAAAGTTTCTTTTTGCTAGGTTGATGAAGCGCTGGCGGGGTGGTGTTTCATAGTTGTCTTATCAAAAATGAGGCAATGCAGAGGCCTAATCGAAATTATGTGCAGTATTTCATACAACCAAAGTGTTGCCGACAACACTTTACGTGTGAAAGGACAAAGATGCTATTTCCTCGGCTTCTCTTTCCTCTTTCAACTTCTGTCTAAACCAAACTGATGTGGCTGACAAGGGTGGGCTGCCTTTGAGTCCACAGTTCTAAATTTGCCTTGTAGATGTAAATATACAAGAATGTGAAATTTTTGATGCTAAAAGTCTTCAGTGTCTGATTTTTCAAACTTTCTGCCTAAATTTCAACTCCAAAAAATCATTCATTTAGCCCCCCACCTTTGCCACATCTATCATCTCCCTGTTGGAACCAGCGTTTTTTTGAGTGAGTAGCATATCTGCAACCATAGCAGAGCCTGAAGGACAGCTTTGCCACAATGCAAAAGTGTGTTGGGTGAAACATACTGAAACCTTACTGGGCCACCGGCAATCTGACGTTGACTGTATTTATCTTCGGGAAGTTCAAATCGTAAAATTACAGTGCGAATCAAAACAAATAGTACACACTATTCAAAGAATATTCGAAATTTTAAATATTTGCACACCCCTAAAAATTAGACATGCTTAAAAGGAAGCTGTTCATACGAGGCAACACTGTTTAGAACTGTAAAATCAACTAGGTGAATTTGCATGCCTATTAAAGTTATCCTTGCAATGCTTCTTAATGCATTACTAAACTTCTTAATACCCATTGTTCAGAGAGCCAAAGCTATAAAATTATTCGGTCTACCGCAGTTTCAACTCCACATCCATCATCATCACCAGCCTTACTACGCCCACAGCAGGACGAAGGCCTCTCCCATGATCAGCCAATCAACATAGTCTTGTGCTTTCCATTGCCACGTTACACCTGCGAACTATTTAATCTCATTGGCCCACCTAACTTTCTGTCTCCCCTTCGTGCGTTTGGCTTCTCTGGGAGCATAGTCGTTACCTTTAAAGGGGCCCCGAAACACTTTTTTGAGTAACCATGAAATTAATTCACTGGAAGAAGCGTACTGCATAAAAAAGTCAACGCGCAACAATTTCAAGAATCTGTACAGTATGAGCAGAGTTGCAGATTGCAGTGTGTGACAAACATTTGTGACACGCTGCAATCGCATTCTCTCTTCTCTCGTCCCCTCGAAAGTGCTGGAAGCTAAGCAGGGAGAAATAGGAGGGGGCAACAAAAAGTCACGTGCGCCTCCTGGCCAAAAACGAGGGACAAGAAAACAAGGAGACAGACAGTGGCACTGACTTACAACAAGGTTTATTTGCTGAAACTGCGCAATATATACTTGACAGTATCTGACAAATAAGAGGAATGACAAATCCAAGAAAACAGAATTCACCTAACAACTAAGCAATCATCGTGATAACGCGCCATGAACATCACGTGTGCCATAGTCCTGAAGAAAATTTATTTCTTTCTGTAATACACCAAATAACAATTCACGTCAGAGCAAAAGCTCAATGTATGACAACATCTAAAATGACAATATTATCAACAACAGTGCCTTACTTACAGAGAAATTACGGTAGATGCACAAGAACACATGCGCCATAGTAGGACATTCTCAAAATGATCGCGATGACATCAGACAGACCGCCTACAATTAATCACTAGTAATGGATCTAGCTGCACTAAATAAAGAACTTTCCATGCATCAAGAGACGCAGTAAAATGCTGCTTGTACATTTCTGTTTGATTAATGAAAAAAGAACCGCCAAACGTTACTATGGGGAATGGCGCGAGTGGTTCGAAAATTAAATTTTCGCGTAGTTACACTGGACAGGTGGTGCCACCTAGTGGGGCACAGTCTAACCAAAACATCTGCAATCTCGAAGCCAATGGCGGGAAATTGATCAATGGCCGCTGTTGCTGCTGTGGCTCCCGCTGCTTTAGGTCGGCTGGACAGTGATGTGAGTCTGTCCGGTCGGTCCGATCAGTGAGGCAGGTAACTTAAAGTGTGCTAACACGATGCGGACCCCTAAAATGTGATTTTATTTCAAAATGGGCCCTTCTTTGGCACAAACGTAACACTACGAAGTTTCTGGACCGCTATTTCAACAATCAACATTGACTTAATAGTCGACTTTAGTGTCCCTTTACGGTTACACCTATCATCTTCCTTCCTATTGCTCCCTGTGTCGTCCTCAATTTAAGCTGAACACTCTTTGTAAGCCTCCATGTTTCTGCTCCGTAGGTAACTACTGGCAAGATGCAGCTGTTATATGCCTTTCTCTTGAAGGTTAGAGGCAGATTACCATTCATTATTTAAGAATGCTTGCCGAATGTGATTCACCTCACCCATACTCCCTTAGTTATTTTCCTCTTATGGTTGGGGTCGCGGTTACTACCTCTCCTAAGTAGACATATTCCTTTACAACTTCCAGCGTCTCTCCACTTATCGCAAAATGCTGTTTTCTGCCGAGACTGTTGCACATTACTTTAGTTTTGTGCATTTCAATTTTCAGACCCACTCTTCTGCTTTCCATGTCGAGTACAAATATCTTGAGCTGTAATTTTTACCTTGAGTTACTCATCAAGGCAATGTCATCAGCGAACCGCAGGTTACTAAGATACTCCCTATTAACTCTTATCCCTAAGTCTATAGGGTCCTGAATACCTCCTGTAAACATGCAGTGAAAAGCATTGGAGAGAACATGGCTCCCTGCCTTACACCCTTCTTTATTAGGATTCTGTTGCTTTATTTATGGAGAACTAAGGTGGCTGTGGACCCTCTGTAGATTTCTTCCAGTATGTTTATGTAGGGTTCTTCGATTCTCGTAATCTATGAAGGCTATGTATAGGGGTTGGTTGTATTCCACTCATTTCTCTTTTACCTTATCGATAGTATGGATATGGTCTATTGTGGAGTAGCCTGTACGAAATCCTGCTTGGTCCTTTGGTTGATTGAACTCTATGTCACCTTAATTCTATTTGCTACTATTTTTGTAAATACAGTAGACTCTCATTAAACAGAACCTGAAAGGACCAGTAAAATGTGTTCCGTTTAACAGGTGTCCCGTTTACTGAGAGATGAGCGCACAATGCAAGAACGAAACCTATCTTGTCAGAAGCATTCGTTCCATTTAAGCAGCAGTTCCGTTAAGTAGATTTGCATTTGCTGAGAGTCCACTGTAGTTTGTAGAGAACGGACAGTAAGCTCATCGGCTCGTAATTTTACAAGTCCTTGACATCTCCCTTTCTCCCTTCTTTTAAATTAAGACTATGTTAGCGTTCTTCCAAGATTCTGGTAACCTGCCCGCCAAGAGTCACTTCGTATATATGGTGGCCAGTTTTTCTAACAGAATTTCTCAACCATTTTTCAGAAGGTCCGTTGTTACCTTAACCTCGCCAACAGCCTCCTTGCATTCTTTCTAGGGCTTTCCTTACCTCCCCTGTCTTTACTGATAGGATGTCGAATTCCTGTGGACTATTATTGTTTCTCTCAATATCATCCTGGTTGTTTTGGCTTCTGTACAGCTCTCTGTAGAACTCCTCCACCACCTCGACTATCCTAACCATCTTGGTTACAGCATTGCAGTCCTTGTTCCTTATTGCATACATCAGATTTTCGCCTATGCACAAGTTTGTATTCGCAGCTTTTAGGCTTTTGCCGCTTTTTACAGCCTGCTCAATTCTCTCCTTGTTATACCTTCTGATGTCGGCAACCTTATGTCTATTGATTAATTTTGAAAGCTTCACTAGCTCTATTTTGTCAGTTACATTTGAGGCTTTGATGAATTTTTGTCTCTTAAGATTTTTTTGTCTCCTGAGATAGTTTGCCAGTGTCCTGTCTAGTGACTGTACCTCCGACTTCCATTGCACACTCTTTGATGATACTAGTAGGAATATCGTTGATTGTGGTAACGCTAACTTCGGTTACATCATTTAGTGCCTCAATTCTATTCTGAAGCGGAACTCTGAATTACTGTACTTTCGCTTCCACCGCTAGTTCATTAAATGGCTTCTTGGTTATCAGTTTTTGTCTTTGCTTTCTTAAGTGGGCTGATTGATCTTAGGCATCCTTTTGTTTATTTCTTTAGTGATATTGATAAAACTGTACAGGATTATGCACTGTTTTCTGCTCATTTCAAATATTCACTTAGTTTTCCTGCAACTCATTTTGTTCCTGAGATAACTTACGTTCACCCCCCATTGTTTAAGGCTGCCATAGAAAAAAAAGTGCTTAATTAAACGTTGATTGATATGTGGGGTTTAACGTCCCAAAACCACCATATGATTATGAGAGACGCCGTAGTGTAGGTTCCCGGAAATTTCGATCGCCTGGGGTTCTTTAACGTGCACCCAAATCCAAGTACACGGGCCTACAACATTTCCGCCTCTATCGGAAATGCAGCCGCCACAGCCGAGATTCGATCCCGCGACCTGCGGGTCAGCAGCCGAGTACCTTAGCCACTAGACCACTCTAGTGGAGTCTTAATTAAAAAAGATATTTAACATATGCCAACATAGACTAATGACTATAGATTATAAGTATGCAAGAGTTTTTGTTTTTAGGCCTTTCTTGGTTGCTTTACAGCAAAATGAACTATCCATTTTCAAAAGCAGTTGGAATTGTGTTACAATTTTGATGAGTAATTAATTAAAAAAGCTTGTGCTCTAAATTCTGCTCCCATACTTACATTCTACACACATACAGGTTTACATTGCAAAAAGAATTATTGCTACCCTAGCTGCAGAGATATTGAGGCCTCAAAATTCAACAGTCATAAATTTACTTTTTTGAGAAAAATAAAAAAAAACTGAAAACACACAGCTTCTTCAAAAAGCAACAATCACGGTGCGCATGTTTTGCGATCCTCATAAAGGTGCTTTTAAATTCGTAACAGAGGTTCTAACACAGGTACTCACAAATTATAAAGAAGCCTCGAAGTTTGTTCCCCTTTTTCTACAGGTTCTGCATGTTAATTGAAATGTGGGGTTTAACGTCCCAAAACCACCATATGATTATGAGAGACGCCGTAATAGAGGGCTCCGGAAATTTTGACCACCCGGGGTTCTTCAACGTGCACCCAAATCTGAGCACACGGGCCTACAACATTTCCACCTCCACCGGAAATGTAGCCGCCGCAGCTGGGATTTGATCCCGCGACCTGCGGCTCAGCAGCCGAGTACCTTAGCCACTAGACCACCATGGCAGGGCGTTCTGCATGTTAACAGCACCAAGAATCTGGACAGTTAGAATGACATTACTAAAAAATGACCACTTCCTGGTGTGTGAAAATTTGCAGAGAGAGAGAGAGGTAAACGTTTATTTTTGAATCAGTGCCCTGAGCAATCCCCAGTGTTACCCTGAGGTGGGAGGGATCCTTAGTCCAGGAACCCTCTGGCTTCTGCTGCCCTCTTGGCCCTAGCGACGAGTTGTTGGTATTCCAGGTCCTCGAGGGCGAGCTTCGCTTCCCACGTTTCAGTTAGGTCTTCGTTCGTCCGTCCTGCTTCATTATCAGTCGTGTGTTGTTGCAGATTACGTCTGGCAATACACTGGCATGCAAGACGCAAGTGTGCCAGGGTGTCCGGTATGCTGCAGAGCGGGCACATAGAGCTTTATCTTGTTGGGTAGAGACGGTGCATTAGGGCCCCATGTGTGTATATGTGTTGGTTTGCAGGCGTCTCAGTATCACACTTTCCTCTGCTGTCAGTTTTGAGTGTAGTGGAGGGTATACTCGTCGCTTCAGGCTGTAATGCTGGAGTAACGACGAATAGGTGTTTTGAACAACCTCCTTTTTTTTCAACGACGCGTCGGATGTCCCGTGGGCAGGGGGCAGCCCGGCTGACGTGCTCGCGGGCAGCGGCGTGGGCCGCTTCATTTCCCTGCAGACCCTCGTGTCCTGGCACCCATAATATACAAGTGTATGGGGGAGGAGCGCTTCGCCTTTTCAAAATATTGATGGCATTGGCTGAGATATGGCCTTTAGCCAAATTCCTGCAGGCACCTTGCAAGTCGGTGAAGATCACCACGGCATCTTTACATGTGGTGGTTGCGAGAGCGATTGCCAATTCTTCTACTGCGTCTGAATTGAGTGCTTTGACCGTGGCGGACGCTGATTCTTGGCCTTGAGAATCTACTACGCTGACAGCGCACGCATTTCTATGCTGATACTTGGCCGTGTCAGTGTAGCGGGCGTCCGGGTCTTGCTTGAACTTTCGTTGAATGGCGTCAGCTCTAGCCTTGCGCCTACTTTTGTGGAAAGCAGGATGCATGTTGCGTGGAATAGGTGCGATGGACAGCGACTCTCTAACGTACTTGCAAAAACCAAATATGTCAATTTTAAAAAATCAATTTTTTGTCACTTCTCGGTCCCAAAATACCAGTCAGCCCCCTCAAATGTAGGTGAATACGAGCTCTCAACATTCTCTGGTCACTGCATCGGATCTTGCCAACTATTTCTACATTGTGTACAATGCCTGGGTTTGCCCACAAAATTAAGTCTATTTCATTTTTAGTTTCGCTATTAGAACTTCGCCACGTCCACTTACGGTTACCCTGTTTTCCGAAAAAGGTATTCCAGATCCGTAAATTATTAGATTCTACTAATAACTCCCCTCTGGCATTTCTAGAGCCGATGTTATACTCCCTCACTGTACATTACTCTAACAATTAACCAAACACCTGATGCAAGGTGCATGGTTTATCTTGCAGAGTCAACACGAGAAGCAGCAGGTTCAGTTGATGGTTGCCAAATGGTTACTCACCTCTGACGGCAGCCGGGAAGGGGTTGCCAAACTTGCGGATGTACTCCTCTTCGTACTGTGCCACATCCTTTTTGCCCCGATACAAAATAGAAACAGCACCTTTGGCTCCCATGACAGCAACCTCAGCCGTGGGCCAAGCGTAATTGGTGTCTCCCCTCAAATGCTTGGAGCTCATCACATCGTAGGCACCTCCATATGCCTGCAAATGCGTTTCCATAATAAGAAGGAAAACAGTTGCTCAAAAGTGACCAGGGCATATTTTTATTTATATTATTATTTTTTTCAGTGAGAAAGATATGCTGGACTGGTGAAACTAATCTAAATTTTTCAAAGACCTGCAAGTGTGCCTTGTCAGTGACGCATGGCATGGAGCCTTGTGCACCCTGTCAAAGAGACCAAACGCAGTGATCTACTTTTTTACTGCAGCAAGATGGCAAGTTGGGCCAGTTGAATTACGATCATAATTGAAAATTTTGTTGAAGCGCACTAAAAAACGGATGGACAGAAGAGGCTGACAAGGACAGCGCTTGCGTTTTTTAGTGCGCTTCAACAAAATTTTCACTCTACTTTTCTACTTTTTACTTTTGTTGCTTATACAACACTAAGAATCTGACATTTGCAATGTTAACCTATCTGAAATGGTCTTCTCTTTCTCCGTTAGGCACAAGCATGCTTTGTTCCTAAGCCACTGAGGAGAACGAGAAAAAGACATAGAATCACAGGAGGGTGATGCCACCTGGCCACGAAAATGCAAACGAAAATACTTTCATCTCCAAATGTTGCCACAATCTCTGAGCAAGCCTTAGGGTCACAAAGTGCTGCAATGCCTGCTCGCTTTCCATGTACATTCTCCTTGAACCAACTCGAATAATCGAGCCACTGTGGCTATTTGGGTAGCACACTTGTCTCGCACCCTGAAGGCATGTGTTCAAGCCCTGTTCCAACCCAAGTTTTTTCAATTTTCTACTCAGCTGAATCAGTAAACATTGCAAAAGCTTTTTCACGAAATGTGGTGTTAATACAAGCATGCTTTGATCGGTATCGATTGCTTGCATCTATCAGGATTTTTCGCTTCTAACACCACTGAATATATTGATGATACAGTAAAACCTCATTAATCCGAACTCTTATTTAAAAATGTTTCTGCTGTACCATATCTTGTCATGAGAGACTGAGCAAGTAATTCGAAGTGCCGGTAAGCACCAGTCCAGTTAATATGAAAAATTTGGGTGCCATGTGCCCATTCCCGATATCGCCGCAATTCCACGGAAATGACGGTCCTTAAGAGCCACAAGGCAGTGCAACGTAGTGATACTAATGAGTGGCAGCTGAAGCAG
This sequence comes from Rhipicephalus microplus, assembly GCF_013339725.1. Taxonomy (NCBI): domain Eukaryota; kingdom Metazoa; phylum Arthropoda; class Arachnida; order Ixodida; family Ixodidae; genus Rhipicephalus; species Rhipicephalus microplus. The sequence goes on from NC_051165.1 coordinate 284,794,446, forward strand.
CCTAGCCTTGCTACTTCCAGCAGGGGAAAAAAAAAAGGTCTTGCGATTAATCAAAATGTGTGCCTGTAGAAAAAATGTGCTTCACTGCAAGACAGTGGTGATGCGCGGGCAGCATACTGTATGTTTCTCGCAACGTCAGTAGGTGATGATCTAGCCATTCTTTCTGGGATTGTAAAGAAATTGTTAAAGGACAGCTTGGCGAAACTCGCCCTGTATATGAACCTCCTATTGCCGGTTGTTCCAGCAACTTGAGCCCTTCCACTAATCACAGAGTTCTTGCCTGCAACATATACTTCGAAAACGAAGGTTGGGAGTTTTAATGATGATCTTTTTCCAGTCAAAACACATCGCAAATTTCATCACACTGGCCATTATTAAATTCCTTGTTTTGCCAAAAAGAATGGGTGAGCGGCAGTATCATGACGTGCTGATGTAATGAGGAGCAGACAATATGTTGCCCGTGTGTCACTACTGTATTGCAGTGAAGATGTCTTGTTTTCCCTGCAGGTGCACATTTCATTAATCACGACAGCGTTTTTTTTTCCCCGGTGGAAGCAGCAAAGCCCGCCTTCTCCCATGTTTGCGGCAAAATAAGATAAGGTATTGCATGAAAATATAAAGCTTGGAGCCACGAACAAGCAAACGACAAGTCCTGATTACTTTGAATAGATCTAAGTACCTTGCATCCCACTTTTTGTGTTCTGATAATTATTGGAAGACCCGCTTAATACGAAGATTTCTCGTGGCCCCAGTGACTTCGAATTAACAAAGTTTTACTGCAGCACGACATTTTCTGCAACACGAGCTCCTTGATGCTATAATGTTAAAATGCTATTACGAAAGGCAGTTGCTGCTCTGTTGATGACAGGACCAACAACAGCTTCACCAAAATATTTTGTTCAATGATTTCTCTTTGCATCAAGTTTGTATTTTTAAGTGAACTAGTTTCTTGATTGAAGCTCACAGACATCCCTTATGTCTGAAGTCATATCCAATTTAGGTGTCACAATAAAACAGTGACGTTCCAGCGGGCATCCCACTGACAAATAGTGTTTCAAGACGCAGTAGTCCATCTATGATTCTAGACCTTTTAAACCTCTTGTAGCACCTAACTTGCACGTGGGATAGAACTCACCTTCCTAGTAATTATGGTTATTTTGGGTACGGTTGCTTCAGCATAAGCATACAGAAGTTTGGCTCCGTGCCTGATAATTCCTCCATACTCCTGAGCGGTACCTATATAGGAAAGAAAGAAAAGAGCTAAGCGGCTTGCACGGCTGGTTTGCATAAGCACACAGCGCAAACAATATAATTAATTTCACTTTTTCTTAATGCATTGCCTTTTAGCACTGTGAAGTGTGTCATAATGAAGCAGAAAGTTGATAGTAAACTGGTGGTTCATGTAGCCTTGTGCCAGATATGGCGAGGAGCAGCCGTGGAAGAACTCAAATCCCGTCGAGATAGTTAAAAGAGGCTTTTCTTGACAAAGGCCATTCCTACTCCCTCTTTCCCCTCTCGTGCTTGCTGGTGCTTCTGCTTCTGCATGTGGTGGGCACTCGCGATAGAATCAACAGCTGCATGCTTTTTAGGGAATCGGTTCATGCTGCTGCACTTCAAACCCAGTGGCCTTGTAATTACAGCTTAATCAAACTTCTCCTGTTTGTTCGCTCTACTTCGCTTTTAAGGGGGGACGTGCCCTTCGAAAACCGAAAAATTGCAAAAAAGCCGATTTTTCGCAAACCACACATTCAGGCAGTGTGTCACATTAACAATCTGTTTTATAAATATCAAAGCCTAATTCATCGCGAAAGTAAGTCAAATAAATTATATAGCATACTGCGGCAGCTGGTGAGCGACTAGCAAGCGCTGAAAATACCCCAACTTCACGCGTTTGCAATTTCCAAACCACGCGGCCCAGCGTCGCAATATTGGTCTCGTTTTTCTTGTGAATTTTTGCTCTTTTTTTAAGCCACCCGCGGCTGCAGCTGCAGCGTGGCCGATGCAGGAATCGCTCATGATTGGGGGGACTCTCGAAATTTTAATGTCTCCGGTGGATCAGATGTGAAACCGCGATTGGAGGAAGCGCGGGCATCTCGAGAAAGTGGGATATCACACGGCTACTATTGGCTGCTATGCACGATGATGCATCTGTTCCCCTGGCTTGCCGTCTGCTCCGGCGCTTTGAAGGCTGGCATTCTTTGTGGGCAGTGGTGCCAGACTTATGAACTTGTCCGTAGATCTACTGATTCTCTTGGTTACCTACGAATTCCTAGATGAAAAGAAAATTCTATGTATTTTAACGGACATAACACATAAATTCTACGGAATTCTATGAAGTTACTATGCTTATTTTTAGTAGGGATATCTGCATCCTCTACCAAACCCATCTCAAGGACAGTCAGCACCTGCCAAAATATTCTTCTCTACCTAGAAGAATGTAGATTAGCCACACACATGAGCTCACAAGAGGCGAATGCACCCACTTGCACATGCCTCCAACGAGGGCCACAGAAAAGTATTTTCATCGCTTCCAGCCTCATCCCCTACACCTCATTAGTGACGGGTATCCCCATGTTTCACCAAAATCGCGGTGTAGGCATGCGAGTCTGAGGTGCAATCAGCTGCGTCTCTAGCATGGGATCTCTCAAACAGGTGCTGGAAAAGCGTCAAGAAGCTCACATTGCTACTGGGAACATTGTATAGATAACTTGCACCTGATGTCGCAGACAGGTTCTCTGCGCTAGGCACCTAAAACTGATGGCCGCCATTGCTTTTTAATGCATTTGAGAGCGCCAGTGTAAGAGACGACACAGAGTCGTTCAACTGCCGTGTTCCCTTGGGAACTGCCCACTTTCTTCTGTTCGCCAGCCACACCAAGGGGAGAATGCAATTGAAAGTGGCATGGGCACTTGCTTTACGCGGTCAAGCAAGAGTTTACACAGCATGCCCCTCAACTGGCTATCTACAGATGGCGACCACAGTGAACACAGCGCAAGAATGGTGTCTGGTTAGACGATGAATGAGTTTTGGCCGTTGGTACCTTAGCTATTGCGGGACTTGACAAACTGGCTAGTTTAAAGCTTAACAAGCCAAAAGAGAGAGAATAAATGTCTTGTCGGTACTTTTCAGACAATGTCTTCGGGGAAGTTTCTCTCTTCCAGAAAACTACAGCTTACACCCCATCGATGGCTGTCACTACCAGCTGGGGTTCGTCTGAAAGGGAGTGCACACGCTATCCACACCGCATGTGGCGGGGCAGCTGCCGCACGCAAACAGAGAGCGAAAGAGTGCCTCCGCTTGTGTACGGTAGGTGTTCCGGCAAGTGTAGTGCGGCTGTGCGGACAGCACGTGAACAGCTGTCGCCTGCAAAAAACAGAGCCGGATGGTCCAGATGTATGCTCAACTCTGCTCCAGCAACTGCTTACCTTGCCACTTATCAGCGGCAACACGAAGTGCATTGCAGGTTTTCGACCCTCCAGGATATGAAGCTTTATGGTACATTCGAAGGGTAACTTTCGAGTGCTCTCGCGTTCATACAAAAAAATTATGCAATAGAGCAACTTTGCATTATTACTAAAATAATCAGGCCATTAACGATAAGGAAGAATGGACATAACGTGCATATCTGCATGTCCTCGTTGTAGAGCCCTTAAGCTGTAGAATTCAACAATTTCAAGGAGTACTCGCAAACGGCCACTGGAATGTGCATAGGCACAATCTCGCAGGCTTAGCTTCTGCCACCATGCTCTCTGCCTACAGATTTGTGGCTGCAAGCACTGAAAGTACTTGGACTGCGCCAAAAGCTGTGAGCATCCGAAACATTTTCGGTTGCACGTAGCCTCCGAAACCTGCCGGCGCACATTTTCTGAGGCCACAGGTGCAAAAAACCAGAAGAAACCACGGTAACCATGATGGGGAAGAAGCCACCTTAACTACCCTAACTGGAGTGGCCACCCCACCCCAGGCACGGAAGCAACATGCATGTCGCGTCAGCCGGAAAGGCTCTTGCCGCTAGGAGTGCTGTAGCAATAGTGAAAAAAGGTAATATATTTATTTTATGCAAAATTTTTCTAAGTAATTTTTTTGAAGTAATAATAAATAAAACTATTAAGATAATTGCCAACACGTGCACATAATTTATGTCATTAAATATTTAATGAGTCTACATACATTTTGCATAATCTACTGACTTTTAGCAGGTCCGGCTACGGATTTTGTCGTAGGGCCATTTGGCAGCACTGTTTGCGTGTCCCATTTACCATCATCCTGTTTGGTTCTCACACATGCTCTTCAATCTTTCACCACATTTATGAGACGATATTCTACCGCCTTTATGAGATGATTTTTTGCAGTGTTCACAGGACGCCGATTTTCGCACTGTTGGTCACGATGGGCTAGACAAAATTGGGAACTCTGCATGTGTTCGGTTCAAGAAAGCGTCAGATCAAGCTCATATCCATGGCAGGGCTTGTTCTCCCGCCAGTGTGTGGTGACAATCGCATCAATCCTTCTAGCAGAGCAGCTTCTGCTTTGTTTCTGCAGGACAATGACTGCATTGATACTTCTCGCGACGTCGAGATGGCTACACGATCGATGCAAGAGTCTGTCATCACAAGTGTGGCTGGCGTTGGTGTTTCGTGCTCAAGTGTGCCTGATGCATCGCGCACGCTAACCCCAGTGATAGCGGCCCCGAACAGTGCGACCGCGTTGTGAACTGCGAATTGCAAACAAGTTTTCGGACGTGCGAGGAGTTAGCTGCAGAAGACAGCGAACGTGCTGCTGTGCAACTAAAGCTCGGCGTTATGCCGGAGACGGAGAGGAAGTTTCAGATTATGCCTGAACCTAAAGATGCCACCGCTACGACTGAAGACAATAAATATTTCCTCGTGCAAAGGGATGCCCTTAGTGACCTGCTGCATGACAAGCAGAAAAAGCGGCAAAAGAGCCCCAAAGGACACATCTAGCTACTATGCAGGGTCATTTTATACCAAAATGTGTGTTCGAAACTACCGAAGTCTATTTTCTTAAAGCGACTTTTTTGGCCAGAGAGGCTGTTTAGTTAGATGATACCTCTGCAACCGTTCATCTTATTTATATCAGATTTGTTTTTTTATGTACCTTAATAAATTGCCCACACACTCACAAAGCCACCTTTTCAGATTATTGAGTCAGTAATTTGTGATTACTGATTGAAATTTCATTGATAAAAGCCAAATAGCAAACACTTAATCCAGTGCTCTGCTGAAAATTTTTAGCAAGGAAATTTTAAAAGAGGGCTCTGTCATAGTGTAGAGCACCCATCCAGGAATCATCATAGTTAATTTCACAGTGCTAGCAAATTCACTAAATTCACCAGTGCCTGATTAAAAACCTTTAACCCATGTGGACTACGCTGATAAATGATTGTAACTTGAGAACCAGTTAATATAAATGCATAAATGTTTGCAATTATTAAAATGGCATTGCTATTAGCCTACCCAGGGAAGTTCATTAGGATATCTCAAGAAACAAAAAAGTTGCCCTTCAAAGGTAGCCTCCACCCTTAAGGTTACCCACACATCCATACATATGAGCGCACACGTATACTAACTCTTCCCAAGGTTAGTTCAGATCTTACCTAGGGGTGTCCAAATAGCGAAATTTCTTCTCAAAATGAATTCAAATGAAGTAGTGCTGAATAGCAGGCAAAAACATCAAACATCATACATACACAAACATTTTATTGATAAGTGAAAGAAAGAACAAAGAACTGAAATCGACTCAAGGGCATAACGCGGTAAGTGACTGGGGCTGAATCAATGCGAATAGTCATGTAGAACACACAAGCTGTTCCACACAATCTGGCTTCAGGCTGTGTGCCGTCATGTTACTTTTATCGAAGTTGAAAACAGATGCTAGCTGGACGCCAGACAAGCAGGGATGGGAAGGTATTGCAAGGCAATTTTCATAACACTTTGATAAAATGCAACTTTATGCTCTTTGGAGTACTTCGAACGATCATCCTTCTCTTAGATTCGGGACCTCATTGAGGTAGTTTTGAACCTCTTGACATTAAGGTCTGAGCTCATTATTTTTTTATGCTAGCAGTTTGAAAGTCTCTAGAATATTTCCCTGGCCTTCTTTGCTGGAGCTATGACATGCGGAAATGACAGGATCTCCTTTAAAATAAACATACTGCCACGTGTGTTTAGAAAAGATGCGGACCTAACCTAATCACTTTCTTTATCCGTTTTTTGTGTGTGTGGCACTTCATCCGCTTTTTGTGTATTGGAGTGTATCTGCAAGCCATCTTGATGCCCAAATGTGCTGCAAGATACCGGATTACACACCGGCGGGGATTCACGCCCACCGAAGGGGGTTCGGTCAGCCACCGTTCGGGCACGCTGTCATGCTCTTTTCTTTTTCGCTGTCGCCGAGCAGTGTTTTCTTGAGTTTGCTTTCGGGCGCAAGTCAGCCCCAATAAAGTATCCTAAGTTTTATTGCCACCGGGGTCTGCCTTTCTGCTCGTCTGTGCGCCGGCCAGCTCAACGTCACCTACGTGACATTTGGTGGAGCTGCTAATGTTTAGTACCCCCCCCCCCCCTTTGAACCGTAATCCAAGCCCAAGTACCTCTGGAGCGGCCGACACGGACGAGGTCACCAGAGAAGACAAGGCAGACCCAACCCGCAGTAGCCGCCACCTAAAAGGGCTACCAGCTTAATTAGGACCGCTTCAACCCACCAGTCTTCGCCTGAACCACCGGTCAACGTCACCAATGGAGGCCACCAGGGCACCTACTCCGGTCGTCATCCAGCAGCCTCGCCAACCACCATTGTTTTGTGGCTCCGCTTGCGAGGATGTACAAGACTGGCTGGAGCGTTACGAGCGGGTCGCAGCCTTGAACAAGTGGTCCGACGAAGATAAACTTCGAAACGTTTTCTTTGCACTCGAAGATTCCGCTGGCACCTGGTACGAGAACCAGGAACCTCACTTGACAACGTGGGATACCTTCAGGAGGCAAGCATCCAAAACATTCGGAAGTATCCTCCGCAAAAAGCGCGCTGACGCCTTACTTCAAACTCGCCAGCAGCACCCTAACGAGGCCGTAACCATCTTTGCCGAGGAAATGCAAAAGCTATTCCGGCACGCTGATGCGAACATGACTGAAGACAAGAAGCTTCAGTACCTTATGAGGGCCGTAAAGGAGCAACTTTTTGTGGCTCTAATTCGCAACCCCCCCGAAGACCGTCGCAGATTGAGTTAGCGAGGCCGCCGCCATCGAGAGGACACTCGAGCTACGCGCAAAGCCGTACGACCGCAACTACCACGCTGCACCGCCAGACAGCATTGATCGCCGTAGTGCCACTGCTGAGTCGCTTCGAGACACTATTCGTGCCATCGTTCGCGATGAGCTGCGCAGTCTGCGACCGGGTGCACAACCAGCAACCTCATCACTCGCTGACGTCGTGCGGGACGAGGTACAGCAAGCGCTCGCGACACTTGGTACCGCTGAAATGGCCTCGCCCACACCGCCACCTATCCAGGAGCCAGGAGTTCACATCTATGCCGCCGCTTTGAAAGCCCATTCAAGACCAACCGGCTGGCGATGAGAAACCTACGCGCCACAACATCGCATGCAAGCTGGTCCGCCACGGCCACGCGCGCGGCAGCCCCCCCGTTCAGCTAGGCACCCGCCAACGGCACCACGTAAGACTGACGTCTGGAGAACCCCAGATCAACGACCGCTTTGTTTCCACTGTGGTGAGGCCGATCACCTTCTGCGATACTGTCCTTATCACCAGATGGGCCTTCGCGGATACGACATCAACGCCCCACCACTCCTTCTCGGCCAGCGACCCCGAGATATTGAGGCATACCTACGAGAAGCCGAAGACTCCGCCACCTGTCGCTTCAGGTCTCCGTCCCCCACCTTTCATCGCTCGCCATCGCCCTATAGCGGGAACTCGAAAGGCAGATCACCCAGTCCCCATAGGGGAAACTAATGCCAGCGACGTCAGGAGGTGACGCCGCTCTCGAGCGAAGACCGGAAAAACCTCCAGTGACCCCGACGCAACCAGACGACTCGACGCAAACCGTCGCTCCGACAAAATCCGACACTACGACAATCCGACTGGACTCCGCAGAGCTTCCTCGAGATGCTTCCACCCGGCGCAGCCGTGACCGCGCGAAACGACATACTGCACAGTCGGTGACCAATCGAAATCGAAGCCGGACATCAAACGCCGATTTGCACGTCACCCTCGACGGACGTCCAGTGGCCGCACTGGTCGACACCGGGGCCGACTACTTCGTCGTTAGCGGGCGATTAGGTGAGAACCATGTGGGACAGCCCGCAAATACGCACAGCAGGAGGCCACCTGATCACGTCTACCGGACGATGCACAGCACGAGTGGCTGTTGATAGTCACAGCTACACTGTGAGCTTCATCATTATACAGGAATGCTCTCGCGGCGTGATCCTGGGGATGGACTTTCTGAACGAAAACGGCGCAGTAATCGACCTCCAGGCGAAAACCGTAACACTGACAACACAGTCCGCAGCAGTACAGAAAAATCGTCACCGCGCCCCATTCACCATCCTGGACGACCAAGTAAGCATCCCGCCAAATACAAGCATCATGGCACTAGTGGAAACCGATGTGTTATCAAGTGATGATGTGATTGTGGAAGTGAACGTGCAGCTGCTTCTCGACCGCCACGTCTGTATTGCGCGTGGGGTCGTCCAGCTACGTCAGGGCAGAGCAGCTGTGCTTATCACTAATTTCAGCGCGGAACACAGGCACCTCAATAAGGGCACAACGGTCGCTTTCTTGGAAGACTTAGCTGAAGTGAGCGATGCACTAGCGCTCTCCGACTTATCCCAAGAAGCACCATCGATAGCTACCAATGAGGCAAACTTCGACATCAACCGTGGCCTGCCACAAGAAAAGCGGGAGAAGCTACGTCGCATCCTCTTGGATTACAGCGAATGTTTCGCAATGTCAGAAAAGATCCGACAAACGCCGTTAATGAAGCATCGCATAATTACAGACGAGCCAGCGCGTCCTATCCACCAAAGTCCCTACCGCGTCTCAGCGCGGGAACGCGACGTACTCAAAGGACAAGTGGAAGGAATGCTCCGCGATGACATTATACAGCCCTCGAAGAGCTCGTGGTCTTCACCCGTGGTGCTGGTGAAAAAAAAGGACGATACCTGTAGTGTTGTGCGTTTACACCAGATGGCCTTCTGAGTCATTGGACTCACAATAGATGGCACCACTGCGCTCGTGTGTATATAAACGATACTCGCTGATTAAACTGGGTTATTGTCATGGATCGTACTGTGGTGTAGCGTGGTTACTTTCACGTGTCGCCGTGCCGGCTACACGACATTCTGGCGACGAGGATGGCTTCCACGGGCCTTTTGCCACCACCTCCTTTTCTGGCCACTCCCGGCACGCCCGATGTGCCATGGGCCCGATGGTTACGACTGTTCGAAAGGTTTCTGCTGGCGTCCGGAGCGAACGAGCTACCCGCACCCCGTCGCCAAGCCCTCCTGCTGCACTGTCTTGGGATGGAAGGACAGCGCATTTTCGACGCGCTTCCACCTAGTACGACGCAAACCAAGGCAGAGACGAGTGCTGCACTCGGTGTCACGGCCACGCCAGATGCCGCCGCTGGAATCATCGGAACCGCTGCACCTACTGGAACGCAAGACATGACCACGGAAGCCCTACGCCCACCCGACGAGTACGAAGTAGCCGTTGAAATGCTTTCGAAGCATTTCGCCGCCCCTTTAACGTCCGCCTTCAACGCCATCGATTCCGGGAGCGTTGTCAACTGCAGGGTGAGCCCATCACTGATTTCGCCGTAGCGCTTCGGGAGTTAGCAGCTCTTTGCAATTTCGCCACTCAAGCGGACGAAAACCTGTGTGAACAGTTCGTAGCAGGCGTCACGGGCCCGCGGCTACGAGAGCGATTGCTGCTGGAGGGCGATAACCTTGCGTTCGATCATGCTGTCGAGGTAGCACGGCTTCATGAGCAAACCCAGCGTGAATCCGAAGCCTTTGCCAATCCTGTGCAGCGCATTCAGCAGCAGTTGCGAGACAGCTCAGCCAGGCACGATCGACGAGATAACGGCGATAATGGCACACGCCTCCCGGGCCGTCGCCACTTCAGCTGCTCATGCGCGTACAGCGCACCTTCACCTGATATGAATGCCGCCGCCGCTGCTGTCCCCGGGCCTAGAAATGTAAATGCCTGCGGAAACTGCGGCGCAGCACGGTGTTCGCCTACAGAATGTCCCGCGCGCGGTCGCACATGTTTTGCCTGCGGACGCCGCGGCCATTTTAAGAGAGCATGTCGCAGCTACTGTCGCGCCCAAAAAGGGTATTCTGCAGAGGTCCAGGAAATCGTTCCGGAAGAGGATGCTACCAGTGTCATTAGCATCTTGGCGGTCCGTACTGATAAGAGCACAGGCGTCTACGTGTATGTCAATGTCGCGTCAGTTACCGCGACGACACGGGTGCATACCATGAACTTTTTGGTGGACACAGGCTCGGCCGTGTCTATTATGGGTGAGTACCGATTCCAAGGCTTGTTCGCAAACGCAGTACAACTGACAAGTTCCCATCTTACATTGCTGTATTTTTCGCACAGGAAGATTCGCGTTCTCGGGTCATTTCACGCCATAGTCACATACAAGGGGAAAGAAGCCATTGTAACTTTTCATGTTACGCCTTGTGGTACATCTCTCCTTGGCCTGGAGGCTGTTCAAGCCCTTGGCCTTCGCATCATGGGAGAGTAATTGCGCTGCCTGCAAATGTCTACGCAGGAATGCCGAGAGCTTCCAGCAATGAGTTCAGGCCTTCCCCAAAGCCCCAGGCATGAAAAACCCCTTGGCCCTTCCAAGTTTGGGATGCCGCCAACACTGTGGACCAAGTTTGGCTACTTGTTTTTGCCTGGCCTGGGACTTGTAAGAGGTGTGCAACACAAAGTTAAGATGAAAACTTCCATCGCGCCAGTCGCACAGAAGCTGAGACCCCTATCATTTTCAGTCCGCCAGCCGGTCTTTGACGAGATTGAGAAGCTACTTGCTGCTGATGTAATTGAGAGAGTCAATGCTTCCGAGTGGGTATCTCCTATTGTAGCAGCCCGCAAAGCAGATGGTGGCATTTGACTGTGTGTCGATCTCCGGGAACCCAACAAAGCTATAGTAGCAGACAACTTCCCTTTGCCTCATATGGAGGAGCTGCTTCATGCCCTCAATGGAGCCCGCTGCTTTTCCAAGGTGGACCTGGCATCAGCCTACTACCAGGTTGTGCTGCACCCAGACAGCAGGGACCTAACTTCATTTATAACTCACGATGGCCTCTTTAGATTCAAGAGGGTCTGCTTTGGGTTGGCATCGGCACCAGCTGCGTTTCAGCAGATCATGACGAAAATTCTTGGAGGTTGCAAAGGGGTCTTATGCTACTTGGATGACATAATCATTTTTGGCAAGACGGAGAGCAAACACAGGCAAAACCTGGAGCAAGTGCTGGAACGAATAACAGAAGCTGGGCTCAAGCTCAACGAAAAATGCCTCTTCAACACGTCGGAGCTGTCGCTCTTAGGACATCGCGTCAGCGCAGAAGGTATAGCACCGCTCCAGACCAAGATTGATGCAATCATCAATGCTCCTGCGCCCAGACATGCAGCCACGCTACGCTCCTTTTTGGGGCTAGTTGAATACTATTCCAAATTCGTGCCGCGACTGGCAGAGCAAGTAGAGCCAATACATCGTCTACTTCGCAAAGACGTGCACTTCGACTGGGATGACGCTGCGAAAGAGAGCTTCGCGGGAGTAAAAAGACTTCTAGCATCCCACAAGGTCCTCCAAATGTTTGACCCGACGCTACCTGTCATTGTCGCAACAGATGCCTCTGCGTACGGTCTCGGTGCCGTACTGCAGCAAGTGGAGGGGTTCCATGTGCGTACTGTGGCATTTGCATCGCGGACATTAACAGAGATAGAACGAAAATACTTGGCCGGAGAGCGCGAGGCCCTTGCCTGTCTGTGGGCCTGCGAGAAGTGGCACGTTTACCTCTGGGGCAGGTGATTTACTCTACTGACGAATCACCAGGCTTTGGTGGCACTGCTCTCATCCCGTAGCACAGGGCAGCGGCCACTTCGTATTGCAAGGTGGACCGCACGACTGCTGCGCTACAACTTCAAAATACAGTACCGCAGCGGAGCCCACAACCAGGTAGCAGATGCCTTGTCCAGACTGCCCGTGCCAGACAAAGAAGGGGGCTTCCATGTTGATGAAGAGATTGTGTCCTTGGCTACATCGTCTGTACATCGGGAGAATCTTCAGGTTGCTACCGCGGAGGATGACATACTACGGCAGGTAATGCAATTTATCCAGTCATCATGGCCAACAAGGAAAAGACTTGCCGCAGAACTGACTCCGTACTACGAAATACAAGACGAGCTCTCGGTAGTAGATGGGTTGCTTCTGCGCACAGAACGCGTTGTAGTGCCTGCCAATCTAAGGGATACATTCATCCAGTTAGCTCATGAGTCACACCCGGGAATTGTGAAGACTAAGCAGCGCATCAGGGAGAAGTACTGGTGGCCTTGCCTTGACAAGCATGTGGAGGCCGCCGTCCGGAGTTGCAGCACCTGTCAAGCCTCGGACAAAAGTGTCAAGAACTGGCAAGCCCCACTACAGCCTGTCCCGCTTCCCGACAGGCCTTGGGACAAAATATCAATAGACATCATGGGCCCCTTTGAACGTGCACCGGCCGACTGTCGATTTGTCATCGTGGTAGTGGACTACTTCTCCAGATGGCCAGAGATTGCGTTCTGCAGTGACATCACTTCTCGCACGGTGATCAACTTTCTGCTTGCTGTCTTTGCGCGAGAGGGTTACCCGACTGAACACGTCTCAGATCACGGCCGACAGTTTACGTCGAGTGAATTCGAGTGCTTCCTTGCAGACAGGGGCATCAAGCATTTCTTCTCGGCAGTTTACCACCCTCAAGCCAATGGCTTAGTGGAAAGATTCAACAGGGTCTTGAAATCGTATATACAACTAGCTCTCCTAGAGCAGCGACCAATCAAGACCACAGTTATAGAGTACCTGGGTATTTACTGAGCCACACCCCACAGCGCCACTGGCATCTCTCCAGCAGTGTTGCTTCATGGCCGCCACATGAGGACATCATTAGATGTTGTTGGCCAGCAATCAGCGGATTTTGGCACCCATCCCGCACGTGAACTACGTAGACTTCGGCGTCGTGTCTGCGAATACCAACAAAGAAATAAGGCGTATGCAGACAAGGGAAGAGCAGCCCGGGAGCCCAAATTTAAAGTGGGGGCCTACGTGCGGGTGAAACACCCGGTACCTGGAATAAAAGGCACCCCTAGTTTTGAGGCTCCACTCAAAATACTGAGGCAGGTAGGACGATGGTCTTTCCACTTGGAGGACGGCCGTACCTCGAATGCGTCCCAACTGCCGGCTGTACCCCATGAAGCTGTTCACGAAGAAACGGGGGCAAGACAAGAACCACTGTGGGCGGACATGGAGACAGACGGGTCGGCAGGAAACGCCACAGCACGAAAACCGTCCTCGAAGGCAAAGAGCCACACGACCCAAAATATTTCAATACAGGAAGCTGCACAGTCTCTGGGGGGATCAGCACTGCCTCCTCATACGCCAAGCTCACCACGGCCTCCACCAACGGGGAACACGACCGCAGGACTGGGTGCTGATCGTGCCGACGAACCAGAGGTCGTCCATCAGCCAGAAGAGCAGCTGGTGCCCCTACGTCGCTCTACACGGGAGCGAAGACCACCAGAGAGACTCGGGGACTATGTGCAGTGACTTGTTTACAGTGGAGACTTACTATAGTTTTCTGTCACGGGTAGCGACTGTTTCTTTTCTATGCACATAATCTGTGTTCTATTATCAAGGGAGGGGGTAGATGTAGTGTTGTGCGTTTACACCAGATGGCCTTCTGAGTCATTGGACTCACAATAGATGGCGCCACTGCGCTCGTGTGTATATAAACGATACTCGCTGATTAAACTGGGTTATTGTCATGGATCGTACTGTGGTGTAGCGTGGTTACTTTCATGTGTTGCCGTGCCGGCTACACGACAGTACCTTACGGTTCTGCATCGATTATCGCCGCCTAAACAGCATCACCAAGAAAGACGTCTACCCGCTTCGAGGATTGACGATACTTTAGACCGTCTCTGCGGCGCCAGGTATTTTTCGTCGATGGACTTCAGGAGTGGCTACTGGCAGATAGAGATGAACGAGAGGGACCGTGAGAAGACCGCCTTCATTATGCCGGATGAACTTTACGAGATTAAGGTCATGCCGTTCGGCCTATGCTCAGCACCAGCGACATTTCAGCGTGTCATGGACACGGTACTGGCCGGGCTGAAATGGCAGACATGCCTCGTCTACCTCGACGACGTCATCGTTTTTGCACCCACCTTCGACGAACATTTACACAGGCTGCAGACCATACTAGAGGCTATCAAGGCGTCAGGACTCTCTAAAACCGCAGAAATGCCATTTTGCGTACGAAGAGCTCCTTTTTCTCGGACACGTGATCAGTCGCGAAGGAGCCGCCCCGATCCCAGCAAGACGGCAGCCATTGAAAATTTCCCCACACCAGCTGACAAGAAAGCTGTCCGTAGATTTTTGGGCCTCTGCGCGTATTACAGGCGTTTGGTGCGAGACTTCTCACGGATCGCCGAGCCCCTCACACGCCTTACGAAGGCCGACGTGCAGTTCTCGTGGCAGAAGCCTCAGGCGGACGCTTTTCATGAACTTCAGAGATGCTTGCAGTCACCGCCAATACTGGGTCACTTCGACGAAAGCACCGACACCGAGGTCCACACAGATGCAAGCGGCGTCGGACTTGGCGCAATATTGATCCAGAAGAAGCACGACCTCGAGCGAGTCATCGCCTACGCGAGTCGGTCCCTGTCGAAAGCGGAGTTGAACTATTCAACGACAGAAAAGGAATGCCTCGTTGTCGTTTGGGCAGTCTCGAAGTTTCGACCATACCTTTACGGGAGGCCCTTCAAGATGGTTACTGACCACCACGCCCTGTGCTGGCTTGCCAGCCTAAGGGACCCTTCAGGTCGTCTTGCTCGTTGGAGCCTGCGGCTGCAGCAGTATGACGTCACCGTCGTCTATAAGTCAGGCCGAAAGCACACAGACGCCGACTGCCTTTCGAGAGCCCCCGTTAATACCTTCGTGCCATGCGATGACGACGATGATGATGCATTCCTCGGTCCCGTTAGTTTCGATACCTTCGCAAATGATCAACGCGTCGATCCTGATCTTCGCCGCGTGCTGGAATACCTCGAAGGCAAGACCGATATACCGCCAAAACCATTCAGGCGGGCGATTTCGTCGCTGTGCCTGCGAAATGACGTGCTTGTGAAGAAACACTTAACGCCGCAGAAAACAACACACCTACTTGTGGTTCCAGTTTTTATGGCAAGAATCTTTAGAGGCGTGCCGCGATGAGCCGACAGCAGGACACATGGGGTTAACGCGAACACTGCGACGAATCCAGGGGAAATACTATTGGCCCGGCATGAGGGCGGACGTCGCACGCTACATCAAAACCTGCCGAGATTGCCAGCGTAGGAAAACACCGCCTACGAGGCCCGCCGGCCTCCTGCAACCAATCGAACCACTGGAAAAACCATTCCAGCAAATTGGGATGGATCTGCTAGGTCCCTTTCCGAATTCGACCAACGGGAACAAGTGGATGGTGGTAGCAACAGACTATCTGACATGCTACGCTGAGACAGCCCCACTACCATCTGGCACTGCAATCGAAGTCGCCAGTTTTTTCGTGAAGAGCATTGTCCTCCGGCAGGGCACACCCATGGTCCTTATCACCGACAGAGGTACGGCATTCACCGCTGAACTCACGCAGCAGATCCTACACTTGAGCCACACTTTCCATCGCAAAACCGCAGCCTATCACCCGCAGACAAACGGCCTGACGGAGCGCTTGAACAAGACCCTCGCCGACATGCTCACCATGTACGTTGACGCCGGGCACAAGACTTGGGATGAAGTCCTCCCTTACATCACCTTTGCGTACAACACCGCACCACAAGAGACAACGCAGATGACACCTTTCGAACTTGTCTTCGCCCGCCCAGCCAGTACCATGCTGGATGCAATGTTGCCCCACGTCGACGACGGGAGCGCCCATGGGGACGTGGCCGATTTCCTTCAGCGTGCCGAGGAAGCCCGCCAGCTTGCCCGAATGCGTATCAAAGAGCAGCAACACACGGACAGCTGAATGTACAACCTACGACGGCGCGACCAGCAGTACGCACCCGGTGACCGCGTTATGGTGTGGACACCGATTCGCCGCTGGGGCCTCAGCGAAGAACTCCTACACCGGTATTTTGGACCATACAAGATAACGCAATGACTCGGTCCCCTTGTCTACGAAGTTGTACCTGATGGAGTGACACAATCACAGCAGCGACGCTCGCAACCTGAAGTAGTCCACGTCGCGCGTCTCAAGAAGTTTTTTCAACGATAGACTAAGAGACATTTTCATCACTCCGCTCTTAGTAGGTGCTAACAATTTCCATTTTTTTGTAACTAGTGTGTTCCTTTATATTCGGAACGATGCTCTGTCTCCCGGAGGGGCAGTGCCACGTGTGTTTAGAAAGATGCGGACCTAACCTAATCACTTTCTTTATCCGCTTTTTGTGTGTGTGGCACTTCATCCGCTTTTTGTGTGTTGGAGTGTATCCGCAAGTCATCTTGATGCCCGGATGTGCTGCAAGATACTGGATTGATAAGGGATCGACACACCCACCGGCAAGGATTCGGTCAGCCACCGTTCGAGCACGCGGTCTTGCTCTTTTCTGTTTTGCTGTCGCCGAGCAGTGTTTTCTTGAGTTTGCTTTCGGGCGCAAGTCAGCCCCAATAAAGTATCCTAAGTTTTATTGCCATCGGGGTCTGCCTTTCTGCTCATCTGTGCGCCAGCCAGCTCAATGTCACCTACGTGACAATACGCTTGTTTCTGACCCAAGATGACGGAGGAAGTTTCAAGCAAGGTTTACGGTAATGACGGTAGGTTTAGTTTTGGCCACCCCACTCATAGTTGCACCATTGACTTCAGTCATGTTTTGGAGATAAATCCCATCAAATTATTTAAAATTTAATATGCAAGCTATTTAAAAGCCGAATCGAATGACTCAATTGGGTATTATTTGATTCGTTTGCTTATAAAACATGTGCTTTCCCTAAAACATATGTAATGATGTGGCTCTGGTCAACTAAATTGCAAACTCGAGATGCTATACATCACAATAACTGAAAGTGCAAGTTTTGGAATGAATATTACGACAGCATACAAGATGATGTATTCAAATGGACTCTGAGGCAAGAACTCTCATCCGAATTCACTTCCAAAACTTTTCAGTCCTAATTACGAAATGCTTCAACTTCACTTTGAACCAGGAATGGAACACTCGCATGACCTCCGCAAAAAAGCAGAAAAAAAAATTTTACACCAGTTACGCAGAATTTAAGGGGGCAGACTGGTCTTAGACATTTTTTGTTTATTTCTTCAGTGATCTTGATCAAACTGCACAGGATTATGCAGTTTTTTCTGCTGATTTCAAATATTTATTTAGTTTTCCTATAACTAATCTTGTTCCTGAGATAACTTAAGTTCACACCCTATTGTTTAAGGCCGCCATAGAAAAAAAGTGCTTAATTAGAAGTGATATTTAAGATATGCCAACATAGACTAATAACTATAGATTGGAACTATGGAAGAGTTTTCTGTTTTAAGGCCATTCTTGGTTATTTTACAGCAAAATGAACTAACCATTTCCAAAAGCAGTTAGAATTGTGTTACAATTATGATGAATAATTAATTAAAAGGACTTGCGCTCTAAATTCTGCTCCCATACTTGCATTCTACACACATACAGGTTTCCATTGCAAAAAAAAAAATGCTACACCTGTCCTAGCTGCAGAGATATTGAGGCCTCAAAATTGAACAGTTGTAAATTTACTTTTTTGAGAAAAATAGAAAAAACTAAAAGCACACAGCTTCTTCAAAAAGCAACAGTCATGGTGCGCATGTTTTGCTATCCTCATAAAGGTGGTCATAAATTCATAGCAGAGCTTCTAACACAGGTGCCGGCAAATTACAAGGAAGCCTCAAGGTCTGTTCCTCATTATATTGCAGGTTCTGCATGTTAACAGCACCAAGAATCTGGACAGTTATAATGACATTGCAAAAAATTCCTACTTCCTGGTGTGTGAAAATTTGTAGAGAGATAGAAAAATACTTGCAGATACCAAATATGTCAATTTGAAAAAATGAATTTTTTTGTCGCTTTTTGGGTCCCAAAGACCAGTCTGTCCCCTTAAGGGCCCTTAAACCACCTATGATATTTTTGCAAATATTTGAAGTGAACACATGCATTATGTGCAGAATTCAGTCATGATCAATAAATGTCACACGTGACAGCACTAGTAGCTACCAGCACGCCACAAATTCGAAGAAAGAATCCCTCCTCTTCTCAGGGCTTTTCGGGCCTCTGTGTAACGCAGAGAAGTTGAATTTGACGTGTAGCTCATTCATGCTGTGATTGATTGAGCAGTCTGCAAGCAGCTGGTTTGTTGTTTGTCATGTTGCGTGCGTGCGCCACCTTCCTCTAACCACACACAGATTGCATCTGCATGCCACGCACGAGTAGAAAGGGGTTAATTCGTTAAAGGCAAGAAAATGGGGGGTGGTGTGCACAATGACTGTCTCTCACGTGAGTACACCTCAACCGACAGACTCGTGGAGAATAGAGATTGAAAGGAGAGCGAAGAAAATTACGTAAAAGAAGAGAGATATGAGAGGGAAGGGGGCGTAGATCAAGGAGAAGAAAAACCCGGAGGGGCACTTAGTGAGAGGGCAAAGTATATTTGAGAGAAAATACCAGCGGAGGGCCGTGAAGCAAAGAACGAAAGCAGCGAGTGCCACGTTTTGATGGTCAAAACGCATTTACCTCTACTATTTACCTCCTCAGTTCCAAGAACGCACCAATAAAAAAAGCTTTTGCAAAAACTGTACTATTTAACTCCCTGCTCTTAAAAACAAACACAGAAAAATTATGAATTAGAAAAACTGAACGGTTGTCACAAAATTTGATGGTACACATTTGCATACTCCTGATTTTTCGAAGTCTCTAAGATTGAGTGCAACAAAAATATCAGTCCGAAATGACTTTCAACATGATCTACAAGGCGTCCGCAATTCGAAGGAATGCACTATAGACGATGTTGTTCACGCTACAACTACGAAAAAAAGCTTTCGCTTATCATGACGACACATCCGAGCACTCGTGCAGTACTATACTATACTATAAACTATACATAGTCCTCCTACTTGCCACATATGCCTGTCGGTGATATGCATACCTGCCAACAGAAAAAATTTGTAGAACCTCCGAGCAGAGAAAGGGGGAGGAAAGGAGGTGCGGGGACGGGGGAGGTTACTGACTTTTTTAAAATTTGTAGCTGTAAGGGATTTGCTTTTAGTGACAAGCATAATCATATTTTGCCGCCATAAGTCAAATCGACGCGCTGAATTGTTTTCTCCCATTTCAAGCACCAAAAGAAATAAAAAGACATTGCAAAAAACAACAGGAAAGGAGGGGGGGTTCAAACGCAAGCGCAAGCATCGGCGTTGCAGTCTCATAATGGCCCGGAGTGGCCGAACACACGAGTATAGGGTGTTCCACTAAGGTGATAGTCTCAAAGGGAGAGCGCAAATGTTCCCGAAATTTCGCGTCATCAAAACAAGAAGAAAGAAAAATTGATTTTGCTCAAAACAACTCTGATATTTCTTCACACGTCAGCAGATGGGATGGCGCAGCTGACTGCCGCGAAAGTGCGCTCACAGCAAATTTTGGCGTTGCTTGCCACTAGAATCTCTGAACAGGAACGCCCTAACGCTTCTAGCCTTTTTTTACATCTTCACCACCTTTATACTACCACTGCATTAGCCAAGTGCCCTCGGAGCTCGCAGATCACTATCGTATCGCCGCGACTGCGTGGTTGCAGAAATTTTGTTTTCAATCTATGTGCCTACAAAACTGAGTCGTTTGATGCTATCTATGATTGCAACTATGCGGTTCTGTCCACATAGTTTGCAGAAAGCAGCGTTGCTTTGACTGGACGAGCGATGGCCGCGTGCACACTGAGTTCTGTCAGTAATGTCGTCGTCACACATGATCATGCCGAACGATCGCGGTTTCGTCCACAGCGGTTGTGGCAACGACAACCACGCACACTGTAGAAGACTGTGCGTGTGCTGGCCGAACGCGTACTTCCAAAACTTCGACCACGCTGCTCTCGATCGGCTTTCGTTCTACGGTTTCGGTACTATGTTCACACGACATGTCGCAATTAAAAAAAAAGTGTTCGAAACATTCGAATTTCAGCCAAATCAACACATGAATTTCGCTGGGGAATTTCACGAATTCGTATCTGCCGTGGGATAGCATCTCTAAGACTCTACTGTACGTTTAGATGAGTGCCTCTCAAATTCATTTATAATAAAATGCGATGGGTTTGAAAAAAGCCCGGAACGGACTGACCCGCATTTTTGTCAATGCGACCAGATCTTGCACACAAATTTCAATTTCCAGGAGATTTTCATGGCAAACATACAAATGGAAGAAACGGTCCGAATTCGAGAGTCTCCTGAACAATGCAGGAGACTTGGCAGGTGTGTCATGATAACACCAATACATATTGTTCTCTCCTGGTGGCGCCGTTTTTGTCGCCTCCGCAACTAGCTACGGCACAGAGCCGTCTCTGGTGTCACTAGTCGCTTCTATGGCGTCGTAGTCACGCCCACATGAGTGCCCACCTGCGCTGCAAAAAACAGGCGTCCCACAAAACTTTCCTGCAACCGCATCTGAATTGAGTGAGGACGAGCGTAGAGTCCGAGGATGACAGTACTTCACCTTCAAGTTTTATGGCGGCAATGCTTTGCGTCAGCCTGAGACGTCCTCAGCAGTTGACGGGTTTGTTTTGTTTATAGCCTCACGTTGTCTCTTCCGCCACAAGTGTGTAGCTGCTGACCTTTGTCACAATCTTACAGCTGCTCTGGTTATGTGTGAGGCCCACATGTCGCTGGGGCGCATTGTGATAACACCGGCTGTAGATTCTCCTCACGAAAAGAAGGTGACCGAAGCGTGTCTTGGCCCTGACTACGGAGCAGCGCCAAATGTTTTAAAATTGCGCACGATACTGTTTTTTTCTAAATACGATATGCTGAACTGCAAAAATATATGCATGGATGCATATATTGAAATGCCAACCTATGCGGACTGAGGTGGCTCATGAAGATAGCCGACGCTGAACGAAATAGCGAAGTTCATAGGACACGTGATTTACAGAGAGATTATTCACATCACGGGCATCCATCTTATATTGGAACACCTGTAAAGTCTTGTCATATAAAAAATGTTACTGAGAAAAATGTACGAGTTCACTTGTGTCTCACGAAAAATCAAGCAGTGCTTCACCGCATGGCACAAGTAATGAAGCAGCACCTCGGTTCAGATTTTCTGTCTCTTTGTGAACAGAAAAGTTTCGTACAATTATTATTTTTATACTGTTTCTAGGTCATTTATTTTCAAAATGTATATTGCAAATTTTTTCGTTATGAATATTTTTGCACATAAAGTGTTCTTATTGCACTGTTTACCAGCTGGCAACCAAAACTTACACTTTTCACATATTCATCCATTGCAAAATATATTTTTTGCTTTGTAACATATATTTTTGAAAGAGCATTTCATTGCTCAAAATTCAATATGCTGCACTGCGTGCTGGAGTACTTTTTGAACTGGCAAAAACGATCTTCCCGGGACATATAAAAAATAACAAGTTTTGCATGGTAAGGAAAGAGTTAAAGGAGCTATGACACATATGCAGTTTCTAAACGACACTGCTGACGTCAAAGCTGCCGTGACGTGGGTATTCTTGCTGTGGCACCGCTATGCATCGGCTAGCCTAGCTACAACACAGCTATGCATAGGCCCTGTATCACGCTAACCATGCACGGCTATGCTACTCCACACCAGATGCGACATGACACCACGCGCAATTATGGTGATGTCACACCAGCTGTGGGGGAGCTCAGCACAATAGCTGTGCGGACTATCATAGGCCTATCTCGGCACCAGCTGCTCCATGGCACATGTGCGGCTAGAGCAAGGTTGAAAACAAGTGGTGCACAGCTGTGGAGTCATTGTTGCTAGGTGACGGTGCGGAGGGCTTTTTGTGGACAGACAGATGTTTCACAGCTAGCTTTAACCAGCTTTGCTCATAAAAAAGACCACAGAGAATAATGGTGACAAACGCATCTACAATAATATTATGATGACCAAGTTATTACTGTGACACAATTTTTCAAATGACCATGCGACGAATTTACTAACAGAGCTTATTGCCTCACAAATTCAGCACCACAAAAATTTTAAAAATACGTCCAGTACGAGCAGAATTACAATTATTTGTCCCACTGCAATCGCATTCTCTCTTCTCTCGTCCCGACAAAAGCGCTGGAAGCTAAGGAGTGAAGGATGGCGTGGACAAAGAAAATACGTCACGCGCGCCTTGCGACCTGGAGAACTTTTTCTTTTTTTTCTTTGTATACACAGCCTTTTCAGGATGATCACGTGCGCACACGTGGGCAAGTCATGGTCTCCTGCGGCGATCTTCCTAACGACCAGCGCCCCATGTTCAAATCAGCCATTGGCTGATAGGTGGCCTTCAACGAGCGATTTTTGAGCTTTTTCCGTCATTTGTCGAGAGCCCCCCGCCGCGGTGGTCTAGTGGCTAAAGTACTCGGCTGCTGACTCACAGGTCGCGGGATCGAATCCCGGCTGCGGCGGCTGCATTTTCGATTGAGGCGGAAATGTTGTAGGCCCGTGTGCTCAGATTTGAGTGCACATTAAAGAACCCCAGGTGGTCAAAATTTCCAGAGCCCTCCACTACGGTGTCTCTCATAATCATATGGTGGTTTTGGGACATTAAACTCTACAAATCAATCAATCAATCAAATCAATTAATTTGTTGAGAGAAAAGAAATCAATTTCTGCCTGACTTTGACAACTTATTGTGAATTACAGGTCGCATCCTGTGCTGTAATATTTGTCTTGCGTACTGTCGGGAGCCTCTACTACCGATTGGCAGCGTTTTCTCACCATGCTGAAAAAGTGTTGCAGGGCCCCTTTAAACATACTTAGATAGGTCAATGCTGCAGGTTTTCTTTTTTACCTTTCACAATGTTTTAAAACCATCCAAACATGCTTTCATCGAACATTACAATTCACCATCTAAGGAAACTAAATTTACCTGGCAAGAACCCAGGAACATCCACAAATGTGATAATCGGAATGTTGAATGCATCACAAAAGCGGACAAATCTTGCACCTTTAACAGAGGAGTTGATGTCCAGGCAACCTGTAAGGTGTACGTACATAATAGAATCAGACAATCAGCAGCATAAAGAACAGAAAGGAAAAAAAAAAAACATAGCAAAGGGAGGGTTTCAGCTTTGTTTTGCGTACACAAATACATAATGCAATACACAGACTGACTGTGCTAGCTAGCCTTTGTAATGAAGTAATTAATGAGTGCGGTGAGTTGGGCGGGTTTGTAGACGCATATCTTCGAAATTTTAGTGCCAAAAGACAAAGGCAAAAGAAAGACGCAGACAACATGAGCGCTCATGTTCTCTGCGTATCTTTTTTTCTTTGTCTCCATTTTTTGGCGCTAAAATTTTGAAAAAGTAAACTAGTATGACAATAATGGCAAGGTTAAAAAGGTTAAAAAAAGAGTGCTCCTTGATATATGAACAGCTGCAGAAAGAACTTCAGTAAGTGAGTGCCCAATGTGCACACATCATTGTCCATACAAATACTCCTGACTGGACGAGTTGGTGCATTATAATATTGTACTGCTATAGTGCAGCTGAGTTGGAGCATGAAGAAAAGATGCATCAGTGAAGAATGAAAACACTGACAATAGGATTAGCACTCATTTTGTTGTCTGTGTTTGCCTTTTTCCCTCTTATTAAGGAGAACTAACAGACAATGATGCCAAGAGAAGTATAGGGTATGTTATTAGAACTAACTGCAATGTAAATGTGAAGAGAGAAAAGTGGACGGAAAGATGACTTGCCACCGACAGGACGCAAACTGTTGCATCTTCATGCTCAAATTGAGATGAGCTATAGCAATTCAATGTCCATACAAAGTGATGTTTCATCAACATTTCCAAAATAGTTACAGTATATTGCCTAATTTGCTATGGTGCTGAAAAGAAGTGGGAGCACAAATGCAAACACAAGTGGAACTAAAACTCTAGCACAACTTCTCTTCTACTTGTAGCATGTTTGCCGACCTGCTTTACAATGCCATGGGTTCTTTGAAACTTGATTAATTTCGAGTCGTTTCAATCTCAATTGTCAGGCACATTCTCAATCCATCTATGGTAGCGCAGTTAGGGATGGCTACGATTGCTGAATATTTCACTGCCAATAGCACAACTTCCCATGCAAACAATATCTCATTTTATCTTATTTCATTTTTTTTCACGCATCTTCTTGTCGTTTACTGTAGTTACAGCCAAAGGAGCGGCTTTTTAAGCTTTGATCAATGGTAACGTCTATTTTTGTGATGACCGTGCAGGCTGTTGTTAGTTTCCATGATCAAACCAGATTTTTCGAAATTTCACAGACTTTTTCCAGACTTTTACAGAAGGATACAAATTCCCTGAGTTTTTCAGGTTTTCCAAGCTCGTAGACACCCTGGTCAGTGCTTAATGCTCACATTTTCAAAATCGCGCAATAAACATTATTCTTCAAGAAAATGAGGCATGTGGTCGCACTCGACGGAACTAAGGACAACGCGCTTTGGCAGGGTGGTGACAGCAGTAGTGAGAAGGATTCCAAACGGGGAATCCTAGTCGGAAATCAGAAGCTAGTAATTCCGACTAGATTCTGCATGAATAGATCTGGCTCGTTAGAGTATGTGCCGACTCTTTTCAATAAGCAAGTACTGTCGGTGATGAAAGCTTGCGGGATCTGCAGCGCGTGGTCGAGTGACGAAATTCTAAAGAGTCACTGGGTGAAAAACTACATTGTTGCATCACTTACATACACACGTCTTTGTATTGAGGATTTGATTAGATCTGGCAGGGGACCATCGTCTAAACACGCGGTAGCGAATCGCTGAGGCCATGGCCCACAGCCTCCATACCTCAACATGGTAGGTGATGCAGCAATGCAGTTTCTCGTCACTTTGCCACATGTTGCAGATCCCACATTCTTTTCCTGCCGACAGTACACTTCGTTGGTGCTCCAATTCATTTTCTTTCTTGAATGTGTAACAGCATGCTAGGACTATATACTATTGCCAATTATCTCATATGAAATAGCAAAATCTCCACATTATTTGTGCAGCCACTTCTCAGAGCTCCAAAATCTCAAAAAACGTGCAAATTTCGCGAGTACATACGGTAGTGCAAATTACACTCAAGTAAATTTTTATTCTAAACCTGCAAACATTGGGTGCATGTTAGATTACATTCCAGTAAATGTGCCATTTTTTTTTTCCTCTGGTGGTACCCGAGAGGCATACAAGGAAAGTGGTGTAAAAGTGTGTTTTGAAATGGAGGTTTTTGTTAGATTATTTTTATGGTTGCTTTGCCAAACTAAACAGGTTGAACTTGTAATACGGGTCACTGCATGACTGGAGGACGTACAATAGAGGTTCCACAATAAACGGGTACAAAACAGCTTAGGAGCTAAAAAAAAAGAAAAAATAGCAGTGACTTAGCTCGGTTATGCCAGAATATATGTAGTATTAGCTACGGATGGACAGACTGAAGAACCATAGATGGAAGGACAGACAGGACAGGCAGATGGACAGAGAGATGAGCGGATGGACAGATGAACAAGCGAGCAAGCTCCCTCAAGTGCTAACCCACTAGCAACACATTACTTTAGGAGCTTCGAGGTCTTCTACGACGCGTCAGCTGTGCCCCTTGCGACATCACAGCTACTCTGGCATGTGCAGCATGGCTCTCGACAAGCCAGGCGAAACTGCTCAGCCTTAGCCAGTGTAGCTTACGCTACAAAATAACATTAACTTACAAATGTGCCACAAAACAAGAAGGAAAGTCGAATTAATAAACGCAAGCAGTTTTCATAACAAGGAACAGCTTGTGCTACTGCACTCACCTGCCGCCGACTTGGGGTTGTTGGCCACAATGCCAACAGTCTGACCGTTCATCCGAGCAAACCCGATAAGCAGATTCTTTGCGTATGTTGGCATAATTTCGAAGAAGTCACGGTCATCAACTACCTGCAAAAAAGAAACCCACACTTCTTTCACACAAACAAGCTCCACAAACATATATAGTATCTGTATAACTTCTTTCACACAGATATAAAATGACTCTAAGTCAAAAACTTCCAGGGCAAGATAAATCTGTAGAATAAATTATTAATCGTTCAAGGAAGAACAGACAATAGAGGAAAAACCAGTGAAGATTTTTTTCTTTTCAGAGTTTTTCAGCTTCAGTTTAAACAGGATATACAGCAAAGTCTCATTATTTAGACCCCCGTTAATTCATAATTTTGGTTAGTTAACAAGCCACATAGCACTGGATTACTACTAAAATGAGAGGCTGCGCATCGCTACTGTCATCAGCGACGAGCAACCATCACATTTGCCTTTCTTTCACTCTGGTGCGTCTAACACGTTCGCGAGACGGTTGACTGAGTCAGATTCTTTTCCTGTACGGTGCTGTTGCTTTTAAATTATTTATTTATTTATTTATCTATGCACATTACTTGGATGACTGCCCAAGTCTTTCAAGCCTGGCTGTGTCAGCTCAACTGCCACTTTGCAACCAAGGCTCAGAAGGTGCTGTTGAAGCTGAACTGCAGTGCGCACACAAAGGTTTCCGGGTTTGAAAACATTAAAGTTCTATGCCTGCCTCTGAGCACCAATGCATTCTTTGCAGCCAACGGCCCAGAGAATCATACAGTTTGTGAAAAGCCGTTAACGACGGCAGGTACTTAAAGGCAGGCAAGCAGTGTGAGGTAAACCACATGCTCATGCATTCACCAACTGCTTTAGGCATCGTGCCTATGCTGCTAACCAGGGTGTGGTGGCAGATGTTTTTCAGAAAGCAAGAAGGGCGCTGTGTAAACAAGTTTATGGACAATTACTTTGCAACAAAAAATGATGTCAATGATGCCGGCAAAGTGACAGGCAGCGATATTGTCACTGAAGTCTTAGATAGCGCAGGGAAATAGATTGACAAGGGCCCAAGATGCAGACGAACACTTAAGCCAGTCAATGACGAAGGCTTCACATGCCTTGGCCATCTTAAAGGACATGCGCAAGTTTTCTTCAGACAGTGTGTGCGGACTAAGCCACCTACAGGAATTTCACAAAACTACGGCTTCTCACACATTGCCTGTGCAAAGCAAACTGCGATCACAAACTTCTTGAAGAAATAATAAAGTCTGGTAGTGTAGAATGTTTTGATTGTATACTCGGGATAATTCGTGCCCTCTGTCAATTTGGACATTCTCTCTGGTCACGTGAAGTCTGAATTAAAGGTGTTTTACTGTATTGACCTATTGCCTATAATAAACAGTAGCAACCTCCCCTTTCAAGTACTATCTAAGTCTCCGGCATACACTACACCTATGCAGATGTACTTCTTGTTGATAGTAGGGTTTCTTTGTCTCATCGCTTGAAATATTCAAGCCAATGAAATGGTCCTGTTTTAACAGATGCCATTAAACAAGACCCTTTCCCAGTGCAGGGTAGGAAACCAGATATTTGCTTTCTGGTTAACCTCACTGCCTTTCTTGATACCATACCTTTCTCTCTCTCTAGAAATAAATTACATGCCATATAAAAAAAACATGAATGGCTAATACTAAGAAATTACAAGTTTGCTTTAGGTGACTTAATTACAATGCAATCAGGTTGTGCACGAAAGCATATTAAATATTTTGCTTCTTTTCCATTCCAAAACCACCCCTTAATTAATAAATATACTGAGGTTGTAAGTACACAAATGTTTGGATTTTTACACTATCAAATACAGCTGCAGTTGCCAAGAATCAAACCCTTATGCTTAACCACACAATGCTTTAGTTTCTCAGCAACTTCAATCATACTTTTACATGAATACGTATGATACCTTTACATGAAATCGCTTGCTTATATTCCATCAACTCTAAGCTGAGGCTTTGTTTGACTTTACCATCATGCAATGACTGTGCCATGTGTGGCATCTTCGAATGAACATCTTTTTTTCTGATTAGAATGGCCAGCAGTGCAGCATGCAACCTTTGAAGCCGTGAGGAGATGGCTGAACAGATTGTGTGTTACTGCCCTTTATACCAAACTGGACGACCTGCTCTGCAAGCCAACCTATACTGTCTTGATGCAAGACCAATTTGGGAAAACAAAATTAGGGGCCTTCACTTACACTTTTGTAGATTGACAACGCCACGGAAAGCCTACTGTGCTTCCTGAAGTCGACTGGACTTTACAAATGCTTGTGGAACAACTAGCACATATTTCTGTTCCCAATAGCTGATCAAGTCTTGCTTTTACAATTCCTTTTTTTTTCTTCTTCTCTGATCTATGCCCTTTTTCGCTTTCTATGCACAGAATAAGCAAACGTGGTTGGTTAAGCTCGCTTTATTTTCTGTTTGTTTCTCGCTCTCTCTACCTAGCTGCTAAGCTATCCCAGTCGGTGTTAGAAAGCATGTTAAAGATGTGTACTGTGTGTGTATGTGTTTGTGTGCTTTTTTTGTCGTCTATATCTGAAAATAACTAAATAGAAAATGGGTGTGGCTCGTACCACCCGGAGGTAGAAGGGGCTCAAGCCAATCTAACATAAATGAGGAGGAGAAATGTCACAAAGCAATTTAAAAAATACAATTTGTTAAAAAAAATGATAAGAAGAAAGAAAACCCAATGAGTGCGGCATGTGAGTGTGGGCAATAGATCGATTAGATTCTCAGGAAAGAGCAGTTCGAAATGCATCGGAGCCGTATTTTTTCCCAAAGTTCAGTGTTTGGTGTATGTGCATGTGAATGTGTGTATGTTTGTTAAAATGCGATCCTGTTGAATGTGTGAAAGTTTAAACATGACGGCGAGATGGGATGCGACCTAGTGACCTGAAAGATGAGGTAAGTGCTGATGAGGATAACAAGAGTCTGTCAGAGGTCGAAGTCCATTTCTAGGCCAGGAGCGGGGTAGCTGGGCACGCTGTAGTTTGATTCAGGCTGAAATAATGTGGCACGGTTTTAAATGAAAAATGAGCAAGGAATTATTATTTGTGCACGCGCTGCGCATGCCATGGTTCACATAATGAGGGAAGATGGAGAAGCGATGCTGTCATTATCGGTCACAGCAGTTTTCCTGCCTTTGTTGGTTAACTATATTCGAGAGCATCAACGTAAATGATTATGATTGCCTAGATTAGTGAGAAAAGCAAATTCGAGTATAAAGCAATGTTTGTGAGTGAGTGTCTTTTCAAATTGACTGACCAGAAAACATGAAAGATAGCTGAGCTTCAATTTGAAGAGCGATTGGGCCCTGTCCACAACACCTTCTCAATCGCTAGACTGGTTTTAAATTCTCAGCAGACACCTCAACTATGCCACTAGGAAAGGATCATGTGTGTCCGTAAGAATGGCAAGCTATCCGAGAATGCCTAGTACAAGTATAGCAATTACAAAGTGCCTACAACTCTTCCTTCTACAAATTTGCACTTTGCCCACTATGCATCCATAAGGCAGTATGTGTACCTACCAGCTGCACACTTTATTAATGCTTTTGCTAACAATGATTATTACGGCTATGCCTGAGCGGTTCGGGATGAGTGAGCCTACAAGTCACGCACTCAGTGCAATTCTACACATTTTCCAAGCAATATTACATGTGTATGGCTTATTTATAGGGTTATTTTCCAAAACACTTTCAGCCACAGGCACGGTTCAATGGAAAAAAACCTGCTCGCCATGCAGAAAGCCTGGGCATGATTCCCACTCAGACCAAGATTACTGTTATATATTTGTATGTATCTCGAATTTTTGCTGAAGGACATTGCTGCTTTCTCGCTTGCAACTTTGCGAATGCCAACAACGAAATTCTGCGACATGAGATCTTTAGCGCTCTAATGTTAATATAGTCAAATCCACGACAACAAAATTTCGGCCACCAATGAATAATTTTCTATTCCCTGCCAGCTGCCCACAAAAACAATGTGAAAAATGTCTCATCACAGCAAATACTTTTCCAGTATACCTACTTCCACTTGAACAAAGTTTTTGTGAGTGCTAACACATATAGAAAATAAGCTTAACTATAATTGCGGTGCGATTCCGCAAGCAACAACACTTTTTCACTGACTAGTGCAACTTTCAAAACGGTGCTGTCGCATCACAACATACGTGTCTTCATTTGAGACAGTCTTTCTGTCGCCACATGCACATCCCTGTAAATTTTTTGCCATTGGGATGCTTGGCAGCAGGTCGCCCATCTATCACAATGCTGTTGGTGGGTTTGATGCGCATGCTAGATGGTGTGGAAAGGTTGGAGAGCTCCAGCCATTTTTTTAATGTGGCACTCAGAACAAAACTACCACTCTGCATCACAATCCCAGGGACTGAGAATGACACCCGCAGCTTTATGAAGGCACACACACGGCCAGTAAGCCCCTAGTCTCAGCGTATTACATGTATTACACTCTGCCTCAACTGCTGCGTCCACAAATGCAGTCATGTCAGCGCGATCTTGAGCAAACATGCACACGCGCATCCAACATGCATCGACTAAAACCAACGCTGCTTGCCACAAAGCTGAAGACATAACCACGGCAGGCACGCTGCAGTATTGAAGGCATGCACACAGCCAGTGCACACGCATTGAAAACGGAACTACAGTTAGCCGCAACCCCTGCGCAAAACACCACATTTGCTATTGTTGCAATCACTGATAGCGAATACACTCAGCCGAAGATTAAAGGCCACAACGATACAAAATGGCATGAAGCATCGCGGCTTTTCTGTCCTTCATGTATGACTATGATAGCATAATCTCTCGTGACGCTTTGGCAAGCCCGTTCGCGGCACTGCGTGCTCAGCACATTCCAAACGGCAGTCTGAATATCGCATTTTATTCTGTATAATCAGCCCTTGAATATAACCAGCCCCCTCAAAACAAACCACGGGAAAAGTAAGATAACGTATTTATGCGAGGCCGCCTTCCTTAACAGTGAAGCCCTTTTGCACACTTAGATTAACCAGCACCTCGAGTTTAGCTCCAAATTTTCTGTATATTTTGTGTGTGTTATATCCAAGAAAACATGCTCACTCACTGTGTGTCCAAGTGCATCTGAGCTAGCAAGAGTTCAATGCATGTGTTTTCAGGGGCCAAGAGATGAGGCTCCATGCCTTGCAAACTTTTGTGATTTAGACATAAGACTTTAGTGCCACGAAATTCCACAACCACGAACTTTTTTGCGCGTTTCATCAATTTCATTGTAGCGGGATTAGACTGTACACTAAATGTATTAATTGATGGGCTGGTTGTGCTAATATAATATGCTTTAGCCACATGCATGAATTATGGATGCCGAAATATTTGAAATTTCAAATATTTTTCAAATCGTGTTTGCTATTTGATTCTATTCCCACTAGAATTTTACTATACGAACTTTCCAAAGACATTTGGCAGCAGTGTTTACAATCGTGAATAAGTCGCTAATAGACTGCTACTTTCGTCACAGGACAAGTGTATGAGGAACTATCTACGAGTCGAAGCAAGGAAAAGATATTGCCTCTGCAAGTGCATCACCAGCGGACTGTTTCGACACGAAAGTGACTGGTCTGCTGCGTCTGCCCTCTACCAGCCAAATTCCCGCATATAAGCAAGCATCGCTGGCGCCGAGTCGCAGTTGACAGCAGTGGTGGGGATTGTGAACAAGTCGCCAATCTACTGCTACTTTTGTCACAGCTTGGTCTCAGTTTCTTAACCCAACCACTTTTTTTTTTTTTTTCAATAATTTGTATACCGTTGCCACTGCTGCCTAATCATGTGCTGCTGTACAATGCTGACGAATGACGAGTTGGCAAAAGAAATGAATAGTTTACCATTGAGATCGCTGCAATGCGTGAGAGCCTCAATATGTTCAGTGAACTTGTAGAGAATGTTAAGAAGCAGAATTGCGACCTTGTTACTGAGAACAAAATTTTGGAGGATGACAATAAACAACTGACACGGAGGATGTCTAAAACTGAACGGTACTCCCACCTAAATAATATAGAGATAAAAGGTGTCCCTGCAACAAAAGGTGAAAGTTGTCTTGCAGTTCAGTCCATGGATGAAGCTGTAGGGTGTAAAATTGCCCCTGAAGATGTCCACACTGTGCAGCGTGTGCCAGCCAAAAAAGACAAAAACTTTATCAGACGCTTCGGCTCCTGAGAAAAAAAAGACAGAGTTCTTGAAAAAAGTGTGAGAGGCTCGCTTAGCGACTGTGGCCCTTGAGTTTTCCCAAATAAATCAGAAGCCCTTATATGCGAACGATCATCTCATGCAAGAAAGGAAACGGCTGTTCATGCAGGCACTTAAACTGAAAAAGGCCAAAGGCTGGAAACATCTCTGGACTGACCGCTGCGTGATTAAGGCCCGAAAGACAGATGTCAGCCGCGTCTATCATATCTCCTGTGCGGGTGACCTTGTGTTTTCTTAGTCTACTGGTGGTACTACTTGCGATTGTGCACCTTAAATCTTCACTAGAATGTTTTCTTGTCAAGCTCTGAAAAAGCACATCAGTGTTAAAACCCAGAACTATAACTGATACATTTTAAGATTTGCAGCCTACGTAAAAACTATAATAGTCTCACCGCATTTCTTTCTTTACTATTAACAATTTCTTATGCATCTGTTTATCTGAAACATGGTTGTTTCCGGACGATGCAAACTTGTATTCGCTATAAGAGTACAATGCAGAATACTGCTATCGTGCTACATCACGTAGCAGTGGATCTGCCATCTTTACTAAACCATCGTCATAAAAACGCCGCAATGACCTTGCGTTTTCTAATATGCACTGTGAATTTGTATGGTTAGAATTTGATAAGTGTGTTTTCTCGGTTGATGGCCAGAACACAGTATTAGGGTGCATTTATCGTTCACCAACATCTTCGTACTCTGAGTTCTGTTCTCTTTTCGACAAATTGTTGCATGAACAAAAATATAATCATCTGCGGAGACATCAACATAAACATTATCGACCCTAGCCATCAGTCATGTTCTGATTATCTCGGGGTGTTTACATGGCCATGGCCTTGAATCTTTAATAACCGCTCCTACCAGATGTGACATGTCAGGATCTAATATGTTAATTGACCACATACTAACCAATATTGTTATGGATAATGCAAAAGGAGTCATTGAGCACAGTATAACAGATCATTATCTTATATTTCTTACTCTGGGTACGAATAATTTCAAGGGCAAGGAATACAAAGAAAGGACACGTTTTGATTCCCAAAAATTCATATATATGGTACAATCAACAGACTGGAGCGACGTAATAAATGAATCCAGTGCTGAGAAGGCCTATCACCTATTTTTGACTTCAGTTATTTATGCATGAATGCACAAGTATACATACCATCAGTAATCATTTTAGTACTCCCCAAAAAACCATGGATTACAAAAAATGCTACTTCGATGCATTCTAAAGAAAAACCAGCTTCACAACAGAGTGAATTGTGAGCCATTAAACCTTGAACTTAAGAGTTTGGTTCAAGAAATGTTTTCACGCTCTATACGAGTCCAAAGAGTCGACTCATAAGCGAGTTCTGACCTGTGCAAGCAATACACGGTGTAGACTGATAGCAGCAAACATAGAGCATCGCCGTCGATATTCTGTCACGTAATAAAGTGTGGCGGCATTTATACATGTGTCATCGAACATTTCAGCGTTACCGCTAGCGGCCGCATAATTTCCAGAACAAACTGTATTGTACATGTTGTGCATGTAATCTCATCGAAAGGTTCTAAGATTATTTAGATAGTCCTCAGTCATTCGGGCGCGGTTGGCACGAGGCACCATTACACGCGTAATGGCGCGGTAACAATAATAAAGAAAGGAGCACGTGTGGCATCGCCATTACGACATTACAAATTGTTGCTATTGCAGTCATCACTATGCCAGTGAGAGTAATTTTTATTTTTATTGTTTTAGTTTATATGACAAAAAAACTCGCCGCACTGTTGCCGAGCAACTGTTGAGCACAGCAAGCGCTCGGCGATTGCTCTGCAATGGTGTGGTGAGTTTTTTGCAGCAGCACTGCCGTCTTTATAGTTTGCCTAACAGATTTGCTGCTAAAACATACATAGAGTCACATAATGAGGTATGCACACAAACACCAACTTAACAAGAATCACGAATTGTTTTCACAAAATGCAAGGTTCATGCATGTTCCGAAATATGACGTTTGACATGAATGCAGAATTTTATATGTACGCGGTTGTGTTCTTTGTGCAGCCCAAGCGTGTTGCTTGGTCGGTGATAAAACTCTCGGCTAAATATAGCTTTACACGTGCGAATTGTCGTTTAGGCATGGCTTGGCACAGCAGGTTAGTTCGGTGCAGCATGGCGCAATTGCTGCAGCACTACCAGCCCTGTAACTATCATGGCAATGTGACTGACCATGAGGAAAACTTGCCATTGGCGAGCATGGTGGCACATAGCAAGCTGTCCCAGAAAGCTTGCTCTGGATACTACATCCATGCAAGTTCCTCAGTTGCTCATCTGTGATCAGATTTGAGACCACATGTATGAATAAGACTGCTGTACAAACTAAGTTTGGGTGTTCAAGTGATTAGCTAAATGGTACAGCACACTCACTTACTGAATTCGTTCACTAGATTTAACGGCCTAACAATTTTTGTAGACAGAAAACTCTCAACACTAGGCTTGTGCAAATAGCAACTTTAGTCGAATAATTTCTAATCCAATTTGAATAGTGCCCATCACATATTACAAAGAAAAATGGGCATATTTGTCATGACCCAACACACCTGATTGATTGATATGTGGGGTTTAACGTCCCAAAACCACCATATAATTATGAGAGACGCCGTAGTGGAGGGCTCCGGGATTTTCGACCTCCTGAGGTTCCCAACACACCTGCACAGCATCTTTTTTTTTTTCTATATTAAAACATGGCCTGTGCAAATGGTATTTTTTCTAATAGAAGTGAGAACAACTTTGAATAATAACAATATTTGATTTTGGTAGAAAGCAAGTGATAACCTACAAAATATGCAAGGTTAAAGTTCAAAATAAAGCGTATAAGCCGGGAAGAACAATCTTTAAAAATGATGAATCGATATTAGACTGATACGTTCATTTATCCTTGAAGTGGGGCTTTGCAGCAGTGCAGATTTTTCCTGGAAAGATGTTTTCACGGTTTGGCACTCCTTAACTGAAGTGAAACTGCTCTTACAGACAAGGTGTATGCGAATTAATGTGCACCTTGACAGGTGCTTTCACAGCCTAGCAACCCTTCCCTACAGTGAAACCGCCTTTACAAAAAGTTGCATGCAGAACTAATTTACAACTATTCGTTTATATCGAATACTTCGAAATGTTCAACAATTCAAATTCAAATCAAGCAAACTCAAATACAGTAATATTGATTCGAAATTTTCAAAGCATTCGAATATTTGCACAAGCCTACTCAAAACCGTTGCAGTTTCAACTGCTGACATCAAAGTCAAATGAGCGATATTGATAAATTCGTGAGTGTGCGTCAAGCTTATCAACCTTGATGACTCGGCAAATCCAAATAGCCTCTGCAGTCGCTGCCATTATCAGATTTGAAGTCGACATTATTGACTGATCTGCAGCGCTGGACAATACTGTATGAACAGACTATCGTAATGTTGAATAAACAATTAAGACTTGCTTTTTTTTCATATCTACTGTTATTATACAGCCCGATTGCTCATAAACATCTATGACCACTTCATAGACATTTTTGTCAATGACGTTGGCTGGCGAAAAATGCTGGCAATTTATAGCTTACATCAAGAATGACGTCGTGCATATTGTAAGCGGCCGTAGACTCCAGGGGCACCACAGTGTCCAGGCTTGGAACGATGCGATCCCTGCGCAGCATAAAAATTAAAAGCACATACGCATGAGAATGTCTTGTCGGCTGGTTAGGTGAAAACACCCACGGTTTAGCCACTCTGAAGCACACACACTTCTATCACAATGGCAGCACTTAACACCATTCAATCACCATTCAATAATTTATGAACCTAATAAGGTGCATCTAATTTGAATTATGAGCTTTCTTGTTATTCCGTTATGCTTTTTTTCTTGATGTTTAGTATGTATTTTTTTTTACTCCACTCCCACATGGGCCGTGAAAAGCTTGCAGTATGTTCAAATAAAAAAATTAAAACCACGATATTGCCTAGGGGTCGTGACGACGATGAAGGAAGCAGACAGTAGGTCGAAGATTAAACTGTTTATTTAGCCAAACTTGTGGCCACGTAAAAGGAAATTGAGATTACAGCAAGACACTGGCACTGATCGTCGGTCGTCGATCGACTGACAAGCGGCGAAGCATGTCGGCATTTGTAACAATACCGATTGTTGGCCTAGTTGGTACTTGCTTAGTGACATGCTTTGGCCGCAAAATAACGCACACACAAAGTAAAGAAACACTCAACCTGCTTGTGCTTGTCATTGAGTCTTTCTTTACTTGCGCCTACCTGAGTAAACGCAAGCAAGCAGTGAGGATTGATGGTTCTTTTTCAGCTACGCTAGATGTGTTTTCAGGTGTGCCTCAAGGGTCCGTGCTTGGCCCGCTGTTGTTTTTGTTGTACATAAATGATATAAGTACTACTCTAAAGCCACCTGTTAAGATGAAACTTTATGCTGATGATTTGAATTATATGCCTGTAAGCATATAACCCCATATATGCCCTGTAAGCTGTACTGATGATCAACTCGAGTTGAATAAGTGCCTTAAAGATTTGGAATCTGTGGTGTTGCGAATGGGATATGCAAATTAACTTAAAAAAAAACAACATATGTACACATTACCAACAAGAAAAATGTTTTCAATTTCCAGTACAACATCCGGAGTAACAAACTCACTAAAATATCCCATTTTAAATACTTAGGGGTGACAGTTCGAAGAACCTAACTTGGCACCGTCACATTGAATCGGTTTGTTCCGAGTCATTTAAAAAACTGTGTTTTCTACGAGCAAAGATGCATAAAACACCGAAACACGTAAAGCTGCTTACATACTACACATATATTAGACCTAGACTGGAATACCCCTCTGTGGTTTGGAGCCCTCACCAGAAACACTTGGTCACTAAGTTAGAACGTATTCAGAGGCGTGCAGCTCGGTTTGTGTGCTCTAGATATAGAAGGCGGGATTCAGTAACTGATATGCTAAATTCATGCAATTTAGAATCACTGGAAATTCGAAGACGGAAACAAAAACATTATTTTGTAGAATCCAAGGGATATTCAAAAATACCTAAAGACGAGTACATACGCCTTCCCGGAAAGCGTAGCACTAGATTGAATCATGATGCCCCCATTGAACCTTTCAGCGCTCGCACTGACATCTTTCGGTGGTCATTTTTCCCGGATGCTATAGAACAATGGAATTCTTTACCCCAACATGTTATTAATAGTACCGATGTGCAAACTTTTGACAAAGAAATTGATGCTTATTTTGGTAATGGTTGAAGTACTGCCCATTCTGTTTTCCTGTGTTTATTGCTTAGTGGTTTTTTTAGGTGTTCTGTTTGTACTCATATTGTACTCCCTCCCTGTTATGACCCTCAAGCGAGGGTTGACAGTATTATTAAATAAAAAATAATAAATAAAAAAAACTTTGTGTGCGTGTTATTTTGTGGCCAAAGCATGTCAGTAAGCATGTCGGCATTTATCCACCTGCCATCAAACATTCTAGCGATATCGCCAGTGGCGACGTAGGTTCCAGAAAAATCTGAAATGCTCACAAAGTAGGCATAATTTCAACAAAATTATCTACTGCAGCCCTGAAGCTTCTGGAACACTGTAAGCGCAGTTTGCGCTGAGAATCGCGTACGGCGTAAAAGGGTGATAAGAAAACTTGAGGAAGGAACATGGCAATATGATTACGAGGGACACCATAGTGATATGATATATCCGAATGCTTTGAATATTCGAGCGAATATTACAGTAGTCAAATTCGCTTCGATTTGAACTTATGAATGAATAATGAATGAAACTGAATGAAATAATGAATGAACTTATGAATGAAAAATGAATGAATAAATATATTAAACCGCATGTCACACCCAGCAAAGATCGTTTCACTGCAGTTAATCAATGATAAGCCGTGAAAGCATGTATTCAGGCAAAATCCAGATTGCCGCAAAGCCCCACTTCAAACATACTATGCTCACATCAATTTGTTTTTAAGTTTAAAAGCTTGTTACACCGGCTTATAAGCTCCAAGTATCACGATCATTAGGAAGCTAACTATGCCCGCTGCAGGACATAGCCTCTCCCATGTTCCACCAGTCAACTCGGTCCTGTGCTTGCTGCTGCCACTTTATTCCCACAAACTTCCTTATCTCATCTGCCCACCTCACTTTCTGTCTCCCCTTCACCCACTTGCTTTCTCTTATAATCCAGTCTGTGATCCTTGATGACCTGCGGTTATCTCGCCTTCACGCTAGGTGCCCTGCACATGACCATTTTTTCTGCTTGATTTCGACTATGATGTCCTTATCACCTGTCTGTTCCCTGATACACCCTGCTCTCTTCTCTGCTAAGGTTACACCTACCATTTTTCTTTCCATTGCTGGCTGCGTCATCCTCAACTTAAGCTGAATCCTCTTGGTAATCCTTCAGTACGGGCAGTACCAGCTCACAAACTCACGAGACGAAGAGAAGAGACACAAACAAGCGCTGACTCTCAACTGAAGAATTTATTTAAATATATAAGTTATCTGATCACATAAGATAAAAACGCACAGAACATGCGCAAAGGGCCAGCAAAGGATCGTGTCGACATCATTAACAATTTTACGCTACAGGTTACTGCGCAGGCGCGGCATATTCCATTCAAACAAACATGCTACTGATTAAGATTTCTTCTTTTTCATGTAACGATATTGATGTCTGACTGACACAGGACTCCCCTTCTTTTTTTTGATATATAATGCCTCCACTAGTTCTCTTGTGATCTGATCGCTACGTTTGAAGAGCACTGTCGTTTCGTTGAACAAGGGCCTGCATCCACACGTGTGGCAGTGCGAAGGCAAATTCACGTACATACTGGTCTTGAAGGTTCCGGAGTGTTCTTTTAATCGTAAATAGAGACAACGCCCCGTTTGCCCAATATAAACCCTTCCGCATGTTAAAGGAATTTTGTACACCACCCCAAGTACACAGAGTAGTGAGGCGTCCTTGTGTTTTACACCACATTTATTTTGGCTAGAGCTCTTTTTCTTATGCTTTTATCATCTTTTGATCATGCTTTTATGATGTTGGGAGGCCTGTGAAGCAGCTACGCTGGTTCACAAGCCTCCCAACACCAGATTTGCCAGCAATGGCCTCACTATAGCTGCATGTAATAAAACTGAATTGCAGCTGCTCTGACCAGGAGGAATGCTTTTATTAATGAGATGACATTCAAAAAAAAGCACGCGAGAATTTACAATTTCGACCCTAGCAACCTTGAGTTCGAAAGGACAGGGTCCTTTAGGGGGCTTTTAACCGCCAAAGCAATTATAAACCCGAATGTGCTGGTGGAAGGAATTACAAAACGGCTCTTATGTATGATGTTCCATGGATAAAGTGTATTAGAGGAAAAGTGTCAACGCGTTCCCACCATTTATGTGTTCTGCATACGCAAAGCACAGAAAATTAGATCGTGATGTCCACACATAGACGTGACAGACATTCTGGCAGCATGCGTGGAGTTTGTCGGACCAATGGGCCCTTACCTGTAGCACGGACGATGAAAGCAGCGCGAGGAGAGCTCTGCAGTTATTAGTCAGAATTACTTTATCACATTCCGCACAACTCTTCAAACGAGCTATCAGCTAACGTTCCTGAAATGGACGTCTATCGACAATTTGCCGTCACAGTTTCACGCAAACAATTGGACTAGACTTCATTAGCCACTGTGGAGAGAGGATTTCGCTGTTAAGCAGACTTGCCCAACAGAGTTGTATAGGTACTAAACATGCCAAAAATAATATCGTGGATTTTAGGATGCACGCACGACTGCTGTTTATTCAGCGTAATAAAATAGGGTACGTAATTGTGACCTCAGTGGCCCCAAGAACAAGGTGCACATGTATTGATGCCCCAGCATGGCGATTGCCGGTGAGACGCTCCCAAATCCGAATTCGGCGCACTTTGGCCCAAGTTCCGTTGATATTATCAGGATGGCACAGTAAATCTGACTTGGTGTGCTTTGGCACAGTTGGCGCAGGAGTGGGATCACTGCCAATGCCACCCCAAGTATGCGTGATGTAAAATGCCAAGCTGGGGTTATTTAAGGTATTAAATAAACAAATTAACAAATGGATGGTTAGATTGATAGTCAAATAAATAAATAAATAAATAAATAAATAAATAAATGGTATTCCTAGGCAGAAATGTGAGCATGTTGCCCGCCCACTTGCTCTTACCAGGGATCAAAGCACTTGCGGACAGGGGGCCCAGACTTGTTGTTCATTGGGATGAAGTCATAGAAACGACGCAATTCCATCATGGCGTCCACGTCATTTTCAAATGCCTTGTGAGCCACACCTGGGTTTTCACAAAAAATTCATAAGAATAGGAAGCCCCTTTATGGCTCAAATGCCGGAAACATGTTTTGTTTTAGGGCATAGAACACTTGGGAGAAAGACCCAATTCATTTCGAAGTAAAGAGAGAGAGATGATTTATTAGAAGGCGGAGAGGCCCATTTCAATTCGAAGTAGCACATAGTTTTTAACACTATTCCTGCTCCTTCATGTTAAGAATTTAGTTCACAAGGCAAAGAATTGGGTCACAGTGATTATGATGTTCATAAAGCCTAATAATGAACGCGAGAACGACACGACATGATTAAAGGTGTGTTGGTAACATTATCCAGCAAAGGTCCTTGAAATTTGCAAAGTCTGGCTCATCCGGTATGCAAGGTTATTTGTATTTACTCAGAAAAATTGAACAATGGACAATTATATGCCGCTGAAATTAATGACATAATGGCAAGCTGGAGTGAAAAAGTCAAGCATCTATCTTTTAAATGTTTTTTTTTTTCTGGATTTTCAAGCAATTTTCACGGTAAAGAGTGGATTTCTCGCTTTGTTCAACATTGCTTTCCGCTGATCGTCGCAGCAGGAACGATAGGCCATTTCTTTTTTTACAAGCAAATTAACAGCCTGAAAATTGATGTGTTTGATGCAGAGCTGTGCGAATGGCTAAATTTTGGGAGTGGAGCCATTCAAATACAGTTGAATCCAGTTATAACGATCCCAAATATAATGATCTATAACGAGTTATGATTTATGAGCTTCGACTAATCACAGCAGTGGCGAGACTCGCAATGGCGGCCGCAGCGCCTGTTGCTTGTTTTCGGCAAAATAAAGTTAATTGCAATGGTTTATGCAAACTTTCGACTTTATTTTTTAGTTCACCGCCCGAAATTACGTAACATGACACCATAATCTTTTGTTTTTTAAGTGTTTCAGTGTCCCTTTAAGTGAAACAGTGTCAGTTCATTGTAAATGCGGTTGAATCGTCTCGTAAGCATGCAGGTATAGGTTCAAGACATGATTCGTCTTAAATCACTGAAGCAGTTAGCACTTTAATATAAAATGCCCAAAAAAAAAAACACCAGGTCGTGGCAACCAGATGGTGGCAACCAAGTCGTGCCCTTGCCAACGACCTGGTTGCCAAGGGAACATTTTTAAGGCTGAATCCATTCAGAAAGAACTTCTGGAATAATGACCCTTTTTCATGGCACTTTAAAATTCATCATAAAGAGGTTTGACTGTATTCAAGTGAGTGTGATTCAAATAGAATAATTTTCTAATATTTCTCAAATATTCATCATAAAGAGGTTTGACTGTATTTAAGTGAGTGTGATTCAAATAGAATAATTTTCTAATATTTCTCAAATATTTTTAAAATAGTTTTTGAATACTTCAAAGTGAAATTGTAGAAGAGAATTTCTAAGCATATTCTCATGAGATGGCAAGTGCTTGTTTCAGCTAGAAGCACTGGTTGTATTGTGCTTCACAGTGATCTTATGAGGAATGAAGCCATGTACAGTCCGTTTCGCACTTAGGGGAAATTTCGGAGCGCATGGCACGTGATGTGACCAGCGCTGAAGTTGGGTGCCGCTGTAACCGACAACGTGGTTCAACACTACCTGTCAGCGCACGCGCGAGCTGCTGCCCACACGAGACTGGACCGTGATGTGATGTGCTCCGAAATTTCTCTCAAGTGTGAAGCAGACTGCACATGATTTGGAGCAAGCAAAGTCTTGCCAGCGACACTTTATATGTGCAAGGCCAAGATGCTGTTTTTCCAGCCTCGTCTTTCGACATCAGTGGTAGTCCAACAGATGCGTGGTCATTCCTGGAACAGATTATGTCAGCTGGTGAACCCCAGTGACCGCCACCTAATGGCCAAGAAGCAATAATCCTTTAGCGTAGCGCATTTAGCCATTGAGCAGACTTGCACAACAGAAGCTGCCGGGACGCTGCGCATGATGTCGTGGCTTAATCACAACGTATGCACAAGCAGTGTTTAATCTATAGAATAATTCTTGGTACATGGCTGCAACTTTGGTGGACCCGTGATTAAGTTGCTCATCTTTTGTGGTGCCGGCAGTGCGATTCACACCGACAGACACTGTCAAACCAGAGACACCAAATAGGTAAAGTCTCGTGCAATTTATGCCAACTTCATCTGGATGTCGCAGTTAATCAAATTTGGCAACCTTTGGTGCAGTTGGTGAAAAGGTAGAATCACTGCTTTGTTTCAACAAAATAATCTGATGCCTGAGCCAATGGCTTAATTACACATTCTGTCCCGGCAGTAACAGGACCAATTTTTTCCCGCAACAATGTAGTGAAAGAGGAGAATAATACCATATGTGGGCAAAATAAATGGAACTCACTCAATTTTTGTTTCCCTTAGAACTCACTCGAACTCAGACTTGCCAACATTTAATTGAAGTAGACTCCCCCAGACTCACATTTCTCTTCAACCAAACCCACTCGGACTAACTCTCGCAGATTGTTTTTGTCAACGAGGCTTACTCGGACTGATACTCGCTAAACTTTTCCTCAAACAGACTCACTCGAACTCAGACTCACCAAAATTTCATTGAAGCAGACTCCCTCAGACTCGCATTTCTCTCCAATTAAACTCACTCGGATTAACATTCGCAGATTGTTTTCGTCAGCGAGACTCACTTTGACTGATACTCACTAAACTTTTTCTCAGACGAACTCATTCGGACTTGCCAAAATTTAATTGAAGCAGACTCCCTCAGACTCTCATTTCTCTCCAACCAAACTCACTCAGACTAACACTCGCAGATTGTTTTTGTCAGCGGGACTTACTCGGACTGACTAAGCTTTTCCCTAAGCTTTTCCTCAAAGAGACTCACTCGGACTCAGACTCGCCAAAATTTCATTGAAGCAGACTCCCTCAGTCTCGCATTTCTCTCCAGCCAAACTCACTCGGAATAACACTCGCAGATTGTTTTTTGTCAGCGGGGCCCACTCGGACCGATACTCACTAAACTTTTCCTCAGACGAACTCATTTGGACTCACCAAAACTTCATTGAAGCAGACTCCCTCAGACTCTCATTTCTCTCCAACCAAACTCGCTCGGATTAACCCTTGCAGATTGTTTTGGTCAGCGAGACTCACTCGGACTGATACTCACCAAACTTTTTCTCAAACAGACTCACTTGAACTCAGACTCACCAAAATTTCGTTGAAGCAGACTCCCTCAGACTCGCATTTCTCTCCAACCAAACTCACTCAGATTTACACTCGCTGATTGTTTTCATCAGTGGGACTCACTCAGACTGATACTCACTAAACTTTTTTTCAAACGGAGTCAAACGGAATCAGACTCGCCAAATTTTTCTCCAACCAAGCTCACTCTAATAGTCGCAGATTGTTTTCGTCAGCGAGAGTCACTCGAACTAATACTCACAAATCTTTTGCTCGGACTCAGACTCACCAAAATTTTGTTGAAGCAGACTCACTAAGACTCGCGAAGTTTCTCTCCAACCAAACTCACTCGGACTAACACTCGCAGATTGCTTTCGTCAGCGGGACTCACTCGGACTGATGCTCACTAAACTTTTCCTCAAACTCGCTCAGAATTGCCCAAATTTCATTGATGCAGACTCACTAAGACACGAGAAATTTCTCTCCAATCAAACTCACTCTGACTGTAACGTGCACCCAAATCTGAGCACACGTGCCCTCAGCATTTTCGCCTCCATCGAAAATGCAGCAGCCACAGCCAGGATTCGATCCCACAACCTGCGGGTCAGCAGTCAAATACTTTAGTCCACCGCAGAGGGGCTCGTTACATCTAGAATTTTTCTAACTGATTGATTGATTTGTGGGGTTTAACGTCCCAAAACCACCATTTGATTATAAGAGACGCCGTAGTGGAGGGCTCCGGAAATTTTGA
Organism: Rhipicephalus microplus; assembly: GCF_013339725.1. Classification (NCBI taxonomy): domain Eukaryota; kingdom Metazoa; phylum Arthropoda; class Arachnida; order Ixodida; family Ixodidae; genus Rhipicephalus; species Rhipicephalus microplus. The sequence goes on from NC_051165.1 coordinate 284,839,311, forward strand.
CCACCTGGGGTTCTTTAACGTGCACCCAAATCTGAGTACACGGGCCTACAACATTCCCGCCTCCATCAGAAATGCAGCCGCCACAGCCAGGATTTGATCCCGCGACCTGCGGGTCAGCAGCCGAGTACCTTAGCCACTAGACCACCGTGGCGGGGCAAAATTTTTTCTAACTGGGTTTGACTGTACTTTGAAAACTGTTAGCTCGATGTTTCTAAGTTGCCATTAAATCTTTGAAAATAATTCAGTCTTGGTACTTGCTGGACAAACCTTATATACATACGGTAAAAACCGGCGTAAAGTTCGAGTTTTCAGATACACAAGCATCTTATGCTCAGGGCAGTGTCCGTTCTGCCACATCCACACCCATACTGCACATGCACTACTCTCCCTCATTCTCCTCGCCGATACAAGTGTTTGCTCTCCTCTCCCCCTTTCGGCCACTAACGCGATGCAGCAAATAATTGCATACAACTATCTCTCTCCCTCTAAGGGTATGCCGGTAGGTAGCGCACTTGTCGTGGTACAGTATAAATAGCGTTCACTATGCTTCCGTCATTCTCTCTCTGTGCAACGGTGTGCGAAACGCAACAAACAACTTCAATGTCAGCGCTAGTCGCAGCAGTAGCGCCACCGCCATGGAGCACAGGAAGGCTTCGGGAAACCAAACATAAATGTCAGCATCAGCAAGTGGACCTTCAACTTCAGGCCAGGGTCCGCACTGAAACCAAAGCACCTGCCCACGCTGCACCCGGTCGAAGAATGTACCTGTTCCGGGGCCTGGACATGATCCTGTGCAGAAACCTGAGGCCACTGCCCTCCGTTCGACTGATCACAAACCATCGTCTTCAAGATACAGCGCACACCAATGCTAGGAATCATGTACGATCTCCAAATAAAAATGTAACCCCATAGAGACACCTCCTCTCTTCACAATATATTTTCTTACTTTAACTTTTATTGGGTTGTGTTGCCAAGTGAAACAAAACAGGAACTCGATGCCCACCCCGTATGCTTTCACATCCCACCTTGCTTGCCCGTAGGGGGAGATGATGTGTAATTTTTTTTCTAGATGATGAGATGAAATTTCTGGCCTGTGCTATATGCTGACCCTAAGAATTTTCCGCCAGAATTCACAGTTTTCCTTTGAGTAGAGCACAGTGCTATCATCATCATCAGTCTTATGCACAACAGTCGCCATCGCCACGCTTGGCGCACTTCTCGATGGCCATGATTTTATGCTATCAGTATTCGGCCACCTCCAAAGAAAGGTGATCCCAGCTGCCAAAACTATTGGCCACTGTTTTGTGGGAAGGTAGTTCAGCACAAACGAGCAATGCATTCGTGGCTGGGGGAAACAGAAAGCCCTGTTTGTGTGCAGTGGTTTGAGAAGTTTGCGGGCGAGCCGAAAATAGGCACATTTTCTGCCAGTTAATGGTAATTGAGAGACTGTTGGGGAACAACAGAGCACTGCTGGGGCTTCAATCAATACTTGTGCCTGACACGCTTCACTGTTACCTTTGTGAAGTGACTCCGAGCTCGTCGTCATCCTGGGAGAGATCACATCTCCCGGGATCAGATCCCGGCTGCAGCCGCTTGATGTGTGCCTAAATAAAACATTTAGGAACGACATCAAGCGCCTCCATATGAAGTGGATGAGGCCCGGAGAGCCCCCCATCAGACAGCTAAAACAGACCTCGCAAGCGATACTGTGCCCATGGGTCAGACCTTCAAGAAGAGCTCCATTTCAAACTCCCCAAATGGCACCGAAGATGAGGTATTGTGGGAAGACATCTCTGACAAGGGAGTTCCAGAAAAAAGCCCATCATGAAATGATGAATGAGTGCATAAATCAACGTATTAAGTCTGTTTTACTCAGAATATACTCAGGTGAAACCTTTTTTCTTTCCTCACATTTGCGATTACTAAAATACACCGGGTATTATACGTGGGTCAAAGCTACATGTGGGTTTTTACGGTATTTACGACGGACCCTTCATTCCTTGCTGAAGCTTTAGTTCAAAATGCAATACACTCAAACCTCATAACAAAATCACAACTGCCACGAAAATACATTGTTATATCAGAAAATTCATTGTAAACAGATATTTGTAGCACTGTATCTATGACGGAACTATTTTTCATTTAGTTCGTTACAAGTGATAATTTGTTATATCAAGATTTGAAGCACCCTCGAGCAATCACACATCTAAACGTACAGATAAAAATTGGGTAAGAAAGGGTATTAGTAGTTACCAGAGGTGACTGTATGAGTTTTGGCCCCACCAAGCTCCTCCTGAGTAACATCTTCATTCGTAACAGCCTGCGACAATCACAGAGCGATATCATTCGCTCAAGGCCCGATAAAGTGTAGAACAAATGAAGGGCACTCGAACAGTGTTTGCCGTTGCTAAACTTTCAAGCATAAGGAAATGAACAATTTGCTAACACTCTGTAACGAGCTCACCAATTCTTGTTTTTCATGATCCCAGGAGAGTGGCGGAAGCGTGCAGTCTTTACATAAAAATAAGAGAAGCATCTACTATAGCATTTCAAATTACTGATATATCGAGCTGCTTTGCAATCTACTGTGGTTTCTATATATCTTGGTATGACGGCATGAATTCCTTTAAAATGTGACCACACTAACTACAGACTATGTTCTGCCAAACAGCTGCTGCTCGCTGCTTTAGGAGCTGCTCAGTTGTCCACTTTCAATATTTTTAGTGAATGTCAAGAACATGACTCATAAGTGCTGTTGCATTTTTTAATCCCTACAATGAGCCAGCCGACTGAAGAGAAGAAATGAGGCTCTTACAACATGCAGAATGTCAAGGCCACCAGGTAAAAATTTCATTTGAGGTTATTATGTTAGGACCTTTATCTGCATAATTATCTGCATACAATTATCGTAATTGAGTGCTTAATAAACTGAAACTGAGAAAAAAAAGGTGACTAAGCATGTGAGCATGCTGATTCATACCTTTACGACGTCTGGGCCAGTGATGAAGAGATAGGAAGTGTCCTGCAAAAAATAAAGAAGAGCGCAAAAATGTTTTCAAATTTTGAATGAATAAATGATTACAAAATAGGATGCAGATGAGCTTCTCAAGTTCTCCTTAGTACCCTTAAAAACTTAGAACTACTAAGGAAACAGTAATGCATGTTACTCAAAGTTCTATAGTATTAGGACTATTTGCATGCATGCACAATTAGGACCAGTTCTTGAAGAATCATTCAGAATAACACTTTTCCTTTCACATGTTTTACTGCCTAATGTGAAATCTTGTAAAATGTGAGTAAGTGCGGTAATAATATAAGTCTGGTTTCACGAGAGAGAACTTGATGAACCTGTTTGAGTATACTACATAGGCGCGGGCGGCTGTTGTACGGCGCCAGCTGCGCTCCCCTTAGAAAAGCAATGTGAGCGGCGGCAGAGACAGCACTAGCATGTGAAGCAGACGATGCAGAGAAGGCTCTTGTAACTTTCGTCATCGCATTCATAGAGCAGCAGCAATGTTTCCTTTTAAACAATTCGAAGCTGTACGCCGTTGTAATTGTCTCCCAAGGCAAAGAGAAGAGGCAGCAACAGAGTTTTTTGAACAGTGGATGAAGCAGTAGACTGTCGGACATGTGTTCAGATAATGGGGCCCGTCGTCGAGCTTCTAGGAAACTCTTGCGCCATCGTTTGCGGTGATGCCAGTGTTTAATGATCGCCAAGCCATCTAAAAAGGATGACATGTTCTTGCGTGTCTTTGCACCGAGGAGCGCCATCAGAACATCAAGTGACTCAGGTTCTTTGTGTGGTGCTGTGCTTTTAGACATTTGTTTACGTTCGGAGGCCGACTAGTAGGGGCACAATGCCTACTTTCTTTCAAGACGGCAAGTGAGACAGGCCTGACTGGAGAAAATTGTGGACGATCTCCCTGACGGGAACCCTGATTGGATGAAAAGCAGCATGGATGCACACAGCGTTGACCCGGTTGAAACGAGCAGCGACGCGGGTGCTGGAAAAACGTTTTCAAGCGAAATTCTGTGTAGCATTTACTCGCGTAAACATTTGTTTGAAATGCAAAAAGAAGGGAGGCGAGTTGGGTTCCGCATGAGTTTCATCGCAGATAAACAAGCCGAAAAAGTAGACAGATTTAGTTGCCCATACACGGCAGCTGTACTGACGCAGCCTGCCAGCCCTTTTAAATGACAGGCTGCGTCCGTACAGCTACTGCGAACGCGCAAATAAATCTGTCTAGTGTTTCCACTCGACATGCAGTCGAGCATTGTGGATGGTGGAGAGGGTGAAGCAAGAGAGAAGTGTGTTGTGAGCGGGCGGAAAGGCCGCCAGCTACTACGAGTGAGGAAGAGTGTCACGGCAATGTGCAGCTATGACTTGACCTACATGGCATTGCTCCAATAACTGCGGCGAAGGGGTTAGAACGAACGTATGGGACAGTGTCACAAAGGCTAGTCAAAAAGCTGATTCGTATCTAAAGTTGTAAATAAACTTATTTGCATTAAAACTGCCAAACTTGCTGTTCTGCACTGTTGCCTGGAGGAAAGGCGAGTCCTGACAACTCAAGTGAACTAATGATTATGGCAGTTACACTGCGCGGTCGCTTTCAAGGCTTAGCTACAAGGCAAGCTAGCATATGTGTTTTTGTGGGTCTGTTTTAGAGAACGGTTGCCACTTGCATGAAGCAGGCCATGTGCGTGAAATCATGGAATGTAAAGGCAATGTGTGCAAATTTAGTTGTAAGTGCACCCCGCAGATGAAGCTCAATGCAACAAGCTACGCAATAATAGCTCACCTTTTTTATGTTCATTTTAAGTGCGAAGCATTTCTTAGCGAACCAAGTGCACCGAGAATTTCTATCTACATGCCTATCTATCTAGATGCCAAAGTCAATAGGTGCCCTGGTGGTCACCTCTTTGAGCTTAATAATAGTGACCAATATTGGCATAGGTGCTTGCCAAGCGTATGATGAAGATGACTATCTGGCTGTGACATGAGTAAAGCGAAAATCTCGGCATGTATGTCGCGAGACCCTTTCCTACCACTTCGTGTGGCACATACATGAGCTGTGAGATGCGTATATGAGCCGCAGGTGATTCACGGTTTATATCTACAGAGAAGCGGCGAGAACAGACATCGGTAACTTTTTTTTTTTTTTACTCTGTTGACTGTGCAAAAACAGTATTCTTAGCCGAGTAAAGATAGCGTTTCACCCACTTGAATTTTCGAACGTCAAATGCCCGCTCATGACCGATTGGTGCCAAGATTTCTGCTTCCCATCGATGCCTTTGCATCCCCTAAGAAGACGACATGAGCGTCTCCAGAAAGTCCTTGCGACGCTAAAGGAGGAAAACAACAATGCCCACCAAGTATGCACTGAAATGGTTTGTAGGCTTTGCGTTGTCCCAATCGTCCAGCACCTGCTCGGTCACACCTTTTTTTTTCCTGAAATAAATCTCAATGCTTCAAAGAAGCTTCATGTTCTTTTACTTAAATAAGAACATTTTATTAATTTCCTCCCAAATGAATATAATATTTATTGCATGGTGGTCGTGCAAAAAACTACATGTTGGATGCGCTTGCGAAAACGAAATCGCACAAAAACAAACTACTTGGCGTAGTAACACATGTGCAGAAGCTCCGCCTTCGTAGCTTTGGCTGTGCTGCCCCAGAAAGTTGTCGCCAAGTATAGTAAGAAAGACAGGTAGACTGACACACCCTGTGTCCCCATATTTGTTCAGATGCCTCTGCACAATGCTTGCTTTCATTCCCTCCATTTCATTCCAAACATTTTGCCCAATGAAATCGGACATACGTTTTGGCAAAACATTCCAGTGGATGGCCCAATGCTCAGTGTGTAAAGAGAATTTATTGATGGACTGAGCAAGCGGGTGGTAGCTCGAAAGGAACGCAGGCGGACCAAGATGACGGTGCTTGATCGCCGATCTCGTGCCTTTTTCTTGTGTTGATGATAGCTGACCTGATGATATCAACGTCTTTCTTATTCACTATAATTACCCCCAGCGAAAAAGTTGAAGCCATTCTGGCAATCTAACACATGGGGAGAAGCGGGTCAAAGTAGGGCTTCAGACGGTTTACGTGAACGATATCACGTCCACGCCGACGACGGTCGCTTGGTGGCGTGAGGGTTCCAATAGCATAGTTCACGGGTGAGGTACGATCGACCACACGGTAGGGACCATGATAATTAGAGCGTAGCTTGGGTGATACACCAGGGGCGCAGGGCGGTACATGAAGCCATACAAGTGCTCCAGGAACGAACGTTGGTGTAGAACGATGGTCGTCGTCACGGGCCTCCTTCTGGCACTATTGGTCGAATGTAGTAAGCCGCTTGACTAACTTGCGGCACTCTTCTGCGTAACGAGCGGCTTCCGAGACAGGCGTGCATTCGGAGGGATCTGGCGAGTATGGCAGTAAAATGTCGATGGTGTGCGACAGTTGGCGACCGGACAGGAGAAAAAATGGGGAAAACTTGGTAGTGACTTCCGTAGCGGTGTTATACGCGTATGTCACAAATGGGAGAACGAGCTCCCAGTTTGTTTGATCAGAAGCAACATGCGTAGCCAGCATGTCCCCCAGAGTACGAGTAAACCACTCAGTCAAGCCATTTGTCTGTGGGTGGTAGGCTGTACTCTTCCAGTGTACAATATGGCACTGTTGGAGAAGTGCTTGGATTACATCAGAGAGGAAAACATGCCCTCGGTCACTGAGGAGTTCTCGAGGAGGATTATGACGAAGCACAAAACGATTGAGTATGAAAGTTGCAACGTCTTGTGCTGCAGCTGTGGGGAGAGCAGCAGTTTCAGCGTACCGTGTTAGATGATCCACTGCCACGATAGCCCATCGGTTGCCTGCCGTTATTAATGGTAGTGGTCCGTAGAGGTCAATTCCTACACGGTCGAATGGGCGGTCTGGGCATGGAAGTGGCTGCAATGAACCTGTTGCCGGATGTGGTGGGCTTTTCCGCCGCTGACATTCGTGGCAGCCGCGAATGAACTGGCGGACGAAGGTAAACATTCCACGCCAGTAATAACTTTTTCGTAGGCGCTTGTAGGTCTTAAAAACACCGGCGTGAGCACATTGCGGGTCGGAATGAAACGACGCGCAGATAGTAGAGCGCAGCGTTCGGGGAATGACTAGGAGCCATTTGCTACCATCTCCTGAATAGTTGCGCTGGTACAAAAGGCCATCCCGAATACTGAAGTGCGGAGCCTAGCGGCGCAGGGTTAGAGTGGTTGGAAGTGTCGGTGTCTCGGATAATGTGTCAAGAAGCGAAGCGATCCATGGGTCATTGCGTTGTGCAGAAGAGATGGTGTCCTCGTCAAGAGCTGATAACGTGTTGTCCGAGGAAACAGATGCAATATCCGGGAATAGGGGAGATCGCGACAGTGCATGAGCATCGGTATGCTTGTGGCCGGAACGATATACAACGCGAATGTCATATTCTTGAAGCCGAAGAGCCCAACGGGCAAAACGACCCGATGGGTCCTTGAACGAAGATAACCAGCATAATGCATGGTGGTCCGTTACTACATCGAAAGCACGGCCATAGAGGTATGGGCGGAACTTGACAAGCGCCCAAACGATCGTCAAGCATTCCTTCCCGGTGATGCTGTAGTTTGATTCAGCCTTGGTGAGAGTTCTGCTGGCATAGGCGACGACATACTCGGCGAATCCAGGCTCGTGTTGCGCGAGAACCGCACCGAGGCCGACACCACTGGCGTCGGTGTGGACCTCAGTTGCTGCCGTAGGATCGTAGCGACGCAGTATTGGTGGTGAAGTGAGGAGACGACGAAGGGTACAGAAGGCTTAGTCACACTCACACAAGACCATGACGAAATATCAGTGGTGCTGCCTATAAGTTCGGTAAAAGGCGCAATGATAGAGGCGAAGTTGCGCACGAACCGGCGAAAGTAGGAGCATAACCCCACGAAGCTCCATAACTGCTTCAAAGTCGTTGGTTTGGGGAAGTCGGCGACAGCACGTAACTTAGCCGGGTCTGGAAGTAAACCGTCCTTTGATACGACGTGCCCGAGAATCGTAAGTTGCCGAGCAGCGAAGCGACACTTCTTGAGGTTGAGGTGGAGCTGAGCATTCTTCAGGCACGTGAGGACGTGTTTGAAGCGCTCGAGATGTGTTCCAAAGTCTGGCGCAAACACGACAATATCGTCGAGATAGCAGAGACAGATTTGCCATTTCAAACCCCGAGGAACCGAGTCCGTCATGCGCTTGAAGGTGGCGACACATTGCAGAGGCCGAAGGGCATGACATTGGTCGATCGGCATCTGCCAGAGGGACCTGCCAGTACCCTGAGCGCAAATCTAATGATGAAAAAAACTCGTCACCTTGTAAAGTATCAAGGACATCGTTAATTCTGGGTAAAGGATACACGTCTTTTCGAGTGATCTAACTTAGGTGCCGGTAATCCATGCAGAAGCGAACGGAACCATCCTTTTTTTAACGAGCACTACAGGTGAGGCCCATGGACTTTGTGAAGGTTGAATGATGGCGCGTTGCAGCATATCGTTCACCTGTTCGGTAATAACTTGGCTTCCGCCGCAGAAACACGATATTGCCACGTTCCATTTCCCAAGTTTTTGTTATCGTCCGAAAACACCGCACGATTCTCAGCGCAAACCGCGCCTGCAGTTTTCTAGAAGGTTCCGGACTGTAGTAGATCATTTCGATAAGATCACGCCCACTGTGCGAACGGTACAGATTGTTCTGGAAGCTACGCCACCACCAGCGATAACGCTAGAACGTTCGACGGCAAGAGTATAAATGCCGACGCGCTTCGCCGCTTGTCAGTTATTGATCGAAGGCCGACGCTCCGTTCGCCGCTATCAGTCCGAGACTGCTATCTGTGCGAGACTGTTGCTGTAATTGGACTTTCAGTTTACCGGGCACAGGTTCGCCCAAATAAACAGTTAAATCCCAACACGAAGTCTCCTGTCTTCGGCCACGTCACGACCCCGTGACATCTGGTGGAGGTGCTGCTTCGTTCATGTACCGGACGCCCCCGTCAAGCCGTGAACCCAGCCCACGTCGCGGAGAAGACACCGACACCAACCAGGAGCAGCGAACAAGCCGCCGACAGCAAGGGCTACCACCGGAGTACGGGATTCTACCAGACAAGGCGCGGAAGACGAAGGCCATGACCGCGACTGCAGCGACAATGACAACCGCAGCGTCCCAGCCCACGATGGTCATGCATCAACCCAGGGAACCACCAATTTTCCATGGGTCATCGTTCGAAGACCCGGAGTCCTGGCTGGAGACATACGACGCCGCCCTCAATCACTGGGACCATGACGAAAAGCTGCGTCGTGTGTTCTTCTATTTGGAAGACACCGCAAGGACTTGGCTTGAAAATAGGGAGTCCACGCTCCGAACGTGGGATGTTTTCTGCGGCGCATTCCTTCAAACGTTCGCGAGCGTCGCTCGCAAAGAGAGGGCCGCTGCTTTATTAGACTCGGGTTCAGCTACCAAATGAAAATGTCGCCATTTTCACAGAAGAAATGACCCGACTATTCCGTCACGCTGATCCAGACATGCCTGAAGAGAAAAAAGTTCGTTTCCTCATGCGAGGGGTCAAACAGGAGCTCTTCGCGGGACTGATGAGAAACCCACCGATAACCGTCCAAGAATTTGTAGCAGAAGCGACCACTATCGAAAAGACCCTGGACATGCGCACCAGACAGTATAATCGTCGCCTGACTGCAGACTGCGCTGCTGCTCAAGCCAGTAACTCTGGAGACCTGCGTGAAACGATCCGAGCGATCGTGCGGGAAGAGCTGCGCAAGCTGTTGCCTTCGGCCCAGCCTCAAGTGGATTCAATTGCCGACATTGTGCGAGAAGAAGTTCGGCAATCGCTTCAAATTCCCCACGCACCGCTGCCCGAGCCGGAAGCTATGAGCTACGCCGCTGCACTGCGCCACAACGCTCCTCCCCGTCCACGCCAAAACGCCGCCCCATCGCACTTCCGTCAACAGACGCCACCGCCGCCACCACCCCCACCGACGTCATACCGTTCGCCAGCGGCCCAGCGCAGTGCACCGAGGAAGACTGACGTCTGGCGCACCCCTGACCATCGCCCGCTCTGCTACCACTGCGGCGAGGCCGGACACACATACCGCCGTTGCCAGTACCGACAGATGGGACTACGTGGCTTCGCCGTCGATGCACCGCGTCCACAGCCAGGAGAACGACCACGTGACATCGCCGACTACCTGACAGGAACTCGGTGGACACCACGAAGCCCTTCGCGTTCGCCGTCGCCCAGCCGCCGCACGTCACCGCACCACCGACAGTACTCTGGCCCAACGCGGGGCCGGTTTCCTAGCCCGTATCCGGGAAACTAAGGGCAGCAACCGGTGGAGGTGCGGTTGCTGTGCGACGAACTACCGAAGATCCTCCGACGACGACGACGACGCGACGGAGCTTTCCGAACACAACGCCAACCAGGCAAAGCCCTGACGGCGAAAGCTCACTTACTGAAGGTGGCCTGACGACGCAACATGGAAGCAGCGGAACAAGCCGACGCAGCCGTGACCCGACGCCACGCCCTAACTGTAATGCGAGACGGCGAACTAGCGACCTCGACGTTCTTATCGACGGCCACAGTGTGACTGCTCTCGTCGATACTGGAGCCGACTATTCTGTCATCAGTGGGTCGTTCGCCGCGAAGTTAAAGAAAGTTAGGACAGCTTGGAAAGGCCCTGAAATCCGCACAGCCGGAGGTCATCTCGTAACGCCTGCAGGAATCTGCACAGCGAGAGTCACCATTAACGGCCGTATTTATCCTACAGACTTCGTAGTCCTACAGCGTTGCTCGAGAGATGTCATCCTTGGCATGGACTTCTTATGCCTCCATGGTGCTGTCATCAACCTAAAAACAAAGTCGATAACGTTATCCACAGAAGAAGCACTACCGCCGCGCACGCCGTCAGGACACCATGCCTTGAATGTGCTGGAAGAACAAGTCACTATTCCGCCTCGCTCAAGCGTCATTATTTCAGTCGGCGCTCCTAAATCACCTGACTTGGAAGGCGTCGTTGAGGGCAGTCAGCATCTGTTGGTCACCCGAAATATTTGCGTCGCAAGAGGAATCGCAGAGCTGCGGGGAGGCAAAGCAACGGTTTTGCTCACGAATTTCAGCAATGAGTACAAGCATGTGAACAAAGGAACAACGGTCGCATACATCGAAGAAATTGTCGAAGCCACCAGTGCTTTCGCCCTCGCCGATTCTGCGGAACCTGCTCAGAGGAACCAAGCCCCTCCCATAGCTTTCGACGTCAATCCCAGACTTCCGAACGATAAGCAAGAACAGCTCAAGGCCCTGCTCCTGCAATACGAAGATTGCTTTTCGTCGTCACCGAAAATTCGGCAGACCCCAATCACAAAACATCGCATCATAACCGAAGAAAATGCCAGACCACTTCGTCAAAGTCCGTAAAGGGTTTCGACGGGAGAACGTGAGGCCATGAAGAGACAAGTTGATGAAATGCTGCGGGATGACATTATCCAGCCGTCCAAAAGTCCATGGGCATCCCCCGTGGTGTTAGTGAAGAAAAAGGATGGGACCCTACGTTTCTGCGTCGATTATCGCCGCCTGAACAAAATCACAAGAAAGGACGTGTATCCCCTCCCACGAATAGACGACGCACTTGATCGGCTCCATAACGCCAAGTACTTTTCGTCAATGGACCTTAAGACTGGCTATTGGCAAATCGAAGTCGACGAAAGAGACCGAGAGAAGACGGCGTTCATAACACCGGACGGCCTCTTCGAGTTTAAGGTGATGCCCTTCGGCCTTTGCTCAGCGCCTGCAACGTTTCAACGCGTTATGGATACAGTACTGGCAGGATTGAAGTGGCAGACTTGCCTTGTGTACTTGGACGACGTCGTCGTGTTTTCCTCGAGTTTCGACGAGCATCTTCGGCGCCTTGAAGCTGTACTTCAAGCCATCAAGACTTCCGGACTCACACTGAAGCCAGAAAAGTGCAGATTTGCGTATGAGGAGCTCTTGTTTCTGAGGCACGTTATCAGCAAGTCTGGAGTTCGTCCCGATCCACGGAAAACAGCCGCCATCGCCGAATTCCCGCCGCCCACTGACAAGAAAGCCGTGCGCCGATTTCTGGGCCTGTGTGCCTATTATAGGCGGTTCGTGAAAAACTTCGCCCGCATCGCCGATCCTCTCACTAACCTTACCAAGGCCGACGTGGAGTTTAAGTGGGGAACGCCGCAGGAACACGCTTTCCAGGAGCTTAAACATCGCCTCCAGACGCCTCCGTTACTTGCCCATTTCGACGAATTCGCCGAGACAGAAATACATACTGACGCAAGCAGCGTAGGTCTTGGCGCCGTTCTTGTGCAGAGGGCTGACGGACTTGAAAGGGTTATTAGTTACGCCAGCCGATCGCTATCCAAAGCAGAAGCAAATTATTCCACAACAGAAAAGGAGTGCCTCGCCATCATCTGGGCTACGTCGAAATTTCGCCCCTACCTCTACGGCAGGCCCTTCAAAGTTGTGAGCGACCACCACGCATTGTGTTGGCTAGCCACCTTGAAGGACCCCTCAGGTCGCCTCGCACGATGGAGCCTGAGACTTCAAGAATATGACATTACTGTCATTTACAAGTCCGGCAAAAAACACTCCGACGCCGACTGTCTCTCTCGTGCGCCTGTCGACCAACCGCTACCCGACGACCCGGATGACGACTACTTCTTAGGAACGATAACTACCGACGACTTCGCTGAACGACAGAGGGCCGACCCGGAACTTAAGGCCCTAATAGAATACCTCGAAGGCAGGACCGCCGAAGTCCCGAAGATATTCAAGCGCGCACTTGCGTCGTTCTTTCTACGAAACGGTCTTCTACAAAAGAAAAACTTTTCACCGCTTCGAGCTAAGTACCTTCTTGTGGTGCCTTCAGCTCTGCGACCAGAACTCTTGCAGGCCCTTCACGACGATCCGACGGCAGGGCACCTCGGTGTTTCTCGCACGCTCGCGAGGATACAAGAAAGGTACTACTGGCCACGTCTTACCACCGACGTCACTCGTTATGTGAGAACATGCCGGGACTGTCAGCGACGCAAGACACCGCCGACAAGGCCAGCGGGACTTCTGCAGCCAATTGATCCACCTTGCCGACCTTTCCAGCAGATTGGTATGGACCTACTGGGGCCGTTCCCGACGTCGGCTTTCGGAAACAAGTGGATCGTGGTAGCTACCGACTACCTCACCCGCTACGCCGAGACAAAAGCCCTGCCAAAAGGCAGTGCATCCGAAGTAGCTAAATTCTTCGTCGAAAATATCGTCCTACGTCACGGCGCCCCAGAGGTCCTTATCACCGACAGAGGAACGGCATTCACTGCCGACTTAACTCAAGCAATCTTGGCATACAGCCAAACAAACCACCGCCGGACGACAGCGTACCACCCACAGACCAACGGCCTCACCGAGCGGCTTAACAAGACGATCGCCGACATGCTGTCAATGTACGTCGATGTCGAACACAAGACGTGGGACGCCATTCTTCCGTATGTGACCTTCGCATACAACACGGCGGTGCAGGAGACGACGCAGATATCGCCATACAAATTGGTCTACGGAAGGAGCCCGGCAACGACGCTCGATGCCATGTTACCCAACGTCACCGACGAAGAAAACCTCGATGTGAGCGAGTACCTTCAACGCGCCGAAGAAGCCCGACAACTTGCGCGTCTCCGTATCAAGAATCAACAGACGACCGACAGCCACCGTTACAACCTTCGACGACGCTTCGTGGAATACCAGCCCGGTGAACGTGTTTGGGTGTGGACGCCGATACGCCGACGTGGACTAAGTGAAAAGCTTCTGCGACGGTACTTCGGACCGTACAGGGTGGTTCGACGGCTCGGCCCACTTGATTACGAGGTTGTCCCCGACGGCATCACGAACTCTCAACGACGCCGATCGCGACCTGAAGTCGTGCATGTCGCGCGCCTCAAGCCGTTTCATGCGCGTTAACAAACTGAACTAGTGTTTTTTTTTGTAATATTGTTGTATCGTAATTTATTCATTGTACTTTCTTGCATTATTATTGTACTTTCATCTTTAGTTAAAGCATCGGGACGATGCCTTTTTTCAGAGGGGGGCAATGCCACGTTCCATTTCCCAAGTTTTTGTTATCGTCCGAAAACACCGCACGATTCTCAGCGCAAACCGCGCCTGCAGTTTTCTAGAAGGTTCCGGACTGTAGTAGATCATTTCGATAAGATCACGCCCACTGTGCGAACGGTACAGATTGTTCTGGAAGCTACGCCACCACCAGCGATAACGCTAGAACGTTCGACGGCAAGAGTATAAATGCCGACGCGCTTCGCCGCTTGTCAGTTGTTGATCGAAGGCCGACGCTCCGTTTGCCGCTATCAGTCCGAGACTGCTATCTGTGCGAGACTGTTGCTGTAATTGGACTTTCAGTTTACCGGGCACAGGTTCGCCCAAATAAACAGTTAAATCCCAACACGAAGTCTCCTGTCTTCGGCCACGTCACGACCCCGTGACAATATGGTCGTTGTCGTAATGGCGCATAGGAGCCGGTATCGATGTAATGTAGAGCGGTAGAAGTGCGGCCAAGTGAAGGTTGAACAACATCGAAAGATTCGCGGTACTGGTACTGCAGTTGGAGGAGTTCAGATCGTTCAGATGGTGACAGTCCGCCTGCGATCACTGAATCGAATACTTTCGAAGCCTGTAGATCAGAGTGGTTAAGAGCACTGACGGCGGCGAGGTCACTTTGGGATGATTCTTGCGGCACGGTAAAAATTTGTCCGTTATCAATGGGCTGTACGCATCCAAGAGACTCGCATTTAAACAGTTTGATGGTATGCGGAAAGGGATTGGTAAGGCAGAGAGCACTGGCTCCATTAGAAATTGAGAGAGCTGAATAAGAAGCAGAAGTGGTTTCCGACTTAGAAAGAGGCTTGATGGCTCAAAAAATGCTACTTCATCACGCATGCCGTCGAAGACCACAGGGTGCAAAACAGCTGTTGTCGGTGGAATGTTGTCGGTGGAATGTTGTTGTCGGTGGAAGACGCAGCGAACCTTGTTTCAATTAAAAAAAAAAGTTTTGTGCAGGTTGGTTTGGTCATAAAAAATGCGCCCATTTTCTTTATAATATGTGATGTATACTATACTGATTAGATTCGAAATTATTCGACCAGAATTGCTATTCACTTCGAACCTAAAGATTACTATTCGCACAAGTCTAATTTTAATGTACTTCGACTTTAATTACGATCTTCAATTTTTTTTGCTGTAAAAGTAGAAAAATTTAACTTGTGAAAGCAAATAATAACAATAAATGTGTAATTTCGGAAAAAAAACTTGCATTTTCCGACTAGCGTCTCCCCTTAAAGTGTGTTTAAACAGTTACCTTGTAGCTTTGGAGCGACTGTCGACTTGAAGCTATTTCTTTCCTATTCAAAGTTGAAAACAGTGCTGACCCTTGACTGAGAAAAACACATCTTTTTGCAAACATCGCTTTGAGGCGTCAGTGGAACTTCTGTCGAGGGGTTTGCCTCTAACATTCAGTGTGAAAGACTAATCTGATTTTGACACAAGCAAGATCTGGCTGAGAGGGAATCATGTGATACACCTGTACTTGGCGTCGACTGAGCCACTACGACAGCAACCAAGTTCTACTAGCAGTCTCTTATGAGAGCGTTTTGTCAGCCATCCTTTTTTTCACGTTGCATAGGGAGCCATGATAAAATGTCCAGCAATTCAGGGGTCTGACCTGCTACAGCAGATCCGACTATTTACAAAAATTAAAATGCCTCTATTGCTGCTACACCCGAGAAGAAAAGGTTTGCAGGTCTGATCATGAGTGCTATGGTTACGCTACTGAATTTGTAAGAGGAAAGTGAAAAAGCTTTCGAATCTGCGAATACAGAATGCATGAACATGTACATACTTCAGCCCGTTTATAGTGAATGTTGAGGGTGGCAGTTACATACTGCCACAGACACACCTTGCTCCGGGATTGAGCGAACCGCTTGGTTTGGAAACGATATCACCTGACTATAGGACATACAGTCGACGTCCGATTTCCCAGACCCTCAAGGGACTGCGAAAACGTCCAGAAGATCGGGCAGTCCGGAAAAACGAATGCAAGTGAAAACAGAGCTTTTAATATGTATTTTTCGCTGACGTAGGGGGTCGTGGCAGGAGTACAGGGTTCTCATTGAAATTCAGCATGTGCATCATTCTGGTGGTTCAGAAAAGAGCGAAAAATAAATAAATAAAAAAAAAATAGATGTCGCCAGCGATACTACATACACTTAGGAAGAAAAAAAAAGAAAAGGCTTATATTTGTTTGCATGGAATTCCACTTGCCCGCGATGATGTCTGCTTCAATTTCAGTTAACGTCATGCGGTCATTGTACACCGATTATTGTGTCAGTACTCCTATAAGCTCCGAGCTGTTTGGTTGTGTAGGTGCTGCCTCTTCGATCTCGGTGTCATCGGAATCCTGCATAACTTGACGAATGATTTCGTCATCGGTCAATTTCACACACAGTCAAGGCCTTTGTCAGCGTTAGTGAAGCCCTCAAGGGTTCTCTCGACTGGAATCTACACACCGGCAACAAGCAGATCATCGAAGGCAACATCCGCAAATGGAAGGTCGTCGCACATGCTGTCTACTCCGGGCCATCTCGGTGTCTAGTATGAAGCTTGAGCAGCGAAAACAGTTCCTGAAGGTATGTTCCGCAACCGCCTTCTACGAGTCTGCAAGCATGCCGGTGCACAGGCTGCGCTGCACCACAACAGCAATCACAGCTCCATGCGGCCTAAGCTAAAGCTGGCAACGGACTGGCCTGCACTGGATTGTGTCATTTTCGGTTTCAAGGGTAGGGCTGCCACGGCGCAAAGAGTTCGAGGGTCCGTAAAACGAGCAAAATGGTGGCGTTGATAGTGACTTCGAGTCTACGGTTACCAGTAAAAAGTCTGGAAAATCGGATGGCAAAAGCTATAAACGTCTGGAATATTGACTCAATGAGGAACTTGACAATGCTACAGATGAGTCCCAAAAATCAGGCATACCCGAAATTTCGGGCGTCCGAGAAATCAGACGTCGACTGTAGCAGCATCATCACTAAGCAATAAACCTCGCGGTCCATTTTAAAGAGGCCCTGTAAAGCTTTTCAAGCAGCCATGGAAGGAATTCAGTAAAGAGGAGTATTGCCTCACAATTTGACCACCGCAGAATTTTTAGAATCTGCCTGGTACAAGCGGAGCTACAAAGATTTGTCGTATGCTGCATTCTCTCGTTCCGACAAAAGCGCTGGAAGCCAAGCGGCATGGCAGGGGGGGGAAATATGCTACATGGGCCTTTTTTTCTTGGGTGCACGCGCGGGCACTTCGAGGCCTCCTGCGACCCCAGTAACTGCGGCCCCATGCTCAAATGGGCCAATGGCATTACTTGGGCCTGAGCCGCAGCAATGTTTGAGTATGTAGCACCAATTTTGACAGAAAAAAAAAGCAATACTCAGCTAACTTTAAGAATTTATTGTAAATTCCAGGCCGCATGCTGCACCATAATATTTGGCTCGCGTGTTCTGTGGAGCCTCAACTGCACATCGGAAGAATTTCCTGAGTGTGCTCAAAAAGTTTTGAAGGATCCCTTCGGCAAGTCTAAAAATACTTCCCAGCCCAACTGTAGAGGTTCACACACTGACCAAATGAATAATACATGATAGGACGTTGGGCTCTAAATCCATGAGCAACCTACCTTGACCATGAAGATGAAGTCTGTCATCGCAGGAGAATAAACGGCTCCCCCAGCACAGGGCCCCATGATCACAGAAATCTGTGGTACCACACCAGAGGAGAGAACGTTGCGCTGGAAGATGTCCGCATAGCCAGCCAGGGATTCCACGCCCTCCTGGATTCTTGCACCCCCGGAGTCATTGAGCCCAATCACAGGGGCTCCCACAAGCATAGCTTGGTCCATAATCTAGTGAACAAAAGCCCAGAAGCATTGGCGTAATAGGTGCCACAAAGATTGAATATTGGAGGTGTGTGAATATGAATTTTGAATTTGAATTAAACAATACTCAATTGAATAATTCTATTACACTTTCAAATAGCCAGCATTCGATGTTTTGAATAATTAGACGAGATGAGTAGCTAAAACGTCACAAATGTGGAACTAGGTTATGGTGGGGTGGCTGAAACTATTGTATTGTCGCACTGTAGGCATTTCGTGGAAGCCTCGACCAATACTTAGCTTCAAAGTGGAAGCCTCGTGGAAGCCTCGACCAATACTTAGCCTAACGCACAGGCGTCTTCTTCATCTTCGCTAAGTGCCACGCTTGCTCCTGTCGATGATGCACCGTAACAATATGAATATATGACAACGCCAACAGCCACGTAAAAAAAAAAAATTCTGGATGGTCACAGAATGAAACTAGTCACGAAGAGTGTGTTGTTTATGCAGGCGTGTGTTATGAGTCGAAACGTGCTTCGCCTTATGAAATAGATGCTACGAAAGCGCCCTGAGCGAGCGCAGGTCTTCGGTTAAACAAACACACCTTCTAACGTTGTAACCCATGCAGAGCAGGCCTACATGTCATTAAGGCTGCGCCTGCTCCTGTGCACGCAACGTCACAATGTGCAACGGCTGCAAGGTGTCGCGCTCTAGAGCAAGGCCAGCTGTGCAGGCACTATACACAGACGTGGCTACGGCTGTACATGAGTATGAGTGAGTACATGGCCTACAAATATAGAGGTGAGTATCTTATTCTTTGACACTATTGTCAAGAGCAATTGACTAACCGCTGTACAGTATGTCGGTTACCTTTATTCGATTCTTTGCACAATTTAGTCTCACTATGATAGCATACCACTTTCCGAATAAAGAGCTTGAAGGTTGATAGGCAATAGATTAGCACTGGCAGTGTAGCAGCAGTCATTCTAAGCATCAACCTTAAGGCACAGAAACACTAATATCTATGTTGTATATAAATGGCATACTGAATTTAGAAGCTAGGTTCTTTTTTTCTTAGTTCCGATAGAAAGCTAGGCTACATTATTTACCGCCAAATTCTGTAAGGAAGATAAACTCCTGTTTCTTTTATGGGTGGCTTCAACCAGTTATGACAGGTGACAACAATGAAGCAATGCTAATGACATTAAATTAATTAAGCCGTAGCGCAGTAGCGTTTGTCCTGGCATTTGTTTCCTAAACGTTGCGTCTTTAACATAGGTTTGTAATGTGAATTAATCTAGCTGCTGAGAGGTGAGATAGTGAACAGCGGGTACATCACACGACACTTACCTTGCATATCTTCTTGGCGTGGACACTTGAAAGACTTCCACCGAAAACTGTGAAGTCCTGTTAAAAGAGAATGGGACCGAGAAACCACAGAAGTGAAATATTACGCTCCTGTGCCTTTGGGACGTGTTACTCAATACTCGCCTGGCTGAACAGAAACACTTGTCGGCCGTGTATTTCTCCGTGTCCGGTCACGACGCTGTCACCAGAAAACTGTAAAGTGGGCGAACATTCTAGCTTTCTTCTTCCGCTGCCACAATTAGGTAGCCAACTGCTGTGCGATTACCTTTTCTTTGTGCATACC
This sequence comes from Rhipicephalus microplus, assembly GCF_013339725.1. NCBI lineage: Eukaryota > Metazoa > Arthropoda > Arachnida > Ixodida > Ixodidae > Rhipicephalus > Rhipicephalus microplus. The sequence goes on from NC_051165.1 coordinate 284,858,965, forward strand.
GAAGTCGCTGCATGTGTGCTCCATGAACATGTCATACTCCACAAACGTTCCGGGATCGAGCAAGATTGATATGCGCTCCCTAGCAGACAGCTTTCCCTGTGGAATAACGACGAGTAGAAAGCATGCGGCTTTGTTACCTGCAGCTCATTCATCCGAAACACACCGGGCGAAGCATCATTATCCCACCTTTTCATGCTGTTTCGCTACGCGCTTCTCGCCTCCACCGAGCAGGGCCGCTTTGCGCTTTTCTTCTATTTCCTGCTTGACGCGGAGAGTATTGGCAACTGAACAGTGGCGCAGCGACAGCCCGGGCGCAGGCACACGACCCCGCGAAGCACTTCGGGAGAACACGACGGACTGTCGTGCAAGCTAAAGCGGTAGACATGATAACAGGGCCGCAGGTGATCACTTCAACGAGGTCCAAGCTCGCCTCTCCCAACAGGGAGTTAACGCCACGTGCGACACATTAATAACATAAAAGAGAAAAAAAGGGAGACAGCCGTGCTCACGTGGACTTCAAACAGCTGCCAGCGGACAGTGAACTAATGGCGAATTCCATTGGGAGAGCAGGTGCACTCAAAAGCACGCTCAAAGTGCTCTCTTCCGAGGCGGCGTGTTTCAGTGGTCGAACAGGAGTAGGAGCACTGTCATCCATTGGTAGAGCGAGAGCGCTTTTGCTGCGCCGAGAGCAGCCAGGAGCAGTTCTGTCTGCTCCCTCTTAAAAAAGCGGAGTGAGTGGAAAACGCAGGAAACCACGTGTTTGGAACGTCATGTCCGGACATACCCTCTCAGCAATCCTCCTCACTTGTTTACATTTTGCGGCGTCGTGTCAGGCGGTTATGGCGGCAGCGAAGCGTGCGTGGTGCTCGGGCTCGAACGATTTTAACGTCGTAGCGGCAGATTCTGGCAGTGAACGTCCACCTTGCCTGCCTTCAGATTCACGGATGGCGGAGGCAGCAAAACGTCGTCGTCTTGCCGAAGTATTTGACGAGCTAGACGATGTCAGCAGCGATAGCTGCTGGAGCTCTACGTCCGAGTCGAGTTCAAGCAGCAGCGACGATGACGACGAAGTGTATGCAGCAGCGTTTCAGCAGCTCTTTTCTCTGCCAGAGCGAAGGCCGAAAGTGGAAGCATATGTTACAAAGACGGTGGCTAGCTACTCCGACGAGGAGGTGAGTCATTCGGCTTCTGTTTTAATTAGGTTGCTTAAAGGCCTGTTTTCTTCCAGTTCAAAAGAAATTTCCGCGTCACGCGGCCGGTCGTGGACTTCTGGCAGCAGAATTCGCCAAGTCACCGCACTGCCCTCAGAACAGTGATCATGGTGGCCTGCCTGCCAAGTCGGCTGAAGAACACATTCTCTCCTTTCTTTGGTGAGTGTCCGTACGTTTAGGAATGCCGCTGTCATCAGGTCACTGCATAATCCGTTTTATAGTGGGTTAGAGGCATATGAAATATTGCAAATAAATGTACCTAATTCGCAGCATGTCATTGGACCACCTTGCTTTAAACTTGTTAAATGCTACTAGCGAGTGTCGAACGTAATAGAGTTATAGTATTTTGTGAAATGCTTTCGTAGTTTGTACACCTACACACTGAGCTTCACAAAATTCTCGTTACTAGAATCAGTGGCAAAGCATAATTCATGATGCATCATTACAACAACCATGAAAACTTTTGCTCACGAAGCATTTCAAATCGGCTGTGTCAGCAGGTTCACAGTGAGCTTCATCTCCACACTTATAAATGTAATGCGCGAATTAAAATTAGAATTTGTTATTTAGATAGTGCTTCTACTAATCAAATATTTTGAGTTTCTAAGGTGTCACCCAAAAAGGTGGAATCGTGTTTTCTGACTTCAGTTGTCTTGCTAATTTGCTTCATTGACAGCGACAGCATTGTTAACACCATATTCAGTCATTGACAGCAACAGCAAGCTTAATTCCATTATTTAATTAGAGTATCCTCTCCTTTTCAGGTATGCAGCCAACAAAGCATGCATTAGAGATGTCGCTGGCCGCTTTGAAGTCGCAGAAAGCACTCACCACAGAATGATGGGCCGAGTAACTGCATTCCTGCTCGACATAGCACCGAATGTAATCAAGTTCCCCAGTGACCTGCAGAAGCTTGCTGTGGATTTTGAGAAGGTAACTATGCTTTTGTAAACATGCTATTTAAGGTATAAACTACAGTTTTTTTCACACCAATGTCATACAGCTCTACACAACGCACAAGTATGAACGCAGGAACAAGAGCAATAACGTGGTCTTTCTAAACACACGTGGCCTATCAGACCTTTGAACTGTGCCTGGCTTGTGCCATTAAAACGAATATCTGTCTAGCGGGTAAACTTGTGGCCGCCGCTGCAGCATTAATCCGATCGCCGAGCGAACTTGCAATGCTCGCGGTTGAGATCCATGCACAAAATCTCACAGAGTGCGAAAGCTCTGACAAACACCGCAACAGGTTTTCCCGTGTGCGGACATTACTCACTGTATAAGGGCCCCGGAATCATGTTGCGATAGTAGCACCACTTAGTTTCTAAATTACGTGAGCACGAAACGTCAAAAAAAAAAAAAAAGAAAGGTGGGTAATTGGCGGGTGGGGGGGGGGGGTCGCGCTAAAAATTTCGGGGGTAAAGTTTGAACCAGCCCCCCCCGCCCCCCTCAGCCTTGGCTACGCCACTGGGAAACAATCTCGTCATTTAAAGCGTTTTCGAAGTGAATGGTAAATGTGTTGCTCGGTGCATCGGTTTCAGTTTCGCCTGCAAAAATAGCCAGATTTTATAGCCCCGCGGGGATTACCAGTGGCTGCCTTTCGAAATTTCGACGTCACGATAGGGAGCTTGCATGAACGGCGGCGACGCTATGGACTCTGGGTAGGCAGCCATTTTTTTGTCAGAGGCAGCTGGGGAGTACAGCAGCGGCGTCGTATTTGCGAGCGTTGGCGTATACCTTTCAGGCGTGATCGAGTGCGATCACGACGCAAATTTAACTCCAAGAAGTTTCGTGCACGATATCAGCCTCACCGCAAGACCACACCACAACGCTGTGCCAGAAAGACCTTTGCGGCACGAAGAAGAGACGAGAATTTGCTCCGAGTGATCCATTCCCGCTTCGTGTGCGCGACTGTGTAAGCGGCGTGTACTTGTGGCGGCGCGTCGACAGCTCCGATATTCATGAATTTTTCGTTCCGAGGACGAGTTTGAAAACCCGGGAGCAGATAAGGTCCAGAAAGTCCCTCGAGGGTCACAACATTGTGAAGAGTGGCCGAGTGCGGGAGCCGTAGGTGAAGAAAGTCGCCGCCGACTCCGTGGTCGTCGTCACTTAAGTAAGACGTGTTAAATTGAGGAGCGCTCTTCTCGTGCACGTGCGTCGTACTCCACGAAGAATAACAGCGCAGTGGGATGCGAGCAGGCTTCGCTGTTCCCGGCCATGCATGTGCAGTGCGTGGCAAGGACCTCGCCATCACTCTTGCCCATGAACAAGACGTCGACCGGGGCTTGTTAACACACTGGAAGTTTAACCTGAACAGAAACAAACATTCGCATCTACGGCGAAATCAAGTAATTTAACACCTCTTACATGAGTGACGATGATCACGGTATCGGCGGCGAATTTCTTCATTCACGACTCCCACAACCGTCACAATGTTGTGGCCATTGATTGCCTTTCCCAACTTCAACAGCTCTTTGGGTAATCAAACTCGTTCTCGGAACGGGAAATTCGTGAATATCGGAGCTGTCGACGCGTGGCCACAAGTGCACGTACGTGCTGACACAGTCGCCCACACGAAGCGTGAGTGGGTTACACTCGGAGCAAATTCTCGTCTCTTCTTCGTACCGCTCGATGTCTTCCTGGCACAGCGTTACGGTGTAGTCTTCCGGTTAGGCTGGCATCGAGCACCACTCTTTTTGGAGCTGAATTTACGTCGCGCTCGCACTAGATCACGCCTGCAAGCTACGCCAACGCTCGCAAACACGACTGCACTGCTTCACTTTCCGACCGCCTCTGACAAAAAAAAAAAAAAATGGCTGCCTACCCAGAGTGCATAGCGTCGCCGCCGTTTATGCAAGCTCCCTATTGGCGCTGAACCACGCTCTCAGTAGGGGCTGCAGAATTTGCGTCTTTTCCTTTTTCCTCAACTGCTCTGTCTCGAAGTCACTATGAACTATTCAAAGGAAAGGCTTGATTTCACCTATTTGACTCGACCGTTTATTTCCAGTTGTTAAAAAGTTAATTGCATTCATTTTTATAAAGCTGCCATAATTAGTGTTTGTAGGCATTTCAGGACGACCCACCATGGTATCATCATCATCAGCCTGACTACGTCCACTGCAAGACAAAGGCCTTTCCATGTTCGGCCAGTTAACCCGGTCCTGAGCTTGCTGCTGCCAATTTATACCCGCAAACTTCTTAATCTCATCTGCCCACCTAACCTTCTGTCTCCCCCTAACCCGCTTCCCTTCTCTGGGAATCCAGTTTGTTACCCTCAATGACCAGCGGTTATCTTATCTACGCGCTACATACCCGGCCCATGTCCATTTCTTCTTCTTTATTTCAACTATGATATCCTTAGCCCCCGTTTGTCCCCTAATCCACTCTGCTCTCTTCTTGTCTCTTAAGGTTCACTTTAAATTCACTTGTAAAATGCATTTTTGTAAGTTTTTCATGTTCTTAACCAAAGTTAAGCTCACGTCCACACTTTTTTACGACTCATCTGCCATACTTCTTTTTCTTTCCTTCTTTTTGTTTCTAGTTCTGAAGTGAGTTCGAGTGTATCGATTCTTCAACGCAGTTAATTTTGTGCACAAATTGTGCTAAATATTTTGTGGTATCACTATCTTCTGTATTGTTACAATGTATGCCTTTAGTTCTTTATCACTTGTGTACTAAAAGTATTTGCAGCAATTTAGCATTTATTGTCATGTGTATTTAATTCGATAAAATATACCTTAAAAGCTACCCTGTCATTGAATTTGTGTATAGATTCATAATCATATTAACTGCACCTCTGCTCCTGACATGTAATAAAATAATCATGTAATAGATTGGACCACTGACTAGCCACACAGGCTAATGGTCCAAATACTTTTGTAACCATGTTTTTGTATTACGTTGATTGAATAAACACTGATGATGATGATGATGAAGGTTGCACCTGCCATTTTTCTTTCCATTGCTCGCTGCGTCGTCCTCAATTTAAGCTGAATCCTCCTTGTATGTCTTCAGATTTCTGCTCCATAGCTAAGTGCCGGCAAGATACAGCTGTTATTTGCCTTCCTTCTGAGGGAAATAGTGGCAACCTACCTGTCATAATTTGAGAGTGCTGCGCATTGTACATTTTAATGTACCTGAAGTGCCTAATATATTTCTTTCCATTTTTTGGTTTTTCTTCTTCTCTCGCTTTGTTTTACTTTTTGTTTTGTTTTTGTCTTAGTTTTTCTTTTTGACTTTTTTTTTCTTTTTTCCTCGTTACTTATCTTTAGCAAGTGTATAATTAGGTACATTTGACATTGTAGTGCACCTGCGCCTGTAGTGAATGCACTATGATATCAATTTGAAACTGTTTAGCGACTATTATTATGCATTTTCCCCCCACATTTACCAGGTGCTGTACCCTGTCGTTTCGCCACCGATGGGTGGCTGGGGCTTTTTCAAGCTATCATTGGACAGCTTTTTTCCCGGCCACCTTTTTTCACTGTAAATGTTTTTGTTTTTGGTGAAAATAAATTTCTTTGATTTGATTTGAATGTGCTCTATCCCATTCTTATTCTTCTAGTGACTTTATTCTCGTGGTTCGGCTCTGCGGTTATTACCTGCCCTAAGTAGACATAGTCTTTTACAACTTGAAGTGCACTATTACCTATCTCGAAGCGCTGCTCTTTTCCGAGGTTGTTGTACATTACTTTCGTTTTCTGCAGATTAATTTCAAGACCCACTTTTCGCGGCGATGGCGTAGTGGTTAGAGCATCCGCCTCGCATATGAAAGGTCCGTGGTTCAAATCCCTGTGCCGCGCAGTTCCCAACCGGATAAAAAAAAATCCTAATCCACGTGACGATGGAACTGCATTAAGAGGCCTGGGGTGCGGCCTCACCGGTAACCACCACCGGGAACGCACTCCCTCTCCAGAGAAGGATTGGCCACCCTGGTGCAGTATCTGGCCACTACCTCCCACATGCATACGTCAAATAAGACCCACCATGGTAGTCTAGTGTCTAAGTTTCTTGGCTGCTGACTCGCCGGTCGTGGGATTGAATACCGGCTTCGGCGGCTGCATTTTCGATAGAGGCGAAAATGTTGTAGGCCCGTGTGGTCAGATTTAAAGAACCCCAAGTGGTCGAAATTTCCGGAGCCCTCCACTACAGCGTCTCTCATAATCACACGGTGGTTTTGGGACGTTAACCCCACACATCTATCTATCTATCTACTATCTATCTATCTATCTATCATCTATCTATCTATCTATCTATCTATCTATCTATCTATCTATCTATCTATCTATCTATCTATCTATCTATCTATCTATCTATCTATCTATCTATCTATCTATCTATCTATCTATCTATCTGTCTGTCTGTCTGTCTGTCTGTCTGTCGTCTGTCGGTCTGTCTGTCTATCTATCTATCTATCTATCTATCTATCTATCTATCTATCTATCTATCTATCTATCTATCTATCTATCTATCTATCTATCTATCTATCTATCTAGCTATCTATCTATCTATCTATCTATCTATCTATCTATCTATCTATCTATCTATCTATCTATCTATCTATCTATCTATCTATCTATTTATCTATCTATCTATCTATCTATCTATCTATCTATCTGTCTGTCTATCTATCTATCTATCTATCTATCTATCTATCTATCTATCTATCTATCTATCTATCTATCTATCTAATCTATCTATCTATCTAACAGGCCTTTGAAGATGTCTTCGGGAATGCCACAGGTCACACGCAGATATGTGTGTTGTGTGATTTTTCAATAATAGAGGACACATTTCTTCCGACCAGTAACGACATGAGAAGTAAGGAAAACGACAGGGAAAGTAATGAAAGCCCTAAAAAGGAATGCGATGAAGGAACGCCGCTGGTGAGGATAAGATAACAACGAACCTGCTGGAAGATGGCGGAGAGATTGTGTTAGAAAAACTGGTCACCTTATATATGAAGTGTCTCTTGACGGAAAGGGCACCCGTATCTTCGAAACATGCTGACTTCATCTTAATCCATAAAAAAGGAGATATCGAGGACTTCAAAAATTACAGGTCGGTCAGCTTACTGTCCGTTCTCTACAAACTATTTATCAAAAAATTCAGCAGCTCCAATGTGCATTGTGTATCGACGTTATGCGAAGCATGAAGAGGGAAGGCGACCGCGTTGTAAGATTTTTTTTATTGCGCGATACATTCTGAAATGACGCATAAGTAAATGGGCAGGACTGGCAAAACAATGGGAGACCCTTAAGTTTCACTTTTAAGAGTTTAAAACTGATAATATTCTGTTCCTCGTGCGTGCTTCAAGCAGTGTACGATATCTTTTCGAGCTTGCTACGCATTCACTACGTGACCGCAAGGGTGCAGTAGTGTACAAATGTTGCACGCGCAGATATCTGTTGAAAAGTTGCAGATGTTTATATAAACAGTGGTTTGTACTTGCGCGACGGTGTCAACAAGAACATGAGTATCAGCAACATCAGAAGCAACAAACTGATATAAAGCGCTACTGCTCGCGAGGATCGTAGGCCTGGGCACTGCTACAAAAACATACCTAATTAAGTGGATGACACCTGACTACAACTGATCTTAACCCGACGAGACGGCTCTATCGTAGTAATGCATATCTAATATTTATAAAATTAGATAACCAGTATTGCAACCACAATTGCTGTTTCACGAACATCAAGATCCATTTGAAAATTAGTTGCGAAACTAGGCGTGGCTCTGTAATAGACTGCTTGACTGCCACGCAGAATGCTGGGGTTTGATTCCTGCTGGGACCCTGACATTTATTATTTGCGTTGGACGGGTCAACGCTGCCGATGTAAACTTTTTTTTTTTCAATGCTCACGCTTTAAAATTACGCATGTGTGTTCTCGCCGTCTCTGTGGGTGGATACTAAGTGTCAATCACCTTTGGCACATACCGCATACCAGTGGCAGCCCGCGGGTATGTGCCACTCTCTGCCGCGAAGTGTTTGACGACGTACGCGACGGGATTGGGACATTATTCCTTTCTTGACCAGCGCGTTATATTCGTCAAACCGTCTTACTCCTCCCCCATGCTAATTTTGGTTCATGTCCAGTTAAAGGGTGATCACGAGAGCACACAGGCGTAAGTGGCTAGACAGACAGACAGACAGACAGACAGACAGACAGACAGACAGACAGACAGACAGACAGACAGACAGACAGACAGACAGACAGACAGACAGACAGACAGACAGACAGACAGACGGACGGACGGACGGACGAACGGACGGACGGACGGACGGACGGACGGACTGACAGACAGGCAGACAGACAGACAGATACCAAAAGTGCTTGAAGTACGTAAAAAAATGCTCCAATTTTAAAATGCTAGCTGAAAGTATTGAGCCTACTTCAGAGTTCAATAAACGAAAAGACCAAGCAGGGTTTTGTACAGGCTATAGTCCAGAATACTCAACATTCATACTATCAATCAGGTAATAGATAAATGCACGGAATAAACCAGCCCCTATACACAGACTTCAATGATTACGAGAAGGTGTTTGACTCAGTCGAGAGATCAGCAGTGACGCAGGCACTACGGAATCAGAGCATCGACGCCGTATACATAAATATACCGGAAGAAATCTACAGCGGAACCACGGCCACCAGTCTTACATAAAGAAGCGACAGAATATCAATAATGAAGGGTGTAAGGCAGGAACACACGATCTCTCCGATGCTATTCACCGCGTGTTTACAAGAGGTTTTCACGGTCCTAGATTGGGAAGACCAAGGTATAAGAGCGAATGGAGAGTCTCTTAGTAACCTACGAATTTGTGATAACGTTGCCTTGATGAGTAACTAAGGGGACGAATTACAGCTAATGATAATGGAACCGGACACGGAAAGCAGAAAAGTAGCTCTAAAGATTATTATGCAGAAAACTAAAGTAATGTGCAACATTCTCGGCAAAAGATAGCACTTTGCGATATAGGTGGATATACGCTGGAAGTTGTGAAGGAATATGTCTATTTAATGACCAGCGGTTATACTGTCTACGTGCTACATGCCCGGTCCCATGTCCATTTCCTCTTCTTGATTTCAACTATGATATCCTCAACCCCCGTTTGTTCCCTAATCCACTCTGCTCTCTTCTTGTCTTTTAAGGTTACACCTACCATTTTTCTTTCCATTGCTCGCTGCGTCGTCCTCAATTTAAGCTGAACTAACTGGATTCCTAGAGAAGGCAAGCGGGTTAGGGGGAGACAGAAGGTTAGGTGGGCAGATGAGATTAAGAAGTTTGCGGGTATAAATTGGCAGCAGCAAGCACAGGACCGAGTTGACTGGCGGAACATGGGAGCGGCCTTTGTCATGCAGTGGACGTAGTTAGGCTGATGACGATGACGATCATGATGATGATGATGCGGATGATGATGATGATGATGATGATGATGCTGCTGCTGCTGATGGTGATGTCTTTTGGGACAGGTAGTAACCGTGACTCCAACTATGACAGTGAAATAACTAGGAGTGTAAGGATGGGGTGAACCACATTCGGCAAGCATTCGTAAATATAGAATGGTAATCTGCCACTAACCTTCAAGAGCAAGGTATATAACAGCTGCGTCTTGCCGATGCTTACCTATGGAGCAGGAACGTGGAAGCTTAAAAAGAAGGTTCAGCTTTAATTGAGGACGACGCAGCGAGCGATGGAAAGAAAAATGACACGTTTAACGTTTACAAATAAGAAGAAAGCAGAGTGAATTTGGGAGCAAACCGTTGTTGAGGATGTCATAGTTCAAATAAAGAAGAGTAAATTAACACAGGTCAGGCACGTAGCACCTAGGCCGGATAACCGCTGGTCATTAAGGGTAACTCTTACTGGAATCTCAGAGAAGGCAAACGCACAGGGAGCAGACAGAAAGTTAGGTGGGCCATTGAAATTAGAAAAAAAAAAACCGCCCGCATTTTTCCACGAGGCCAACTCGAGTAAACGCGTCGCAGAGGGGGGGGGGCATGGCGTGAATGTTGCATAATTGATTATGATTTGGGAATAGGTTAATTGTTATTTCGTCTTTATTATTCTTATTTATTGAATGAAGGAGAAGCGTTTCCTCAACAGTAATGTTGAGCTGTACCCCACTACTGGTTGAAGTATACTGTTGCTTCCATCGCATCTACTTGAGTCAAGTCATGCAACTCTAGCTCGCGCTAGTGTCTATGGGAGCTGCAATGCACTGGCGCTTCATCGAGCATGGGAATTATGGGTCTGACATGGACTCGCTTAGTCTTCGTAATTTGCGTTCTCCCTGGCTTCACGTGGTTTGAAGGTGCTTTTGTCACAAAACAACAATCGGCAAATCTTCAGCAGTTTCGCTTCACCATCTGAATCATTTAGGCTTACCGTTCAAAATCGGGTCACGAAGTGAAAGAATGATTTGTTCTTCCCTTCGAAACAAAACCGAAACACAGTAATAAACAAAAGCACAAGTGTGTTCGCCGCCCGCAAGCACGAAGACTAGGCAAATGCATGTCATGCGCCCATAATTCCTACATGGTCGCTGAACAATCGCAGCGCCTGTGTCCCCTCTAGTGTATTTTAGGAAACTCTATGAGTCAAGATGAGCGTCAAGTCAAGCGAAAGCCAAGTAAAGACGCCCTTGACTAAATTCAGAGTGCGCGATCGAGTGCGTGTATACATATTCGGGGTGGCAGTGAACGGTTGTGCAGCGTGGGCAGTCGTTTTCTTACTTGCAGACGCTGCCTGTGTCTGTCTTGCGGGGCAAGAAAGGGAGAGGAGTGACAGTTGGCATGAGACGCGAGCATGCGACACGAGACGCGGGTCGCGAGCATGCGCAGTGGGTGTGGACGGCACCGCCGAGGTCGGATCCGTGACCTCGTGCGACTAAGAAATGCTCCGCATTAAATAGTGCACCGTTATAACGGGGCAGCAGAAACCACAAGACTGGGTTGATTGGCGGGTCATGGGAGAGGCCTTCGCCCTGCAGTAGGCGTAGTCAAGTTGATGATGATGATGATGATGACATTTCTTGAAACACCCCGCATGAAGCCGTTTCGCTCACTTGTCGACCCTGCTGCGTGCGCCAGCGCTACGCGACCACACACACGGGCAGCGCCTACCGTATTTCGGCCAGGACTCCTTTCTGCAAGCAAATATTTCCGCGACGTGTTTACGACGTCATCTCTTTCCCAGGACGTGGCACCGATCAGCTCGGCGTGGCGAGAGCGCAGAGGAAAACGACCGAGTCAACGTTATACGAGAACGCCAACTAGGCCCAGCCGTGGTGGAACGAAGCAAAACAAACTCTCACAAGAGGCATGCGCTGTGATCCAAGAAGCGCACTCTCGTCTGTCTTGTGCCTGTCGCAAGAATACACGCGGTTCCCGGTACATGACCAGCGCGCGGTCACTCGCACGTATACATACGCAAGCAAACTCGTTGTTCTCTCGGGGCCAGTAGATCACACCGGGTACACGCAAGACGTTTTAGCGTTCGACGCCTAAACGCATCGCACTCTTCGGCTCGAGGATCGCAAACAATGATCCGGTAGTATAGCCTTGAAAGACTGACGTCTCATTCGGCCCACTAGATAGTAAGGGCCGAGATGAGCAAATGCGGTGAGCACTGCCGCACCACTCCAGCACAGCGAATCGCGAGTGATCGGTTGGCTGGTTGTTGAGGGCCTCAAAGATGACACGGCAAAGTCAACATAATCACCGGGCTCTCGCTGGATCCTCTTTACCGAGGCTACGCGCGATGCCCATTGCTTTGAAGGTAGACCCGAGAGGGGCCTTGAGTGGTGGAAGCCCAACGGCTGCCGGAACGTACTGTATGGATCGATCGATGCCTAAAGCCTTATTGTTCCGGCGGGCTTCTGCGTCACACCTCGGTGGTGTCTTTCGAGGCGCTTACTTTTGCCAGTGGTGGCATCGTGAGACGGGTTTAGGGAATTGAAAATGCCTTTGTCCTGCGCACATCGAACGAAGTAAAAAGAAATTGATACTTGCAAGTTTCGTACAAAGGATCGTTGTAAAAAAGTTGTGGTAGGGTCGTGATGGTGCTTTTTTTTCCCCTGCTCAGACCCAAAATCTGACTCCTCAGAAAAACACGTGCCCTCTGCTGAAAAGAGAGAACTGAAAATATAACGAGTTAGTTGCTTTCCACTGACAACCACAGTGGAGTGGTGTTTATAGCGCACAATTGTTAGAAGCCCACGAACTTTGCGATGCCATCCACTGCGGCGTCTCTCGTAATCACAGCGTGGTTTGGAGACGTTAAACCTCAGATATTACCTTAAGTTTATTTCCATTAGACTTACACGGATGAGATGGAAGAAAGCTTAAGAGGTTAGGCATGCACAACACGTTGTTTGTCGCTTTGAGAAAACGTGGCTGATCCTTCTATCTAGGAATCGGTATAACACGAAAGTCGAGAGTGTCTTCACAAAGGAAGTTGAGCATTTATTGTGCGTGTTTCTCCACAAGGGCAAGAGAATAAATGCTACAGCAACGAATCGTTATGTAATGCGAAGCACGGCAAGCAGACCAAAAACTTGCAGCACGCACTTCAAGGAGAAAGCCCGCCCAAAATAAGCATACCCAGACGAGTGCGGATAACTGTCGCAGATGGGCGTTTAAAGGGAACTGCGGCTTTCTTTCCGATATTCGCCGATATCAAGAAAACTATATACATGTGTTCTCGTCAGCACCGTGGTGATATGGACCAAACTATAAAACCGTAAGTCATTTAGTTTTTAAAAAACAAATTTTAAATTTAGTAGCCGATTCTCGAAACACACTTGTACACGAGGGCAACCCTGGGTATGTGACGTAAGGGCCTACTTATTTTCAAAATCCCCGTCTTTCCCAGCAGAAGCAGTGCGCGCTTCCTTCTACGAGGTGACGGCAACGCGAGCACAGTTCAGTTTTGTCAGCTGCATAGAACGTGTTAGTCGTCGGTGATGTCAGGTCTTACGATATTGAGCAACGAGGAAATCGACTCGGGGCATGTCAGATGCTTCGACTCGGGGCATGTCATCGACTCGGGGCATGTCAGATGCCCAGACGCGCTGAAACGCGCATGCGTCAAAACAACGCAGTGCGGCGCATGCTTGCTAGTATATGGCAAGACCGGTGCCTGGCGTGGCAACGCTGGCGTGACACGACGAAACAAACGCCGACGAGCATGCGCACCGCGACATAACGAAATGTATTGGCGCCTTGACTGTGGCATGTAGTCATGTTCTCATATGACACGCATCTCGTGGTAATAATGTTTGCACCAGTCACATACCCTCGTCATCAATTGGCGTCACTTAATATCAAATTTGACATATGTAAAGCTAGCAAAACGGCCGCGAGCGCATCATGAGTGTGGCTTGTAGTCATGTTGTTACATGACACGCATGTTGTGATTATCATATTTGGATGTGTCATTTACCTATATTGTCCGTTCACGTCACGTAATACCGAGTTTGGTACATGTGAAGCTAGCGAAACGGCCGTGAACGTGTCCCGCAGGTCGCGGGTTCGATTCCCGGCTTGTGCGACTGCATTTCCGATGGAGGCGGAAATGTTGTAGGCCCGTGTGCTCAGATTTGGGCGCACGTTAAAGAACCCCAGGGGGTCAAAATTTCCGGAGCCCTCCACTACGGCGTCTCTCATAATCATATGGTGGTTTTGGGACGTTAAACCCCACAAATCAATCATCATCAAATCAGCCGTGAACGTGTCATTAGCGTAGCATGTAGTCATGTTGTTACATGACACGCATCTCATGTTCATCATGTTTGCACCAGTATCATACCTTCGTCATCCATTCACGTCCCGTAATATGAAATTTGGTATAAGGGAAGCTAGTGAAACGGCCGCCAGCGCAACATGAGCGTGGCATGTAGTGATGTTTTTACATGACACGCATCTCTTGATTATCATGTTTGTACCAGTCACATGCCTTTGTCATCCATTCAAGTACCATAGGACCAAATTTGGTATATTTGACGCTAGCGAAACGGCCGCGAGCGCATCATGAGTGTGGCATGTAGTCATGTTGTTACATGGCACGCATGTCATGATTTTCGTGTTAGGGTTTGTCGCTTGTGTTCGCCATTCAATCATGTTATACCATACCAGTTTCGCAACATGCCAGGTGAACGAAACACCCGCAAGAGCTGCAGAACATAAAACGTAAATCATGACATTCATGGCATATATGTCACAATTTTCATGTGATGACTATTCAAATATGTTCTTCGTACAGTCATGTTATGCCATATCAAGTTTGGTATCGATACCATTATCGAAACGGTCAGCAGAGCTAAAAGTCGTAGGCGGCTAGATAGATAGATAGATAGATAGATAGATAGATAGATAGATAGATAGATAGATAGATAGATAGATAGATAGATAGATAGATAGACAGCGGACAGACAGACAGCAGACAGACAGACGAGATAGATAGATAGATAGATAGATAGATAGATAGCTAGATAGATAGATAGATAGTAGATAGATAGATAGATAGATAGATAGATAGATAGATAGATAGATAGATAGTGGGCACGGCGGATAGTGGGCACGGCGGACCTTGCGCAGACATGTGGCATAAAGCGCCGTTCTTCTATTTCGTACAGGCTTTGCTGCTTGGTTTCGCCGGAGCATCCTTATCGCTGGACAGCGCCGTGATTGACACGTGCTGTTCCGAGACGCACTGGTTACTGCCTGGACTCAGCAGCGTTCGGCTCGTCGACGTGCTTCCGGCAGCTCCCCTATCTGGCCCCGTGACATCAAGTGAATCACCTATAAAAGATCGACCCAGCAACTTCACCTTCAGTGGGCACGGCGGACCTTGCGCAGACATGTGGCATAAAGCGCCGTTCTTCTATTTCGTACAGATGGTGCTTGTTACACTACATGTAGAAGTGATTGCCGCGGTCTCGTGGTCCTGCCGTGCCCCCAGCAGTGCCTTTGCATCATGTATGATGTGTACTGTGTGTGCCTGTTGGTATTGTGTGGGGATGTCGAGGTAAATCCGGGCCCTACGGTAGAGGAAATGTTTGAAACACTCCTTTCGGGCCAAAATAACATAACTTTGGAAATCGCAGCACTTAGAGCTCAACAGGACGACATGCAAAAGCTTATCAGTGAGTGGGCCTTGCGTTTCGCGGAAATGGAAAAACGGGTAGCTAGGGTAGATAATTTGGAAAAAAAAAAATCGCTTCCCTCCAGGCCAAAATAACTGACCTCGAAGATAGAAGCAGACGCGCAAACTTGGTCTTTTTTGGAGTGAACGAGGATCCTGCGGAAACCGAGCCCGATTTGAAACGCAAAGTACTCACCGAAATCTTTGACAAAAAGCTTCATGTTCCTTGCAGGTCAGTTTGTAGGATACATAGGATCGGAAAGCCAGGAAACCAAAGACCAGTGATTAAATTCTTTCAGGATTTCAATGAAAAAAAAAAGAAAGAACAAGTTTTGATGAACCGTTAAAGAACCCCAGGTGGTCAAAATTTCCGGAGCCCTCCACTACGGCGTCTCTCATAATCATATGGTGGTTTTGGGACGTTAAACCCCACATATCCATCCAAGTTTTGATGAACGCTAATAAACTGAAGGGTACCGAGGTACCTATCCAAAATGATTACTCGAAAGAAACACTGCGCAAACGCAAGCTACTGTGAGAGAGCGCAAAAAATGAAAAACTGCAGGGAAAGAGAGTAGCCCTTGTACACGACAAACTTCAAGTAGACAAAGAAAAATTCGTATGGGACGATATCACAAACTCTCGAATTAAACTCGGCGCTTCTCCGAACACGAAATTCAGCGCTTGACCAAGATCCCCAGAGGATAAGCAGCTCCGTCTTTTAAACATAAATACTCGCAGTGTTGCAAATAAATCGGAACAACTTGAAGCTATCATATTGGGCCATAACCCGCATGTTGTAGTTATTACAGAGACTTGGTTACGGGGTGATATCGAGGACGATACTGTTTTTCCCTCTTCTTATCAAGTATTCCGCCGTGATAGATCGTCTAGGGGCGATGGTGTTGCCGTTCTGGTAAAACATGGAATTAACTGTACTGCTTTGCAACAGATAAGTAATCATGAGAGCCTTACTTTAAAAGAATCTTGTTGGGGGCGTTGTTTTCTCATTTTTGCGGTTTCTCGTCCACCCGATTCCCCACCGGAGTACTTAAAAGCTTTGTATGACCATATGGCGACATTTTGGCATGACAGAATTTTTCTGGTAGGCGATTTTAACTTGCCTGGCATTGATTGGGAAAATACTATTTGCAGTACAGGATTAAGCACTCACGCGTCTTACCTTTTTGATATAATGTTAAGCCATGACATGCACCAAATCATAACACAACCAACACGTGTTTCGGGGTCAAGCAGCTCGATGCTTGATCTAGTTTTTCTGAGCCGTATAATTGAAAATGTTACCGTGAATGTTAGTAGCGGTATTTCTGACCATTTAATTGTTGAGTTTTCCTGTGTTTTTGAAAATATACGCTACCCCGGGCCTCGGCCCAAATCTGTATTTGTCAAAAATTTTTCAATGGCCCAGAATGAAAGTGTGTTAGACCATCTCGACCTTTCCCTCAGCTGGTTTTGTGGTTCCGATGCCGTCGAATTATGGGATAAATTCAAAAACATTTGCTTATATTGCCTCGACAACTTCATTCCAAACAAAATAAGACATGTACGAAAAACAACTTCATAGATAACGCGTGAAATTTTGCATATCAAAAGGAAAATCAAAAGGCTAAGACGAGGAGCGGCTGACCGTAATACTATTAGTGCCAACCAAATTGTTCTTAACTCCGCAGTCGCAAACTCAAAGCGTCTGTACTTTGAAAATACTTTGCCAAACTATATCAGAAATGCCCCACAGAAGTTTTGGCGTTTCCTGTCCAGTGAAAAAAAGCCTATAAAACAACTTAACCGCGGTGGCATGCTCCTTGTTGAACCTCTCCATATTGCTGAACATTTTAATGCTATTTCCAAAGTGTTTTTTCTAAATCGAGTGATCCCATGCCTACAATCCATGTGCCTTCAGCTACCGATGATGACTTTATATCGTTACCTGTGTTTGTTTCATTGCTCCTTAACCTTAAAACAAAAGCTTCCCCAGGCCCGGACAAATTGCCCAATATTTTCTTCGTCGTTATGCCGAGATGTTGGCTCAATTTCTGGTTATAATTTTTCGCGCATCTCTTTCAACCGCAATTGTACCTCCTGACTGGAAAATAGCCCGCTTGGTACCCGTCTTCAAAAAAGGTGACCCTGCATGCCCTTGTAATTACAGGCCAATTTCAATGACATCATCGTGTTGCAAACTTCTTGAGCATATCATAGCTAACTACATTCACAAATTTTTACATGACCGTAATTTGATTTTTCTGTTCAACATGGTTTTAGAAAAGGTTTCTCTACAGTAACGCAATTAACATCGGTTGTTCACAGTTTTGCCGCCATTCTTGACAAGTCGGGCCAAGTAGATGCTATTTTTCTAGATTTCTCTAAAGCTTTTGATGTTGTTTCCCATGTTCACCTTATCAATAAATTACAATCTACTGGTATTCCTGCATTTATAGTTAACTGGATATCTTCGTACCTGAGTAACCACAAGCAATTCGTTCGCATTGATAATGACTGCTCACAATCCCTCGCCGTGTCATCTGGTGTCCCGCAAGGAAGTGTCTTAGGTCCTTTGTTGTTTCTCATATATGTTAACGATATTGTGGATGTAATTACTGGCCCTGTTCAAATAAGGCTGTTTGCAGATGATTGTGTATTATTTAATGAAATAACATGCCGAGAAGACCAATCAGTATTGAATTTCAATCTTTGTAGTATATATGACTGGTGTACTAAGTGGAATATGAACCTAAATGCTGACAAATCAGTTTTTATGAAAATAACCAATAAGAAAAATTCTCTATCCTTCCCTTACGACCTTTCAGGACAACCTTTGAACGAAGTTACAGAATATAAGTACCTGGGTCTTACCATAACAAACACGTTAAGTTGGAACAAGCACATTTCAGACATTTGTCCGTCATCCTTTCGTAAACTGAGCCTTTTAAGACATAATCTCAAACATGCTCCTGCAAGTGTTAGAATGCTAGCCTATACATCTATTGTAAGATCGAAATTGGAGTATGCATGTATAATCTGGGACCCTTACACAAAAACTAACATTCATGCACTTGAGATGATTCAGCATAAAGCGGTTCGGTTCGTTTACTCTAAATACCGTTCGAGCGATTCCCCAACCCAACTCATGAGAGACCATAACATACCAACCTTAGAACTAAGACGTAAAATCCAAAGATTAAAATTTCTTTATCTTCTCAAGAATAACAAATTGTCAATGAGACCAGAACAATACATCCAACCACTCACCGCTCGCAGAACAAGACACCGTCATGCCGACTCTCTAACGCCCTTCAATGCTAGAACTAGCATTTTCAAATTCTCCTCTTTCCCGCTCACTGTAACCGAATGGAATCAATTACCAGCATTATTCATAAAAAGCATAGACTCAATTGAACATATTGTATCTTGACCTGTATTGTTAAAGTGTTAAATGTCTTTCTTATTCATTGTTTGAGTTATGTCCTTATTCTTCGCGCTTTTCATGTTCTTGATCTTCTGTTGTACTTATTACGAGCTTTGTAGATACGTCCCTCCTGCTTGGGCCCTTCACTGGGCCTGCAGTATTATGTAAATAAAATAAAAATAAAAATAGATAGATAGATAGATAGATAGATAGATAGATAGATAGATAGATAGATACGCTGAAAGTCGCCGAAGTTCGCTAAGAAATGCTTCGCATTTAATAATCCGGCTGGTAAAACAACTCCACCTCACAAATGAGGCACCGTCCGTTTTATGGCCGATCCCCCGTGGTGGGTTGCGCCAGGACTCTGAGGAACAACAAACCAACCATCCAAGCTGGGATCGTGGCCACGCAGGCAGTCGGCGTTCGAGAGGCGACCCATGTTCGTGAGGGCTACCCAGGACTAACGCTGGGCAGCCTCCTGAGTGGCCGCGCTACTGCGACCGCTGTAGTGCTCCGGGAACGACTCCTGTCCCGCACATGGATGGTTCCTGAAAGGTCCGTTGCCTACCGATCTGTACATCGATTCCGCCACCACGCACCCTGCTGCATCGCAAGCCGCACCGAGCCGTCCACGACCGGCGACTGAGGGACTACCGCTGTCCTGCTGTGAAATTTGTGAGCGCACTCAGGACTGTATAGACTCTTGTGTCGCGTCAGGGATTCCTTTTTTTTTTTGCTCGTGTGTATAGGAAAAAAAGCCGCCAGGGGGCTGAGGTGTGTAGTCGCACCTCACATGGGCTCCTCCTCTTATTGCTATTTTCTGTGCAACCTTGCCTGCACTGCTCGCGCTTAGTGACCTGGGATTCCTCACGTTGCAAGGCATCGTTTGACACCAGACTCATCACAGTGAGTGTACTTTTTAGATGCGGAAGCATCTTATACTCGCGCCTTGTAGTGCGCCGTCCGCGCCGTCCGCACCGCTTCTCGAACATTCGACAGCTGACGCGCGCGCATGCGCCGTCGCGCCGTCGCCCACTCTTCCACCATCTGTGCATCCCTTCCTCCTCTACACACCGCGCGCGCTTCACCTCCTAAAAATTCTTCAGGCCTGCGCCCTCCGCCGTGACGTCACCACCAGCCGTCCTACGAGTCCAATACCTCCTGACCGGTTCCGTCGCGCATTCCCGAATTTCCACTTGCTGCAGTGGTGACGGCCGTGCTGCACGTGTTTTTTTCGCGAGTCTGCCGAGCCATTTTCTTTGCGTTGTGTGCAGTGAATTTTACTGCCGGAATTTTATTGCACGAAGGTTCTGACATGCCCAATAAGTGTTGTGTGCCGGCATGTTCAAGTAATTACAAGACCGGGAAGAAAGTTCAAGTATTTTCATTCCCCAAGGATGAAGTGCTAAGGAAGAAGTGGCTCAGTGCTATCCCAAGAAAGGATTTCTTCCCTACGGAAAACAACAAGGTAAGAGCAAACTGGATGTCACCATTGCATCACACTGATGGTGAAATTATACTCATTGTAACTGTTCGCGAAGTGCTTGTGCAATGTTTAGACGCATTCCGAGGTTCGCTGACACTCTGCGACTGCCATTGGTATGCAGGTATGCGCATTGCATTTCACCGAGTCATGCCTTCAGAACAAGTCGTCCTACACGGATCCTATGACAGGAAGAGTGCTAGAGGTCTCACTGAAAGTACCACGCCTGCGTTCAGGATCAGTGCCCACACTGTTCCCAGGATGTCCTTCGTACTTGTCGAAGGATGACCCTTCTCCGAGAGAATGCCCGGAAACGAAAAAAAATGCGCCGAGAAGCGACTGACCTCGCTCGTGCGGCGTGCCATCGCAGAATCGGAGGCTTCTTATCGTGATGAAGAAACGAAATGCTGTTTTTCCTCGCTTTTTGAGCTTATGGAATGTTTGAAAAGTGCACCTGTGCCAAATGAGTGGATTGTAATTCACCGCACAAACTGTGCCCTGTTTTTAAATACTGTTGATGAGAGCATGCCGATGTTGCGGTCGTCTGTTACTGTTTTCAGCGACCTGAGTATCAGTGTATGTTTTCATGGTACCAAATTAAGCCGTATAGGTGATTATGTCGTGCCAGGAAGCATTGGGAATGTGAATGTCCTGTCTGCCTTCCTGAGTAGGCTTCAAAGCATCCTCGATGAAAAATGCTCCTCAGAAGGTCTTTGTGACGTAGTCGTTAGCCTTCTTGAGCAACTTGAACCAGATGCCATTGACAGCAAGAAACGTATCAGTCGCTTCTTGCGAGAACAGGTGGTGTTGCTTGGAAAACAACGATTGGAGTATTCCTCCGAAAGTATGGTGGTTGCTTGCATATTGCATACCATATCTCCACACGCCTACAAATTTCTCAGGGGTTCAGGTTTTTTTGCCATGCCACATCCCAGTACTTGTCGAAATGTCTGCTCCTCGTTTCACTTGTCACCTGACACTGAGTCAGCCAGGGAAAATTTTCTCAGGTACATAAAACACAGATTTAAACAATTGCAGCCGCATGAAAGTGCCGTGGTTCTCATGGTTGACGAAATTCACATCCAGCCTTTCTTCGATTTTAAAGGTGGAAAAATTTCAGGGGCAGCAGGAAACAGTGAAGAGGCCGCTACTTCTGCTCATGTGTTTATGGTGCAAAGCATGCTGAGTTCTTTTCGCGAGGTGGTGCACATTCTGCCTGCACGAACAATGAATGCTCACTCTCTTCATGCTGTCCTGAAAAATGTAATCATTGGCCTTGAGGAAATTGGTTTTAGAGTTCTTGCAGTAGTTTCAGACAACAACGCAATCAATCGCAAAGCACTTAGTATGTTTTCAGATCCGCCAAAGCCGAGCATCGTTTACCCAAATCCAAAAGACGCAACAAGGCCTATGTTTTATGTTGTGGATTCTGTGCACTTGTTGAAATGCATTCGAAACAACTGGATAAATCAAAAGAATCTTGGGACAAACCTATATTTTCTTATGTTTGATCTCTCAAACAACAGTGTCCATCCCGACTGCATACAGCGGGCATCATTCAAAGATCTTCGGGAGCTGCACAAGCTAGAGGCTTCTCAGCTTTTGAAGTACAGCTATCGCCTTTCGTCAAAGGCGCTAAATCCTAGCAACTTCGAAAAGCAAAATGTTAAGCTAGTACTACAAATATTCAATGCTTTTGTAGCTGAGGCACTGGATCACCACTGGAACTTTCATGCGTTATGGCATGCCAAAGAAACTGCCAATTTCATCAGGATAGTTCTCCGCTGGTGGAAGATTGTAAACGTTAAAACACCTCACAAAGGCCATCACCACAGAGATGTTTATGAAGAGCCAGTTTCGTGCCTGAATGGTGACCCTAAGCTGGAATTTCTCGATGCGTTTGTCACTTGGTTGGATGTGTGGGAATCCTACAAACACGACAACGGCGTTCTCACGCGAGAAACTCAATCTGCTCTAAGGCATTCCGCCTATGCAATACTTGAATTCACCAAGTACTGCCTTGTCGAGCTTCGTTATAAATATGTCCTGCTCGGCAAGCTGCAGACAGACGGCCTCGAAAACCGATTTGGCCAGTACAGGCAAATGGCTGTGGTCATTACCACATCAGCATTAGGCAGCTGTACGAGAGTGAAGGCAGGATTCGCCTACAAAATACTCTTCCTATAATGAGCAGTGACGATTTCATTGATGAGGCTATTCCATCGGCAACAGCCACAAATCAACAGGACTTCAGAGTTACTGTCAAACCTGAAGACCTTGACAGCTTAAGCACACGCGTCGCTGTTTTTGCTTATGTTGGAGGCTTTTGCACTAACTCTGTGGTAAAAACGTTGAAGTGCAACTACTGTCAAGAGAACCTTGTTGCTGACAGTTGCGATGCTGAGTGCGATGGTGATGCTAATTCTTTAATAGCAAGTCTCAATCGAGGTGGCTTGAAATTTCCGAACGCGTGTGTTGTGACAGTAGTGATGCACACTGAAGTTGTTGTTGCAAAGTTGCTGCAGAATGAAAAAAATGCCGGGTGCTTTCTGCAGGCACGAAATCACAGATGCATTGTTCAACAGCTTGTGAAGGAGAGCTTGCCAGCATTTGAGGAACTGGTGACTTGTGCGAATGGGCACGAACCAGATTTGGTGATAAATATGTTGATAAA
Organism: Rhipicephalus microplus; assembly: GCF_013339725.1. NCBI lineage: Eukaryota > Metazoa > Arthropoda > Arachnida > Ixodida > Ixodidae > Rhipicephalus > Rhipicephalus microplus. Next base: position 284,881,911 of record NC_051165.1, read on the forward strand.
ATGTGCGACAAATGTTCTGCTAAATAATTATTGCAAAGAGAGGAATGACGCAGCCGCTGTTGCTAAAGCCGATGCCAAAGCTGTCGCAAAAGCACGGAAATTGAAAACTGTTGCTCCAAAATAAAGTGCTCATGTATCATTTGTAATTTTCATTAGTATGTTCATTTATTTGTGTTTTTGATCATTGCTTCGTGCCCTTGTTTCGTGTGTACATGTTGAATAAACTAACTCTTACTACAGGAAGTTTGCACGTTTGACAAGTTTCTTATAATTAACAATACCCTTTGAAGACATTGAGACGCGAGAGAAAACAATATTGCTGAGATACAACTCGTTCACTGCGAGAGGAGTGCCAGAAGCGGCGCGCTCCCGCAGGACCGGTCGGACGGCGAGTGATGACGTAGCTGACGTCATGTCACGTGAGGCGCAGGCCTGAAGAATTTTAGGAGGTGTTGGCTTCACTCCTCCATCATCTGTGCACCCTTCCTCCTCTACACACCGCGTTCGACATCTACAATTCTCCTGATTCTCCAGTGGACGCGCATGTGGCGTCGCGCTTCGAGAACATTCAACAGCTGACAGTGCATGCGCCGTCGCGCTGTATATATACTCAAGGTCGGCGCTCGCTCGCTCAGTTGCCGCTCGTCGGTTGGTTTGTACGGCGCGTCGACGTCCAAGGTCGCGGTGAAATGAATTCCAACGAATCCACAAACACAATGATCGACGTCCCTTCGACCAGCGCCGCCCTTTCGCATACGTGTGTACGTGTTCACTCATTTAACACCCCCTCCTACAACCAATTTAGCCATCGACCCAAGTAAGTCGCAATTTAACACCCCATTTCACAACCACGTTAACCAATTTAGCCATCGACCCAAGTAAGTCGCACTTTAACACCCCGTTAACCAATTATATGCTCCGCATCCTCCTCAGTGTTCCCCCGAGGGAAGCTGCGGGCAATTTTTTTTTACTAGATATTGAACTCTAAACATATTGTGCCTGCTCGCTGGGACGCAACATCGCCAAGGAATTCAGAGGACGCGCTGCACGCGAACGCCGCTGTGGCACGAGGACGGGCCTGCGAAACGAGCTGGACGCCAGCGTTCCGTAGGTGCACAAGCACGCTGCTCGCGCAACACAGAGACGCAGCGTCTGAGGTAAAGAGCTAGCGCTCTCATGGAAACGCAGACGTCTAACCCACGTCAAGAAAACCCGAGTACGATGCAAGTGGACAGCACGGAGGGTAACTCAAGAACGGCATCACAATGAACGTTTGATGAAAATAGTGACAAAACGACAGGCAAAGCCCACAATGAGTGGCTTCAAGCTGGCCGTAAAGGTGGCAGGTCAGCCAAAGAAGAAAAATCAGCCGAAGAACGAGCTACGCAACCTGTGAAGCCAGACGCCAAATTTCAACCGCAACGTCAACGCAGCACTAGGATGCGGCCATTCCCTACTGATGACTTCAAAATTGTATTCCGCCCGCAACCAGGACTAGATCTCTCAAAACGAACACTCATCGAGGTTACACATGCCATCGGAAGATCCAGTGGCTTGACCCAGCAGGACTTCTATGACCATGTGCGAGTGCAGGTGCAAAAACGGTAGAGAATGTGATCATCGCAAGCACAGCAAGTACTGAACGAGCTTCCAAACTGCAAAGTATAAATGCTATACAGCTCGGTGGAGTAATATATCAGGTGAATCCGCACATTCGACACCCCGATGATGTGCGCCGCGGAGTGATCTACGGCCTCGAACCAGGAACAAGCTCCACAGAGATTGTTGCAGGACTTCGCGTAGACCCAAGATACCACGTCCTTGGCGCGCGCATGCTGGGATTTTCCACAGCTGCAGTTATCACTTTCGACGGGCAGCACGTTCCTTTTTACGTGACGTACCTCAGTGGAGACTACCGATGCAAGCCATACCGGAAGTCCATCCAATATTGCCGAACCTGTGGCACCCTAGGTCACCGACAAGACATCTGCCCTCAGCCGAAAGCGAACTTCTGCTACAAATGCGGCCACAAGGACACAGAACCACATGACTGCCAACCGATGTGCAAGATCTGCGGAGAAGACCATGAGACTGCTGGAAAGGAATGCAAGAAGAAACTCCGCAGCAACCCCCCTCCTTATCAAGTAAGACGCCACCAGCTCGATAACGCCCGCGCCTGTGAGAATCACTGGAGTGCTTGCACTAATGATTTACCCGGGTCAGTTATCACACCAGAAATTTCAAAATTTCACAGGGCCCCTCTTTTCCCCCAAAATTTGACCGAAGTCGCTCTCGCTCTAAGAAAAAAGGTCGCTCTGGATCCCGCACGCCATCACGGTCTCGCTCCGTTAGGGGAATCAGTTACGCCGCCGCGGTGACCGGTAGTGACGGGCCCAGTTCTCTAAATACTCGACCATCTCGCCTCGACCATCTCGCCTGCTCAGACAGCGACCATCCGGGCTCTAGAAAATAAAGTCCAAGATCTACAACGGAGGGTACAACAACGCCCACCAGCCGAGTGTAGCACACTAGAACTTGACGACAGCATACTAAAACAGACGGAAGCCAGAATAATGAAGCGAGTAGAAGAAAGGCTGCAAGCACATGAAGCGAAGATGCTCGACCTCGTCGAACGATGCCTTGAAGCTTTCGAGAAAGCCCTCACTGCGAAACTCCTCGCATCCATAGACACAACCATAGAGAAAGTGGTTACTAAAATTATGGAAAAGGTAGACCCACTGACCCGTACTGTAAGCACGCTCGACGCCAAGCTTGATGGCTTCATCGCACAACAGCATAACTTCATAACATATGCATACAAAAATTTCGTTACCCATGAGCAGCTGGTGGAGCAATCAGGGACCAAGCGGAAAGAACGAAAAACTTTAGGGGATGAAACTGCAGTGGAAATTCGATCTACAGCACTAAACGACCGGCACCAGGCGGGAATCAACTGCCAGAATGGCAGCTCCCACACATAGACAGTCTGAGCCACTCCCCACTCTTCGAATTTGGCACTGGAATTGCAGATCCTACAGACCTCGTTCTGCAAACTTGCAAGAATATGTTAAAACAAATAATCCAGATATGATCGCGTTGCAGGAAACCCACACTGAAAAAAATCAAGCTCCCTGGCTACAGCACTCTCACATGCTCACCCCGCACCGCAATTCTAGTCAAGAAGACTCTAACCGCACAGGCTCATGAAATTGAAGACATTGGCATCGAACACACCATCGTGGAGATAATCCCCACTCGGTAGACTCAACAAAGCTTATACCTGGCCAACCTTTACAGCCCTCCGCGGGAGCAGTTACACCAATACGACCACTTCGTCCACGAGCTCCGTCAAATGGTTAACGGCAACCGACTCGCCATAGTTGGGGACTTCAATGCCCCACACGCGGCCTGGGGCTATCACAGCACCACCAATAAGGGGGCGCGTGTTCACGACGCTGCGCAGCAACACGGTCTGACGCTGTGGAATGACTTGCTCCATCCAACCCGAGTTGGCAGCAGCGTCTCGAGGAATACTAATCCTGATCTCACGTTCACTAGAGACGTGCACAACGCAACGTGGACAAGGCTACCAGACACTATAGGGAGTGACCATCACATAATTCAAATAGAGGTCGAACAGGCTCACCGCTCGCTCAAGACAGGAAAAGCTCGGCTCATGGACTGGACCGCCTACAGGAACGAGCTTGATGATGATTCGACTATCGAAGACATTGAAGCCTGGTTAAACAGTATTGTAAGTGTTGCTGACGGACATACCAAAATGATACACTTGAACGAGGACAATCCGGCAGTCGATAATCATCTCCTTCACCTATGGGAAGCTCGAAGATCGCTTATTAAACGATGGCAACGGCAAAAGCTCAACCGCAAGCTGAAGCGCCGCATCGCCGTACTCACTAGACAGGCACAGGAGTACGCCGAAAACCTTGCGAGCCAGAACTGGTGGTCCTTCTGCGACAAACTTCAAGGGACATTGAGCACAAAGAAGACTTGGCGCATTCTTCGAGCCCTGATTGACGACACCCTCACCAAATCTAATCAAAGAAGTACAATTCAGCGGCTCATACATTACTATGAGGGCACAGAGCACCAGTTACTCCAAGAACTTCAAGCAAAACTTTGTGGCTCGGTTAACCAGCAAGCTACCTCCATCAACAATTCGACGCCCAGGGAGTACCGAGGAGCACCGAACGAAGCACTAGACCAGCCTTTCACGCTGGCAGAGCTACACGCGGCCCTTGCTAAGCTTACGCGCAACACGAGCCCGGGAAAAGACGGAGTGACCAATAAGCACCTAAGACAGCTACCACCCCGGGCGTTGACGGTGCTCCTTCGGCACTATAACGACTGCTGGAAGAAGGGCGAGCTACCACACGCCTGGAAACACTCTGAGGTGACCATGGTACCGAAGCCAAACAAGCCGATCTCGATTGCGAAATCTTCGTCCCATTTCCTTTACATCTTGCGTTTGGAAACTCTTTGAGCACATGGTAAACGAGCGGCTCACCACACATCTCGAAGACAAGGGTCACTATCCGAACCCCATGTTCGGCTTCCGCCAAATGCTCAGCACACAAGACGTCCTCTTGCAGATAAAGGAAGATATTCTTCTCCGCTTGAGCAAGCACAGTAAGTCATCTGTCCTAGCTTTGGACGTAAAGGGCGCATTTGACAATGTGAGCCACGAAGCCATTCTGCGTAGCCTGGAAGATGTCGGCTGCGGTGCCAAGGCATACGCCTATATGCTGGCTTTCCTCACCAACCGCACTGCAACTTTAGGGACTGCCAATATCAGGAGCGAGATTTTTCAACTCCCTAACAAAGGCACGCCGCAGGGCTCAGTGATATCACCAGTGCTTTTCAACTTGGCCCTCCTTAAGCTCCCACGTCTCTTGGACGCTGTCTCTGGGATACATCACGTATTATACGCCGATGATATCACTATGTGGACAAGAGGTTCAAGCACGGGTGAACAGGAGGACCGACTTCAAGAGGCGGTTAACATCACTGAAGAATATCTCAAGACCTGCGGCCTCCAATGTGCTCCGGAAAAGTCGGAACTGTTAGTACTTGCGGCACGCACCCGGGGTAGACCACCAAGCTACGACACTCCTGACCCACAAGTCTTTCTACAGGGAGTCCAAATACCACAAGTTGACACGCTTCGAGTCCTTGGACTACACATACATAAAGATGGGTCTGGCTCCGCCGCCCTACCCCGGCTGCAGAACACTGTGACACAGCTCACCCACCTAATCCGAAGGGTGGCTAATCGCCGCAGTGGCTTCAAAGAGCACGACACCCTAAAAATGGTACAAGCTCTCCTTTACAGCCACATAACGTACGGAACTCCCTACCTCAGCCTGAAGACAGCGGAGAAACAAAAACTTAATCTGCTTATACGAAAGGCTACAAAGCTTGCCCTAGGACTGCCGCCAGCCGCCTCCACTGACCGACTGCTTCGCATGGGAGTTCATAATACGTGGGAAGAACTCACCGAAGCACACCTCATCAACCAGGTCGAGAGACTCAAGCTGTCACTCACAGGGCAAGCCGTCCTTCGACGCACAGGATACCAGACCACCCTAGAACCCAACGAAGAACGCAAAGGCAAAATACCGTCACAGCTGCGAGAAAGCCTTGAAATTCAGCAGATCCCTCGGAACATGCATCATAAACATCACCGAGAAAGGCAGCTCGCCAGGGTTAACATGATCCGGAAAAAACATGGCAAAGACCCGCAGGCGCGATACGTGAACGCAGCCAAATATCCGAGACGTAATGCCTCCGCGATTACCGTCGCAGATTACAAGGGCGCGGTACTGGCATCGGCGACTATCCTCGCCAAACTTGCGGAAACAGCTGAAGAGGCTGCTATAGCACTCGCCACCCAGACGAGTGAGGATCCCATCGTGGTCTTTACCGACTCACAAACAGCGGCACGGAACTACCTGAAAGGCAGGGTCTCCACGGTGGCGATTAGGCTACTAAAGCGCATGGAGAATCCTCGTCCCTACACATGCATCGTGTGGATTCCGGGTCATGAAGGTCTCGAGGGAAATGAAGCGGCACACACCGCAGCCCGCGAATGCGTCAACCGGGCATTCCCATACAAGATCCGAGGCACCTCCAACTCAACAACAGAATCAGAGACAAGAGAAGCCATACCACTAACGTACCATGCATTACTGCAACATTATCGGCTCGAACGCAGGTTATACCCCCCGCCACATCCAAAACTCACAAGAGACGAAGGGACTGACTATAGGCGTCTTCAAAGCAACACGTTCACACACGGCGTACTATTGCACCATATGAGGCCAACGTTGCACAGCTACATCTGCCCTCACTGCAATGTGGCAGACACTCTGGCGCACCTCCTACTGCAGTGCAAAGTAAGCGTCCCAAGACTACGAGCAGCAGCACCAGATGCGGACCAAGACCTCCTCAGTGAAGCGTGGGAGGCTGCGATCTCCCAGCCGGACCTGGTCGAGCAGCGTCAACTCGTCGCTCGAGCTCGGCGGGCTGTCCAAGCCAGAGGGTTGCTGGAATAAGGGATCTCCCACCTTCACTCACAAGCTTCTTTCAATAAATGTTTTCTCTCCCTTTCTCGTGTGTATATTGTCGCGGGAGTTAGTTTTCTTTGCTAATATATGACGTGTGCTAGACCCTATCTTTGGCTCCTTTCTTCTCCGCACCGCACATGAACCGAAGTGACGGTCTTATATTTAAGACATTACAACGGTGACGCACAATCAGCGTTTCATGTAGACTCTTTCGCCCCTTAGCTTTTGAGGTACACGTAAAAAGGCGAGACTTTCTCACGTGTTCCAAAACGCGAAGTCGCAACGAACAAAGGACTGCTTCCTGTCTCGAAAAGCTTTACGTAGAAAATACAGGAGGAATTTTTGTGTTTCACGTTGAAAATACAAGCGCTATTGTGAAACCACATTCACTTGCGGTAAGATTCATGCAATGTGGCTTTGCACCCTTCGCTCCAATGCCAATAATGGCTGTCGCCGACACGTACGGGCCCCTGCTCCCCGAGCCATTTGTCTGAAGTGGTCGAGGAGCCAGAAGGAGCAGGAGGCCTGCATGTACATCTATTGACAACGAAACAAGATTTAAGCATCTGCACGCTCCCAGAGACGCCACGCAAAAATGAAGAAAAAGCAAGAACATTTAAAGAAAAGTAAGGCACGCGCGAGCATTTTTCGGGAACATCCTTCAACCTAGGGGCATGCATCGCGCCAATCGTTTCGGAGAATGCCGCGGACGCGAGACAAGCGGAGACGTGACTGCGCCGAGCGCGCCTTCTCCGTCCTCTCATTCACTGCGCACGTCTCTTCGAGTGGCTGGAAGTGCACACGGGACAGGAGTGAGTGCTCGACACGAAACTGACTCGTGCCGGAGGTTTCGTTTCGTGCGTTTATTTTGGGCGCTTTTGGCTTTGTGCGACAAAAAGGGGCGATCGAAGGGTGATGTTTACTCGCGTTGATTTTTTTTTTAAAGACACTCTACCGCCGCTGCGATTGAGAAAAGGTCTTCCTTCGCAGAAGTGAGGTATGACAAAATCGTTGTCGCAGCCTTTTGCTGGCGAAAGCAACTTTTTTCAATTGCTCAGTAGTGCCAACACGAAACAAGTTACTGTTTGAGGTGATGTCTGAATAGTAGAGAATATAGCGCAACGCAAGCGGTCCCTGTTAGCGATGCCGTAAATGGCTGAAGCGAAGCTTCTTGCGCAATAACGACACGCACACACGCCATGCAGTCGACTTGTCGCGTCGAAGTAATTGCGCGATGCAGTATTGATATGTGAAAAAAAAAAAAGAACGGCAGATTCAACGTACCTTGGGAAGCGATGTTATGCGAAACGTGCGCATGAAAGGTGACTGTGTTGTAATTTACTTACTTTGAGCGAAACGTTACAAAGTTGCGCTAGAGATTGCACAGTTGCACGCACAGACATACGTTAAACAGCTACAAATGTTTTCTATCGCCACTTGTTTGCAGTTGCGTAATGATGTCACCAGTAACATGGATATTAGCAACACCCGAAGCGGCAAGCTGATATAAAGCGCTGCTGCTCACGAGGATTGTGCCCATGAATACTGCTACACAAATAAACTTTTGCGAATGACACGTGACTACAACTGATAATAACCCCACGTGACGGCTCTATCGTAGCAGTACATATGCAATGTTTATAAAATTGGAAAGCCAGCACTGCAACCACGATTGGTGCTTCGTCAACAATAGGGTCTATTAGAAAGGCAGTTTCGAGACCTAGCGTGTTCTGTGGTAGAATACTTGATTGCCACGGAGGATGCTGGGGTTCGACGAGAGTCGCAACGTGGGCTTGTTGGGGATGCATTTGAAATAATTTTATGTACGATAACAGCAAAGGTGCACACAAGCAGTTGTTTTGTTGGAAAAACTTAGTGTTCTCGAAGTTCAAGACACGTTTTTAGTTTAGAGCTACGACAGTATTTTAGGCTTCATGGAAGCTCATGAAAATGAGGGGCTAAAAGATTTCGCAATTTATGTCATTGACCTATGCTATTCCCTCCCCCATCCACCATTGCTAAAGTATGTTCAAAGTAGCATTGACGAATTTCGGGTAGTAAAGTTTTCTTCCGAGTCTGTTGTGTTCGCTGATCATTTTATTACCTTGTTGGAATTGTATCTTGCGTCGGCGCTCATCAAATGGAGCAATGATATTTTTTTGTAAAAAAAAGGCATATCTGTATCGGCTCTTCTATAGCGCCTGTCTTGAACAGTCTTTTCCTGGCGGAACACTGTAGAACCATGACATATCGTCTTCAAAGGACAATGACTAAAAAGGGTTTCGATTTATGGATGATTTTATTATTTTTATTGAATGTTCGTGGGAAAATTTTGAAGGGGAGAGTGCCTGTGAGTTGAATGTGTTTCGCGATGGTCTCAGGGTCATTGAAGTGACATTTGAGTGGCTGAACAATGGACGTGTTAAGTGTTTGAACTTAAGTCTCGTTTGTTCTGGCAATAGGCTTTGCTGGTGCTATGATACACGTGCTCACAAAGCTTCTCTCCCATTTATTCCGAGTCATTCTAAACTAACCACCAAAAACATCGTGACGACATGCCTCAAGAACGCACTGAACAAGTCATGTGGGCACATAACGAAGTGCTCAGAGCTCCTATAATCAGATCTCACAATTACAGAACTCTGGCTATCCTGACCATGTTTTTGTTTTTGCCACAGAAAAGGTTGAAAAGAAATCGTGTAAGTTCAAGCCAACCTCAGGACAATAAAGGGGCAGAAACGAGACGCAAGGTCATAATTTTATGTGTTCACCAGCTGACACATAACCTCAAGAAGGTGGCGTTTCGGGAGAATATTAAAGTGATATTTTCAGTGCCTGATGAACTTGGGAAATTGTGTGTCGTGACCAATTCATTTTGAGGGGAAAATGTTTTGTGCACAAAAAGGCATACACACAAATTTGCTGAGTGCAAGTCGTTTGTCGGCCAAACCAGTAGGTGTGTGAATGAGCGACTGAGAGAGCGCACTTACAGGTCAATGAACACTTTCATGACCGCACGTATCTCTGTCCATAGTAGGTTTTGACGTTTACAACTTCAATATTTGCCCCGTTTCGAACGCTTTTGGACCCCTTGCGCTATCTAACGTATAAAAGAAAAAAAGTATTTTATCAGTTTCACTCTTGTGTTGCTCTTTTTTCACCGATTGGTGATTTGAAAGCGCCTTTTTATGCACGCGAGTGAGCATGCATAGTTTCAATCGACGACATCGCGTGTGACTGCTTCACGAAAACGGCGGATTTCGGGGAATTATCGAGCATCTGGACTAGAATATTCAAATGACGACAACATCATAGGCTCGGAAGACGACATCGACACTTTTGATTTCATAGCGGATGACGAGAGTTCGTCAAACCACCCCGGAACATCAGCGGTCGTCCACCGGTGAGTTTAGATTTGTGCTCGGGCCACGTTATTGCCGGCGCGCATCGGTGTAAGTTGATCCAACGTGTTCAGAAGGTTAAGGGCGTCCACTTCCTTCGCGCAGGACTGCTTGTCGGCGGCAGCGCAACGGCACCAGCGAAAAAATAATAATAATCAGGAACTATAAATATATGTTGAACAAAAAAAAGTTTAACAAAAGAAAGTGTTTTCTGTGAAACGTATGTAGCCATCCTGTGTTTTACCGCGTTGCGAAACTGCTTCACACAGTGGCATTAAAGACACTACGTGTAATGTTATTACATACATCAATGTCGTCGTGACGAATATCCACACTCCACAATTGCCATACCTTATATGCACAGCAGTTAACGGGTCAAGCTCATCAAATACACCCTTTATTCGAAGGTTGCTGTCTCTCTGGTATCGTTGAATTTTCTAAATATGAAGTATGAGGTGCTTTTCCCCAGCTTCTAGTTTTTTTTTATTTGTGACTGTAAGCTTCGCCACTTGAACCTGAACTTATCGCATCCAACACGCAAGGGCGTATGTCGCACCTCAACGTCATTGAAACCAAAGAACAACATCAACAACAACAACACAACAACAACAACAACAACAACAACAACAACAACAACAACAACAACAACAACAACAACAACAACAACAACAACAACAACAACAACCAAACTCCGTGCTCGCAACGAAACGATGTGGCGGAGAGCATGGCTTAGGAAAGGAATCGAGGTGCATCTTGCCGACGCTCTAAAGACAGGACGGAATACGCTTATGAGGTCTGTTTAAGCCCTAGCACATGATAACCCGAAAGAAACCGCTACGGGATTTTCGCTGCACTGGTTAGTGTTGCTGAAAGCCCGCGTTCACACGAAGACGTTTTCCACCACATAAGTGGTGCCTGAGAGCGTCACAAATGCATTACGGTGGTACATTCACGCTACTTTATATTATTCAGCATAAAGGACGACGGTAAATTGGGAGCACACAGTCTGAAGATCTGAAGAGTTGCGTGTGCCGAAACATGGGCGTTGTGAAGTGTGCACATGCGCACAAGACCTAAAAGTCCGATCAGTCTGTTCTTTTGAATATCTTAATAATCACACCAGCAGATAACCAGTGAAGTTTTTAAGTGCAATAAATTGTATTTAGATTGGTCTAGAAGTTTTCTAATAAGAGTATTAACAAGCTTCTAATGAGCTTGAACTGAAAACTCGGAAATAGTGGCTGTTTTGGAACGTCCACTTAAAACAACAAAAATCATATATAAATAAAACAAAGGATGCCAGCGTGAAGAGCTCGTGAAAATGAACGGTATAAAATTGCGAATGAAGGCGTCAAAGCGACGATGCTATCATATAACAGCTCCCTTTGTGTTCCGGCGTTGACCATGCAATGCTACGTAGAATAGAGAGCGGACACACATACTCCAGTTACAACAAATATATATATATTTGCAGTTGTGTTAGCTCAAAGCCACAGCTGCAATGGTAACTGCGTTACAGAAATGCGATGTGGCGAGGCACAACCTTTCAAACTAAAGAAGTTGGCGAAACGAATCCCCGTTTTATCTGTCGTTCTGCTCGGAGCTTCCGTCCTCTGACGCCTTGTTCGCTCTAATGCAATTGATTATAACGGCTACGAAAAGACAGACGTTCTGGTGCTGGCGCCCTTTGTTTTAACCCAGTTGTGGGCTGTTGCTTGCCTGCATGTATCTTGTGGCTTGGTAGCATCTCGGTGGAGACGAGCGCTGTAGTAAAAACAAGTGAGATTTTATCAAACTAAGCAAACGAGGATATAGCGAAGACTGCACACGGAAGGTAGACTGTTTCAAGCATGGTGACGTACCCTTTCTTTCAACTAATATTAGACGCTTAGGCAGAACAACTGCCGGCTGTGCATGCCATGCTAATCCAGCAGTTTGCGTTTACACAAGTTAATTTTTGAAAAACACTAAATAAATATTACTTGATTTTTACAAGTACTTATCTGAAAGTGGACCACAGAACACTCCGGTGAAATATTTATATTTGCTTCATCTTATACGCTGTCCATTTGCGTCTTTCCACGAGTGACAATGTCGCACCTGGTACGTGTAACTTTAGCATAGTCCAAATTAGAGACTAATCATGCGATAGAAGAAAGACAAAAGAAAAGGAAAGAAGTTAACGACACCGCACTCGATTCGTTATCCTGTGCGGGAGGAGTGAAAGATGAGTAATATAAAATTGTAAAGACAGAAGCAAAGAGAGGACAATTATTACGTTTGCATTCATAGCAGCGTTCTCTGCGCTTACCAAGGAGGGTCTAAACTGCTATTAGTGTGATTTTAGTTGTACAAGAATTGCAAGGACTGACTCCAAGGCATACAGAACTTGAAATTCACTTCGAGCTGATACAGTTGGGAGCGTGCGCATTGTGCTTATCAGTGATGTCGCGGATATCATTAAAGGAATCTTGTGCCAGCGAGACAAGATCAGCTAAGAGCGTTGAGTAGGCACACTTCAACCATCCTTACTTTCACAAACGAAAATGCGATATTTTTTTTACAAGATACATCTCATTCTGAGATAAAGGTTTCGCTTAAGCGCAGAGCGTAACGACAGCGGATTTCTCATGCTTATCGCTTCTCATGCTTGCTGCTATGCATGCGCTGCCGACATTAGCTACCACCGCGGTAGATGAAGGCGTAACGTCACCACGCACGAGGACGCTGGTTCAATTCTTGGTACAATTGTGACTGCCTTTTGAAGCGAGCGAAAGCACGGGCGCAGGTGGATATTGCTTCCCGCTAAAGAGCGTCATACGACACAAAATAACAGGAGGCAAGCATCATCACAGCATATCGCATGATCATGCTGTCATTTCGGTCCGTACTTCAACACAATACTTCAAGAAAGAAAGCTATTATTTCTTGTGCCAGTGATGACAAAGACTAAATTTAATGCGGTTGAACGAACCAAAGCCACTATTTGATTATGAGACACGCCGTAGTCAAAGGAACCGGAAATTTCGACCACCTGGGGTTCTTTAACGTGCACCTAAATAGAAGTGCTCGAGCCTCAATCATTATCGCCACCACCAGTAGTGCGGCCCTTGCATATGTAACGTCATTTCGAAAGGTATCGATTTGCTCGTAAACAACAAGAATATATGAGAAAAAAAGAATTAAAAAACACGGCAGACCCCATTAACTCTAGAAATCGACGTCATGCAAAGCATGCGGAGGGAAGTTGCCTGTGGTGCAATTTCTTTATTGAGGAAAACGTTAGGAAATCACGCTGAACATTGTACAAACGTTATATGCACAGGCATGTATGTTGAAGAGTCGCATGTGTTTTGTGTCACCAGTTGCTTACATTTGTGTATCGATGCGAAGGTATTACCGACATCAGAGCGGTAAACTTATACGTAGCGCTTGTGCTCACGAGGATGGTAGCAACTTCAGTGGATGGCGTTTACTACAATCGACACTAACCCTACGCGACGCCTGTGTCATCGGAGTAAATCTGTAATGTTTTAAAACTAGATCAGCAGAACTGCCACCATAACTGACATTTCACCGAAATTGGGACTGCATAGGGTCTTTTTCTAAAGCAGTTCCACGAAGTGGCGTGTCTCTGTGCTAGAATACTTGATTGACACACAGAATGCTTGGGTTCGGTTTCTGCTGGGACCATCACATATGTTATTTTCATTTGTCGAGTCAACGCTCTCACATTTAAATTACCATTGCCTGTTCTCGCCGAAAGTCGATAGATATGAGCTGTCGAAAACACATGGCGCATACCCTCGTGGTATGCGGGTATGAGCCCACGGGTCTGGAGCAAACGTTTTGACGCCATACGTGGCGGGATTTTCACATTATTTGTGCCATGACCACAGAGTCATAATCGTCGAGCCGTCTTACCCTTCCGTACCAGTTTTGGTATACCCCACTAGAATTTTGGTATACTTCACGTTGAAGAGGCGATCACGAGAGCACCCAGACGCAGGCGACAAGATAGATAAATACGTAGACAGAAGCCCAAAGTGTTTGCAGCACGCAAAGAAATGAAAACGCTCAAAGGGCCTGCAGTTCAATAGGAAATGCTTTGCATTTAAAAATAACTGATGCAGAAATCGAAAAGAAGGTGTAAACTCGTATAGATGCAAGAATCCCCAGCCATACCACGTCTAAAAATGGATTACTCGAAACAGCGCCGCTTCCTGTGTTTACGGCTACTTCGAGAGCTTAAGTGAGATGTAGCTGCTCTCTAGGCGGGGGGCGTATTCTTCGCAGAGATAAGCCCAACGCTTGGAAACAAATTGCCCACGAGGTCTCGCCGCGAGCCCCGCGCTGACGGTTGAAGGCCCAAGAAGCGTTGGCCGGAAGGCGAACAATTACGCGGGGCATTAAACTTCCTTAATGCGTTTCGCTCCACAAATCGGCTAGAACGGTACGGAATGAACACTTTCTCCCCAAAATAGGAAGAGAAAAAAAAAACGAAGAAAAATGGACGAAGGTCGTATTGGCTCCCGTTCAAGTATTACACTACGAGGTTAAACATTGCTACGATTATAACAACTACAGCGCTTGGTTGGGAAGTTTTGCTTTCACCTCGAGTTGCAGCTTTTTCGCCAGCGGCTCGTTCCTGCCTGCGCGCTTGGGAAAACGAACAGAGAATAATTGTATAACACAATTTGTAAAGCGATTATAATACACATTTGCTTTTTATTTGCCAGTATAAAATCCGGACGTGACGTAATATTCCAGCGAAAGTCTGAAGCTGATTACGCGAAAAACGGCTGACCCTGACTAGTCATCGGCGAATATTGGGTTTTACAATTGGGTCCCATACATGCGCATTTATTTCAAACTACTCAAACACACACTGGTGTACAGCGTTCGAAGAGTTGGAAAACTCATTTTGACGATTTGGCAGCGCAAAAAGCGGAACAAAGTAAGAAGTGTCACAAACAAGTGCAGACTGAAACTTAGGTTTAATCGTAGAAGAAAGAAGAGATATATGAATGAAAGCACAAGAGCGTCGTGAGGAGAAGGGTCAACCTAGATCATGTGTTGTTCGGAAATTCGCAATCCAAAAGAGACATGGTGAACTGCTACAAGTATCAGCGTTCTTCTTTATAAAAAAAATCGCAGCATATCCACGGAGTGAATAAAGGTGAGTCGGGCGAAGCATCTGAGCACCTATTCGTGCGTCCGTCCGTCTGTTCATCCGCTGGCCGCGTCTATCCGTCCGCCCGTCCATCCGTCCGACCGTCCGTCCGTCCGTCCGTTCGTCCGTCTGTTGTAAACTCTTCTTTGAAGATCAATTACACACGCAAACGCGTCTTTGTGCGTGTAATCGCTTTTCAATGAAGCTTTTAGTTGGTAGTACTTGCTTGTCCCTGTGTTTCTAAGTCCCTCTGTTGTTAGGCGTTCTTATCTCAAAAATCATGAATTCATAACTTACCAAATCAGCCTCCATACAAGATCTACTTACGTCATTTCCATGACAGGGATAAATTGACGTCAATCAAATGGCACACTTGTTCTGCGACGAAGATGTAGTTGGTAGCTACCTGGAAAATACCGAATAAAATATCTACAGCGGACCAGTTGGAACAGAACAGGGTGAATAAATCATTTCAGTGTTGAAAAAAAATAGGAGGAAAATGGGGCTTGAGACGCATAAGTCATATACATTCGGGTCCACTCTTTAAAAGAACACTTGCGTAGGCGGCACATCTGTATTTCACTCTGTTGCAAAAGCACAGTGGCATAGATTGACATGAAACTTGCGCTGACTGGTTGTTCTGGCTCCTTTTGACTGGCTAGTGCTAGGAATAAGCATTGTTTCCTTATCCACTTGCTACTAGAGGTCCTGCAATTTGAACGAAGCTCAGTGTTCTGTTCCCTTTAACAGTGGATGGTACTGTACATTTGTATTGTGTTTCGCTTGGCTTTAAGAGAGAAACTTATGGAGCTGAATGAATTTAGGCGAGTTGATTCGCGCACATAAATAGGGCTTGTACATTCATTTTCTATAGGAAGCGGGAAATTTTTCTAGCCATTTTATTACGTTCTTCTTTTTTTTTTCGTGATGGTCACGCTTGCAGGTGACTATGGTAAGAATAACGTTTTTTCTGACTCATAATCAATATGTTGCGTGTGAAACAAAAATAGTAATACAGCTGATTATCCCAGGACGAATAACTATATCAAAAACACAAAATTTTTTATACTTTTGTTTAAATTTAAGCCAGAACAACTATTATTATCCACAATATATACACACACAAACACGTGTTTGTGTGTTTATTTGCTTTTCAAAGAAGCCTTTAGTTGTTAGTACGTGCTTGTCCCGGTCTTTTAAAGTCCCCGTGTTGTTATGCCCTCGCATTTGAAGTGACAGTATAGCCACGTACTAGTTCTATCGAATACGCGTCCCATCGTTGTTATTAACTTCCGGGTTTGCATTCCGGTGTCTTGAATCACTTACGTTTTTCTGCTTACTTCAAATTATTGCACAGCTAAAGAACGCTTGTGAGAAAGTTCAGTTCGAAATTACCCTTGACGTTGCAGACACCACAACTTTTTGCTGCTTTGGTGCGTAGTCCCCCTAAGAGTGTTGCTGAGTTCCTTACTGAAGCGGCAACAATGGAGCAAGTACTGCACCAACGGTCTGCCCTGTTTGACCGTCAAGTGAATGCTGCCTCAACCCCCGAAATTTTCGCCACCCCTGGGAGCAAGAGCCCCGAATGGATTCGCGAGGTCATCCGATCTGTCGTCCGGGAAGCAATGGAAAAGATGTACGGGACAAGACCAATCGATGTTGATTCTATCACCAGTGTCATCCGTGACGAGGTCCAACAGGTGTTGCACGCCCATCGTTTTCCGCTGATGTCGGTTGATCCGGAAACGGCTCCTGTGTCTACTGACAGTCGCCGTCGTACGTACGCGGAAGCCTTGCGATCTGCCACGCCTCGTTCTGGTCAAGGAGTCCCGACCCAGCCAGTGCCGCACGTCCCGATCCAGACAGTGCCGCACGTTCCGCTTCAGACAGTTCCATACGTTCCGATCCAGACAATGATGCCGTCAGTCACGATTCAGTCGGCGCACGCTGGTTTGGACATCGATGGTCGCCGTGCACCGACGCGCAAGTCTGATATCTGGCGTACACCGGACAGAAGACCCCTCTGCTATAATTGCGGTGAGGCTGGTCACATTTACCGCGAATGTCCATACCGGCAACTTGGCCTGCGTGGATTTTCCGTCAATTCACCTCGTCCCCAAATTGGTCAAAGGCCGAGGGACATCGAAGAATATCTCGCGCAACAGCGTGCACCCTTTACACGACGTCAATCACGGTCACCATCTCCGAGGAGACCCGCAGCCACTGGGTCACGTTTCGATGTGAAGGCACGGGAACGCTCTCCAAGCCCCCGTCGGGAAAACTGAAGGCAGCGGCCTTCGGGGGCGAGGTCGCTGGGACTAAATGTGCGGAAGACATCCCATCGACGCTTGCACGCAACACGGAAGACATTCAATCAGAGAATAATCGCAGTATCGAAGAAACGCCGAAATCCACATCTGAAACCAGTGACCGCGTGTCACTTGACATACCTGTGCTGATTGACGGTTTTCAGGTCAATGCATTGATAGACACTGGTGCAGACTATTCGATTATCAGCGGGAGGCTAGCAAAAGATCTCAGGAAAGTGATTACGCCGTGGAATGAAACGCGAATTCGAACTGCTGGAGGACACGTTGTAACACCACTGGGTCGCTGTACGGCAAGAGTTAAAATTCGTGCGTCAACGTTTGTGCTCAGTTGCCTCGTTCTGCGCGACTGTTCACGTCAGCTGATTATCGGCATGGACTTCCTTCGGGAATACGGTGCCATCATAAATCTCCGTGAACGCATCGTGACCTTCTCGACTCAAGGCGCAACAGATCGAGACGCTGATAACTGCCGTAGACCCGCGCTGCGTGTTGCTGATGACAGTGTGACGCTGCCGCCCCGAGCGACTGTTCCCATCGAAGTCATTTGTGAAGACCTCCGGGACGGTAACGTGGTGGCTGAAAGCAACCTATCACTTCTGCTACTCCAAGGTGTATGTGCTGCCCGAAGTGTTGTGCGTGTCCGTAACGGACAGTCACAAATACTAGTTACGAACTTCAACTACGAGCACCGGCATCTTTTCCGCGGAACCACCGTAGCCTATGGAGACCCTGTTGCCGACGTCACGGAGTGCTTCACGTCCGAGGAAACGCATGAGGATGAAGAATTCCTAGACCACATCGACATTAATTCGACGCTGTCAGACAAGAGAAAGGCTGCACTTCATGACCTTTTAAAGGAGTTTCGGTCTTGCTTCGCCTCTTCTTCCAAAGTCCATCAAACACACCTCGCCAAGCATCGAATTATTACCGACGATGACGTCCGCCCCGTCCGGCAGCAGCCTTATCGCGTTTTTTCCAAAGAACGTGCGGCTGTTCAGACACAAGTGAAGGATATGCTCGATGACGGGATTATTCAACCATCCAGCAGCCCTTGGTCCTCGCCAGTCGTTCTAGTGAAGAAAAAAGACGGAACGCTGCGATTTTGTATTGACTACAGGAAGCTTAATAGCGTCACGAAAAAAGACGTTTACCCGCTTCCACGGGTCGACGACTCTCTCGACAGATTACGACGCACGAAGTATTTTTCGTCCATCGATCTAAAGAGTGGCTATATGCAAATTGTAGTGGATGAACGAGACCGAGAAAAAACTGCGTTTGTGACACCAGACGGACTTCACGAATTCCGTGTTCTTCCCTTCGGCCTCTGTTCTGCCCCAGCCACTTTTCAGAGGATGATGGACACAGTTCTCGCTGGCTTGAAGTGGCAAAGCTGCCTTGTCTACCTCGATGATGTGGTCATCTTTTCCGAGAGCTTCGAAGAACATCTGAAGCGTCTGAGAAAGGTTCTGGACGCCATTCGCACAGCTAAACTCACGCTGAAACCCCAAAAATGCCATTTCGGCTACGAAGAGCTGAAATTTCTGGGGCATGTCATTAGTGCGGATGGAGTGCGACCTGATCCAGACAAAACTGCTGCTGTCGCCGCCTTCCCTGTTCCATCAGATAAAAGAGCAGTATGCCGTTTCCTCGGCTTGTGCGCGTATTATCGCCGATTTATCGCCAACTTCTCGAAGATAGCTGAACCTCTTACGCGACTCACTCGGGATGACGTGCCTTTTACTTGGAGCGCAGAACAAGATGCAGCGTTCACAGAGCTACGGCGGAGAATGCAAACAGCCCCTGTTCTTGCCCATTTTGATGAGGACGCTGCTACAGAAATTCATACAGATGCCAGCAATGTTGGACTTGGCGCTGTCCTTGTACAACGACACGGTGGCGTTGAACATGTAATAGCTTACGCCAGTCGTACTCTTTCTCGAGCCGAGACCAACTATTCTACATCGGAAAAAGAATGCCTCGCAGTCGTGTGGGCGACGACCAAGTTTAGGCCTTACCTCTACGGTCGTCCCTTCAAAGTGGTGACTGACCACCACTCGCTCTGCTGGCTGGCAAATCTCAGAGACCCATCCGGCCGTCTCGCTCGGTGGAGTTTGCGTTTGCAGGAGTTCGATATTACGATTGTGTACAGGTCAGGGCGCAAACATGAAGATGCCGACGTGCTTTCTCGAGCGCGTGTGGGGCACGCTGTCAGGGGCTCCGAGGATAAAGATGCCTTTCTCGGAGCAGTCAGCGATTCCGAATTTATGTCAAAACAGCGGGCAGACGACGAATGACGCCCAGCTATTGATTCCCTGGAAGGCCGGAACTCTCAGGTCCCTCGACACATTGCTCGCGAACTGTCCTCTTTTTGTCTAAGAAGAGGCATTCTTTACAAGAAAAACGCCCGTGGTAGCGACAAAGCCTTCCTACTCGTTGTTCCTACCGAAATGCGGGACGAGATCCTCCTTGCGTGCCCCGACGAGCCCACGTCAGGACATTTGGGCTATTCGCGAACTCTCGCCAGAGTACTCCAACAGTATTACTGGCCGCGACTATCAACAAGTGTACATCGATACGTGAAAGGCTGCCGTGAGTGCCAGCGTCGCAAGACTTCGCCTGTGAGACCCGCAGGCCTGCTCCAGCCGATCACACCACCACAGACACCGTTTGACCTCGTGGGAATGGACCTTCTTGGACCCTTCCCTTTGTCGTCCTCTGGGAACAAATGGATTATAGTTGCGACAGATTATCTCACTGGGTATGCTGAAACAAAAGCGTTACCCCGCACCTCCACCAGTCTTGTCACGTTTCTTAAGACAAACTTGGTTTATTGCGTTCGTTGAGTCGACTAGCCAAGCAGCAGCTCAGACAGATCGTCTTTGTCTTCTTCCACTCCCGGATCTCACCCAAGCATATCAGGTGGCAATATTCCATAAAAAAAGTCGCCCAGGCAAAGGTATTATGTAGTGTGCATTCAAGCTTATAAGTAAAAGAGAAAGGCGGAGTCGCTACACTTGTCGTAGATTTCAAAAGTGCCTTGAACACAACACGCCTTTTTGCTATGAATATCGCCGTTTTACGTGCTTTTGTCTCTGAACTTTTATCAGATTCACAAAGACTATAAGAACACGCTTCCACATCGTGTTACTGTTGAATTCGATCAAAGAAAAACCAACCTTATTATTTCTATCTTTCTCTTTACAACCTACACGCCACACTTTGTACTTTAATTTATGCTCGGGGAATGAAAAAAACAAACAAAAGGTGTGCAAACTCATAAATGTTTACTTACACGCCTCAGTTTCTATGCGCGGCTTTTTAAATACACAGAGAAAGAAAACAAAACACGAATATACACTAAGTGGCCCAACTGATCGTTGTTTTCGTTGCGTTTCGCAAGACCCCGTGTGCTCGCTCCCCTCGGTCATGTTTGTCTGTAAACACTGAAGTAACGTTTTCACCTTGGGCCAATTGGTGCAAACTTTTACTTGAATAATGGCTGCGCTAAACGTGTGTGAGCATCTCATATGTTGTCCGTCTTTTTTCGTGCAGCCTTGAATAAACCTGCGAGCCGGTACCAAAATTGCAGGCGGCGGTGCGCCGG
This sequence comes from Rhipicephalus microplus, assembly GCF_013339725.1. Taxonomy (NCBI): domain Eukaryota; kingdom Metazoa; phylum Arthropoda; class Arachnida; order Ixodida; family Ixodidae; genus Rhipicephalus; species Rhipicephalus microplus. Next base: position 284,903,006 of record NC_051165.1, read on the forward strand.
TGTTTCCACCTTCGCTGGCGGCGCATCAACGGCGCGGGGCCCATTGGATCGGCGGCGGCACGACGCGGGACACGGGAGGTCAAGTGCGAGCAAAATGCAAGAGTTCGTAGTGATAGAAACTTGCCTCTTAAATATTTGAAAAAAAAATCTATCTCACCGTAAGGGCAAAACAGTTAGCGGGACAGCAGTGTGTTGTAATGTTTTTGTGCAAGAGCTCGGGCTAGTTAGGCGTGCAGTCATATTTGCAAGTTTTTTAGTTGGAATTCAGTGCTCTTTCTGTCTACCCTGTCCTTTTTTCTGTGTTCACGTGCTGAAAAAACTAGCAAATATGTGTTAGTATTTGTTTAGAAATACTGCTGCTGCAGTTTTCGAGGCATGCATAGCAGGTTCGAATGAAAATGCGCAGCAACTTGAAAACAATACAATTTAACAAAATGCATGTTCACTCAATGTGTTTTAGATAATTGCTCAGCACGTAGTCTGCGCAGATACCCATCAAGCTCATTAAAAAAGACACGTCCTATAAAAAAAAAACCAAGACGGTTCCGAATCGATATAACGAGGACAATACTTATATGACCAAATCACCAAGTGCGGCATGCAAAAAGTGCAATTAAGGACGCTTGAACACTCGAACCGCTGGGTTAACTATCTTATTTATGCAGGACGGGTGACACGATTTCAAGTGCACCATTGTTCGAGGGGGGGTGCAGCGAAGTAGGCAAGAAACGCTGGTGATAGTGACGAAACATAAGAAGTGTTGCTTTTTTAAAACCGATTCTAACCTACGTATAGCATGTTTGTGGTGAGGCGACCAAACAACCAAAGAATATACCAGTTTGACCAAAGTGTTATGTGATGATAGTCAGCATTCTCTTGTTGAGTTACTTAACGTGCGCCGGAGACACCAAAGTTTTAGAAGAGCTTGTTCCACCTTGTTTCGACGTGCGTGTGCTGTTTTAAATTTTCTGTGAGAGTTAAACCAACGCATTTAAGCACCTATACTAGACTTTCAGGAATGCACACTCTGAAGAAAAGCAAAAAAAAACGAGCAAAAAAAAACGATTCTAGTTGATCTAATGGGAACAATATTTACAGAATGAAATCACCTGATACGGTGTGCAGAGGGCACAACGATGAATATAGGTACAACAACACTCGAACGAGTTTGAACTATATTATTTAGGCAGGAAGATGACCATCGTTAGTGTATGTAAAATGAAGAGGTTGTTTCTTATTCAAAAAGGACTTGACTAACAGCCTTTTTGAAGTTTGCATGTTTCATGTCCCGTAACATAAAACGACAAAAAAAAAAAAACGCTGTTCAGTGCACTCTGAGCTTCAGTAAACTCACAGAATTGGAGGGGGTATACTGCAAGAACACAGGGACTGTGTTACTTTCTCAGAGTTCTTTAACTCCGTGGGGGAGTAGGGTAGAGTTGGCTGCGAAACGTACTGTTCCAATGAATGCAGATTAAAAGAGTCTACAAACTCTCTGCTACTCCATTGAAGTTTCAATCTATTACAACTCTCGATCCGATGAGGCGTGAATGAGATCTGGCACTCCTTCCTTGCTGACCTAGCGCTTGCATGTTATTACCGACGCCGCAAAGCAATAAAACTGTCTCGTAGCCTAGGCCTCTGAGCGTAGACGCTCCAGATGTAAGTTTAATCCTGTCAAGTACTAGGATAACTTTCAGTGACAACTAAAGCATGCTTGTGTGATCACGAACTTTCAGTTCCCGAAGTGCCACTACCAAGGCCTTCGAAGCAAAAAACAGCGGCAACATCTAAAGTGTCGCCAAAAGTTAGTTTACCACAAAAACAAATTGCTATATATGAGTAAAGTAAATCTCCACACATTTTGTAAAAAAAAAGTAAAAATAAAACTTTCACGGCGGAGTTCAAACTCGCCACCTACATATGATGAGGCAGGTACTCTACCACCACACCACGCTGTGACACATTGACTGAGTGGTAAAAAAACAAATTAAAAGAAAACACGCCGTTCCACTTGACGAGTCGTAGTTTGAACACAAACGCGACTTTAGTTTCTAACTAAACGTCCCGTTTTTGTGATACGGGAACTACTGGCGTTCAGGCATTACATGCCACTAATGCCAAGACGCCAAGTTTCTTTCAGAATTCACAACACAAAAAAGAAAATATACAAACATTACTGAGAGCCCGAAGTAGATGATTTACTGCCGAGTGCAATAACCGTTACTCGCTTTTTCTGTTGGTCGACGTGCGCAATGTCTTATATCGACTGTAATGCTCGAAAATTGCGCGCGTAGTTGATTGCATTAGGTGTATTTTCGTGCGCAAGCGACGATGCTATAGTGCAGAGGCCGTGTTACAGGGTGCTGATTTGTATCTGTAAACCGATATCTGAAACTACATAGCCGATAGCTAAAAACTAAATTGCATGTGCACGAAAGTGTCTCATCGTGTTGCTTTATGAACGCCCACTGAACGACAAGCCTGTGTTTGCCCGTATGAGCCAGCGAAGTGCTGATGAGTGCGCTGTAGGCGGTGGCCCATGTGCGTTGCGCTACAGTGAACTAGTTCTTCTAGTACACTGTAGTTGCGCCGCATGCTGGAAGCGCGTCATATCGATGTTCATCGCTCTTTGTACACACACCGTACGCAGGAAACAATGGTTCATTCAAGTTGACCGATGGCAAGGCTCTACTGTACAGTCATTCTTACTCCTCGGCATAACTTATTATTAAACCCAGAAGCGCTGATGGCTTGTATACGACTGACTAAGCCGGTAAGCTAGGCCTACATCCACTGGGAGTTGTACACGTACGAGTCACTGTTATTTGGACTGATCTCGGCACAGGTGGCTCGAGAAGGTAGACGCTTGAGCGATTCGCAAGCCTCTCATTGTTGCATGAAAGTGTAGACGAGATGAGCAAAACTATAAGGATTACCATAGATGCGTTTGAGTTGTGGTTTTGCCAACCAGCGTTAATTTTCCGGCGTGGTAGTACACACCGTGGCATCGCAAGTCAGACAAGACGCCGGATCGTAACGTTCGCAGATTAATTTTCGGCCAGCACAGCTGATAGATCGTCCCAACTGTGAACTGTGTTTGTAAGTGCCTAGTACATCTCTCAGGCTAGGGCACAAGTGGCTTCACCACATTGAGCTGATATGACAGAATGCCAGCTGATAATTGGAATTTAGTATTGAAAACAGCGTTGTATGTCATGTAGTTTTATAACAAAAGGTTGACGTGTCTACAGAGTACCTAACAATCCCCAGATAGTTATATATGCTAGATGTATATTGGCTCTTCCAAACGCGTAATAGAAATGTAGCGCCACCCGCCCTAGAAGGGCGCTAGACATTATGGTTACTGTGTAAATGGTTAACCGTAGCGCGCGAGGTACATGTTCAGTGTTGTATTTTCCTGTGTTGCGTACTATTATAATATGTTTGTGATGTCCGTCTGCATGTGTGATGTAGGCTTGTAGCAGTCTATGCAGCTCACGCCTTCGATAAAATACTGGACATCACTTTTTTTTTGAGACATTAGACTTAGTGCAGCAGGAAGTGATTCTACTCTTGTAGGGAGTTGATGCACTCTAGCCCTATCAGATCGTAAAAATCTGTGAGAGAGTAGGGCAACTCCAGCAGATGGTATGTGAACTCTATTTCAGAAGCGTGACTGTACATCTGGCTGAGGGAGCTTGTTCGCTCTTGTTCAGGCAGAGTACCAGCACTCGGTCGAGAGAGTGTACTTACTCTGTGCGGAAGAGAGTTCTGAGCACTCATGAAAATAGAGTGAAATATGGGACAAGCCTCTACTCCTGCAAAGAGAGTTGCCAGCACTCTCTTGGGGCTGTGAGTGTATTAGAGATGGTTTTACAGATAACACAGTCATCTGCATACATTATAAGTTTCATTTGTGTAATAGCAATAACTTCTCCTCCATTGCTCATTTAAATAACAAACAAAATCAGACCAAGCATCGAGGCCTCTTCCTGGTGTAAAAGGTACGTAAGATGTCTTCGCGTGGTTAAACGTAGCAAGTTTTGAGCGTGACAGCAGGTAATCTGCTATCCAATCAACCAGCTTCTTGTCAGAAAAAAAAAATGTGAAAAAGCCAAGCGTTTAGCATTGCAAACCATCTTAAAGACTTTCGAATAATCAGTAAATATTACATCATCTTTTTTTCGGTCTTTAAAGAAATAATTAATGTGGTGCGTAAATTGAAGCAACTGTGTAGCACTAGAATACCTTGCACTGAAGCCATGCTGCGATCGTGAAAATACATTGTGTGCATTTAGTATTTTACAATAAATTCGTTATGGATATGCCGCAAATGTACAGCGCTATTAGAAAGCAAAAATACTGTTCAATTGTTTTGTATTATTTGCTTGTTTCTGGAGTTGACTAAGGGCACGACGTTTGCTAGTTTCCATAACGTTACTAGAATAATTCTAGTAACGTTGGTTTCCAGAGCTGCAGAACTGCAGCAGAGATTTTTTTTAAAATTAAGATACAGTAAGACAGGGAGCACTTTAATTTTAATATCACTTTAGAAACCTAATTGGAATACTGTTTGGACCACATAGTTTACGAAACCCCAAGATTTAGTATAACCTTATGTACTTCAGAGGAGTCCATTTCAATATTACAAAGTGCAGGCAGTTTGCTGCAGGCGGAAAAGGAAGGAGTACTGCCGTTATCAGTAAAAAAAAAAAAGATTTGAAATGATAATTAAAGGCATATGCTATAGCTCCAGGATTTGAGGAGGATTGGCCATCAAGAATAAAAAGTGAGGCCATTGACGATGCAGAAATAATCGACATCTATAACCTGGATGATATTTTTTTTTGTGAATGTAGCGAAGACACTTCTGAAGTAGTAGTTCTTAGCCTCTTTCGTTTAGAATTTACTTTAATTTTCATATCATTAAAAGAAGAAGCATGATTGTTATAATTGATGAATGATTCTTACGTAAGTGCTTTATAAGACAAGTGAAATATATTAACTATATATATGTGGCACTATGGGCGTTTGAAGTTTCGTAAATTATATTTGGCACATGCTTTATTACGCATTCACGCAAAAGTCACAGAACTTGAGAAGGAGCGCATATATACTGCGAAATTCACTACAACAATAAAATTCCTCATAAACTGGCCTAAAGTGTTCAGTACAGAAGTGGCAACAACTTTAAGAAAGGTCAGAACAGCTCAGATCACAGGCATTTGACGAAAAAACACGATAAGTTTGAGGCGACTTCCACGGCTTTGTGGTCAGAAAACCTTTCCACAGATTCACAATTTACACCATGCGATAGGTTCACGCAGCCACACAATAGACTCAAACTGCAGCTAACTCCTTTTTTCCCTAATTTTATATCGTGAAACTGCCAAACACTGGTGTATAGGAATACGGCCGCTTTTGAAAGTATCTGTGTAGTGATGTCAAAGCACGAACCCGAGGCATTGCCTGATGCCTGCTGAAATAGCACGCGTTATCGCGCACGCTGTCACTTGCGCCATTACAATGTTCACATCTGCGAATCAAGCCACGCCACCCTCTAGCTGAGAATCTCTTCATAGTAAAAAATGACAGGCAGGGCTTTCTTTGTGGTTTAAAAGCAATCGATGGCAGGCAATGCGCGCGGTGTGATGCTATCCCATGCACCCTCCGTGTGATGGAGATCATCAGCTTGTTTCATCTATGCTTCAGCAGTGTTCCTCAATAGTACTGGGGAGATTTCACCTGCAGGCTTAGCAAAAAGCTGCCTACAAAAGTTATTGATTAGAAATTTTCACGGAACATGACAGTGACAATAAAAGCCTGTAGAGAATGTCCATATAATTCTATCACAATCGAAAAATACGCAAAAGCCGTCGAAGCAGGCTGGCGTTTATAATGAAGAGCTGCGTCACCTTCGCTGTAGTTAATTTGTCCGTAGAGAGATTTAAATATTCGGAAGCCTTTTCCTTTAGTTCTGTTCTCCGACACACTCCTATACACTCCCTTCTCAGCAATTCTTATTGCCCATATATCTTCAGCGTTGATGCCTTCATGCATAAACTGCCTGTACAATATGTGAGCGCTAAGCGTAGAGCATATCAGAATTTTGTGCTTGTTGGCCACACTATGTTATTTCCATTTGCACAATCAGAAAGTCATAAAATGCAGTGAAATCACAAGTTCATCTCGCGCGAGGAAGAACAGAAGGGGGAGGGGTAGAAAATAATTTGCAGGGTAGAAATAATAATGCAGGGTAGAAAATAATTTACAACTGATATTTATCGTTCATGGATCATTCGAGAGTATGTGCACTGATATTTCCTGTCAATCACCGTTATGCCGCCACGAAGAGCGTCAAAAGAACGAAAAACGCCAAGAGAAAATAACGCGCTTAATTTTGTATCTTCAGAAGCTGTTTTTGGGCCGTTATATGAACAGCACATGCGAAAAAGTCACAGCTTTGTCGCAAAGGCGAAGCAATGAACGCAATAGCAACAGATTGGAAAGTCACGCGCAGAATGGCAAGCAGTTCGAAACGTGCCCCGCGTTTCTCACGCACAAATGACGCACCAAACGTACTCGCAGGTATACAGATGAACACGAATAACTTTCTCGGTTGTTACTTCGCTGTGTCTGAAAAGCGTGCCATTTTAGCAAACGAAGCGTGTGCAACGACTGCAGTGACCTTTGAGTGCCCGGTAACTACAACAGAATCGTTCCGGCGAAACACAAAGGCTAGCCAAGACCTACGATCCTCCCCGATGCAAGATAAGGGCGCGCGATCGAGCGTACACATTATTATTCTCTACGCAGGCCAAATTACGCATGAGAAATGAGAGCCTCCGCGCGCTCACTGGGCCATCTTGCTGATAATGCAGGAAAACACGATAGTTCCTCTCCCGCCCTCCCCGAGATGCCCGCCAATAGCTTGCCGTTTGAACATTCAAGGAGGTACCCCTCGGTGGCTCAGCGGTAAACGTCTCGCATTCACGACGGTGAAGTGCCACGTTTGATTCCGCGCGCCGGAGTCTCTCTTCTGAATATTTTCTTTCTTGCGTTTTCATATATATAGATACGTATACATATACGATGCATGACATCGACGCCGATGTCGGCAACGAAATCCGGCCGAGAGTGTCCATATAATTGATATCGCAATAAAACGGGCAAAGAAAGCAGTCTAGACACAGCAAACGCCACTCTGACAAACCTTGAAGCTGCAGAAAAGAAGATAAAGTGGTGTATTTTTTGTCCAGATTTTCCGCTCGGGCAAAATGTGACGAAGGGCGGCGCGCCGCAATTACTGCGTGGCGGCGGTGGTGGCATGGTCTCTCTCGGAACTTCAGCGGGGGCGCGAACGGCGTGAGTGAAAACAGGCGCCGGTGCGGCACGGCGGCGCACAGCTCAAACCATAAATGAAGTTACAAGTTTGTAAAGCGTGCACCGCCGCATAAGCACATACATTGCGGAGAAGTTCTTTTGACGTTAATTGTAGTGCGTTGCATTCCAGTACAATGGGCTTCTGAATAGAAATGCTAGGCGTAAGCTCTATGCGCAGCACAGTCACAGCGAAAACGAGAAAAGTGACCTTTCAGAGCCTTTTATAAGCACTCTTTGGGTAACTGCTACAAGCATACTTGTTGGGTACCCACTATGCCATAAATAATCATATTTTTTGTGTAGTATAGCATTCACTATGCTATTTCGGGGAACCATGGTATCCACTAAACACTTGCAAAGAATTTGGTTCCAATTGTTCGTGCGACGATGAGGAATTATGCCTGAAGTGGGTGTACACCACAGTTAACACGTGATCAAGAACAAGCTTTTGTAGAGGGTTGGAGCATTGGACCACCCAGTCGTTTCTCAACCCGCATTGTGTGACGCCTGGTTTTTCCTTTGGTGTTAAAATGCTTTAGTACTCCTATAAACGTGATTCCTTTCCTGACATCAAGCCTGCCTAAGGCTTGTTTAGAAACGAATTCTAAGCAACAGGATGGCTCAGGGGTAGTGTGCTGGGCTGGCACGCAGCGGACCCGGGTTGGAATCCCATTGAGTCCTTGGTGTTTCAAGGGCGCAGCTCCGTAAGGCGTGGGTCGTGCGGCTCGTGTATGTAGTAGCCATACCTCTCGTTTTAGTGCTTGGAATGTCTGCTGGATGGCGGTACTTTTAAATGATGAATATATTGCCGCGACATCTTGCCTGCATTCAAACAACGCGCCCATCACCGCGCGCACAAGGACACACATGCGCGTCGTCTTGTGTTACGCAGAGACAATGATGGCACGAGCACCCAGCTGGACCCGGCTGATGTGCGCCACGAGCTGGGGACTTCTCTTGGAAAGGAAGAAGGAGGCAGGAGATGAATACCCCCGAGTCTTTCAACATCGCTACAATATGATGAAAAAATGCGAGATGGTGGTACTTGGAGTGTTTACTAGATGAACGGACGGATGGACATACATACAGACAAATGGACAGACGTCCACACACACAGACAGACAGACAGACAGACAGACAGACAGACAGACAGACAGACAGACAGACAGACAGACAGACAGACAGACAGACAGACGTGGCCGGCGGATGATTCACGGTCTGCCGATAGAAAGCTTCGAAGCTTCGCCCCACTCATCATCATTCACTCCGTGGGTAATCTGAAATTTTTATTGAATCTGACTCAGTTTGATTCATACAGAGCAGTAATTGTCTCAATTTTCATATAGTGAGTTTTTTTATTTCTTGCGAAACTGATTACGGACACTAGCAGCGGTGCCGGATAACTACGACGCCACTCGAGACCCGTGTTCAGATCTCGTAATAGTTTTCACAGTAGAAAAAACTGACTTTTAACAGCGAAAGCTGTTAAGAAATCAAAACTCGGGTCCCGCGCTGCCATAGTTGTCCGCTGCCGCCGCCGCCGCCGCCGCCGCCGCCACCAACACCGGTGTCTGTAACCACATCGCGTGAAATTAGAAAAAAAAAGGCAGATCCCAAGTACAGTGGGAATCGATGATATGCGAAGCACGAATTAGGAAGGCTGATATGCCATTTTAAACTAAGCAAAACGTTACGAGGTGGAGGTAAATCATGCCGTACAACACTTCTTTAAACTCAGCACAACGTTACGAGGTGGAGGTAAATCATGCCGTACAAGACTTCCGCGTCATGATTATTATGTTTGGATGAGTCGTTTACATTCGTCGTTTATTCTCGTCACGTGATACCAAATTTTGTATACGTGAAGCTACTTCGTCATTCATTGACGTCACGTAACACTAAATTTGGTATATGTGGACCTAGCGAAATGGCCACGAGCGCATCATAAAGGGCCCAACATACTACAACGTAAACGTGCGCGAACGCTGGACACAGCGACCCTGCGTTAGCGAAACACGAGCACTCTGTAGTCTGACTGCAGGCATGACAGGCGTGACCAGCGTCCGTTAGCGCGGCCCGATGGCAACCCGGCGCGAAATGCGACATGCTCCATTTCGCTTCGATGCGTTACCCAGACAGCACTGTGTCTGCCTGTTTTCGTGACGGAGGGACGCCGGACGCGCTGAAACGCACATGCCCCAAACGAACGCAACGTGGCGCGTGCCTGCAAGTATATGGCAGGACCTGCGCCTGGCATGGCACCGCCGGCGTGACGTGACGAAACGAATGGCGAAATGTATTGGCGCCTTGACTTTGGCATGACGCACACCTCATGATTGTCATGTTTTCCCCAGTCACATTCCCTCGTCATCCATTGACGTCACGTAATAATAAAATTGGCATATGTAAAGCTAGCGAGACGGCCGCGAGTGCATCATGACTGTGGCATGTAGGCATGTGGTTAAATGACACGCATGTCGTGATTATCATGTTTTGACAATTCGCATGCCTTCGTCAATGATTCAGGCACCGTAACACCAAATTTGGTATATGTGACTTTAGCGAAATGGCCGCCAGCGCATCACAAGCGTGGCATGTAGTCGTGTTCTTACATGACACGCATCTCATGATTATCATGTTTGCACCGGTCGCATACCTTCGTCATCCCTTCACGTACTCTAATACCAAATTTGGTGTATTTGATGCTAGCGAAGCGGCCGCAAGCGCATCATGAGCGAGGCATGTAGTCATGTTGTCACATGAATGACATGCATGTCATGATTTTCATGTTAGGGTGTGTCGCTTGTGTTCGCCATGCAATCATGTCATTCCATACTAGTTTTGCAACATGTCATGTAAACGAAACCACCGCAAGAGCAGCAGAAACATGAAATTAAATTATGACATTCATGACATACATACCATGATTTTCATGTTATGACTAGTCCGATATGCTCGTCATATAGTCATGTTATACCATGCCAAGTTTGGTATCAATACCATTATCCGAACGGCCAGGAGAGCTAAAAGTCGTAGGTGGCTAGATAGATAGATAAACAGATACGCTCAAAGTCGCCGATGTTCGCTAAGAAATGCTTCGCATTTAAAAAACCTAGTATTACTGACACAGTGGGGCTCCAACGCGGGTACGCTGGGTGCCAGCCCAGTATTGTACCACTGAGCCACGCTGGTGCTTGGGACTTGTTGGCAAACTTGCTTTAGGCAGGCTTGATGTTGGGAAAGCAATCGCGTTAATACGACTTTTGAAGCGTTTTAAAACAACGAAAGAACAAGCAGTCGTCGCACAATGCGAATAGCGTATTGAGTGGCTCGTCCGATGCTTCGAGCCATTACAAGAGCTTGTTTTTGTTCCCCTAATAATTGTGCCACATACCCACTTTAGGCATAATTCCTCATCGTCGTCAGCCACTGCATCGATAATGGACGCGAGATTCCTTGCAAGTGTTTAGCGGATACAACGCTTCTCAGAAGAAAGACAAAAAATAGCGTAGAGAATGCTGGTATAATATTCAGAAATGGTTAATATTAATGCTGTAGGGGGTACACAGTAAGTGTGCTTGCAGCAGTTACCCAATCAGTGTTTAAAAAAGGTTCTGAAAGGCCGTTTTTCTAGCTTACGCTGTGGCGGCGCTGCGGCTTCCGCGCAGGCCTAGTGTTTTTTTTTCTTTTTTTCCCAACGTTTCATTCAAAGCTGGTAAGAAATTTTGTAGACGAAGCGTTCACTTAATCTTTGCGGCGTTTGTGGAAAAACGAAAAAAAAAATAAAGCGATGTTCAGGTGAGTGTGCAAAAGAGGCTCAATAAGTACAAAATAATGCGCGACCAATACAGTTTGCCCATTTGGCCACGACGAGGCTCATCGGAATACAATATGTTGATGTGTTGGTATTCAGGCCTTCTAGTCGCCCTAATGACAGTGTGACGCAATATTTGTGCCTGCTCGCAGTTTTCCTTGGTCATTGGGCCCATTTTTTATGTAAACGAAGTTTTAATTTGACAGCGAAAATTTAACATAGGGAAAATTTGGTGAGACATATAGTGGGCTGTTTGCCGTGAGCATTGAGAATTTTTAATAAGATCTCTTCGAGTGTTTCTGCGGTATCATTGGGAAGCGTTTCGCGAGGTTCGCTCAAACAGTCGGCGAGCTACTGTCCCAGACCTCTTTAATAAACCTAATTAGGAATCAGTGTAGCAGATTGTCGCATCGTGTATAGGGAGTTTTGCCATTGCGTGGGAACACTGGAAAGTGATAACCGAACTGGCTCCTTATGTTAAGCTCGAGACAACTCATCGCAACAGAGTCTCAGTCGCGCTGCCGCAGCACTTCTTACACAAAATGCTGAACCGTCCCCTTCCTATCAAAACATTCGACATATAAATGAAAGTAAAGTATTCAGTCATTCAAACGCGGCATCATTTTTTTTTTCATGTAAAGACCAGTATGCGCCATTTCTCGAAATAAGCACGTCTTGTCTCGACAAATCTGTTTTCTAAAGATAACGTTTTTGCTTATCTACTTGTTCTTATTTAAATTACGCAAATATGACCAGAAGTGAAGATGGTGGAAGCCAAAATATATGCCGTTATTTAGCCCCAAACTGTCTTGTTATGATCTGTGATTATTACCTTTTTAACACTGACAGAAAAGAAGATTGTGGGGCCCTGGCATATGGTCTCGCAATTGCACAAGTGCATGAAAGCAATCTTCTGCTTCTTGATGGCTACCACACTTCACCAGCGCTTTTGAAGAAACAAGGCGAAACCGCGTTGTGTAGATGTTGACCTTAAGTTTCTGGCTGTTTCAAGCTGACTGTTTATCCATTTTTTTGTTACTATTCTTCTTTCTTCTCTATATTTTCCTTTTTGTTACTCCACCTTTCTTCCAGCCCATGTGTAGGGCAGTCAACCGAGTCAAAGCTTGGTTATTCTCTTCTCCATCACTCTCTAGCTCTCTCTTGGTGCCTGTGTACGTAGGTTGACGTAAGTGTGACACATTGATTTAACCGTTGTTAGCGCTAGCAAAACGTGGTTTTACGAGCTCACACTAATGATTTTTTTATGTGTGTTAGTTGATGAAACCTTCCGAAATGTTCTCCAGTTTTTGTCTTCGCCTTTCACTTGTTGTTTTGTATAAATTTTAATATCTATGTTTTCAAGCGACGAAACGTTGAAGTTATTATTAAGCATACCGTAGAAAATAGCTCCCGAAATGTTGACAGTCTGGTGTTTTTTTGTCGTCCACTGACATCGCGTAGTACATGGCCTTCTAGGGATTCGCCTCCATGTAAACGCGACTACTGAGGCAAGGATAGAACCCACGACTTCCGCGTAAATAGCCAAGCATCGTAATGACTGTACCACTATGGTGGGCCCATTTTTACTTTGGAAGTCCCGAGAAAGGAAAGAAAAGTTTATAAGTTTAATAAGATGACGTTGAATTGTCAAGAAACACGTTATTTGGGCATGCAGTCGCTCGAATAGTATCCATACAAATTGAGGTCTGCTAGCGGAAGGAGCTCCTATTATGGGAGCCAAACCAAGTGATGTATTCGACCTGATCTCAAGAGACATTCCAACGTTCCGGAGTTGAAGAACCGTGGGTGGGCAGAGAGAGAAATCAAGAGAGGGAGGAGGGTGCCGGCGCGAGGAGAAAGAAAATTCGCGGCGGCCACACTGGATGGGAGAAGTTGTTCACGCGTCCTTGTTTAGCTAATGTAGTGAGTGACGACGAACAGCTAACAGGCCAGCGTCGTCCTCATCCAAACGTCAGTGAGAGAAGGCCGCAAGGAGGGGAGAAGAAGGCAGGCTGGGCAGAGGCAGTTCAACACTAGCGTTTGGCGGTGAGAGCTAGCTTTTACGGCCGCCCTGCTCGAAGCCGTGCGCTGCTTCCGAATGGCCGCGGCGTGACTGGGCCGTGGATGCACACACTCGCTCGTGCCAGCCATCGCATCGTGGATGGCACTCGTTCGGGGAGCCGTCTCGCGGAGAACGAAAGGAGGACTCCACTTCGTATGGGGGGTAGCGCCATCGTCGACATCACGCTATGATGAGGAGGAGAATAGGGTTGGAAGAGCAGTGTATACATTACAGCGAAAGATGAGAAAACGATCTGTGAAGAAAAAATAGAAATAACAAAGCCCCAGGCCCCGAACTGTTTTCTTCAAAACGATATTAGGTTCGCACTTTGCCAGCGAAGTGCATACACTTGGGGGCTCTGAAGGCTTGATCGCTTTCTGCGTGTCACGTCGGGGAAGCGATAAGGCTTTTAGCAGCGAAGTGCAGGTTTAGCGGGAAGAGGGAGAAAGATATGATTGCGATGTTTATGCTAAAACTCATGCACACAACATTAGTTTTTTTCTGAATGAAAGAAGTTTAGTGGGTGCATTGGTGCATGGCTACGAAGGAACGCTCAGATCGAGGGGCGTCTCAGAAAGGGTGAGTTCTTTTGCTTGGAGGGCTGTTTGGTCGCTTTTGAACGCTTTCAAGGGGAGAACGCACATGGGCAATGTTAACGCGTGAGCGTTAAGAAATACCTGGCGTCGGCAGCATTTACCCAGCTAATGCAACGAATAGATGTCAGAGGCCTAGCAGGAATCGACCCAAGGCATTCTGCGTGGCAATCAAGCATTCTACCAGAGAGCCGCGCCAAGTCTGAGAACTACTTTTCTAATAGACCCTATAGTGTTCGTCAAACGTCAAATGTTGTTTCAGTGCTGGCTATTTGATTTTATAAACACCGCATATGTAGTCCTATGGTACAGCCGTCATATCGGATTAACGTCAGTTGTCATTAGTAGCCATGCGCTGCAGTCGATTTATGTAGCAGTGTCCAGGCCTGCCATCCTTGCGAGCACCATCGCTTCATATCAGCTTATCACTTCTGGTGCTGCTAATATTCATGTTACTTTTGGCATTGTTGCGCCAGTGCAAACAGCTGGTTATATAAACATCTGCGAATCCTCAACTTATGTCAGTGCATGAAACATTTATACATATATTTAGCGTCATTTCACGAGATTTTGTTCAACTAAAAGTTACAACACAGTGACCTTCCCTACGCATAGTTCGCATAACGTCGATTCCCAAGGTAAAGTGGGATCTGCCAATTGTTTTTCTGTTGTATGGTTGTATTCACAAATTTTGCGCCAGTCAGATGCGCTGAAGCAGAGGTCCCTTTTTAACGCGAAAGCACTTAATGCCGGGATCCACCAATAACTTGGTGACGTATTTTGTGTCATGGATATGATAGTGATAAAATAAACGCCATCAAATGACTCTGAGAAAGAAAAATGTTTCCAGAGAAATGTTTTTCCGCCCGGAATCAAAGCTCTGACTCACCGGACCACGACGGTATGCACCCGATGCTCCTCAGGCTAAGCTATCAAAACATCTTTAAATGTATTGTCTAAGCTATTTGAGCAGACGAAAGACACTCTACAGAGGCGCGTTACGTTCCTCACAAAATCTCTCTTGTGCCGTGCTTTCTTTTCGTGGGGCGGGCCGCTACGGCCATCTGTGAGTGATGATTAAAAGCATGCAGTACGGCACTTACTAGCACCGATTTAGCACCGATAAAGAACGGTTCGTCAACTACGCCCCGACGCGGTGATTTAGTGGCTAAGGTACTCGGCCGCCGACCCGCAGGTCGCGGCAGCGAATCGCGGCGTCGACGGCTGCATTTTCGTTAAGGCGGAAATGCTTTACGTCCATGTGCTTAGATTTAGGTGCATGTTAAAGAACCCCAGGTGGTGAAAATTTCCGCAGCCCTCCACTACGGCTACTCTCATATACATATGGTGGTTTTGGGACGTAAAACACCATGCATCATTATCGATTCGTCAAAGACGCAGTTAATGGTAAAAAATAGCACGATAACCACATGGAAGAGACAAAACAAACAGGACAGAGTGCTGGCATTCCAGTGTTTAGTGCTTACGCAGTTAAATGACATCATTGTTAAAGCCTTTCGGGTCCAACAACAAAAATATTAGCCGCACTAGCATTGGGGAGTCGACGCACATATTTGTCAGTCTAGTTAGGTTCTTTGCCTTTCGCTTCGTTTTAACGTGTGAAGGTTCGTTGTCGGAGTATTCAGCTTCCACATGCACCAACGGTGTTTCACTGCCACTACTTCACGTAATAAAACTGCTGCAGTAGGCGTTGCAGAAAGGCAAAGATGTCGGAGGGCGAATGTGGTGAATCGTTGTTGCTGAAGAGGGGTGTGGTAGTGTATGCATGAGCACAGGCGTTGGTTTCCAAAATTAATCGGGAGTGCACACCATGCCGCTTCTCTCCAACGACGTTTTGAAAATGTTCACAGTACCGGTGTCTATTAGACACTTGTTGGTGTCATCATTTCACAATACGCTGTGTCCAGGTATAAGTTAAACGTTCAACTACCACAACGGTTAAATATAGATCAGGGACGTTAGCCGTCGTGATGGGGATGTGCCACTAGCAATCAATGTGGGTGCATCCACCTCAAAAGGTGTTATAGCTGCCAAACACAAAGTGGACACTGTATATGAAAACTCTCATAATCACTATATAATAAGCACTACTTCTGTGAAGACACTTTTCACTTTCGTGTTATACGAATTCTTTGAAGGAATAATCAGCCATACTTTTTTTTATTTTAAGGAGCAATGACAGCGCCATCAGACATGAATTCTGTGCGGTGACGAGTAGGTCACACGAGGAGGGGTGATCGCATTGAGTCTCTCTTTGGCCCCCATTCGCAAATAACCACGCGGTTGGTGCTAGTCGAATGTGTGAACGAGCCTTAAGTTGAAAACGTATTATCGCGGAACAAAAAACAGGGGCACAGAAATATGCACGTGGGACGACCGCAAGACCACAACTTGAAACATCATTAACGAAGTCAGGTAGTTCCAAGTGCCCAAACGACGTGGCCTGCTGCGCTTCTTCCAAGCGCACAACACAGGCAGCAAGTCCCGCCATAAAAACTAAATCAAATCCACAGAGTGCTGCATTCAAGCCCGAAGCAACACCTCTCTGGCAAAGGAGACCTCGATCGTGGCGAAGTGGGTACCCGGAGGCACACTCGCAGAAACGGGACCTGCCACTGAAGCTTTGACCTGATCATCATGGTTTTTATTCTTGCGTGGGCTGTTTAGGCAGCACAGTATTCAAGTCAAATAAATTAGCCATATTTTCAAGTTTCACTGAAGCCTTAAGTTGGACGTAGTCCTGACGGAGCAAGTGGGTTTCCGGTCCCGTTCAGCTTTTGCCACCTTTGGAGCACAATACAGCGATTATTGACTCACTGACATACAGAGCTCTTGTAGATGAGATTGTACAGCGTGGGTTTGATTTTTTTTGGAATCAACCTTAGGGGTGATCCCAGCTTGGAAATGCACGGGAAATCAACAATTTTGTCTTCTCGCTCTCTCTGCCGTTAAACTATTGCTTCCGTTTAACAAAACTTGAAATTCGATGCATAGCCGACAGTATTTTTAGTGCAAAAAACAACATACATACAGGACGTGGTCCTGTCATCTCGTTTTGTGAATGTTGCTCTTTGCACTGTAAAATTCCGCCAACTATTGCTTCCGTGGGAACGGACGTGGTGTCCATCATCTGCAGTTAAGAGCAGTGAAGCGGGCCCACGCATTCACGCCAAATATAGAGTGAAATAAAGTAGCGTGCGTGGTATCGTTACAAAAAACAAAAAAACAAAAACACATCACTGAGGTTGTCAGTAACGTAGGTGCCCGAGGTCGTCATTATTTTTTTTTCTTTCTTCTTGGACCTTCCTTTTTCCTTATTTTCTGATATCCGGGACAAAATAGTCAGCTCGCTGGAGAAAAGTACCGTATCAGGAGCTTCCTGGACCGAAAACATGGAGCTCGAAGGAGAGAGAAGATAAAAAAGAGAGACAAACGTGAGGAATAAGCGCGAGAAGATGCGAGCTGTTTGAGAGATAAGCCCGGCGGCTACGTGCTGTTGACCGTAGACGCACGAGGCAAAGAGAAGCAAATCAGCATTGCAGAAAGTTACGTAAACAAGAGAGAAAGAGTTTAGATGACTGAACAAAAGATTGGAAGTAGATGAAATAAAGAAAAGTTTGAAGAAAGGCAGCAAGAGCAGAAAAGGTCGACCTGATGGCACGGCGCTGTGTAGCGGTCTGTAAAGTAGGAACGGTGGCGGGCTGATTGCATCTGAGGAAATTACAGCGCAGAGGTTGAAGGTACGCTGAAGTGAAAAAAAAAAAGGTGGCATGGGGTCTGAAGGATGTCTGCAAAAATAATAAAGAAAACATTCTACCAGGGCGCCCGTAAGAGGAAGCAGCGAATAGCAAAACTTAACAATCAAGCCCCGGGAGGAGGCGAACGGGCAAGTTGTGATTGGAGGGTGGCTGCAACAGCGCACACAGAAGGCGAGAGTGCCAGAGCGTCGGAGAGGTGAAGCCAGGTGAGCGAAAGAAATGATATGAGCGGGCCTCCGAGATCACCGCCCAGAGAGACGACGCTGTAAAAAAGGTCATTTGCACTTAAGCACTTTCTTTCAGGGCCCAATCTTCGTTCTAACCTGCTTCCTTTTTGAGGTATATTTTTTCTTCGTTCGTTCTATAGCCGGTCATCTCGCTGGCTCGGGCGGAATAACACGGCGCCGAATGTCGGTAGGAGAACTAAGGTTCGCCTGTGTTGCCTTGGCTGACGCTGGCATCTGCAGCAAGCAGAAGCAAGAAGTAAAAGGGCGAGCAAGCGAACGCTGATTTGCCCCATGGGCAAAGGGGACCGAGGGTTGGGGTCACGTGGGGTGAGTGGGCGCCGTAGTGCTGCCGATGCCATTCGGCAGCTGCAGGCGACAAACTTTGGACGAGAAGATCAATTTCGTTTTTTGTTTGTTTTGTTTTGACGACGGCGAAGCGAACGATGATGGCGAACGTGTCAAGACTACGACGCTGCTTTTAAAGAAAAAAAACAAACAACAACGAGCGTATACTGAGGAATGTTGCAATGGTTGTCAATAACGCTCAATACTGGTGTAGTCAATGCGCTTATGATTATGTCAGCCGATACTAAATGATACCTTGGCTGTTCCCGCTGCCCACAATTTGTCTACTTTCCAATGTTTTGTGAAATTATCAAGCTTTCAGTTATTGTATACTTGTAGACGATTCCGTATAAAGCGAGATGTGCCAGACAACTTGGACTCGGAAAAAAATGAAGAGAAATCTGAGCAGTTCTGTCTTGCTCCTAGATTCTTGGATCTGAGCCAGACATATTTTCATTTTGTAGGAGAATAACGTTTATTATAACACATCCTACAAAAAACTTCTCAACAGTTAGATGAACCGAACATCATAGCTGTTCAAACCCTTCACCGTACCAGGGCTGTGACAGAAAAGCCTAACAACTGTACTTTCCTATGCCGACAGGTAATAAAAGACCGTGTCCACTTCTTCGTGAAACTTTCTTGCTTGTGAAAGTATCGCACGACTTGAGAATATTTTATTTCGCTATCATGACAGCTTATAGGTGTAATATTCAAGGCAATATGTGCCGTAGTTTACGTTTCGTGACAAGGTAAGTGCGTTGTCCCCTCTAGAGGGCAGTTGATGTAGGTGAGGATGGAAAACTTGCAGTGGTGCTGTGCAACGATGTTAGTCAGTTGCTAATAAAAATAAGATTTACATGCCAAGAAAGGAAGGAAAATGAGTGAGCTCCAAGGCAGCACTATTATACGAAAACTGGCAAAATCACGGTAAGATCATAGGGAGGGAAACTCTGTATTACTTTCGAGTATACCTGTATTTTTTAACGTTCCCCGAAGTCTAAGTACTCGTATGCTCTTCCAGGCGAGTACGATAGGGCAGCTACGCCGTACTCGCCTCAAGGAGCATAAAAGGAATGTTGCAAAAGGCGCACATGCAACACGTGCTAAAACTGAATTAGTTGACCACTGCCTGACGATATGACACGCCTATGATTTTGATAATGAGACGACACTGGCATGGAAAGAACGCTGGGGCCCCAAAAAAATTGCCGAAACATGGTTTATCCGTCTGTCCGTCTGTCTGTCTGTCCGTCTGTCCGCCTGTCTGTCTGTCTGTCTGTCTGTCTGTCTGTCCGCCTGTCCGTCTGTCCGTCCGTGCGTCCGTCCGTCCGTCCGTCTGACATTGCTGGTTACGCCTATATAAAGCAGGACAAGGTTAGACTAAGAGAAGCTTCGCCCCTAAAACATAATACAAGGTGTATGTTCTCAAAGCATTGATTTATTCGTGAAAAGGGTTACTTAGTACTTTATTTCTGAATATTCATGTCCGGATTTTCTCAGCTGCGGCTCATATGGCATGGGCGCATTGTTTACATGAGTAACGTCCCGAATACCTTGATGACTACGTCCTGTTCATTGAGATTTATGCCTTGTTTGTTCCAAGCTCGATGTCTTCTTATACTTTAGCTATTCCGTGTGTTTACTTTGCGAAGGCTTTAGGTGTCGATTGCGCTCTTCGTCTGTGACAGCGGCGAGCGTTCTCCAATTTCTTTTATAGCACTTCAGCGCTTAAGCAACGCTCTGGCCGTAATTTACCTCAGCTGTTCCATAGCGGCTATTTTTAGCTACTCACCACAGACTTTATTGATTGATATGTGGGGTTTAACGTCCCAAAACCACCACATGATTACGAGAGACGCCGTAGTGGAGGGCTCCGGAAATTTCTACTACCCGGAGTTCTTTAACGTGCGCCCAAATATGAGCACATGGGCCTACAACATTTCCGCCTCCACCGGAAATGCAGCCGCCGCAGCCGCGATTTGATCCCGTGACATGCGGGTCAGCACCTTAGCCACTAGACCACCGCGGCGGGGCACGCAGTAGTGGAGAACTCCGAAAATTTCGACCCCGTGGGGGAACGCCCACACAAGCAAACGGAGCTCTAGCATTCTGGCTTCATGGAAATGCGCCGAATGACATTCGATACCTTGGAGAAAACAGTGAGGGGCCATATCGACTGGAATACCACGGCCAATAGAGCAAGCACAGCCACGCAGCAAAAGACTGCTACGAACCGTATGGAGACGGGATTTCCCATAAGATGAGTTTCCTTCAATTCCTGTTCCATTTCGCGTGTATGCCGAGAATCGGGGCCGGTAAAGTTCGAGGAAATCGAATAGTGTTCCTTTTATAGTGCACTAGCCCACGGCGTGTTTTAGGAGCGAAGCTCCTTAAGGCGTGGGCTGTGCGTCCCCTGTATGTAGCCACCTCTCGTTCAGTTCTAAGTATTACGCTAGCAACCGCCCGATCTAAAGGGTACAGCCATATCCATCCGTCCATCCGTCCGTCCGTCCGTCCGTCCGTCCGTCCATCCATCCATTCATCCATCCATCCATCCATCCATCCATCCATCCATCCATCCATCCGTCCGTCCATCCGTCCGTCCATCCGTCCGTCCGTCCGTCCGTCCATGCATCCATCCGTCCGTCCGTCCGTCCGTCCATCCATCCGTCCATCCGTCCGTCCATCCACCCGTCCATCCATCCATCCATCCATCCATCCATCCATCCATCCATCCATCCATCCATCCATCCGTCCGTCCATCCGTCCGTCCGTCCGTCCGTCCGTCCGTCCGTCCGTCCGTCCATTCATCCATCCGTCCATCCGTCCGTCCGTCCGTCTATCTGTCCGTCCATCCGTCCGTCCGTCCGTTTGTCCGTCCATCCATCCATCCGTCCATCCGTCCATCCGTCCGTCCGTCCATCCGTCCGTCCGTCCATCCGTCCATCCGTCCGTCCGTCCAAAAGATGCAAGATGTCATAAACTAGACGGCGGTACGTGTAGTTGATTATGAAAGATGCGAGGTGTTATAAAATAGGAATGATGCTACATATGGCGCGTGTCATCGTTCGATATAGTGCGGCGACGTACGCTAGGGGGAGCGTTGCAATAAAATCGAGTGGGCAAAATGTACGGAGGATTCATGGTTTACCAGGTTTACCTCCGGAGCTTCGCCCACTCATCTTCATTCACTTCGTGGATATGGCGGCATTTTTTCTTTCGTTAACGAAACGAACCGCAAGCAGAGATTTCAGGAAGGGACGCACTTCTACTGCCTCTTTGCGCAGAACTCTTTTTGTGTGTTTTACGCTTTATTTCAGCTGTGTTTTGCCAGAAGATCTTTCTTTTAGGGGCGGAGCCCTTTAGGGTGTGGGCTTGTCCATTCTTTGTTGGTGTATGTAGCCACCGGTGGCATATACCCGAAAAAGCGGTCCTAAGAATGCCTGCTGGAGGGTGGCACTTTTATATGATGAATACATTATGAAAAGATGTGAGATGGCTGTACTTGGAGTGTTTACAAGACAGACGGCTAGACGGATGGAGGGACATACGAATAGACGGGCGGACTGACGAATACACAGACAGACGGAAGGGTGGATGCACGGACAGACGTACGGATGGACGCATGGAGGACGCACGGAATAACGGATGCTCCGATGGTCACAAGGATAAACGGACACACGAATGGACGTACATACGGATGGACGCACGGATGGACGCATGAACAGACTGAAGCAAAAACGAATGGGTGGATGAAAGCACGGACGGACAGACGAACGCTTCGCCCCACCAATGATCATTCACTCCGTGGATATGCTGTGATTCTTTTTCACACATTTAAGCATGTACATCTACCCCATAGGTGTTCGTGCCAGGGCGGAGCTTGAAAAAATGCTTTTTACGACCTGGAAATCGCTCAGTTCTCGCCAGAGGGCTTCGAGCCGCAGCTCGTGAAGAGTAATCACGAGGCTTTTGTTGAAGTAAGTCAACCTTCATTTCTAATTCTCTTCATTTTTTTCTTAGCCTATTTTCTTCCCTGCTTGGAATTTTTTTCTATTTCACCTTCATAGCCTTTCTTTTTCTATAGTATTCGTTTCTAGTCCATTCTCATTCTTTCATTGCTTTCGTCCGTCAAGCTCGCCTTCTATTTCCTGCACTCGGCAAGTTGAGGTCGCGACACACCACTTCGCTCTTCCCCACGCATTCAGAGACCCGTCGACCTCTCCAGTTGGCTGCCTAAGCGGTTTCCGAAAGACTGAACACTCTGCCGAAGCGAGTGGAAGGAAAAAAAAAATTGCGATCACATGAAGAAACTTGGAGTCGAAAGAAATGTAGTAGGAGATGTCGCAAGAGAGTTAAAAATGTACCAAGATGAAAAAAAAAATTGACAATTAGCAAAAGAGTGTGAATGATTCACGAGTGTGAGAAAAAAAGAAAGCAAGGAAAATAAGAATCAATGTGGGACAGCGATTTATCGACGTCGGGTTTTCTCAGAAATGTATATCTAATACGCCTGAAGGAACATCGTTGAAGAAGTGTTTCACTACAACCTGTGCGCCGCGCGAAATGGGTGCTGGTAGTGGACTTCCCATATTGCCTCGTCACTTAGGCTCAATGTTGGCAGCGACACCACGCGGTTTGCGTACGATAGCATTTATTACATTTTAAATAATTTTGCATGTCTTGATCTCGCTATTTACTACTACTACTACTACTACTACTACTACTACTACTACTACTAATTCTTCTTCTTCCATCTACCATTGCGCGTATTAGGAGAATCATCAGCCTGTAATAACTAACTAACTAACTAACTAACTAACTAACTAACTAATTAATTAACTAACTAACTAACTAACTAACTAACTAACTAACTAGACAATGTTATTGAGACTTGGTCGTGCTGTTTTTGAGTGCTCTATAGGATGCCGATTTTAATGCCTCTTTTCATCAAAGGGTTTATTTATTTTGCATTTTTGTACATACTGCTTACGCGGTGAGAAATTATATCGACGTTTGTCGGTTCACCTTCGATGCTGCCAAACATGAAATTCCCGAATGGCGATAGATGTGTTTATCGACCAAGTTTCAAAACTGTAGGATAAGTGTCTGAACATAAGTCATAATGACTTGGCTGCGTACCGACGGAAAATGTTCAGCGGAAACTTTCACGCCTTTTTCAGAAGTTTCATGTATACGCTTGCATGCACGTAGAGCACAGACAGGCAATTCTCATGTATTGTAAATTAAAACGCCTCGCTTAAAGGTTTTCGTGTTAACACGGACACGCTCATTGAGTTATCCATGCGAGTGCAAAATTACGTATATTCATAAAAAAACAAAAAAAAAACGCGGCTTGCGTTATAAGTCATGCATGGCTGCATCACAGCAGAGCTGGTGGACACTTTTCAGCTTCTCGTGCTGGCGATCATTAAAGAATGCGTGGGTGGTCGTTCAGCGTGTTCTGGTTCATGACTACAATAATTTTCCGAGTCATACGCTAAACTTAGACCATGAAAGTTCTGTTGTCAAATTCCTACAGCACGTATGCGCCACTGAAATTGCGCCAATTTCTCTACGTTTAGGCTTGTTTTGTTAACCACAGTAAGCTTCAGCGAGGATTGAGCGCTTTCCGGTTTATGATGACGATAATTTTATATCCAAAACACACGGAGAACACCCACTATAACTCTGCTGTAATACTGTTCACGCTTTTGTTTCTGATCATGTTTTTGAACGCATAGAGCGCCAGCACTTGTGTTCCCACATAAGCACTTTACTCGTCAGATCTCAAAGTTTTAGTGGTTCAGTTATGGTTTTATTGTCTTTTCGAGTCTGTAATAAGTAACAGTCGAGCTTAATAAAATATGGCTGTGGTGCAAATCATGATCACTAGGTATTTAAATTATTGATAATTAACGCTCTATTTCTACTGGATATTATTTCCTGTTGATCCCGGGGTGCTGTTAAAAAACCCCTGGTGGTCGCAATTTCCAGAGCCCTTCACTACGGTGTCTCTCAGAATCATATGGCGGTTTTGGGACGTTATACCCTGCATATCAATCAATCAATCAATCAACCAATCAATCAATCAACCAATCAATCAATCAATCAATCAATCAATCAATTATTCAATCAATCAATTATTCAATCAATCAATCCTGTTGACCCTGATTTGATACAACGTTCTTTTAACACTGAATTTCATCACAGACAGGAGAGTTCAACTGGTTAAAACTGGCACAAGTCTAGCGATAACCAAACGGCTTCCTTTAAGGCTGCGACGAAGCCCGTCATCTAGCGGAAGGGACGTACCATTGGAATGTAATAGAAAAACTTCATTTTAGTCCGGCAGGGCGCGCTTAGAGCGTAGCGGGCGTCTCTCACGTGTAGAAACCGATCGACGAACCGTACCATTCCATTTGTCTTCTATAATTCATGCTGGCTGCTCGACAACTCCAAGACACACACACAGCGCTGTACTTGAAAAGAAAAGAGGAAGATGCCGAGCGTTGCACTTTTGAGAAAGGACTATTTTATGATTACTATTTTTATAGTTTCACGTATGTCATGTTTTCATTATTCCTCGAGCGGTACATTTTGCCACCAGGCCTCCAAGAGCTGTCAAAGGCCCGACAATGTCATGGCAAACAAAGCTCGAAGAGGAGAAGAAAACAGCTAGAAGCGGGCGTCCTTCTTTCGGGGCTTGCGGTGAAGTAGCGTCGTCGTACGGGAGTGAACAACGATACTCCCGCTCTGCAGTCGGACAAACAACGAGTAACGTAGAAAGTAGAAGAGAGATTCGCTTCTTAAAGAGAAATAATAAAGTAAAACGTAGAATCAGTGAGACTGCGGGCGAAGATGAATGTCAGAAAATCTCGGACGACGCGATTAAACGATGAGTTCATGCAAACATCACAGTAATCACGCCGTTTCCCGGTTACGATGCTCGCGAAGCTCTGGAAAAAGGAGCATGTATATGTTGTGCCAGAAATCATATATATTATATGTAAGCAAGATCGGCGCTGCTGGGCTGGCGCGAGCACGGAATGGAGAAGAACGAAGCAGAACAAAGCTTTTTTTTGTTTGTTTAGAAATTCAACACCTTTAATTTACTACCTATATTACCTAATGAATTCAACCCTTCCTTTCAAGAAGTGAAATAATTTAAAAAGCAAGGCACAGTCCCATTCATGGCCTATCGCCCTATAGGTGGGCTGCGCCAGGTTGTTGAGGAACCAACCACCGAACCAGCCAACCCAGCATACGGGCGTTGTCTCTTGATTCTCTGCGTCTTAGTCATTACAATGGCGCAGTTCATGAAGAAGTCTTACGTCCCGGCTTCGTCATCCACGACACCCGCCAACGTGCAGCCGCGGTAAGCGCCGCTGGAGGATGGCGTCCAGGCTTCCTCGGCAGCTGTTTACCTGCCGCCACTGCCACCACCGTTCGGGGACAGCGTCAAGGCCTCCTGGGTGGCTCCAGCACACGTTACCGGTACCATTTCACGACAGGGAACGCCGTCCATGCGTCCTTGGCCATGGATTATGCCATGAGCACCGGGACCACCACGTACAGCGCGAACCCCACCCATGGTCCATCAGGTAACTCAAGCGACAACATCGCTGAGTTTTGGCGTACCCTAACGCAACTGTCTCAACAGCTCAAACGCGTAGCTTTTGTGAGCTCCGGGGTCCGTACAGCCAACGTACCACTCTTTTGGAAATACCCGAGTTCTGGGGCTTCCAGGATTACGCCAATTCATGGGTGGCGACTGTCAATGCGCTTGGTTCTTGGTATGCCTTGCCCGACAGTCACAAATAGCAGGTGGCCATTGATTATTTTCGGGGTGGTGCCGAGGCAGGGCACAAGTACGAGGGCAAGAAGCACCAGTCCTGGCTGAGCAACAGGCTCATCGCTGTTTTCGGCTGGATGCAGGGCACATGTGTTCTTATCCACACGAACACCGAGCACGAGGCTCAGTGGCACCTCCTCGAGCCCGCACCTACAGACGGTAACTCATCCAGAGACAATTGGGAATCCTGCCCTCACACGAGCACTGTACTCGGCTATATCTCACAGCCATGCACAAAAAAGACTTCCCGCCAAATTTCTGTGACCAGACCGAGGACGTGCTACCACCTCACGCATGACTTCCAGCCAGTGAAAACCAAACGCGGATGCTGCCAACGGTGCAGGTCCGTGTCGATGGAATCGGTAAGCTCGCGGCTGTGGTGCAGACAGGAGCTCCACGGTTTGCTCTGCATCGACGACATTCCCCAGTCAGCCTCCAGCCTTGGTATGAAGCACCTCAGCGTGGCCTTGGCGGGAACGCGTTGCCTGTTGGTGTACTTGGATTGCAGATACAAACCGAAGCCGGGAGCAAGTTCCTTCCCGCCGTTCCAGTGTTCGATGACTTGCACGCACACATCATATTGGGAACTGACCACCTCCTGTCTAGCGAAGTTCAGCTCATCATTGACCGCAGCAGGGTAAAGCTCCGCTCTTTGACTCCAAGTATTTCCTCGCCCTCCGACTACCCTGTGGAAAGACTAGAATCACGTATGTATAGCAACAAGATAAACCACAGTGAGCAGCTGGAGGCAAGTACACCAGTAGCGCGGCGATCATTGGCCGACTGCGTGAATGCTTCGCTCAATAATTCCATGGCTTCTGATGGCACAATATGGAAGGCACGCCTGCTTTGATGGAATCTCTTCACCGCGCCTTGGTGAAAGCTAGCGATGCTTCGCAAGCAGATGAGGTCAGCATCACTTCTTCCGGCATCATCCCGGTGTGTGCTTTGCTAGCGGTGACGGGCAGGTCAACATGCCTCCCCGCTTACCAGATGTGCCCTACGACTCCTCGGCAGAAGACATCGTCGACTTGCCTGCCGATGAAATTTACCTCAAATGCTTTGCACCATTGCAGATATCTGAATGTACATCGTTATGTGATGCCACCACCGTACCACCAGTGACTGAGAGCATTTGCTACCAACATCAGTCGAAGAGGCTGTTCTCACGCTCTTCACCCTTTTAACACGTGAACACATCGAATGCTTCCGTAGAAGGCACTCCAACTGAACAAAATGTATACCAGCCAGACAGGGCCAACTAGATAAACCCTCTCACGTCGAAGAAGGAAGAAGAGAATGGAAGAAGCCCATAGCTTCATTTCGCCCTCCTAGTTCAGTTACTATATAGAGTTCGGGATCTTTTTACGGTGTGTGCGGTGGGTGGACTGTCTCCAGAGTGGCAGCTAAACATCGGTGAGTCGGAGTTTAACTACGCATCGAGATCAGAATTTCCTCTTAGTGGGCCCTGCCACATACCTGGCAAAGCCCGGGTATGGGGGGCAACAAGATTCTGCTAGCGCCAAGCGGAGCACCACTTATCAATGCCGCTCGACTTCAAGTTGCTGCAGGCTCATCAACGATATCGACGTCCCATACAGAGAACAGCGAGGCGGCGCAGTGTAAGAAGAGGCGTATAGAGGAGGGAGAAGAGGTTGACAACGACGACGTCACATCGACGTACTCTCTTAATGACATGACACAGATGGATACAGAAGCACCCAAGGAAGACGAGGGAGCTTACACGGTGGTCACCCTTCACAAGAACCGAGCTACGGGGATACCGGTGGTATTCAGACCAATCGCTGCCGAGGACTCCTTCTGGAAGGTTAATCCCAATCGCATAGCGTCTGAGATAATCTCTGCTATCAATGAGAAAGTGACATCATCAAGAATCAACAGAGACGGAAGTTTTTGTGTTGGAGTACGGTCTTTGTACTCGGCAAACAAGTTACTGCTGATCAAGAGTCTGGCTGGATTGCCTGTACAAGTGATGATACCTCAGTCTTACATGAAGACCCTAGCAAAGATAAGAGATGTTCCACTCGAATACAGTGATTATGACCTACTGGATTATCTTAAAGATGCTGGAGTAATCTCGGTCACACGACAAAAGAGATGGGTTAGAAATGAAGATGGAAGTGTCACAATGCAGCCCATACGAAATGTAATACTCCAGTTTAGACATGACATGCCATTGCCAAAAAGAGTTGCTCTCGGCTTTACGGTTCACACTGTCGAGGAATACATTGAGCCGGCGGTAAGGTGTTACAACTGCCAGAGATATGGGCATAAGGCTAAGACTTGCAGGGGAACCAAGAGATGCAAGGTATGTGCGGGCACACATGATTACAAAGAATGCACCTCGAAGCGTCAACCTAAGTGTGCAAACTGTGCTGGATCACATCCGGCGTCGTTCTCAGGCTGCTCTCGAAACCGTTTGGCATCAGCGGCACAAAGAGAGAGAATTGTAAAAGGGTACCATAAGATACAAAAAGGTCCAGCACCCAATGCGGATATAGTCGAAGATGTTCCTGCGGCACAAAGAAGTGCAAAACAGTGGCGCCACGACTCTTACTCGGAAGTAATGAAGCGCTCAGCACCAAAACATCGCGTTGGAAAAGAAGTCCGGGCCCAGGAACATGCTGAAGTGGCACCTTCTGCCGGGCCATATACTCAGCCAAGGAGCCACTTACTACCAAAGGGAAGGGCGACAGCAACCTGCTGAAGAAAAATTCTTCAAGAAATGCGATCTCGGTGGAGACAGCCTGAAGCGAGCAAGTCATTTTGTCAATAATCTTTGCGGCTCTTGAAGCGATTCTACGATCCCTGCGACAAGCAGGTTCTTTACCAGAAGTGAAATTGCTGCTAGATGCTGAGCATCTTATCTTGTAGTAATCATGGCTACCGGACTAGGCTGGTACAAAGGAAGTGCAATATTTCAGTGGAACTGCAACGGTTGGCTGAATGAGAGTGGAGATTTTCGGAAATTCATTGCTCAGCATGGGTTTGTGATTTTGTGTATTTCTAAGAGTACCCACTCACATTCTCTTGTCCAATTATGTGGTGTACCAAGCAGAACGTCCTGCTGCAAACAACAGAGTGATGCTGTGTGTGAGACGCGATATTCCATCGACATTTGTGGCTACTTCAAAAACAGATGCGCCGGAATTTGTTAGATGCAAGGTGAAGTTTGGTAATGTTACTGTAACTGTAGTTAGTGTATACGTGCACCCTCAAGCAAAAGTGTCATACGCAGAGTGTGTTGCAGTGTGTAGATCTGATCATGATACCATAATTATATGAGGTGATTTTTACGCGCACCATGAATTGTGGGGTAGTGAGCGTTATAATGTAAGGGATCTGCTAATGTAAATATATGCGAGGGCCATGGTTACGCTATACTAAATGATGGTTCTCCAACGTTTCCACGGGGCCATAGCTACTGCAGCGTACAAGACATCACTGTGTGCTCCTCTGAATTAGCGGCTGGAGCAGATTGGACTACAGACGCTGATACAAGAGGAAGTGACCACATGCCAGTATTCAAATATCACCCAAAGTTGGAGAAAATGAGAGATAACCGCACAACAAGAATTGAAAATTGGGCAATCTTTCTAGAACTACAGAGACAAAATCTTGAACCTTGTTATGACGCAGAAACGTATGCATAGAAGATAAAACATTTTCTAACAAAAGCAACTCGTACAGTACCCATTCCAGATGGGTATTCGGGTGTTGCCACTGAGAATGAGCGGCTTCGGGCAATACGACGTCGATCTGAAAGAGGATATCGCAGGTCGGGAAATTTAGAAGATTTCAAGGTTGCACAGAAAGCACATTCTGCCATGCAGAACCAACTGCAGAAGCTTTCAATCAAAAGGCGGCAAGATTTATGAGCCTCACTTTTTCCATTTACCTTGGCGCCTCAACTGTAGAACAAGGTACGCGCCCTCCGGCAGTCAGTAGTGCACTCGAGACCACTACAGGCTCTAGCGCTGTCTTGAAGAGTTAGCGAACGTGTGATTGCCGAAGAATTTCGCGATTTTAAACTGAGAAATGGAGAGGCCTTCCGAACTAGCGAATATAAATCCTCAGCAGAATCAGCTTCGGCGGTTGTAACGAAGTTTTCTGCGGTCAGTTAATCAGATCTGGGTGACAGCTTCACACCAGATGTGCTTCAGTGTGTGCTGGCTTCAGTAGAACGAACAAGTTCACCAGGAACAGATGAAGTTACGTACGCTGCACTTGCTAATTTGTGCGAGAAAGGAAAATTACACTTGTTGGACATCTACAATAAAGGTTGGCAAGAAGAAAAAGTTCCGGAAAGTTGGAAGATAACAAAGGTAGTACCGTTGCTAAAGCCAGGGAATAGCCCTATGCAGTTGAATTCGTTTAGGCTGTTTAGTTTGACAAGTTGTATTTCGACAGTGATGAAAAAAATGATCAATGAACAAATTTTATGGTGGCAAGACATAAAAAAACCACTACCAAAAAGCGTAGCCGGCTTCAGAAGAGGTAGATGCACAATGAAATGCATTCTGGATTTGGTCATAGATGTGGAAAACCAACGTACGCTAGGAAAAATCCCTCGCTGGATTCCTTGATGTCCAATGATCATACGACACAGTGAGTCATGTTCACGTTCTGGAAGGCCTGGCATTACAGGGAGTCAAGGCGAGATACTGCGTTGTATCACTGACTCCCTTAACCACTGGCAAATTTTTGTACTTACGCAGGAGGGCCCAAAGTCAGAACATGTCGTCAACTAAGGAGTGCCACAGGGCATGCAGGGTGCTAAGCTCAACTGTCTTTAATGCATTCATGGAGCATCTCCCGTAAAATCTTCCATCTAACATCAGATGTTCAGTATATGCTGATGATATAAGTATATGGACGTCTGTTTCATCATTTTTTGATGTCCAAAAAACTTTAGAAGGCGGATTGAATGATGTAGACTATTTTCTAAGAAAAAGAGGTATGACATTGAGTCTCGCTGAAACAGCCATACTACCATTTACATTAAACAGACCTGGAGATTTTTAGATTATTCTGCAAAACCAGCCTGTTCGAACGGTTAAAACGCATAAATTGTTGGGAGTAGTTTTAGACCGGAGACTGACATGGTCGCCTCATGTCCAGGTGCTTGAACAAAAAGTAAATCAGGCCATTCGAATCCTCTGGCCTCCCTGCGGTGCCAAATGGGGTGGTACTACAGAGTCGTTATTAGCCTTACATGTTGCCTGGATACCTTTATATTTATACTTACACCTACAGCGCCCTCTGGGGGCATTGCTGTAGGGGGGTTTACAAATTCAAAGTACATTTAAATCAGTGCGGACAAGTTGAATTGCACGGCACTCAAAAAATAAAAACAAATAAAAAATACCTGAGTCACAGCGTACAATATCATTGTGTGACCACATACTCCTTTAAAAGGGAAGGAAATGCTGTGGAAGGGGCGGTCACAATGTTTTTTGGAAGACTGTTCTATTCGTGAATAGCTTTAGGAAAAAAGTATTTGCTTACGTTGATGTTCGGCACATATATTCACACACTTTCAAAGGATGATCCCGTCGTGATGAGATGTATATTGGTGGTCTGATGTATTTGTTTTTATCGATCCCAGTTTTGCTGTTTATGAGGTTGTAGAAAAGACATAGCCTGATATATTTATGCCTTGAGGGGAGTAACTGCCAACCAAGTGAACTAACAATTTCGCTAGACCATCTGGTGAAGTCGTATACGCCCCATCGTAAGTTACTCACTGCCTCTGCTGCACGGTCTTCCAACCTCCACCAAAAGGAGACTTCACATGTCATTGGCAAGGAGCTTGAGGGTATGTCTGGGGTTACCACGGTCAACTTCCAGTGCTTTAATGTATGCAGAGGCTCGACAACCACCTTTGGCAGTACTCCGAGCTAAAGAAACATCTCGAAATTTATTTAGAATTTTCACGCAACATGTAAGTCATCTTATATCTGCTGCACTAACACAAAAGAGAGCAACAGGACTACAGGATAGTGTATCATCGTTTCAAGCAGTAGTACCAGAATTCAAACAATGGGAACTCTCAAACAACCTCGGAGGCTGCCGCTTATCAACGTTATCCGTGAAATAGACGGCATAGAGAAGAAAGCAGACATGGAGCCTCTAGTAGCGGCACAGAGGGTACTACATCAGTTTCATATAAGGCATAATGAAAAAAAAAACGAAGATATATACAGATGAATCATGCACTGAAGAAGCGTCAGCCTATGCTGTCTTCATACCCGAAAATCAAAAAAAAAATAATGTACAAATTATCGCACAAATCTTCATCGACGACAGCAGAATTGGTGGCTACCTTTGAACCAGTTACGCTTATCTGCGAGAATCCTGAGCCACGAAAGTGGGTGATATGCACGGATAGCAAACCTGCTTTTCAGCTAATCAGAAATGTGAGATCACTTTACAAAAATGGTGAAATGGCACAATATATTGCAGAAACGGTGGAATATGCCTCATTGCAAGGTCACAACATGGTATTCCAATGGATACCTAGTCACATTGGAATAAAGGGAAATGAAGAGGCTGACAGCCTCGCGAAGAAAGCATTGAACGAAGGGCGGGATTGTGCAATCCCTATGTCTGGGGCGGATATTCGACATTTTATAACGCAAGGAGCTAACCATTGTTTGACGGAGAAGTGATTTGACAGACCTAACTCAAAGAAAACAGTACTTTATGAAGCTGATCCACACCGAAAATTTTTCATAGCGACAGACCTCCCATGACACCAAGAGACTATAAAGAGCCAGTAAACAGCCCTGAGGTGCAAAAGTTTGAAAAGAAGAATTACATGTGCTGTTTTTCTTTTCGAACTTGCTCCCGCAAGAATTTTGCGAATATGTGCTATACTAAGGAAGTTACAGGGGTTAGAACATAGGTCT
This sequence comes from Rhipicephalus microplus, assembly GCF_013339725.1. Lineage (NCBI taxonomy): Eukaryota > Metazoa > Arthropoda > Arachnida > Ixodida > Ixodidae > Rhipicephalus > Rhipicephalus microplus. Next base: position 284,936,002 of record NC_051165.1, read on the forward strand.
TAGCTGGTTTCAAATTTTCGCGTGGCCTCGCCCCCCTTCTTTCTTGCATGAGCCCAAAGTGGGCGTAGTCCGTTGTCATGACTCCGCCCACTTTGGCAACGTGACACAACGTCAGCAATCGACGTCATCAGCAAACTCGATCAGTCGCAACGCACTTCCGCATGCTGAAGCGTGGTTGTTTGTTTACCGTTTGCTGCACCAGCCGCGGGTCAACCATGTAAGCGTCAGGTGCGAAGGGTCTCGGCCACAAACGATCAGGTCTCTGACGTACTTCGCTGGATGACCGATTCGCTTCAGCCATACAGCGCGCAGGGCCCCATCATGAGGCACCTGGTGCCGATGCTCCTTTGCTGCCCAGTCGCTCGACTTGCAGCCGACGACAGTGCAACGCTTTTTACTCGATTGCTCATGTCAAGGGCGAAGTACGTTCGTACATGTGCGCAGGCGCTGTAGTTGAGCGAAAAATGTAAACGTGCACGCGACAACTTCGAGGCTGGTTCTTTCACCGCAGTGCCAAGAAACAAGAGTCAGCCCCACCGCGGTGGTCTAGTGGCTAAGGTACCCGGCTGCTGACCCGCAGGTCACGGGATCGAATTCCGGCTGCGGCGGCTGCATTTCCGATAGAGGCGGAACTGCTGTAGGCCCGTCAGATTTGGGCGCACGTTAGAGAACCCCAGGTGGTCGAAATTTCCAGAGCCTTCCACTACGGCGTCTCTCATATTCACAGGGTGGTTTTAGGACGTTAAACCCCACATATCAACCAATCAAAAAACAAGAGTCAGTTTTGTAGCTGTGGGTGGGAACAGGAACTGAAGTTGACTTCACTACTGTTTTTTCACACCTGATTTAGATCAATCGGCGAGCTGCGTGCTACGTCACGTCACCAATCGCCAAGTTGACGTCACTGCGCGTGCAAGGGGGTCGGTCAGGCGTAGGAAAGATGCGCGGGAATTGTTTTTCGAAATATAGGCTCTGCGCGGCATGCAGTGCTGCGATATTCAGAAAACGTGATCGCTGCGGCCTAATCTAAGAATTACCGAGCTTGTATGGGGGATGTGAAAAAAAGTTGGAGCCTGTTTACTGGCCCTTTAATTCACAGAGTTCGATAGGAAGTCGCATACACAAACAGCTTCCTGCACAAGATACATCGATCCAACTCACCAGAATGACATTGTGGTGATGCAGAAGAAAATGTTCGCCATATTCGTTTGAAGTGCATTATACACGTGAATGAAAGAGAAAAATTAAAGAACAAATTAGCAAGTTTGGACAGACGGCCCCTCACATCAAAGGAACTACTTGGACTATGGCCTGAGATGCATCTCCAGAAAAAAGCGAACATCTTCCTGACAGACTTTTTAGTGGCGACCGGACTGGACAAGCGCCTGTGATAGACAGCCAGAGATGGATATATATATAAAATGTGTTTATGCATATACTGACAGTGAAAGGTGTGCGTGTAAGTAGTTTATGACTGTGTGAACTGCGTGAAGAAAACTGTGTATTGGCATGGTATTTGAACTGGTTTCAGTGTGCTATTATGTTTTTTTTTCAGATTGTTCATTTTTGGGTACCGTTCTGTATTATTCTTTTTTTTTCGCTGCAGAACTTTGTGATATGGAGTGTCCGAGGCAATATGCGCCTCAACCTTTCCACAGCAAAACAGTTAGAACACAACAGAACAGAACAACCCTCCCACGTCGGACCCATGGTTTTCACGCTCACCACAGTCGTTGGTGGTGTGTGCGTACGTCCACCTCTTGAGCCTCATAGAAGACCCCAAAGGAAACGAAAACTCCACACGTTCGAACTCCTAAAATGACGGTTCGAAAATCGATGCATAAGTGTGGAGACGCACCGAATGGTTCAGCAGACTGCTTCGTATCTTTCGCAGGCCATCTGTATCGCCAACCACTCAGCAGGTAATTATCGCCCATCTATACAGGACAAGCATAAGCTGGTATTGTGACCTCGCCGGTGCTGCCAGTGTTGCCTCCCCCCCCCCCCCCCTGAATATTCGGCTACTCGGCCAGACGAGTCGCGGCATACCCAAGCCTGACCACCACGGCATAGTGAATGGCGCCCTCCACAGATATCCCTGCAAGAATGCTCTGGCAAGCTGCAGCGTTCAAAAAAACCATCCGCCACCCAACATGCAAGGCCGACCACCAGAGGTGATTCCACAGCTAGCCCGCTGCTGGACTGGGGCGAGCTAGGTGAGCGAGAAGTGGAGAAGAACAAAGAGAATAAGAACAGCCTGCCATGCATATGGGCGCTCTCTCTCTCCCTCTCTCTCTCACATACACACACACAATATATATATATATATATATATATATATATATATATATATATATATATATATATATATATATATATATATATATATATATATATATATATAAGAAAGGAGAAGTCAAGGACGTGAAAAATTACAGGCCGATCAGCTTACTGTCCGTTCTATATAGACTGTTTCCAAAATTATTAGCTGAAAAAATTAGGTGGTATTAAAGTTATTCAGCCAAAGAACCAAGCGTAATTTCGTACAGTCTATTCCACTTTAGACCATATTCATATTATCGATCAGGTGATAGAAAATTGTGCGGAATACAAATAACTCCTATACATAGCCTTCAGAGATTACGAGAAGGCGTTTGACTCAGTCGAGATCTCAGCAGTGATGCTGGCAATACGAAATCAGGGTATCGAAGAATCCTGGATAAACATACTGGAAGAAATTTACCGTGGATCCCCAGCCACCACAGTTGTCCATAAAAAAGCGACAGAATCCCAGTAAAGAATGTAAGTAAAGAATGTCAATAAAAGTCAATTCAATTCAAAATTCAATTCAAAAAGGCAGGGACCCACAATCTCTTCGGTGCTATTCACCACGTGTTTACAAGAGGTTTCTAGGGCCCAATAGATTGGGAAGAGTTGGGATAAGAGTTAATGAAAAGTGCCTTAGTAACCTGTGATTCGCTGTTGATATTGCCTTGATTAGTGACTCAGGGGACGAATTACAGCTCATGAGAACAGAACTGGGCACGGAAAGCAGATAAGTTGGTCTGAAAATTATTATGCAGAAAACCAAAGTAGTGTGCATTAGTCTCGGCTCAAGATAGCACTTTGCGATTTACGTGGATAGACGTTAGAAGTTGTAAAGGAATATGTCTACTTAGGACAGGTAGTAACCGTGACCCCAACCATGAGAGTGAAATAACTAGAAGAGTAAGGGTGGGGTGAATCACATTCGACAGGCATTCTTAAATAATGAATGGTAATCTGGCACTAACCTTCAAGAGAAAGATATATAACAGCTGCATCTTGCCGATGCTTACCAATGGAGCAGAAACCTGGATGCTTACAAAGAGGGTTAAGCTTAAATTCAGGACGACGCAGCGAGCGATGGATAAGAAAATGATAGGTGTGACCTTAAGGGCCAACTCCGGCGATTTTTTTTTACCATGTCAGGGTAATGGTGTTTTTATGTTTCTGAGACACTCTTGTCACGAGCCCAATATCTGAAATCCTCACGAAGTTCGAAAATAATTTTTAATAACCAAAAAGGGGCAAAACCAAAACCGAAACCCGACAGGGGTCCTATCTGCGTATGACGTACTATTTGGTAAGAACCGGTGGCCGTAAACTGATCTCTCTGGCGCGTAGTATGAAAAACTGTGAAGGCCAGACCAGAGAATTGCCGGCCAGACACCACAGAGGAAGGAATATTGCTTTCCCGTGCCACACCCGTGCCAAACACCACCGCCGTCAACTTGTGGCCAGCACAATAAACGCTGTATAGCGGCCAAAGTAGCGATGCCATCGGCTGCGTCCCTTCCAGTGGCATGCCAAACATGATGTTACACAGACATTGTTGCCAATAACTCTGGCAAGTGAGGTGAGGTTTTTAAGGCAATTTTGTAAACTCATTTGCAAACAATCAGCGCATCTCTTAAGCTTTTAATTTGGCGTAAATGACGGAAATGGACAAAAAACGTACCCAGCGAATTTCATTGCAAATTTCATTAAGATTCATTGACCGCAAAAAATCACTGAAGTTGACCTTTCAGACACAAGTAGAGGGCAGAGTGGGTCAGAGAACAAACAGGCGTTAAGAATATCATAGTTGGAATCCAGAAGGAGAAACGTAATTGGGCCGGGCACGTAGCACGTAGGTAGGATAACCGCTGGTCTTAAAGAAGTAACGACTGGATCCCCACAGAATGCAAATGCACGAAGGGGAGACAGCAAGTTAGGTGGGCCAATGAGACTAAACAGTTTGCAGGTATCACATGGCAACAGAAAGCACAAAGCACAAGATCGGATTGATTGGCGGATCATGGGAGAGGCCTTTGCTCTGCAGTGGGCGCAGTCAGGCTGATGAATATGACGATGATCATCGTCAGCAACATGATGATGATGATGATGATGATGATATATTCTAGCGAAGAAAATAACTTCTCGTTTTGTACGACAATTGCTTTTTTGAAATTTTTCTTGAGAGAAAGAAAAATTGGATAAATTAAATTAGAGTGAAATAGAAATTAACGATCGATATAAAAAAAAATTTCTGCAGCCTACATTGATTAACTTAGAACCTTTGGAATTGGGGTTACGGCGTAAATTTTCATGACTGTTCAATGAAATCTTGCACGGCCTCGCATAGTTTTCTGTTGCTGTGCCCGAGGGTATGTGCACCGAGGATATTAAATTTGAAATTCTAAAATCTAACTGAATGATGCGTTACGGCGTTTCCAGAGATATATTTTTTATGCATAATACTTTCGACAAGATGTAAGAAAGTGTTCTATAGACGATTTTCCGCCGCGGTACATGGTCGCTGTCATGTTTGATCACTGTGCAGAGCATATTCGGAAGATTCATATGATGGTTGAATTGTTAAAAATTTGCTCTGCGTGATGAGTTCTTGTTACGAAAATTCGCTTACTACGTGAAGACCTCCTAGCTATGGTGGGCGAGTTGAAAAAAACCTGCAGCTGATGCGTTGCAGACAAGTCTTCATCGTAGTATTTAAAATGTGCGATCATTTCTTCTTTCCAAGATTCATCGTTTACAAAGATGCGTGTGAAGCAAAATTCGACAGCCTCACCAGTGAAGTAGTTGTTCAAGTTGTTGACCACGTTAATCATGATGCAAACGTAGCGTGGAGTTCGAAGAGGTCACCATGAGGTCAAGATTTGCTGAGTGACTGTAGCGCCATAACACAATGGCCTAAATGAGAAAAAAAATCAAGTAAACGGGGTCGCTTCAAATGGAACATGATGCGCGTCTCCCTCATTGCATGAGAAAGCGGATTCTGGCCGGGCTACAGGGGAATGGGTGCGCGCCTCTGTTTTAAAACGATCGCGTTAAAAAGTTCGTTTCGCAGAAATTACGGCATCGGTGGCGTTGATTGCTAGTGAAATATCATAATACAATGCGTGACCGAAAAATCGGGATTGATGCAAATAAAATAATAAAAATCCTGGGTCAGAGTGAAATTGAGCCCGGCTCGTTTGCGTTGCAAGCGGATGTTCTAACACACAACCACTTGTCTGCTTGTGAATACAGTGAAAATAACTTCCTATACTTGGAAATTCAGGGAACGTAACTCGTGCGTTGCAAACTCCCGCGTCCTATGTGCATGCTTCGCAATACACCATGAAATATCGTAGAAATAATGCGTGGTACAAGCACACATCGCAATCGGGCATCAGGACATGGGATTAAAATAATGACTTCATGGTGTTAAGGCTGTCACACACTACAAAAGGCACACACGTTACTGCACATATTCCCTTTGGGCCATGCAGTGGTTGCATGACAAGTTCAAAAAGATATCACTATAGCGTTCAACCCTTGCAGACGAAGGTTTAAAGTCACGCGATGTTGTCTGCCTGCCCCTTATAGGATTTCAGACGGAGCAATGCAAGAAGCACAGCTCCCTCTGGTCAGTGTGCCAATGGATCGACCAACCGCTGATCTTGCGTACGTTTGGTTACTAAGGTCCGCCTATATAGGTTCCGTCATGATGCTTGTAGATTTGTGTAGCTAGGATATGCTGTGGTATAGTCCGTGTTGAGGAAGTCTTGTTTATAACGTCGTCGATGACATGGGGCAGTTAGAGTGGCTGTCAGGTCTTCATCCCGTCGAATGCTATGAATGAGAAACGTCCAGCCGCATAAGCGTCCTACTTTTATTCCACTCACTCTTCCTCCTCGGTTTCCACCTACCATCGTTTCCTTCTTACGTCACATGTATTATTGGCGAACAAGTATTTTTTCTTTGCGTGCTTGCGTTTTATTTGACTTCTTTGGTACTACGTTTTTATCAAGTGAGAGGAAATGTTCTTTTTCACAGGCCCATTGAGATGTGCATGATAAGGTGAATGTTCGTTTTTTGAACAATACCTAGACTAGAAACAGGTGTTAGTTATTTGTTACAGTGCTATTATGATAAATAGAATTCGAATTTTTGTGTATAAAAGCCTTATGAGATGAAAATTGAACAAGAGAAGCATCTACAATATTATATACCAAGCAAAATGATGTAGTGCCCACGAGAGGGCTACGAAAAATTTACTTACGCCATATCAATAAAGGGCTCGTTTCGCAGATATTCCGACGTCGGCGTTGGTGTCGGTGTTGGCGTGTTTGGTTGTGAGCGAGAAATCATCACCTCGTCCGTGACCTAAAAATTGACGAAGATAGAAATAAAATAAATAATTAAATCGGTGTTCTACCACATAGTGACGCGTCTGCTTGGAATTATAACAAAAAAATCACTTCTTCTGCTTGGGAATGCAGTGAAAATAACTTTAATGATTTACGAAAGCGCGTGTTTTCTATACAGGCTTCACAGTACATTATGCAATATCGCAGGAATATTACGTGGTACCCGTGTATCCGTGCCATGACGCGTCAGATCATGCGATTATTATAACGATTTTGTTGTTTGAAGCCGGTTACCTAGCACAAAAGGCGCACATTTTACTGCATGTATTCCTTCTTAGACCACGTAGTGCATGCATAGCCAGTCCGAAAGCATTTTCTGCGCACAAGTGCTCATGGTTTAAAGCCTTACACAGGATGCAGCCATAAGCTTCACTGACAGAAGCCACTTTCAACTCTATTCATTATATAGTAGTAATCCAGAAGTGCAAGCTCACGCACTCGAGACAAGATATTGCTATCGTCTTCAACTCCCAGAGGTGAAGTTTAAGGTCCCCCATTTTTTTGTGTGTGTCTGCTGTAGGCTGTTATGCCTGCGAGTTCACAGCGAACGTCCATGCCTCTGAAAAAGGCAATCTGTGTCAAGGCCAGCACGCGAGCCCGCCTGACGCGAACAACTCAACGGCGTCATCACGTGGTGGTGCCCTTCTGCCGCGCACGTGCAGTGAGTCACCTCAGCCAGCGAGCCGGCGCCTTCCTGTCTGGCGAGTCTGACGCAATGCGTGGCGACGTCACTCGTCCTTGGGTGCAGCCACGTGCAGCGCAGCGGCTCCAGATTCGATGAGAATGACGCGGCCTAGCGGTGACACCATTGGAGGAGTCTGACCTCACGACCAGGGGCGCTTCTGGTTGGACATTTGGTTACTCAAAGAATCCACCCGGTGCATATAAAAAAAGCCCTGCGGCGCGCCGCGAGCAGTAGACTTGTGTGTCAGAGCAGTAGACTTATGTGTTAGAGAAGAGAGCTCGGCTCTTCGAGTCTCTAAGTTGTCGGCCCCAGTGCCGTGTTTGTAATGCCTCTGTATATATGCTGTACATAAACCTTGTTTAACTCACCGTCGTCTCGTCCGCTCGTCTATCAGCTCTGCGCAGAAGCAGTCGCGAGCTGAGAAACCTACGCTACCAAAAGGCTGGTGACCGTGTCGGCGGAGATCGGAGCAGTGGCGCCTTCGGGACCGTGTTGGCGTCGCCGTCTTTCGTAACAGTGGTTGCAGCGGTGAGATTTCGTGACGCCCTTCGTAACGTCGTCGGAGGCGCGCTTCGCAACAAGGCCCGTGTGCTCAGATTTGGGTGCACGTTGAAGAACCCCATGGTGTCGAAGTTTCTGTAGCCCTTACTATGGCGTCTTCATAATCATATGGTGGTTTTGGGACGTTAAACCCCACATATTAATCACCAAATCAATATTTTTTCGTGATTGTTGATGTAAAAAAATTACTTTCACGTCTGCGTAACGCACACCGGTAAAAGAAATCACAATTGAATAATACTGAGGTGACTCAACGTTTTTAAGTAGGCAACCCATCGGGTTGAGGTTAAATAAACTTGGTTTTACAGCAAGATGAAATCTCAGATAAAGAAACATACAAATATACATACAAATAAACGACGAAAACAAACAGACAAAAACTAAGCTTGACTAGGTAGGCGGGTACATAATCCACCTGCGCTTATCTTTCACTGTTCGGAAATCTCTTACTAACAAGTGATCATGAAAACAGACACAAATGGACTGGCCAACCGAGCACATAAGCCGGTGGATTATGTCTTCTTAATTGGCCGCGTTGGTACATCGGATGCACATTTGCGCAGGCGTACCGAGCATGTGGAGAAATCGGCTTCGCTTGGCTTCGACTTGCTTGGCCCGAAGCCAGAACAATGTGTCAGCAGAAGTGGACGAGAAAGTCTTCACGAACGCGCATGCGCAAACATCGTCACCAAAATAGAAAGCAATCTGACCAACAAAAACAGGAAGGTCTCGATCCAGGCCCGTGCTTCGGGGCGAGTCCCGCACGGAGGGCGAGGAAAAAGGGTGGATGTGACGCAGATAGGAAAGGCAGCCGGGGATCGGAAATGAAGGCAGGCGCTGCACAAGCGTCTCAGGGAAGAACTTCTACATTGACGAAGAAAAGACGAAAATAAAACTCGGGAGTGAAGATGCAAACCTGGCAGATAGGCGGTTCCCTGAGCGAAAGAAGTGTTGCTTTCAATATTTACATTTCATTTCAAATATTTTTGCTATTTAGGAATATTGGAATCTACGACAAATAAAAAATGTGAACGCTTCCAAGCGATTTTCACTATTTCTACATGTGCATTACAAGGCTTGCACACTTTATTGTGAATGCACCAGAAGGAAAAAAAAAACGAATGTTGCGATCTCGCCAGCTCTGGGAAGTAGCGACTCCATAGCAGGCGACTGCACTGTTTCAGTAGGTATCGCATATGCACGAGCAATCTTCTTTCAAGAAGACGGGGACTTTACCCCGTCACAACTCTAGTTTGAATCTTCTGTTTTTTCTGAGAAGGTGGCGCGTCCAGATGATGACATGCCGAAACTTTTTGGCGAATCGCAAGACTTTGTTTTAACCATTTTTTTCACTTACTTTCTTCTAGATTGGCGCTTGTTAATGCATAAAGTGTACAGAATTACGTAAGTTTTGGAATTATAGAACATGAAAACCTATCCACCAAGTCAAACAAATGCCTACAAAAGAAAGCTTCCTTTAAATGTGTTTACTTTCCTTTATACGTTGTGGTCGTGAGTCAGCGCTGTGTTTGTGTCTTGTAGTCTCCGTTTTGTTCCAGCGCTGTTAATTCTTTGTTTGTCAGTATGTACGAACCAGCCCAATTTAAGGCACCAATGCAGTGTTTTTGTCATTAAGCCGTTACAACCATACGCGTACGCATGACAAGGATGGGGGGTATGCACACTAATTGTATGAACGGGGGGGGGGGGTCCTATCAGGCTTAAATATCTTATGTCAAACGGTACAGAACCTGCAAAGCGTGCATAACAGCTTGATGCCTAGCAGCGCCTCAAGAAGCTTTTTCAGTGGCAATGTATACTCGTGCGCATGTTGTTAAGTGCAGTTCGCGACTGTGGTAGGGATGACTGCGCATAATCAGTTTCACCGAAAAGGTGAATCAATCAATGTGATAGCGACAAGCGACAAATTGCAATGTTATACGAAGTGGAGCTGGTAGTCAATCTATTTATATCCGATCTCACGTAAGCCTAGAAAACGCTGGTGTAAGAGAACACGGCAGCTCCAGGTACACTTCTGGCGCCGTTTTTTTTTTTTCGTGTTCAGAGTGCAGCCTGTAGAAGCTCCTGCCTGGTCTGGGCCTCGCGCTGATCGTTGCCGCGATAGACGGTAACCAAAAGTGTTCCACCCCCCTCCCCCTTATTCGCTCACGAGATAAGTGCGCACGCAGACGACCCCGGCTGCAAAGGCGAAAAATTCGCTCCGCAGAAAGAGGAGACTATAGCGCATCCTTACCCGCATATATTTACATACATATACATATACGAGAATGACGGTGGCGGCAGCAGTGTCGACGACGGCAAAAAGCAGCTGAGACAGTCCATGTAACTGCTACCGCAAAAAAACAAAAAACAAAAAAATGAGGACATGCATTACGCGGTTTCACGCGTATTTAGGTTTTCTATCCAATATACGCTGCGAACAAGCCAATTCTCTGCGAGTAGGTATAGTCTGGTCCCAAATGCATTTTCAACGGAGACCAAGTAAACATTTCTCAACAACGATTACCTTGCCTAAGCAGATTGCACGATGAAACTTCCGCGATTGGAGTACTTCATTGATATCAAAAATCACAGTGCAACTGTAATGTGAACCATGGTTGCGAAAAAGTCTGCCTGAAAAATAACGCGTGCGATATTGTGTTGCCAACGTTAGGCATAATTTACAAAAAATACTTTTTGCGTATCTCAAGCATATGGGGATACACGCAGTAAACTAAAAAAAATGTTCACTTATAACTATCACTGCGTCAGGGCTGCTTAACATATGGAGCTGAATATCAAAATCATTCCCATAGGCATGCCGTCACTTTCACTCCACGTTGTGAGCGGAACCGTCCTTGCCTTGTGAACCACACTTCACCCCGACGAGGACTAGGCCATACACGCCTAACGGAGGTTTTTCTCCGATGGGGCGCGTCAATGTGTTCTCCGATGGGGCGGGTCATCACAATGATGATATTTCGAATACTAGTCTATTCAATATGATGCGACGAGAGGCCGTTGCTCCAAACGACTACTGTAGCTGTCATTTACTGTATTTTACTGCAATTACTTTGCTTTTACTTACTATGTCTCCACTTTTTTGGAACGTGTGGTACCTAATGAAATCAGGGAAATCAGAGTAAATACGCGAAAAAATATACTCGCCGTGGACGTATTCCGCGTGAATGCACTTGGACGACTCAAACGGGTGGCATAAAAGTGCGCCCCTTTACACCGATTGACAACACATCCATAGCTGGTGTGATATACGACGTATGGACATTGCGATTCCTGACGCTAATTTGCCTACCCTCATCAAACCGGCTAATGAGGGTACTGTCATCACGTAGGTACACCTCTTCGGGAAGTCACGCTGCGTGAAACTGGTCTTCAAAGGCGACTGCACACCATCCCATGTCAAAGTAGGATATTTGCGACATCCTGTTCAGGCTTTTGTGCAAAAGCCACTTCGATCTCACCAGTGCTTCAAACTAGGTCACGTCAAGGGCGTGTGCCCGAACTCGCTATGGTGCCCCCGGTGCGCAGAACACCATTCAGAATATGCGCGTCAATCCACATTTCTTAAATGCGGTAACTGTAACGGCTCACACACTGCCTCATCGAAAGACTGCTCTCGATTTAAGAAGGAGCGCGCGGTGCTGGAACAAATGGTCACAGACAATTTGACCCGCAGAGATGCTGCCGAAACAGTCCGGCATCGGCAGTGGCGTCGGTGCCATTGTTCGACCTCAAAGACTGCGCAAGCTCGAAACGACAGCGCCACCTCTACTGCTGCACCATTAAGTGAAGCCGCAACAGGACCGACAAATTCAAAGAAGACTGCGGAGAGGACTATCTCTACAGAGGAATCACCTATTCTTCCAAGTTATCCGCTAACCATAGAACGTCAGAAGACCACGCCCACTCAGGGGTCGTCACCAACCACTGATGACACACATAAGAAAAATAGCAAAGTCATACCTATGCTTCGTTCTCTCATGAATGCCATCCGGGCGATCTTGGACATGAGGACCACGTCTGCTCGAAGCATTCTCAAAGTACTGGACGCCTAAGCCCAGTACTTGAATCACTCGAGTAGAAATATGGCTAACGATCACCATCATTTCCAAGAAGTCAAGGAAGCAACCATCATTCAGTGCAACTACTGTGGACTAAAACCACGTCTTTTCGGACTTTCGTCAGGTAGTGTGCGTCAACATGTTACAAGTCATCAGCATTTGTGAAACCATTGCGTGTGCGAGCTCTCATCTCTCTCCTTTTTTTCATCTTTCAGACTCCCTCACCCCTATCCCCAGTGTAAGGTAGCATTGCACCTGTCGCTCCAGACTGGTCAACATCCCTGCCTTTCCTTTCCCTCTTGTTCCTCCTTCTCACTATCTTCACAAGCATATACGCATGAAGAGTAGGTGGGGTAGTCTCATGAGTTTGATATCATTGTACGCAATCTGCTCAAACTACCACCTATAGTCACGTCCCAGAGGCAAACTGATGCCTGTCCCCCCATAATCGGGTTGGTATAGACCCTGTGTTACGCAGTAGCTGATTCGCAAGTGCGCGCACACACGCGGGTAACACGACGAACAACAAGCTGGACAGCTGCTCGCAGAACAACCGGAAGTCGTAGGCTTTTGTTCGACCAATCACAGCTTCATTGTGGTGCGCGTCAGAGATTCAAGTTTTCGGCGTCATGTGGAGGCACGAAACGTAGGAGAAGAGGAGGGATTGTGTTCAACGCGATAGTATTTTATACCAGGGTCCACTACGGCTCCGCTGATGTACTTTCGTCACGGAAACGATGTCGAAAATTGAATGCTGAGATGTTGAAAAAAAATTGGCCCCGTGTCTGCATGTAATGTGCAAATGTCGTCGAAATAGTTTTGCGTGTGCTGAGAGTGAACAAAGCATTTATTTCAAGTTCTGCTCAAGAAGATCAGTGAATTGTATTCCAGAGGCGCTGCGTTAGAGTGCCTCGAGCGTGCGGTGGAAGCGAACGAGCGCATCAAGCCACGTCACACGTGAGACATGAGCGCCATCTGGCAGTTTCTTTTTTTGAAAACAAAGCGCCTGGCCTTGAGATTGGCGTGCACGCCCGTTTCAGTGGTGATAAGTGGTACAACGCAAGGCGATGGGTAGGGATCACCACCGTGTCTTCTTTGTAAAGCGTTGGAAACACTCGCCTTTCCGTGCAAGCGTTGCATGGTCAGCGCAGCGAGATAAGCGCTACGTTCCTTAAAATTACTTATGTATGCCTTTTCTAGTAAAAGACGGACATGCAGAATATATACGTGTTATGGTGCCTCAGATATGCACAATAATTGCTTTTTAATTGACAATCGCACATGTATGAACACTGATCCTTGAGCAACATTGGTGGGAGCGTCGGATGGGGTCGGGCGTTCGGTGTATAGGCTGGTGCTGTTTAGAATACCCGGTTTGCGGTAACGGTGGACAAGCAGACAAATGTACAGACAAACAGACAGACAGACAGACAGACAGACAGACAGACAGACAGACAGACAGACAGACAGACAGACAGACAGACAGACAGACAGACAGACAGACAGACAGACAGACAGACAGACAGACCAAAGGTTTTGCCTCTAAGGTCCCCAAGAAAGACTATCGCCTTTAAAAGTCAAAAGGCAAACATCTGTCACACAGAATCGAACCGGCAAGTTCTCGATTCTCTGCGGGCGGCACCAATCACTAAGCCACAAAGCGTAGTACGTTGTCTGTAGTGCTAACGGCAAGGCAAGTTTATTTCATTTCTTCTGAACAATTTAATACTATATATATGCGTATTGTTCTTACCTTTACATGATAACATGTATACGTCCACCCATGTTTCTTCATTATGTGCATTTGTTGTCTTGCGTTATGTCGCTAGTTGCAGAAATTGCTTGGCGTGCCCTTCTAGTCATGCCAATGTAAAAGCACAAACAAATGAAGCGAATCAATATAAATATTTTTAATTCATCGTTTGTTTTTTCAGCGTTAGGGTCGTTAGTCTTGCGCTGTTTGCCACGCTGCTGAACAATAATACTTGTGCTCACTACAACTGCCCACACGACATTTGTAATTAGGCCGCGTTAGGTTTGTGACTATCATCTTTTTATTTATCAGCTTAAGTTACGTGATCAGTATTTGAGTAGTCCTTTCTTCGGAAGTTATTGGCGTGCACGTTCACCTGTGTTGCACTTTCTCACTAGCGCCGTCGCGGTGGTCTAGCGACAAAGGTACTTAGCTGCTGACCCATTGGTCGCGAGATGAAATGCCGGATGCGGTGGCTGCATTTTCAATGCAGGCGAGAATGCTGTAGGCCCGTGTGCTCAGATTTGGGTGAAGGACCCCAGGTGGTCAAAATTTCCAGAGCACTCCACTATGGCCTCTCTTATATTGATATGGTCGTTTCGGGGCGTTAAATACTACATATAAACATCAACTTTTCACTAGATAACACTTCGGAGTGCCTTAAGTATATATAGCTAGAGTATAGTAAAGATGTGTATCAATATATTGTACACTCGCATGGAAGCGAAGTTCACTGGATAATAGTCCAGCATTTGCGCGCGGTTTGTGTGTTGTGTGTGTGTGTGTGTCTCTGTGTGTGTGTGTGTGTGTGTGTGTGTGTGTGCGTGTGTGTGTGTGTGCGTGCGTGCGTGCGTGCGAAGGTTCAATAAAAATGTTATTCTCTGGAAGCGCTCGTGTCCTTCGTGTCCTTCTTGTCCTTGTGTCGTCGTTCAGTTTTCGCGCTATAACTATCGTCATGTTATTCTCTGACTTCAGTATATCTTTGCACACGTACGAAGAAGTCACACTGTAATATGCTTGAACGTGGCCTATCAGATCTCGTAACTGTGTCTGGCTTTTGCCTGTCGTCATAGTGAGCGACTCCGGCGAGATCTGTTCTGGTGGGCACACGTGTGGCCAGCGCTGCAGCATTAATCCCATCGCCGAGCCAATTCACAACACTCACGGCCGAGATCCCTGCCCAAAATCTCAGAGTGCGAAAGCCCTGACAAACACCACGACACGTTTTCTCATGTGCGGACATTATTCACTGTAAAATGGTCCAGAGACGATGCTGTGATAGTACCACTTAGTTTCTAAATTATGTCAGCGCGAAGCACCGAAAAAACAAGTGGGTAAGTGGTTGTGGGGGGGGGGGGGGGTTCACGCGGAAAATTTAGGGGGGAATATTGAACTCTTAGCCTTGGCTACGCCAGTGGAGCCGACGGAGAGACGAGGTGACGGCAACCCAAAGCAGTCGGTGTTTCGAATAGCGCGTCGGCCCCGACGTGTGCCATGCGAGATTGGGATGGGCGCTCGGCGAGAGGGCAAAGTGGCTTTGGGAGAGGATACCAACGAAGGGTAGCGTAGGAAAAAGTGAAATGGAGTGATCGCCGCGTTTGGACAACCAAATGCGTCTAACTCCGCTATTACAGCAGCGTTTTGAAAAATTTTCACGGGTTCGTGGTCGTTGTTCACTCATGCACAGCTTACCCACCACAACTGAATTTCGTCCTCTGGGTGGTTTAGAGGCCTTTAAGGAGGATTCACCTGTGCCAAGCAGACACAGTCTAGTTTACGTTCTCCTTGCAAATGTCCGCTGGAAGTTGTGCCGTACTTACTTAAAAAAAAAACAGTACGCTGGCGTCCCCTTTCTCTTTAGCTTACATTTAATTACAGTGTACTTCATTCATAAGTGAAATAAATAGGTACAAAAATAAATAGGTGCAGTACATCATCAGCATTTTAGAACGATTCGCAATAAAGCTACGTTCGTCTCTAACAAGTCAACCGCATATGGCTATAAATATTAAGAAAAGCAGTAGCTGCAGAACAAATCTTTAGTATACTAAAAGCAGAATTCTTTTTTTCTTTTGCAGTAACTGACAGACCGAATTCAGCTCAAAGCCTAGTGTTTCCATTCGACATACCAGTCTTTCGACCCAGACCTGTCTGAGGTGTACGTATGTGCGTTGAGCAAACTAAAGTATAAAAATGATGAGCCATGCTGTCACACGTGTAAGTTTTCTTTCTTCCATCCATCCATCCATCCATCCATCCATCCATCCATCCATCCATCCATCCATCCATCCATCCATCCATCCATCCATCCATCCATCCGTCCATCCATCCGTCCATCCGTCCATCCCAACGTTGGTCCATCCATCCATCCATCCATCCATCCATCCATCCATCCATCCATCCATCCATCCATCCATCCATCCATCCATCCATCCATTCATCCGTTCATCCGTCGGTGCATCGATCCGTCCGTGCATCCTTCCTTCTTCCTTCCTTCCTTCCTTCCTTCCTTCCTTCCTTCCTTCCTTCCTTCCTTCCTTCCTTCCTTCCTTCCTTCCTTCCTTCCTTCCTTCCTTCCTTCCTTCCTTCCTTCCTTCCTTCCTTCCTTCCTTCCTTCCTTCCTTCCTTCCTTCCTTCCTTCCTTCCTTCCTTCCTTCCTTCCTTCCTTCCTTCCTTCCTTCCTTCCTTCCTTCCTTCCTTCCTTCCTTCCTTCCTTCCTTCCTTCCTTCCTTCCTTCCTTCCTTCCTTCCTTCCTTCCTTCCTTCCTTCCTTCCTTCCTTCCTTCCTTCCTTCCTTCCTTCCTTCCTTCCTTCCTTCCTTCCTTCCTTCCTTCCTTCCTTCCTTCCTTCCTTCCTTCCTTCCCTCCCTCCCTCCTTCCTTCCTTCCTTCCTTCCTTCCTTCCTTCCTTCCCTCCCTCCCTCCTTCCTTCCTTCCTTCCTTCCTTCCTTTTTCCTCATTTTTTCCTTTGAGCACCAGCGAATACATTGCTGGTAGTTTTTTACTGATGATTCGCGTTTTAATTTGGTCACGAAGTATTGCTACCTTTTTACTAATAAAAAACGTTTCTTTTGAATAATTCGAATCGTAGTACGCTTGCCTCAGCTGACACTACAGAAATCAGTAAAAAAGCAAGACTTTTCCCTGGTAAACTGTTTGACCGCAAGCTAGTTGCTTCTGACGGCGCATGAAACATACTACTTGAAAGACACATTGACATTTATTACACACACCAAATGCTTGTGAATGTTCTGAAACGCAATGCGTGTGTAAGCGTCAGGCATGCAGCTCCGAAAATATAAAGCAACAGGTAAATACAAAACTTCACCGAAGATTGTTCTCGCACATTACGAAAACTAATCGGTACCATGGGTTAAGCAGGTGGGTGCACATGAGCACAAGGACGTAATATGACGAGAAGCCAACCGACGGGGCTCGGCAACATAAGGCCCGCAATGGTGCCGCCAATTCACTGGAAGGGGACGGGTCCGGTGCTTCGTTGTGTGTAATTACAGCCGCGCGCATTATCGCGCTAATTAGCCTTAGAATTGAGCGCAAGTGGAAGTCATCAAAATGCCTTCTTTATCACAGGCTAAACAAAGAATCATTTCGCGGTGTTCTGCATTTACAGAGGTGCGGATGATAGAAGCAACGAGCGCGCTTTGCGATCATCGGTAGAGATATTTAAATATTCTATTTCTATTTTGCGCTAATAGCATCGAGCAAAAATTACGAATACAGAATAGTGTAGATTTGCGCATGCCGCATCGTTGATAATGAGAAATTGACATATGCAGTATTCCCAGTGAGTGATACTTCTCAATTAATGGTTCCTACGTGGATAAATGTCAGGCTATGATGGTGGTAGTAGTTGCAGTTCTGGGCGGGTTACCTTTATGTCTCGACTTCCAGTATGGCTAAAGCGGTCGCATTTTGATGGAGGCTAAAAGCTAGAAGCCTTTGTACTTTGTGATACAAGGGTTAAAAACACTTGTGTCTTAATTTTCATAGCCCTCCATTGTGATGTGTCCCATAATCATATCATGGCTTTAAAGTACCACAAGTTTTCATAAAGTGGGTGTCAGTCAATAGTTTTCCACATTGATGTTATATTACAGGGATTTCACGACGTTTCATTTTTCACTAAGAAGTGTTGGGCTTCCACTCTCGAAAATGTCATTGGTGGTGGCGGCCTCCGAAGGAACACGCAGATAACCTCTGTCATACGGAATACCACAGCTCATCGTTGCACAAAACAGCATTCGCGGTGCTGCATGATGTATGCGCTGGAACGACACATTTAAGAAAATTAAAACTTGAGTAGGCGGGAACCGCGACAGAACTCACTGATGTTTCATGCATCACGACCACATTTCACTCGGGATGAATTGTCCATTTGATTTCGTTCAGCACGATTGCGTAAGGATGTTTACTTATTATTTCTGAGTACACAAGAGAGCCTCCCACAAAAAAAAAAAAATGAAGACCTGTATTGAAAGCGCACTTTTCCGGAAACGTTCTTGTGCAGTGCACTCGAGGTTGCGTGCCGTTCTGAGAACGACAATTTTCGCATTCCTTCGCGGCAAGCACGCGATGAATGAACTTCCCAGTAAGCCCTTCTCCAACTTCGAAGAGGCACAGTTCTTTGTTAGCTTGTTTGCGCCGAATTGTCGTCTTATTTCTTTCGTGAATTATATTTCTGAGACTTTCTTGTCGCACCTGCGTGCGTAGGGGGGAAAAAAATGCCGGATCGTCACAGAGAACAGAAGAGCGCGTGAACCAACCACTCGGTTCCTCTTCTGGTGAGCACTGGGCGACGCCTTAGCGAGGCGACAGCCTCCCGATCTCGACAACCGGAGCAACTAGCGTCGCTCAGAATGCGGGCTCTGCTGGCCTCGTGTCGAGTCAAGGGTCCTGATTCAGTTTGCCGCGGTTAGTGGCGCATTCGCGGGCGAAGTGCTTGCGCAGGCAGAAAGAAGCGAGTGTCGAATTGGCCGCCGTGCGCCCGAGAAGCTTCCCTTTGAATGCCGGAATCCCCCTTTTCTTCGGTCCTCCCTTGCTTTCTCGACGTATACACTTGGCATTCCTGTTCCACCACTTAAGAGAACACGGTAGGCCCTATACCCGCCAGGTATTTTAGGCGATGTGTTTGTACCTTTTTTTCTCCATAACCATAAAAGTTACAGTAATTATTTTACCAACACTGTGATCATAGTTTTGAATGTATGAAAGAAAACAAAACATTCTGAACCATTCTCATTCTCTAGACGAAATTACACTGAAGGAAACACCACTGGCTGGTAAATATATCTGTGTTACCATCACTGAAGATTTGAATTGGAATCTTCACATCAATAAAGGGTGCACCGAAGCTTTTAAATTACTCTCGTTTGTTTGACGTTGGCTTGCAAAAGCACCATCAAACATCAAACTAGCAGCGTATAAAGTAGTCCTCCAGTCATGCCTGGAGTATACCTCATTCCTATGGGACCCATAAAGGCAAAAAAAAAAAAAACAGTGTTAAGCTTGAGAAAATTAAAAGATACGTGGTCTGATTTGTCTGTAACAAGTGCAAATGCACCGATAGTGAGTCTGATAAGATCAATTTTATTTTTCTAGACACACTTAAAGCAATACAAGCCGAAAGCACATAAAAGACTTGTACTTGACATAGAAAAAAATGGCAGCATATCCCCGGAGTGAATGATGGAGAGTGGGGCGAAGAATTCGTCCGTCCATTTGTTCTTGCTTCCGTCCGTTCATGCGTCCGTCAGTGTGACCGTCCATGCATCCATCAGCCCGTCCGTGCGTGCGTCTGTTCGTGCGTCCGTCCCTGCGTTCGTCCATGCAGCCGCCCCTGCGTCCGTTCATGCGTCCATCCATGCATCTGTCCATGTGTCCGTTCGTCCATCTACTCAACACTCCAAGTACCACCATCTCGCATCTTTTCATCATATATTCCCCATATAGAAGCACCACCATCCAGCGGATATTCCAAGGACTAAACGAGAGGTGGCACATGCACGCTTTCTTATGGCTTGCGCTTCGGGTCCACTTCCCACCTTTAACCACCTTGAGTTCATGGTATATACTAGTTCACTGTATTCATGGCACTGCGGCCGAACGCTCGCTAAACCTTTCGAAAACCAAGGAGGTTACGCCCAGCGAGTATGACGTAGCAAACTTTTTCAGTCAGATAGTGCTCAATGTACATGCCAATGGCTGCTAATGGGAAATGAGAGGCGGAGAATTCGGCTTTTACTTTCTTACGGCTTGCGCTTCGTATCTACATCCCATTTTTAACCACCTCGAGTTCATTCATGGTATATACAAGTTCATTGTATATACCATGGGCGACAAATGTTATGTTTTAGTGTTCCTTTGTTATTAAATAAATTACTGGAGGCGAAAATAATCCTTGAGAAATGCAGTGCACGTGACATTAGGGAAGTGCTTTTATCGTGAAAATTGAGAAAATGGTGGTCCAGGCATTCATGGAACTCTCTATATATGTATATGTGTGTGTATATATATGTGTATATATATGTGCGTATATATATATGTATATATGTATATGTGTGTATGTATGTGTATATATATGTGTCTGTATATGCATCTCCATATGTGTGTGTATATTTATGTGTATGTGTGTACACGCAATTTCTATGCATAGCATTGTTGTCATATATATAGTATTCTGTATTCCGTCATATTTTGCATTGTACTTCGGAATTTGTGCCGAACTACTTACGCATATTAGTCTCTGTATATAGCATTACTGTACGTGCATCTTCCGACTTGTACTGCGCTGAACATCTCATGGCTTACGTTCGTTGCCTATATGTTCATGGCTTATGTTTCTTTACTCATGTCCACGTTGCTTGCCATGTATTAGGGAGGCTCGGGTTCTCCTCAAGTGACAAAACGTCACTTTTCTCCCGAGCCTGCCCTCATCCTTGGGATGAAATAAAATTGAATTGAATTGTATGCATGGCACTGCGGCTCAACGCTCGCTAAACCTTTCTAAAGCTAAGGAGGTTACACCCAGCGACTATAACGTAGCAACCCTTTCTTGTCAGATAGTGCTCAATGTACATGCCAATGGCTGCTAATGGTAATCGCAGCCTGCGCGTTAACTAAAAGCCAAATGCTCCTGTCTCTTATTCTTCATTAGCAGCCATTGACATGTACATTGAGCACTATTTTTCATTGTTCAACAACGCACAAAAGAAGTCTCTCACCAACACCACCTTGGAGGTCGAAATATTATACTTGTCACATACTACGGGGGACGAACGGGTGCCGCTATAAGGAGTTTCGCCCCTAAAATTTATTACAAATTAACAATCATCATTGCACTACGCACGAAAGACTGCGCACAAGTGCTTGTTTTTATAAAAGGAAAATGATACAGGAGTATATACAACTCTTCAAACGATACAATTAAGTATACTTTTTTTCCGAAAACGATAAGTGCCTGGAACAAACTACCGAAGGAAGTTGTCAATAGTCTTAGAGGGGACGTGTTTATTGCGAAATTGAGGAAATTCTTGGATAATAAAGGTGCTCTTATGTCATTGCATTTGAATTGCACTGTTTTATGAGTTTATTCTTTACGGGTGTATAATTTTTTGTTGACGTCTTCTATTGATGTAACTTTATTTCTGATTTCACTCACCCTGCCACGGTGGTTTAGTGGCTAAGCTACTCGGCTGCTGACCCGCAGATTGCGGGATCGAATCCCGGCTGCGGCGGCTGCATTTCTGATGGAGGCGAGAATGTTGTAGGCCCGTGTGTTCAGATTTCAGTGCACGTTAAAGAACCCCAGGTGGTCGAAATTTCCGGAGCCCTCCACTAAGACGCTTCTCATAATCATATGGTGGTTTTGGGACGTTAAACCCCACATATCAATAAAATCTTGTTTTCACTCTTGCTTGGAGTCAAGTGACTCTGCAGAATTCATAATAAATAAATAAATAAACAAACAAACAAACAAATAAATAAATAAATAAATAAATAAATAAATAAATAAATAAATAAAGCCACTGTGATCATAAGAATTCATAATGAAGCAGATTAAGCACTGAAAATTGTGGTGCTCATATTTTGTATTTTCTTTCACTTCAGGTACCTAACGTTCACTCGGTGATGGACACTACATGTCGTGATAAAAAGAGCACTTCCTCACACATAAATAATTCTGCTTCAGCATATTGACTACAACGTTATCTTAATACTGGCAGAAATCTATGTTTCTGGACGCTGTTGTTGCTGAGATAAGAGAACAAACGTACAGAAAGAGCATGTTTTGAAATAATCACACCTGAATTTGAAAATGTGCACTTTTTCTAAAGTACAACGAGGTAACAACTAATGAACTTTGCCGTTCAATAAGAACCAGCGAGGTACTCATCACTAATATCATTTTTCTTTCTTTCTGTGTTGAAACGTCTTGCGCCTCGTTTGTCGCTTGCTGTGCATCTGTGTCAGCAAAGTTCTGCCGACGCAGGTCAAGGATGCGGAGGCTTTGCACTGTGCAGTGCTCTGGTGGAATTACACAGGAGTTCAGCACACTCACATGGGCTACACTGCCATCATTAAAAGAGAATACAGCATCAAGAGTGCATATTTTCAGCGTTTGGTGCCCAAGAAAAATGTTTTTTGGAGCGTGAGTTTCCACATCACAATTCAACGACTCTTGAGAGTTTTGAGTTTTCCCATGGAGGCATTCGGCAAGCAATTCTGGATGAGCTAGTTCCAGATGATCTTGCTACACAGCCTCAATAAAATACGCTCGAAGGTGTTCTTTGTGAACGAATAGTTGACCATTCAACTGTGCTTTGTGGAATATACACCAAGTTCTGGGGTGATTGGGCAAAGGCCACGAGATGGACTGGTATCATTTGATGGCATGTGAAGGTACATAGCCATGACAGCTTTTTTATATCCTCCCAGCTGGTTATATTTATTCAATGGCTGAAATTTAATAGTTTTGGTGCTTGCCGATGACGACACCACTAAGACGTCCCCAGCCAGATATAGAGTTTTCATTTATGCTTTCTTTCGTCCTTGCACTTCTGGTGCCATTTCTTTCTGAATAAGCCAAATGCACTACAGCTGTAACCGCAAGGAATCTCTTCTAAGGATGGGGGCGTTACTGGCCGCCCTACAAGTTTGGAAATATGATAGTTCTAGGAAGCAAATCGCACTCAGACAGACAAATGACTGATTCTGATTCAGAAAAGGCTGCAGATTACGAATGATGCAAAAAGAAAAAAATATTTGTAAATGTATCTTGCGTGTACTCTGCATTTTATTTAGTTGAAGTTAGTAGAGTATGTATGTATGCATTCTGAAAACTAAGAAAAACGCCAATGTTCGGGCGCACGGGCAGCTAGAGCGACTTTGAAGAGAAGGAAGTGAAACAGCCGGCCCAGCTAACGAGTGGTGCGTCTGAGTCTCTGCTTTACTGTATGTACTTATGTACGTATGTATGTATGTATGTATGTATGTATGTATGTATGTATGTATGTATGTATGTATGTATGTATGTATGTATGTATGTATGTATGTATGTATGTATGTATTGTTAGGAATTTGCTCTGTCGCGATGGTAGCGGTGGCGAAGAGCGGCGATCCGTCGAGCGGACTTCGCTGAAGCCTTAGCCCGAAGGTGAAACAGGGAGGCAATCCGTTTGAAAAACAGCAACAAAATAGCGTTTACTGAAGCAGGTTGTCGTTTTACAGAGCCGGCCAGCACGACAACGTCGGCTGGGGCAAAATCTTCTAACATGGGCCGGCTCGGCCTTAAATAGCGTCCTTGGTCCATTCTTTCGGACCAGTTCTCGGGCTCGGAGGGGGAGATGTAGCCATACCCGGAACTGCAAAGTGGCCCGGCGGAGGAAACGACGTTATTTCCGGACTGCACGGTTCTCCTGCACAGAAGGCGGCGCTGGGAGGGGGGGGGAGACAGTTCGTCGAAACAGGGCTCGATCTCGTGAGACGTGCTGCCGAACGAGGAACCTGTCGGTGGCACAACAGCACCCCCGCCGCCAGACATGCATCCGGAGTTTTGAGCCGTCAGCGCGGCTCGGAAGGAGGAATGCTGGTTGACCGTTGAGGCTGTAGCCACTCCGTGGTGATCTTCAGAGCCCTGCAGGGAATCACTGGGACGACGGAGTTGAACTCAAAGCCAAACCACTTTCGTGGAAGCAAGCACCCTCTGAACGTCTCTCATAGCGCCAGACCAAGGCAGCAAAGAGATCTATTGAGTCTCTACTATTGTACGTTTTAAAAGCACGAGAAACGTATCCCTTAGAGACCTCAAAACGCTGGCCCTCACGAATGCTGTGATTACACTGCGCAGTCCCGATGCCAAGAAAGGCCACGCGAAACCATCCCCAATGCCATACGAGCGGGTCGGAACCTGCTGAAGCAGCCCAAAACCAATTCTGTGCATTTTTTTTGAACAATTTACCAGAATGGTAGAGGCTGGGCTTCCTGGTAACATATCAGAGTACACTTCAAACAAAATTACATCTGTTAGTGCAATGCGACATTGTTAATACAGTTTAAATCAAAATGAAATAATAGACGCCAAAATTTTGCGAAACACGTCAAACCAGAAGCATGTGCCTCAACTTGTATGAGGGAGCTGGGCTGCACTTCAATAAGCTCTGCTGAGACCATCTGCATTTGTGTGCAGCTTCCCTTTCTTATAGCGCACACTAAAGTTATGGTGCTGAAGCGTCAGGCTCCACCTAAGTAACCGACCGCTTTTAGACGACATGTTGTGCAACCAAGTCAAGGGGCAGTGATCAGTTTCTACTATGAAGCTCGACCCTGAGACGTAACATGCTAGCTTACCAATTGCCCAAACAAGGCAGGCGCACTCTTTTTCTGAAGTGCTGTAAGCTTCCTCTCTGACACTGAGCTTTCTGCTGAGATACAAAACTGGCCGCTCGTGCCCTTCGGCGTCTTTTGGCACAAAACTGCTCCTAGGCCGCGGTCACTGGCATCACACTGAATAATAAACTCTGAGAAAAGTCCGGTGCCGCTAGCACGGGTCGTTTTGCGAGAGCGCTCTTGAGGCTCTTGAAAGCATTCTCTTTTCTTGTGTCCCACGAAATGACGGTGGGCTCGGTTTTGCGGAGAGAGTCCGTCAGCGGACTAGCGAGGTTTGAGTAACCTTTGACGTAGTGTTGATAATACCCCGCCAGTCCCAAAAACGCCCTCAATTCCGACTTTGTGGTGGGACGACGATACTCTAAAACGGCCGCAACTTTCAGCTCGGACGGGCTACGCTGGCCACGACCCACGATGTGGCCCAGATAACTTACGCTTGCGCACCCTAAGTGGCATTTCTGCGCTCTCACGGTGAGGCCTGCATCACGTAGTCGAGCCAGAACGGTCCTCAAGTGAGTCACATGCTCGACCCACGTATCAGAGAATATTGCCACATCATCGAGATACGGCAGGGCGAAATCTCCTAAACCCCGCAACACCCGATCCATGAGGTTTGAGAAGCAGTAGGGAGCATTCTTTAAGCCGAAAGCAAGCATTAAAGGGCGAAATGTTCCCAATGGGGAAATGAATGCGGCATAACGAGAGGCTCGCTCCGTCAACGGGACCTGCCAGTATCCCCGTACCAGATCTAAGAGGGAGATATATGTGGATTTTGCCACGGTTTCTACTCTCTCCTCGATATTAGGTATCGGATACGTCTGATCTAAAGTGATCTTATTTAGCCGGCGGTAGTCCACGCATGGCCTAGGGTCTTTTCCCGGAACCTCGACTAGTATGAGTGGGGAGGTGTAATCGCTTTCACCTGGAATGATGACCCCCAAGTCACACATGCGGCGGATCTCGGCTTCCATGATCTCTCTTTGCCTCGGCGATACGCGGTAAGCCTTGCTAGAGATCGGTTCTTCACTTGATAACTGAATATCATGCTCTACCAAAGAGGTTTTCCCTGGTTTGTCGCAAAACACGTCTGCGTAGTCTCTAACTACTTTCGTGAGATCATCACGCTGACTCTCCGTGAGACTTTGCTCTTCGGCAATAAGCTGTACGAGCCTGTTAGCTGGCGCGTCGCTCTCACGTGGAAAACTTAAAAGGTCGGTCTCCACTTCGTTCGCCGCATTCAGTGTCATGTTAACCACGGCATGGCGCTGGATGTAAGGCTTCATTAAATTACTGTGGTAAACCTTACCTTTCTTTCGGCCCAGTTTTACCTCGTAGTTTGTGTCTGAAAGCTTGGACATTACTTTAGCTGGCCCTTCCCACTGCATGTCCATTTTGTTCTTTTTACACTGTCGTAGCAGCATTACCTGGTCGCCGATGTTGAACGTGCGCTTCCGGGACAACTTATCGTAGTAAGTCTTCGCTAAACTCTGAGCCGCCTTCATGTTTTCCTCAACTAGCTCTCTGGTTTTAGATAGTCTTTCCAACAGATCTAAAACGTAGCTGACTACGCGTGGGTCTTCTTCATATCCTTCCCACGAGTCTCTCAATAGCCGAAATGGAGATCTTAAGTTTCTTCCATAGACAAGCTCGGCGGGACTGAATCCCGTTGTCTCGTGGGGAGCGGACCGTATGGCGAACAGTGCCGCGGGTATGCATGCCTCCCAATCTTTGTTATGTTCAAAGCAAAGAGCTCTCAGAACTCGCTTGAGTACAGCATGCATCCTCTCCACGGGGTTAGACTGTGGATGTCCTATAGAGCTGTGGATTATTTTTATTCCACAGCGTTCAAAAAACGCTGTTGTGAGACAACTGGTAAATACGCTCCCATTGTCACTCTGAATCTCGGCTGGAAAGCCAACGCGGGCAAAAATGGACAAAAGTGCGTCCACAATGCAGGGAGAGGTGAGCTCTTTTAGCGGAACCGCTTCGGGAAATTTCGTTCCCACGCACAAAACAGTTAAAATGTAGCGACAACCGGAACGGGACTCTGGAAGGGGGCCAACAATATCAATTACGAGCCTCCGGAACGGCTCTGTGATAACAGGCACTAATCTCATCGGGGACTTCCGTTTGTCAGTAGATTTGCCTACTCTCTGACACGTGTCGCACGATCGTACGAAGTTTTCTACATCTTTCCAGCATCCAGGCCAATAGAAATCCTGTGCGAGCCTCGCCTTTGTTTTCTTGATGCCAAGGTGGCCCGCCCAGGCATTTCCGTGCGCCAGTTCTAAAAACTGTCGTCGGTACTTCTCTGGCACTAGAAGCTGGTCGAACGTTCTACCCTCAGCGTCCCGATACTTTCGATACATGAGCCCTGCCTTCGTGTAGAAAGAGATGTTCTTTCGGGCTACTCCTTCTTTCCCGTTATGCTGCAGATTCTTAATGGTATCATCACTTGCCTGTGCAGTGACGAGTGTGTTTCTGTCTACTTTACTGAGCTCTTCCCAACAAGTGGATGTTGGACCAAGCAGGGACGACTGAACGCTCTCCTGAAGCGCTCTGCTTTCATCCACCTCCACAGGCTCGTCGCGTTCGGCAGCCATTACCGTATCCGGAGCCCTACTGTCTTCGATGTCCGGTGATACACTAGTCGCCTCTTGGCCCGAGTCTCCCTGGGGAGTTGCCTCACGCTCGTCCGCCTCCTCGTTCGAAACCGAGACCTCAAGTCTCCCCGCGAGAGCGCGGGACCGAGATCGCGTGAGTGCCATGCACGCGAGGGGAGATGAAAATGACTGGCCCTTTTCTTTAAGGAGCTGCTCTGATTTGTTGGAAAAAAGGTACGGAAAATCTTGGGGCAAATTAGGGCTCACGGCCGCCTCAGTGCGCAATTTTCCAAAACTTCCCTCTAGAACAACCGCAGCAATTGGCAAACAGGCACTTTGCTCTTCTGCAACCTGTCCTGATCCAGGCGCATTCGCCAGTATAGTCGCCAGGGGAGATGCAAGATGGGTGTGCTACGTCCATCGTCGCAGCTGAATCACGGAGTGCCCGGCATTTCTTTCCGTTGACCACAATTTCGCGCATGTAAGGCTCGAGTAACTTCAAGTTCTCGTCCGACTCGCGAATGCCAGCGAAAACAAACTTTTGCTTACAGCTAGATGAGATATGACCCTCCTTTTTACAATTGTAGCATACAATTGGTCGTTTTGATTCAAAAGCTCGAGCGGTGTCGACGCGTTCCCTCGCACTTGCTGTCGACTCAGGTGCCTTCCCTGGCTTTCTCCTTTCCCTCTCATTGTTAGTCGCTCCCTGACTGAATTCGTTACGCGGCGGAGCCATCTTTTGTGCTGCATTTTGAGCAGCAAGCCGCCTTGAGGAGTCCCTCTTCTCTTTTGTATCATCGCGATCCAACTGGAAATTCCTTCGCGTATAATACTCATCAGCTAGCTCAGCAGCTTTGTCAATGTCTGTTCCCTTCATTCTGTCCTGAAGCCAGAGTCTGGCATCTTCAGGCAACACACGATAGAATTGCTCGAGGGCCACACAATCAATCACCCTGTCGTGGTTACCGTAAGCATCCGCACTTCTAAGCCATTCTTTCAAATTAGACTTAAGCTGGTACACGAACTCTGTGCATGATTCGCTGCCCCTTTTTGCTTGCCGAAATCGCTGCCGAAATGCCTCGGCAGACAAGCGGTACTTACGAAGGAGGGCCGCTTTGACCTTAGCGTAGTCGTCAGAGTCTTCTTTAGACAACCGTGCGATTACTTCCGCGGCCTCTCCCGGAATGACTGACAGAAGCTTCTGGGACCAGACACCCTCATTTATCCCAATTTTCTCGCACGTGCGCTCAAAGTTCACTAAAAAAAGCGCGATGTCTCCACCCGTCCTAAACGGCAGAATCAAATCTTGGATTTTCTGTCTTGGCATTTCGTCTGCCACGGATAGCGAACTAGACTGCGCCGATGTTATGCGAAGTTGCTCAAGTTCTAGCTCTTTCATTCTAAGAGCATGTTGACGCTCTTCTCGCCTTTTCGCTCCTCAGCCTCCTCGCCTTCGCGTTTTCGACGCTCCTCAGCCTCCTCGCGTTCGCGTTTTTGACGCTCCTCAGCCTCCTCGCGTTCGCGTTTTTGACGCTCCTCAGCCTCCCGCTGTTTTTCTTTAATTGTCTCCATAGCCTCTTCTACCTCCTCTTCAGTTATTCCTTCCGCTCTCATGACATCAAGAATATTTCCTTTGCGGCTCGTCCTAGCAACAGAAACACCCAGCTGCTCACAAACATCGAGAAGGTCCCTCACTCTGAGCTTCTCCATTGTGTACCGCAACTCGTGCACGTTCCTTTCTGAAATAGCTTTGTCTCAGAAGCTATATTCTTCGACGTGAAGCAAGTCGAGAACCAGCCAAGCACTAGCCACCTAAAGATCTAAAAGAACATACTTGGCTACTCTGTGCTAACAGGGTCTGACGACAAAAGACGAACGTCAGGGCACTCACCCAACTAGAGCGGGTGACTTCGGCCATCTGGTCGTTGCCGTCGAGCGGTGTCGTGGGTGTCCTCGGGCCTGCCAAGATCCGCTCCAACTTTCCAGCCGTAGAAGTCGGCGTAGCGGGTCCCAGGGCAGCAAAACGATATCACGGTGGTCGTCCTCGGGTTTGCAGGGATCCGATCCAACTTTTCAGCCGTTGAGATCGGGGTAGCGGGTCCCAGAGCAGCAAAACGTTGAGGACAGGGGTAGCGTATCCCGCAGCTGCCAACCACTGTTAGGAATTTGCTCTGTCGCGATGGTAGCGGTGGCGAAGAGCGGCGATCCGTCGAGCGGACTTCGCTGAAGCCTTAGCCCGAAGGTGAAACAGGGAGGCAATCCGTTTGAAAAACAGCAACAAAATAGCGTTTACTGAAGCAGGTTGTCGTTTTACAGAGCCGGCCAGCACGACAACGTCGGCTGGGGCAAAATCTTCTAACATGGGGCCGGCTCGGCCTTAAATAGCGTCCTTGGTCCATTCTTTCGGACCAGTTCTCGGGCTCGGAGGGGGAGATGTAGCCATACCCGGAACTGCAAAGTGGCCCGGCGGAGGAAACGACGTTATTTCCGGACTGCACGGTTCTCCTGCACAGAAGGCGGCGCTGGGAGGGGGGGGAGACAGTTCGTCGAAACAGGGCTCGATCTCGTGAGACGTGCTGCCGAACGAGGAACCTGTCGGTGGCACAACAGCATGTATGTATGTATGTATGTATGTATGTATGTCTGTATGTATGTATGTACGTATGTATGTACGTATGTATGTATGTATGAATGTGTGTGTGTGTATGTATGTATGTATGAGTATGTATGTATGCATTCTGAAAACTAAGAAAAACGCCAATGTTCGGGCGCACGGGCAGCTAGAGCGACTATGAAGAGACGGAAGTGAAACAGCCGGCCAGCTAACGAGTGGTGCGTCTGAGTCTCCTGCTTTACTGTATGTATGTATGTATGATGTATGTATGTATGTATGTATGATGTATGTATGTATGTAGGTATGTATGTATGTATGTATGTATGTATGTATGTATGTATGTATTGTATGTATGTATGTATGTATGTATGTATGTATGTATGTATGTATGTATGTAGGTATGTATGTATGTAGGTATGTATGTATGTATGTATGTATGTATGTATGTAGGTATGTATGTATGTATGTATGTATGTATGTATGTATGTATGTATGTGTGCATGTATGTGTGATGTATGTATGTATGTATGTATGAGTATGTATGTATGTATGTATTATGTATGTATGTATGTATGATGTATGTATGTATGTATGTATGTATGTATCGCACGCGTGCGTGTGTGTGTGTGTTTGCGTGGGTGTGCACTCGTGCAGCTTTCGCAATCAGTCAACAAACTTTAAATGGTTCTTAAGGCGCGTTCACAGCGAGCGCGGAGCAAGCAAGCGCATTTTCGAAGCGGTGAGGCAGCGAGCGCGTGCGGCTGTTCAGACCGATTGCGTTGCCTTCTGCCCGCTCTGCAGCAGGAACGAGCCCCACCACCTAGTTGGTGGCACGAGGCAATCCACCAATTCACAGTGGGCGGACGCCATCTTGCGGCACTACGCGATACTGCGCGCACGCGCCTCGGGCGCTGATTGGGCTGCGGCAAATGCGGGCAACTTTTCGGTGGGGAGAAAATCGGTCCTGGCACGATTCCAAGAAGCGGTTGCAGGTTTTCCGCTTTTGGGGATAATCCGCATCCACTTTCCGGCTCCGCTCCTCCGCTTTCTCGGTCCGCGTTCAGTGTGAACGTGTCTTTAAGGAACTTGATTTGCGGGCCGTGCCCACGCTGGGCCCTCTGGACAGCCTTTAGCTATTCACGGTGATCGCCGCTTTTGAGATCTTCGTCATCGCCCAATTGTTTACTAAAAGACGCATTTCGTAACGCTGAACATTGCCAGAGCATGCACGCTAACTAACAGTACTCTTAATAGCACTCAGGGCCATGTGAATCGATGTCTGGAGCCCACATTTGCAATGAGAGACCCATGCAAGAAGCGGAGTGCACATAAAACTGCACGTTTATACACGGCTCTATTCATTATGGAAAGCGACGCACATATATAATTCTTTAGCGCGAAGAACTTAATTACACATAAATCCAGTTCAAAAGTCAGCAGGTCCCACGTGCTGTAGAAATCGGTTTCTTGTGAAGCAGTCGGTGAGTAGAATTGGCTATGCTGCAGCTTTTCGCTTTCAACTAAACGTCACAAGTTTGCCTCTGGTTTACATCAACCAAGTGAAGTGACTGTGTGATCACAATAACATCACGATTAAGCAATAACGCCAAGCGTTTGTACAGCAGAGCAGTTTAAAGTTTGAGAATGTAAGAAGTTCAAATTCAACAGCAACAAAAATTTTCTCTAACCTACAAATATCAAAATTTCATATATGAAATTGCGAGAAAAACGCGAATCTGAAATTTTACTTTTTTTTTCCACTTGCCTTATAAGATGAGCTATAGCGTGTCACGATTTTAGTGTAATCGACTCATAGGTACATAAACAAATATTTCCTAATCAAAGAAGTAGGAGTGACAACTACTTAACCGAGTGCCGTGATTCAATTTTCAATCCTTAATTTAATTAGATATTGTATTTAGCAGAAGTATTTCTTCGAAATAACAATGTAGCAAGTGACTGAAAAATAATCTGCAAGCCCGTTAACAATGGAAGCCATTTTGAACCACTTCAGTACCATATCTGAATCTAGAAACATCCCGCGTAAAAATCCTTTGAGAACAATGTTTTTACAATACATAGAAGGTATAGGGGGGCGTTAATCCTTGGCAAACAATATTTCTGTGTTCAAATTCGAATTTGTCAAAAAGTATGAACAATTGTTGCCATCGCGATACGTAATGCACCCAATCAAGATGAACTACTTCTTTACTGCACGACACTATATTGTGCACTCGGTGCGCAAAGCACCATGAATTCAGATCTAAGAAAAATAATATCGTATCAGTATATTAAAACGACAAACTCACTGGCTACCGAAGCCGGTAATGCAATCCCTCACAAGAGCAGGATTGGCCACCATGTGGCATTACTCCCAATATGGCGTTCGGGCATAATTCTGCCTTGAAGAACTATCGTTTTTTCTTAAACTGTCAGAATTCCTGACTTTCCCTGAACAAGCGGAACGGAAGACGTCACCCCCCGGGATGAGACCATCCATCCAACGAGACAGCGGGCCCTAGCCGCTTGCCTAAGGATGAACCGAACGTGGGTGACCGCGTTGGCGCACCTGCTCCTTGTGATGATTCTACCGAGAGCTCATCAGTGGAAGAGATGGAATCGGAAGCCGACTTCAGGACATTCCATACCCGCCGGTTGAAAAGGAAGCTTCGCAGGACGTCATCAACGGCGGAGCCACAACCGGCGCTAGACAAAGGCAAGCGATGTTTCACCATCTCGTATGTACCCATGTCTACATCAGACAACCTGAACTCACTAAATAGGCAGTCATTGACTAATTATTTCGAGCGAGTTGCACCTGCTCAAGTGAATGAAATTCACATAAATAGCAGGAAAAACATGTTGTCAGTTGATGTGACAAACAAAACCATTCTTGACAAACTGAAGGCCGTTACGCAGCTCGGAAGTATTTCAGTTCGCGCGTTTCTCGCTCACGGGAAAGGAACAACGACTGGCGTGATAAATGACGTCGACGCTGACATCACAGACGCTGACCTGCAGAATCTTGTGACGTCGACAGTCAAAATCGTGACCATACGCCACTTCGGGCAGTCTCGCTGCATCAAACTAGTATTTGATTCTGAGACTCTGCCCCCTAGCGTTAAGGTTGGATACGTGAGACATCCCGTGCGCCCTTACGTGCCACGGCCTTTGCAGTGTCACAAGTGCTGCAAGTTGGGACACGTCAGCGCAGTGTGCAAAAGTGAGACAACTTGCCAGCGGTGCGGCGGGTCTCATAAGGTGGAAAACTGCGATACTGCTGTTCCATTGAAATGCCCAAACTGCTCTGGTGCACATGAAGCAACGTCTAAAGAGTGCCCGAAGATCAAAGAAGAAATTCGCGTCCTGCGGAAGATGGTCAGAGACAACTCGACACACAGAGAGG
This sequence comes from Rhipicephalus microplus, assembly GCF_013339725.1. NCBI lineage: Eukaryota > Metazoa > Arthropoda > Arachnida > Ixodida > Ixodidae > Rhipicephalus > Rhipicephalus microplus. Next base: position 284,969,342 of record NC_051165.1, read on the forward strand.
CAGTCACGTCCATCCGCCGACACAGACGTCGTCCAAAACGTAGGCACCAGCGAGAGCATAGTGGGCGTAGGAGTGATGCATCAGCATCAGCAACAGATGAAAATACACGTGCGCATTATCAGGCCACTACACCCATGTTGTACGCACCACGTCCCAGGGATGCAGAAAGTGGACCAACACCCGCGTTGCACGCCGATGCTTCAGATACTGAGTGGCCTTCGCTACCGACCGGAGCAATAAAAAAGACCACATCATGGGCTGCAACTTCCAAGAGGCTGCAACTTCCAAGGGCGGAAAATGATAGGCAAGTCACTGAGAAGAGCCAAACTATGCTGAAGCATCTACTAAAATCTATTCGTGCGATTCTCAACGAGCTACACACACCAGGAGCGAAAACAGCAGTGCAGATCCTCAACGTGCTGGAACCGCTACTGCTGACCCTTTCATAAACAATATGGCGAATTTCTACGATGAACGTGTGCGCACCTCTGCTATAATGCAGCGGAACGCACGAGGTTTGCGAAGCCGATTGTCTGACTTTCGACAAAGGATATTTAAATACAAATTTCCGTTGGTTGTAATATGTGAGCCGAATATGATGTCGTCGTTTCGTATTTCTGGATACGTCACTTTGTGGTCACGTGATGATCGAAATGCGAGCAAAGTAATTATATGCGTACGTCAAGATTTGACGTACGTGAGACATGCCGTGGCTCCTCATGCTTCTAACGACTATATTTGCCTATCTATAAAGCACAAGCGACGTTCAATATCAATCATTAGTGGATACATTCCTCCTAGAAGCCACGTGGACTGTCCCCATCTCTTGTCTGTTCTCCAAGCTTGCCCTGGACCACATGTATTAGTTGGGGATTTTAAATGCACATCATCCCATGTGGGGTTCTGCCTCAATGAACACCCGTGGTAGGGACATTGCCAATTTTGTGCTCAATCAGGGCCTTATGTCCATTAACGATGGCTCACCTACTTACCTCCGTGGCACATCGTACAGCAGCTGTCTAGACGTATGTTTTGTGAGCAGAAGTCTCTTGCCTACCACCTGTTGGTTTGTAGACGTTGAAACACATAGAAGTGACCATCTCCCTACCACCACGCGAAACCACGCGAATTCATGCGGCAATATATACAGCTAAAAGGATTCCGTCGTTCGTCTCCCCGGTCTGTGAAAAGCGTAGACTGGCCAGGATTCCAAGCTTCTGTAAATGCTCAGTGCGGGAACATTCAATCTATATCTGAAATAGAAAGCCTAATTGCATCAGCCTTAACAACGCATACGAAACTTGTGTATGTGTCGCTACCAAGATCACAACTTGACGCACAATATGAATACCTTCGTGCAATTCGTCGCCGGGCAGAGAGAAAATACAGGAGGACGAAATCACCATTTGACCTATCTACAGCACGCCAAGCACAACAACATGTATTGCGACACCTCGATAAGCTCGATAGGCAAAGGGGGAGGGTATTTCGTAGCTCTCTTGATCCCAGAAAACCCCTGTCTCGAATATGGCAAACTGTCCGAAGCCTTCAGATGCCCACTCAACAGTTGTTCCCTTTCCGATCTTTGGCTCTAAAGCAAGGTCAACCTGAAGTAGATGTTGCCGAAAATTACTGCCATTTACTCGTAGGTATGTCCTCCTCATCGATATCACCTTCGTATTTAGCCTCACCGCCACCCAGCGACGATCGCCTCGACTTACCATTCACAATGCACGAACTCGACGCTGCGATTTCTACGTCCCGACTGTCGTCCGCACCAGGGCCTGACGGAATCACTTATTCGGCTCTATATGATCTCAGTCAGGAAGCAAGGCAGACTCTCTTGTCGTTCTACAACTCTACGTGGGAAACAGCGACAGTCCCAGAGAGTTGGAAGGGCAGCCGCATAGTGGCCTTACTGAAACCAGGCAAGTGTTCACACGAGTGGTCTTCTTATAGACCCATTGCCCTAGCCAGTTGCATCGGTAAGGTGATGGAACGCATGGTGCTGGCAAGATTGGAATGGCTGCTGGAGAATAATGTCGGCTTACCAGATTTTATAAATGGGCTTCCGTAGGAGTCGATCGTCTATAGATGGTGTTGTAGATCTAGTTTCTTCTGTTGAAAAGGAAAAACAACGTCGGAGATTGGTAGGGGTCATATTCTTAGATATAAAGGGCGCGTACGATAGCGTCTACCATGAGGCCATTCTTGACGCACTTGAAGACATCGGCGTAGGTGGCCGACTACACGCATGGATAGGGAGCTATCTCAGAGGACGTACCATTTTTATGTCGACATCCGACGGTGACACGGCCAGGCACCTCGTAAGCCGTGGAGTTCCGCAAGGCGCCGTCCTGAGCCCAATGCTTTTTAACATAACATTCATTGGCCTTGAAGCTGCGCTTCCCGACGTCGTCAGAATCAGTGCGTATGCGGACGACATATGCATATGGGCATCTGGAGCAGCGCGACCACAACTGCGAGCAAGGCTACAACAAGGCACATCAATAACATGTAAGTACTTACGTCGTCAAGGCCTGGAACTTTCAACAGCAAAATGTGCTGCATTGGCATTTACGAAGAAATCAATGTCGCGGTACCCAATCTTCGCTCACGGAGCAGTGATTCCCGTGGTTAAGCACCACCGCTATTTAGGGGTCGTCATTGATCGCAACCTGTCCTGGTCAAAGCATGTGACTGTGTTGCGAAACAAACTAATCAGTTTTGTGTATGTCCTTCGTGTTATAGCAGGACTGAGATGGGGCCCTTCGCAGAAAAGTCTTCTGCAGCTATACAAGGCATTGTTTGTAGGCTATATAAGGTACAGCTCACCTGTGCTTTCCAGCATGCGGGCAACGTGCCTTCGTACTTTAGAGAGCCTTCAGGCACGAGCACTTAGAATATGTCTTGGCCTGCCACGGTGCACATCTACCTCTGGCACTATAAAGGAGTCACGCACCTACCCTATACAGGTTTACACGTCCTGTGAGCCTCTTCGACTGCACCTTCGTCTGCTGACCCGACATGCACAGCACCCTTTGTCCTCGCTACAAGTGGACCGACCAGGCTGTACCTATTCGCGATGCCTTGATACGCATAGGCACATTATCCCGTCAGGCTTTGCACCTGCCGTAATCCCTGCAGTGCCTCTATGGACATTGACTAAACCACTGGTGTGCCTTCACATACGTGGAATTTCGTATAAGTCGCATGTTTCTTATATTGCCCTCAAGCAACTCACCTTGGCACATTTAGATGACCGATACAGCGACTCTGTGCACATTTATACCGATGGATCCGTAACTTCATCCGCCTCAGCTGCAGCCTTCGTGATCCCTCAACTCGGTATTTCCCGACAGTACATATTAGATCATAGGTCATCTTCGACAGCTGCAGAACTTGTTGCTATAAAAGAAGCCATAAAATTTGTGAACAACCAAGCACCGCGTAAATGGACGATTCTGTCTGATTCAAAATTAGCGCTTCAAGCTATCCATTCTTGCTCAAGAAGAGGACAATTTTACAAGTTAACGTTAGGAATCGTCCAAGCATTTGACCTAACACACAGGAGTGGTCACTTGGTTACACTCCAATGGATTCCTGGACACTGCGGCCTGGTTGGCAACGAAACAGCCGATAGCGAAGCAAGAGCGGCAATATACAACGGTCCTATGTACGTGAAAGTACCCTACTCGCGAGGTGACGTCAACACGTTGTTGAGATCACTCATGCGCGAATGCGCTGCCACTTACTGGTCGCTACCAGATCACCGGAACAAGCGCCTGCAGGAAACAGACCCGGTAGACTTTTCGTCTTCCAGATAAAATCAGCCGAAGACATGCTAATATACTGCACCGAATTCGCCTGGGCGTCGCCTTCACTCGTCACTACACCCACCTAATCGGCCGTGCGGACAGCCCAAATTGTGAACGCTGCCAAGTGCGCGAAACGATAGCTCACATATTTTGTGACTGTGCATTATACGTGGCGCAAAGAAAAATGCTAACTGCAACGTTGGCAAGCATTGGACGAACACCATTAAGTGAAAGCCACATATTGTCTGCAATGAACGACCAAAAAGTGTCAAAAACTACTACAAAGGCTGTTCTAGACTTTGTAAAAACCACTGGACTAGAAACTAGACTGTAGGGTACTATGCTAAGTGGCTACTGTACATACGCACCACCTCTTCTTGTCCCCATCATCACCCTTCATCCCTCTTTCCTTCCCCTTTCCCTTATCCCCTGTGTAGAGTAGCAGGCTAGAGCGAACTAGCTCAGGCCGACCTCTCTGCCTTGTAATAAATTCTCACTCTCTCTACTCCCAACATGGATACTACAATTAAATCTTGGCCCTCAGTTTCCAGCGGCTGCGAAGCAACTGTCTCAGGTGGTGGTCAGACCTGCGACGTAGCTGGATGATGCTAAGAATATCTGGGTCCGGACAAGTCACCATCGGAATCTGACCTTGGCTGCGTTCGACGTTTAACGTTATCCAATGGGAACTATTCATTCAGCGAACTGGCAGCGCGGCAACACACGGCATAGGAAAGAACCACACCGCATAAACGCTCACTAATAACTTAGTTAATTTTCACGTTTCAAAAAAGACATTTATACGAGAAAAATGCGCATGTGAAAAAGAATATGAAGACAGTACGAGCAGCATGCGAAGCGTTTAATCGGGGTACTTGTCTATAGATTATCTATGCAGTTAATTTCATTAATGTAGTGATAAACGATAATGATAGATTGCGTATACATTGATATTCGTTCCTGGAAATATGATGCGCTTAAGAAATTTCACGCGTATAGATTGAACGAGGATGCGAAAAAAAAAAAAAAACCACGTTTTTTTTTTTTTCAAACAGCGATTGGCATTCGCACGAATCGCAATGCGACAGGAGTGTTGTATAACATGCCCCTGCTTTGTGGTCGCATGTAGTACTTTTTGATAGAAATGTACTTTCTTAGTGCGCAAGAACGTTTCAGAAAGAAGTCAGATAGGACAGAGCGCACACTTACAACCGTTTTATTGCTCAGTTGGCGGGAATATATATAGACAGTCAATAGGGCGAGGACTTGACACACAGAAAAATGGAACAAATGATGGTGCAGGTGTCAGATCATCTTATTTCAATCTTGAAATGAAAATTTAACTGAAAACATACTTGTATTCATTGTTCAGCAAATTGACTGATGGGGAACTTACACACTCAGTTCCTGCTTTGCGAAGCGACAAAAGCTTCATATATTTCACGTGCCCTCTTGTCCTTATATTTTGCCATTACTTGGCATTCATCAAACTTCAGGGTGCAGCTTACAATTCGCACACTGAGTTGCCATGTGGCTGCCCACTGATCCGCGCATGAGATTTTCCGTGCTTTCAAGGTGATCGTTCAGACAGTGCCCCATCTGAGCTATGTAGTGCCGACCACATTCGTGCAAATGCCAACCAAAAGTGTTCTTTTCCAGCATCCTCTTCAAAGTTTGCGCGAAATTTCTGAAGCGTATCCCATTCTCGAGGAATGCAGTTCAGCGTATCGGCTATCCATAATTATCACTACAGGTCTGTCAGTACCTACATAAATAATTCACAGAGAAGTGCCTCGGGGAAATGCTTCGCATGCTGCTCGTACTACCGTCATAAAAATTTTAATTATGCCCTTTTATGCACGCGTATAAATGTCTTTCGAACCTGGAAGTAAACCAATTGTTAGTGAGTGCTCGTGCTGTGTGGTTATTCCTCTGCATGTTTTGTGTGGCCGCGCGAACAGTTCTCTATTAATTTTAGTTCAAACTGGTCCACCTTTCTATCCTAGTGAGGCGAGCCAACTTTTCTTGGCAATGCAAGGAAAGCTACAGGGTCGGATCTTCAGTACATGTAGCACTACGCGAAGTTGACTGGCATGTGATGAGTTCCGTTCTGCTGTGGGAACTGATGGCTGCGCGCGAAGGGCGTTCCATATCGACGCAAACATTTCTTAGCGTTAGAGGTACACGCAAAATGCACAGCTTTTTCACGCGTTCAAAAACACGAAGTAAATAAGAAAAATAAAACAAATACTTTACTGGTGTGAGCTGTGTCCTGTTTCAAAGAGTGACACGCAAAAAAAAAGAAAAAGAAAAGCAGTATTCTTCACATCACACGTTGAAAATATAGACACCATTGTGTGACTACAATAATTAGCAGTATACGCGTGATTTAGCCTTCCCTCCATTGCCCTGAAAAGTTGTCTGGGTGTATATCTGTGCTATTCGAAGAAGTAGAGGGCTTGAAATGAGATGTAATAGGGTTCACCGAAGTTAGGAGGGCACACGAGACTTCTTGCTCAGAACCTTTTCTGTATACTGGAGATTCATACGGTATAGTTCAATTCAATTCAATTTTACTTACCAGAAAACAATCTGAAGGGACACCTGGGCAAAAAGCTGTAGCAGCAGCTTGACGAAGGCCCAGGGTCCCTTACATGGCAATATCACATATATGACACATGTCAACAAGTGTTTTTACATGGCATTCACATCGAAAGCTTTGTACATACAGATCAGCATAAAATGTAACAATGACACTTCGTACAAGAATGAAGGTAATGCAATACTTTTGAAAGTGAGTAAACTTATTTTCAAAAAAAAGTGTTGGTACCCTTTACATCCTGCAAAATGAGAAATGCTCGAGTCAGCATAAATGATTGATTTTACCAATAAGTGACGAAATTATCTGCGCTGTTGTCAAATAACTCTCTTCGTGCACCTTGCACAACTTCTCTTTATGTTGAGAACCAGTGTACTTCACTTGGGCGCACCTTAAAAACACCAGGTGGTCGAAATTTCAGGAAGCTCTCCTTCTGCCACTTCCCTCGTACTATGCCATGGTTTTGGGACGTGAAACACTGACAATTATTATTACCTTGGTTAAAGGTGCACCAGAAAACAGCCGCCTTCCGGCAAAGAGGGAAATTAATACGGCTTAGTACATCAAAAAAGCACGATTGCCGCTATACGAAGACAAATTGTAATCATCGCAAACTACTGTGTGATAGCCATGTGTGCGCAGTTAATATTCAATCGTCGACGTCCCCAACTTGATACTAAGAATGGATGGAAGAAGTTTGCAGGGCATCCGATTTCTACCGTTCCGCGCAGAGCACCAGCCATGCTGAGTGCGTGGTATCTTGAATTGCATTTTTTGCTCAAAGTTGCCTTTACCAACAGGTGGTGAGCATGCCCAGGGTCACATGTGACACTTTTTTCTTAGTGGAAGATACGTGCCCGAAGCCTATGCTGGTGTTGGCAAGCTTCGAATTTGATCTTGGAAGTAAAAACACGCGATGACCACCATGTTTTGACACAATACTCGAACGCCAGTCAGTGCGACATTACGATATATAATCGCGAGAACGCAAGGTTCCAACGTAACCAAGTAGCCAATACGTTTTTTCTCCCGCTAGTGACCTCAAGAAGCAGGCAAATCGGCGCGAAATTGCCCGACCTGATGTCGAATCATTTTGCAGTGATGTTAATTACAGCTTCCATAGGTAAAAAGCAAGTTGCGAGAGTTAGGAGAGAATGTTGGCTAAATGCGAGAAACACGTGTGTACCCGCGTTTCACGCGGTATCCCGAGTGACGCTTTCGGATTCTTTTCATCGGACGCCTCAGAGATGGCTCTATCTGCCCTCCCTGCCTTTTCTAAGATCACTATAGGGGACATGCTGCTGCGCCAACAGAATGTGGTAGTCACTAGAGCTCGCGAATGGCCAGTCGGCGACCGCCATACTCCCCCGGAGAGCCTAATGGACCCCGTCCAAACCTCTCTGCCAACCACTGAGGACGAGGAGGCCAGGCGCCAGTTGTTCGCGAAGAGGGACGCGAAGGGAACAAAAAGGATGAGGGCAAAACGCACGAGCGGAGAGAAGCTGAGGAAGCTGTGCCTTTCTCCCTCGGCGCTTCGCACTGCGCAGGCAGCCAGCCGGCGGCGGCGGACGGAGGTTGAGAAAGGAGGAATCGAGGGATGCTGAGAGGCAAGCGAGCCGGCAGCGGCGCAGCGCGCGACGCCCCGCGATCGCGATCCAGTCGATGATTTCTGCCGAGCTGTACCGACTCGCCGCGACCGATTCTTCTTCTTTTCCCCTCCCTCCCACGTAGGGTTTGAAACGAAGTAAGAAAGAGTGCAAGGGTTAGTGGTGGTGTGTCGGATCCTTGAAATAATAATAAAAAAAAGTGTTCATCTCCTGGAGACTGCACCGGTCATCGCCGTCGCTCCTCCGTCGTCGGAGACTTTGGCAGGGATGTTTCGTGAGTGAGAATCTTCCCGATCGTGGAGGTGGTGGCGACGAACGATGTGAAAGGGGGGAGCTGACCGAAGGGAAGCGTTTGCGGCGGCGGGCGGGCCAGCGCCGAACACCTGTTGGTTTGAACACCGGCGCCGCGGACGTGGTTGATCGCGTGCGTAGTCTTCTGCGCACACCGACGACGACCGCAGTCGGATTGTCCCCATCGCGAAGAGTGTGACTCGAGCGTCAGTGGACGTGGCGGCGCCGGCCATGAGGAAGTACGCGACGGGACCCTAGCGCGGGCGCGTGGGCGCGCCGTGACCGCGACCTGGAGAGTCCCTCGCTCGTCGTCTCCCGCAGCGGCGGCGATGACTGGGCTGCGTGCCAGCGGCTGCTCGAGGTGAATGCGGCCCGGCGGCCCGGTGGTCGTCGCCCGCCGGCATGAGTCGACGCCGTTGTCCGGCGGCGAGGAAGAAGCGCAGGCGCGTCCGTGACGGCTGCGGGCCCCCGCCAGAGCATCGCCGCGCGGGCGGGCCCTGAGGCGAGCATGGGCCGCTCGCTGCTCTACCCGACCTAGAGGAGCAGCGGCGCGAGCAAGCTCGCCGCGGTGGCCGCAAGCATGAAGAAGATGGGGCTCCGCTCCGGCGGCGCGCGCTGCGTGGAGCCCGGAGGCCGGATCGTCAAGTACACGCCTTGCACGCGGCGGGACATGCGCGTCGACGACGACCTGGACGAGATTGCGGTCGTCAGCAACGCTGCGCCTGAGAACGTAAAGTACGGCGCCAGCGGCGGCGGTTCGCTCACGACCAACGGACCCAGGGTGGTGCCGGGAATCATCACCTCCGCTGGCGGTGAGCGCCTCGATCGCCGCTCGTCGCCCCTGTACACGGGTCGTTCCTCGGAGAACATCAAATCGGCCTCGTCGCGACAGTCGCTGCTGGAGACAGTTGCGGGTAAGCTGCAGCACCGCGGATCAGTGTCAGCCGCCGCCGCCGACGGCGTCCGGTCCCGCCCGAGCCTGGCCTTCATCAACCGCGCGCATGTCAGCTCCGACCTGGAGATTACCGCGCAAGACGCGCGAATTGCGCCGCCGGGAGATCAAGCGCGAGTTCGAGAAGTGGGACGCGACGGGAGGAGGCGCCGGGGGTGGCGGAGACCGGTCACGCTGCAAGTGGACCTTCGTGTTCGATCCGTCGGGACGTCTCTGCTACTACTGGTCCATGGTGGTGAGCGTTGCGTTCCTATACAACTTTTGGGTAATCATCTACCGCTTCTCCTTCTGCGAGATCAGCGCGTCCAGCATATTCGTCTGGTTCGCGCTCGACTACCTCGCCGACTTCCTTTATGTGCTGGACATACTATTTCACTTCCGTACGGGCTTCCTCGAAGAAGGGGTCTTGCAGACCGACTCAGAGAAGCTTCGCGCACACTACATGAACTCGACCATGTTTTACATCGATGCGCTTTGCCTACTGCCGCTCGACTTCTTGTATCTCTCCATCGGCTTCAACTCGATCCTGCGCTGCTTCCGCCTCGTGAAGATCTACCGGTTCTGGGCCTTCCTGGACCGCACCGAGCGGCACACCAACTACCCGAACGTGTTCCGCGCCGTAAACCTGACGCACTACGTGCTGGTTATTTTCCACTGGAATGCCTGCCTGTCGCATATCATCTCGACGACAGATGGTTTCGGCTCTGCCGGCTGGTTCCGCAGCAGCTCGTGCGAAGCGAGCGACGTGCTGTGCGAGTACCTGCACGCCTTCTACTGGAGTACGCTGGCGCTGACCACCATCGGCGACCTGCCGCGGCCGCGCACCAAGGGAGAGTACCTGTTCCTCGTCGTGCAGATTGTGCTCGGTTTGTTTCTCTTCGCGGCCGTCTTGGGCCACGTGGCCAATATTGTGACCAACGTCAGCGCGGCCCGGAAAGAGTTCCAAGGTGAGTGCGCCCATTGCTTCCCAGTCATGGTGTGCCGATTAATAACGGCGTTACGCCAATACTTCAGCGTCTTCCTGGCGTATGTTGCAAAAGTTTCCACACGAAACTTGCAGGATGGCAAGTTATTCTGGGAGTATCGTTAAGGAACGCGCGAAACTCAGCTGATCAACAGTGGCTGTACGACAACAGCGCCATTCACTGGGAACCAGGCTTCGCGCTCTGTAAAGTACTCGCACCGGTCCGCCTCGAAGATGAGCATGTCATTGGCGAACACTGACTTTTCAGTAACAAAAGCTTATTCAGAACTGAGAATGTTTGCTTACTCAGTGTTCACAAGTATGAAATGATGATACGGCGATTCAATTGTTCGCCACAGGAAATTTCAGTAAATTCTCATTGTTATGGTACCCGTGAACGCGGACAGTCTATGACAGGCAGATTTTAAGAGCTCGTAGGTTTGTTGACAAAGTAAGGTAAGACATAACATTGTTCAAACATGCTTCTTGTAGTCGAAATAGTAACTATACCCAATACCAACACAGTCTGTGAAGAGATAACGCTTCTATGTAGTAGTTCGCATTGGCATGGTTGATTTTATTTTCCGTGGAAGTAAGTACACTGCAATGTACAAAATGGTAAGTACAGCTACCTCACTCATGAGATTTAGTTGAAGCTGTCGCACACATAATTAAGTTTCAATGTGCCATTGCATCAATTGAACTGGCAGTATTTCGCAATGTACAAAGCTAGTATCTGAGTCTGTGTCCATGAAGGGCACTCATTGCAATTATTCGTTAGGGAGAAATGTGACCAACCCAGCTCAACGCATCATTAGCGAAAGCGACCATACAAAGGTATGCATCCATTTCAGTTGGCTAACATCGTTAATTTTAACGGTGTCCTCTTAATTGTGCCGCAAGTCCTAGCTCTGAATTCTTTCTGTACAATGATAAACATCCACAAAAAAGAAATCTTAGACACAATTGCACTCGTAGCAGAAAAATAATATGGGATTGCATTGAAAAAGGATCCACACTTCAATACTCAAGTAAGCACTTTATTTTTTACCCAGGGAAATTTATTTGATGTGCACACGTGAGTAGGAAAGTGTATGCATTACAGGGTGTAAAGCTTCGTCGTCGAGACGCCAAGTACAACGAACACGCGCTGCATAATATATCATGTCATTTACGTGTATTGAGCCAAAAACATGTGTGCTGCCTTTCACAGATGAAGTTCGTTTTATTTTAGGAATCTGTGGAGGTGACATAAGTCGCATATTTTATCCATTTACGATTGTATGCAGCTCCTGGAAAAAACACCGTCTTGGTTGGTTCTATATTTCTGGTTTCGTTACGTGTTCGGAAGCGTCATATTACTTGGTGAAATACAATAGCTTGCTTTCCTTTTTCATATTGACTGATGGACGTCGTACCCTGGCGCACAGTTAGTTTACCTTCGCAGTCTTAAGTTTATTTAGTTCAGTATTAATGTGAAGAACTTAGGAGTGCTCCACATTTGTTAAATTTCACTTATTCAGATGTTAAAACGAGCGAAGCTGCCTTGCAACACAGCGGGATAGTAGACGATAGCGGGTAGGTTTCTAAAGTATACGAAGGAAAGAAAGCACTTAACAGCGCTACTCCTACGAATGAAGACTGTCGATGCGGACCCGAAAGCGCAGTCCAGAATGTTGTAAGATGATCACCTATCATGCTCAACTACGAGAGTGGTTTTTTAAAGCGAAGTCTTCGGATGTATCTGGGTATGAATGACGTCAGTAAAGTAGGGTAGGATTATGAGTGTGAGCAACTATAGAAGAACTGGTAAAAAAAAACATCGATTTCAGCTACTTTATCTTTCTTGCAAACAACAACTACCAAAAGAAGAAGTACTAAGCTGGGGAGATGAAAAACTAGCAATTAGGCAGATTCAAGCTTTTTTACCTGAAGCTTAAAAAAAATTGCAGGTTCCACGTAATTAGGGAATCAAAGTTACGCGAAGCATGCAGATGAAAGGTGACGGTGTTGTAATTTTTGAATGAGTGAAATATTACAAAGCAGTGCTAAAGATAAGTGCAAGTGCACCCAGAGACATCCAGCCGCATATATTTTATCACCAGTTGTTGACAGTTACGAAACGATGCCAACAGCAACACGAATATTGGTAACACCAGCAGTGGTAAGCTCATACAAAGTGCTGATGTTTGCGAGGATGGTGCCCTGAAAACCGCGACATAAATCGATTTCAGTCGATGACGCCTATCCACAATTAAAGTTAATTCGACGTGAGGGCTGTATCGTGGAGTGCATAAGTAATGTTTATAAAATCGGATGGCCAGCACTGCAACCACATTTGTCGTTTCACGAACATAAGAGTCTATTTGAAAATCAGTTCCGTGACCTTGCGTGGCTCTGTGGTAGAATACTTGATTGCCACGCATAATGATGGGGATTGATTCCTGTGGAGACCCTGGCAATTATTTTTTTTGTATTTGTCGGGTCAACGCTGCCGATATCAGTATTTTATTGCGATAGCAATTATACGGACAATCTTGACTGGATTTTGCCGCTGGCATCAACGTGAGCGTCGCCGTCACTCACCGTATATGTATACGTACCTATACATATGAAAATGCAAGAAAAAAGATCCAGAATGAGACTCCGGTGCGCGGAATAGCGCAATGAGAGCGCGTAGCAACATCGTCAAGACGTGGCGGCCGCGCTCTCATCTCCCTCGCGCACTTTGCCCCGCAAAAATCAGGAGGTCGACGCCCACTCGCGCGCCCTTGTCTCGCGGTAAAGATGATCGTACGTCTTGGCTAACGTTCCGCTTTTACCGGGCGCACAAAGGTCACTGCAATCGTTGCACAGTCTACGTTTGCGAAAAGAACGTGCTTTTCAAGCACAGCGATGTAACAACTGAGACCCTTATTTGCGTTCATCTGTACCTGAGAGTACGTTTTGTGCGCCATTTGTGCGTGAGAAACGTGAGGCACGTTTCCATCCGCTGGCAATTCTGTTCGTGAACTTCCAATTTGTTGCTTTCGCGTTCATTGCTTCGTCTTCGCGCCAAAGCAGTGACTTATTTTTAAAGGTCCCGTGAACCACCCAGAGGGCGAAAGTCGGTTGTAATGGGGAAATCGTGCCCGAGTGTACGAGGAACACGGAGCCGCGAGAATTTTACGAAACGGTGCAGTGATAGCGGAGTTAGACGCATTTGATTATCGAAACCGTGACGACCACATCTCTCGCTCCCCCCTGCGCTTCCCTCCGCTGGTATCCGCTGGTATCCGACCAACAACAACTAGCAGCGCGGGCACTGCTGCTTGCAGACTGACCGGAAGTCGTAGGCTTTTGCTCGACCAGTCACAGCATATTTGGCACATTTGGCTCGGCGCGTCCGAAATGGGGCACGCCGAAATAGTTAACCAGCGAAGCTAAAACGTGCGACCACAGGCGGTCTCGGACGTCGTAGCCGAAAACAAAGTGCCACACGCGAAACAAGCGCGTCAGCTCCGAGGAACGCGTTTCCGCCATTGCCTATTTAGCGATGCTCGTCCTACAACACTGCTGCTTCTTCGGCTCGACGTTGTGGCTTGGATTCGGCTCGGAAGGCTGCGCAGTTGCTGTTTGCACTTCGCCCGTTCTTGTGCATCGGCCCGGCGAACATAACTCCTGTCGCTGTCCTTGGAAAGTTGTCTGCTGTTCGGGCGTTCTTACGATCCGTGTCCACACCATCTGAAAGGTGAACTTTCTTGTGAAGCCGAACTTCTCACGTACCCACGAGCCCGTCACGTGATGTTTGTTTACACCCCTACTTTGCCTATCGATCTGCTTGAACGATTTCCTTGTCTGAGAGGCGATGCACGCGGAGACTGTGAGACCGAATTATGTTCTATACACTACTCTCTCGTTCGCATCTTTCCTGCATCCATTCGTGCCCCATACCTGTGCAGTGCCGTTGAGTTCACAGATAGACAGCGCTGCACTTTTTTTTCTTCATTATTCCCCCTTAAACTTTAAAACCACTCCGGTTAAACAACTGCGCCTGGGTTTGTGGCACGGCAGTGAGGGACTAAACAACGTCGCTGACGGCGCTCCCAATTGCGCATGCGCTTGATTGCAACGCAGAGAACGACGTGACTGATGAAGCGGCCAATGAAGACGTTGATTTTTTTGTGTTGAACGGTTTTTCATTTCGCCTAGCCATATACAGCTTTTGCGAGAAAAAAATAGCATGTTTCCGTTTTTATGGGGACTATAAGATAGCTGTTCAAGCATAATAAAACCACAGTTTTGTCGGGATTTCTGCGACCGCTCGACCCTCAAGAGTGTGCCACTTGCCTCAGAAGCATAGATTCGCGTGCCCATCTATGCCCTCTATATGCTGTCAAGCTGAGCAACGGCGTCCTGGACTATTCCGCCCACAGCGACGGACCGATGGCGCTAACGGCATCGTTCCAGCTCCTGGCGCCGTGCCTACCGTCGGACACGTCGCTCTTGCCAAGTGATCCGTATGCCGTCGCAAGCATCGTGGACAGTGTGAATTAAACAAGAAAAAGGGAAGACGAGCAGCGTGCATCCAGCTTGTGGAAGTCGATTCGTCTTGGCAGCGGCGTATAAAGCCCGTTTCTAACATTCCTCATTCCGCTCGACCCCTGGGAAGCGGTTGGACAGGACGTGGAGAATGATTTGCGTCTTTTTTACCTGTCGACTGTGCTTACATTAGGCGAAGTGCATTTCGATATTATGGCGTGTGTTTTCGGCTTGCTGGTGAGGTGCAAGGCCAGCCCGCGTTGAGATTCCCTCTTCCTTTTTCGTTCTGTCGCATACCTTACAGGTTATGTATGTCTTATGTCTCCTTTACACAAGTTTGCTTTATAACAACCTATAAATCAAGATATACGCGTATTTGCTTCAATGGTTGAAAGACTTCTTTCGCATTTTGCGTGTGCTGTCACACATATTGTCTATTATGAAGGTATAGCCACTACAAAGATCAAGCTTCCCAGCAGGCATCCCTTTAAAAAAGAAGTCTCGAGCTTCTTGAACGACGTCACGCGTGAGAGTGAATTCTCATCAAAGATAACATTAATGACGAATAACACGCAGCCCTGATTGGATTGGATAAACTTTTATTTTTTGGATTGGATAAACTTCTATTTGAACGAAAAGCTTCATGAACTACGTTCTTATCGAGCGAGGCTTTTTTACTTATTTCTTTCAGCGAAAAAAGGAAAGACGGCATGCCTCCACGAGACTCGTGAAACGTTTCTGGGAATCGTTGCTTATTGTACGAGCTTTTCTTGTTCAACTTCGTGGCGAAAATTTGACTGAAAGTTTGAGTGTATGTCCAGGTATGTATAGGTCTGTGATTGTCTATGTCGATTATTTCCAAATAAAGAACATTTCCTCTGCTACGGACTTAAACTGAAAGTAGGAGTACGTAACAGCAATATCAATGACTATGCTCATGTCATAAAAGACATGGAATTAAGAGGAAATTGATTGTGATTGTTTTTGTTTTAGCGCAAAACGATACCATAAGACGACGGGACCAATAGCTTTGTGCTGTCTACTTTCTTGTGATGTTGTTTTGTGCGAAAATATAATCACTATGAATTCACACCTATCGCACCAAGGCATTTTGAAAAGATGAAGGAGGAAAGTACAGGAAACGACTCGGGCAAAGCATACATGCCGCGTTTGCTTTCCTTCGCGAAAAGCAGGCAAAAGAGGAATGAAATATAGAGAGCGTGCAAGAAAAGAAGTTTGAAGTGGGGGAGGCGGGAATGACTGCTCAAATGAATTGCAGCCGAAACAGGAATGATGGCCTCCCGAAAGAAACTCGAGCTTAGTCGGCACGCTGTTGCCGTTTCGGCGAACGTCGAGGACAAGCCCAGACGCGTTGTGCGCATTCACTTCGACTCTTGGGCGTGAGCGACTAGACACGCACGCGAATAAGCGTTAATAACACGCTTTCCTTGGTAGTCGCGGAGGTTGTGATTAAAGTTTCATTATGTAAGCGGCTTCCGAGTTTCGCTTCGTTTTGAAATCGCCATCAGGGTTCCCCGATAACGTTCTTTCAATTCGCTTTTTTTTTCTCGCAATATAACGGCGTGATTGGTGGGCCCCTCGATAGAAACGAAGCCGTGATGCTGTCATTAGCCATTATTATGCAAGTCTGATCACTCAAGACGTTAGTCTGGTTCGCAGGAACGTTTGTATACCGAGTGTATTGTACTCTCTGCCTGCGTAGAGATACCTTTTTTTTTTTTGCAGAAAATGTCTGCAATTGATGGCGCTTACTCGCTCTGCGTTTCAATAATAATAATAATAATAATAATAATAATAATAATAATAATAATAATAATAATAATAATAATAATAATAATAATAATAATAATAATAATAATAATAATAATAATAATGGTGTAAAGTTTTAACTCTTCCATCTTCGAATATATACAGTGGGAGAGGTCAAGAAACCAGGCATTCACACAGCGCTGTTTAGTTTCTTCAAACTGCATTCGACCAGTTCTAAAAATGAAGACTGTCTAGACCACGAATATACGTCGTGCTTGAGTGGTCCTTAGAAAATTGTTGATTTGTCTATCTAGAAAAAAAAAAGGTTGATTATGGTAAAATGTTTATCGTAGTATGTGACAGATGTAAGATATTCCTATAATGCACGACCTTAACTAATTCGAGCATTTCGGTTGCATTTCAGGTAAGGGGATAAATGGGGACGTCTTAGAGTTCTGAGCACTCTACTGAGGAGAGGTCTCAGTGACGTACAAAAGAAATGAATTGTGCGGCAAGGTCGGTGAGAGATTAAGAAAAAACATGGTCGATTCCTTTGTCATAGGAATCAATATAACACGCCAGTACAACGTCTCCTTACAGAATTATTTATTATTTATACTAATATATAAGTGAGCTTATTCAATGTATATTTGTTTTTGTCAGCTAGATCACCATTTAACGTAAATGCATCCACGTTGATGCTTAGTGATACACTTTTATCTCGATGACTAACGTCCATGAATAATGATTGATTAATGAATAGATATGCCTTTCTCATTGATGGCTGTGGCAGCTATAGTAGTTGGCGGTGAATGCGGCACCAAGGAAAGGGGTGGGAGAACCAGAAAAATGCTAGTACATGATTGGCCACTGCCTGACTAGAGGGAAACGCAACACGCGTTGGGTCTTCCCTGTTTGCCAACCACGATTTTTCGTGAAGCGAGTGTAAGCGGGGAGCGGGGAGTTACATCTAGGGGAAGCATAAGCGTGTTGCTCTATGCGTTGCAGAGTTATTGTTAATATGGGTGGATGCAATTAGCCACGCCAACGCTTTGGGCATGGTCACCACCTGACATTGTGTTAAGACGTTAAAAAATGCACATACCCCATTCGAAACGCACCGTATAGGACACACACGAAGCCGCGTTGAAATATGGTGTACTGGAATGGGGCAGTAGTCGACTGGAGCCGAAAGCATGGCTCTTGTTGCGAATACGACCAGCGGTGGTGGAGCGCACCTTAATACTGTGCCGCCACCTGTCGAAGTCCTCTGATGCAATGATTTATTGATATGCGGGGTTTACCTCTCAAAATCACAATATGATTATGAGAGACGCCGTAGTGGAGGGCTCCGGAAATTTCGACCGGCTGTGGTTCTTTCACGCTCATCCAAATCTGAGCACATGAGCCTACAACATTTTCGCTTCCATGGAAAATGCAGCCGCCGCAGCTAGGATTCGATCCCGCGACCTGCGGATCAAGAGCTGAGTACCTTAGCCACTAGACCACCGCGGCGGGGTGGCCCTTTTGAAATAATTTATGAGAAGCTGAGATACAAAGCCTCCGAGATTGGTTGTTGTAATTTCCGCGCTGGTCATGTATGTGCGGAAAAAAACTTGTCGATCATCGTCGTCAGTTTCCCAAAACACGCCAGCGAAATTCAGCGTGTCAATAGAATACTCAGTATTTGCGAAAGATTCACGCATAGCAGTTTTTACAGACCAACGGGAATTCGGGGGTTTACTCACATAAAGTGTATTCATCAGCCTTAGTACTTTTCAGATAATTTGTACGTACAGGCGTAGACTTTGGCGTCCTCTTGATGAGTGAATTGTATAAAGAAGTAGAGCAGTATTCGAAATTGAGGCTTATTTTTTTCAATGATATTGCGACTACTCTCTCTCCTGGCTCATGCAGGTAAGTGGTGTTCATAGAACTCTCCCGACGATAACGTTATCTTTCTGGACATACTCGTTTGTTTAGTCACATGGATTCAAATTAGTCTGATAGCCAGGTAGGTTCATACGCGTATGGTTCAAATCAATAGCGATGTGCTCCTTTTTACGCTTTTAGAAATCAAAATCGTAAGCAAGGCAACGACCTTTGTTCCTGTTCTGTGATAGGAATCGGGTGCTGAAAACTACGAAGAAGCAGCATTATATATATATATATATATATATATATATATATATATATATATATATATATATATATATATATATATATATATATATATATATATTGATTAATGCATAATTATGTGCTAGATGTGTTTTATTTTTGCAGGTATTTTTATTTCAATCGTGTGATGTGAATATTTTACTCAAAAACTGCAGCAAGGTCCAAAACGCAAATTTAAATTAGGCGCTTTACACACACCGTTCGATCGTGGCGTGCTACATGGTGGTGTCATCGCAAAAGCGACCACCATTCTCCCATTGGTTTGCTAGAGAGACGGCGCACAGCCCCATTCAAGTACACCCTAGTGGAGGAAACTAATCGTGGATTTGACGATGCTATTCTACATTTCACCAAGAGCGCTGCGAGAGGGCAGTTACAGATATAAAAGACGTGTTTTATAATCAACATAGTATGTGTTCATGGGGAATTCTAAATATTTCTATACATGCGCAAACGTCTAGGGCAAGCTTTTCCCATAAGGTTGGAGGTGGTGGATTGGGGTCAAGTCACCTGTTCTTGAAACAGGTGATCAGTAGATTCTTAATTCATAAGAAATAAGGAAAATCCTTTCATCCGTACAGTAATCTAGGTCATGTTACCAGGACCTATGCCAGGATTTGTTGTCTTCACTATGGACATCGGTGCGTGTAAAGTATTCCGCTTCTTGTGTGAGGTGGCCTCTTCCTATAGGTTCATCATAAGTAGATTTTCTATTGAATACCTAAGCAGCTTGCTTAGGAAGCGCCTACGCAGAGACCTGATAGACATAGTTCTTCTAACCCTGCTGCAGAACAGTTTACGGGGAGGGATGGAGAATCGATATCCTTAAACGCGTCATAATGATGCTAGTTCACCTGGCTTTAAACTACACACGGGCACACTACCTGTCAAAACATGGGTTGAATAACGAGGTGTATTTGCGCCGTGGAGAGTTAACTGTATTTTGTGTAACAAGAAATTGTAGAACACGTTTTCATTCAGTACTGGAATTCTTTGTTTTTTTTTGTTTTTATTGGGATGTTCTGCAGATAACATTGAAGAAGGAGCTACCAAATGACGCCTACAGTATTCTTTTTCTGCCTGTTCAAGGGAATAGTGTTCCACATGACCTTTTCATGCTTGTAGGTCTTTACAGCATATGGAGAGGTCACGTATGGATATATGAAATGCTCAGCCTCAAGCGCGATTGGTTAACGCACATTTCGTGGAATAGGCCACGAAGCTAAGAGAAGTGCTGGAGCCCCGAGGGGCAAGCGAAAAAATGCTTGGTATATTAGAGGCGTTGAAGCAGTTAAAGTTGCATAAGTACAACCAGCTTTACGCATGCTGGTGGCTGATGTATGGTATATACATGTATGTATAATATGCATTAACTTTGCAACAAAAAGAAAAGTGTACATGGTGGAGTGCACAGTGTGCCCGGCAGCTGTTATTGCCGATAGAGAGATTTCGGGTTTGATGACCGAATTTTTTTTTGCCTTCTGATCATGCGTATACTTTCGACGTCTTTTCTGTCATGGAAGTACGTCACTGAAGTTTTGGTGAACCACGGCATAAAACACTTTCGTTTAAAAAATGTATATTTATGGTACTAGCCAGGTGACGCACGGTCTCTCCTGCGTCTTCTCTGGACCAAAATGAAAGTTATCATTACCATCATCACCATGGAGTGCAAGGCTCTAATAGACTGCTTATGTGAAAGTATTTTAAATCGTACACTTTGAATCAGTGTCTTCCTTTTATGACATGTCATGACGACGCTTTTATTATGGTGGATAATCTAAATATGTGCGGTTTAACGTCCTATACCCACCATGTGATTATTAAATGTGCCGTAGTGGAGGGCTCCCAAAATTTCGACCATCTTCTTTAACGTGCGACATGTTCTTCAACTTGCACTGGCATCACACAGTGGAATTATGACCGCCGGGGTGAGGCTCGAGCACGTGACTTCTGGGGCAGGTGTGGAGCACCCAGCCACTGATTCACCGTGGCTGACTTTATTATGGTAGAGACAGGAGGGACAGAGAGGGAAAACAAGGACAGACAGAGACAGGTAGAAAAAGTAGGTTTGAATGGAGATCTCCAAATTGTCTCATAAACGACACGCCCTTTGTGCTGTCCAAGTTTGAAGTGAACGCTCTCGATTTGCCTATAGTGCACATTGTTTGGCTTCACAGCGAGTCACACATTGACGGAGTAACAATAACCGTGATTCAATACGTAATTCAATTTTCCAAAGAAAGTACACATACCTTTCGCATGTTAATATATGACGTGAGCAAAAAACCGTGTAATATTTCTTTTACTCATAGCGTGCTGCGTAAGCTGTTAAAACAACTTTTTAAGCTTCGTACGTTAACGATTCGGAGTGGCGCATTGATTAACGAGGCAGAAGAACACAACAGAAAACACATCGCGGTTTTCGCTCTCTGAGAAATGATGCACCTGCTAGAACGAAGGCTCGTTCCACGCGGTAGCGAGCGCTGCGTAGGGGAAAAAAAAAAGCAATCAGAGAAAAATCTTTACTAATTGCTCCCAGCTTGTTTTAGCGGGTTGGGTTTCTTTTCATTTTCAGTTCTTCGTGAAAGCGGTTGCAGATTTTGAAGTTTTAACGAGCAAATTTGTATATTTACGCTCGTCTGTGCAAAAAGCTATAGGTATGTAGTACAATATTTTAATTGAATAACGTCCACCTTAGTGCGTAACTGCAACGGTTAAACATTAATATATATGCAAAGAAACGTACATTAGCTGCAAATGTCTTGTTTACAGACGTCTTTCACTAAACACGGTGTACAGAATGCGTTTGAAAACAATTGCATAGGCCAAGTGCGAGATTGTTGTATGGTAGTTGAAGGCTGCTTACTGTGATGAACCCGCAATTACATGATTCATAATCAATGTTGCATCCCGAGATGTTTCATTTCTGCCAAGGCTGACCTGCCATGTTTTTCGTCATGTCGATAGGCGATCGCAAATTATAATCGTCATGAATAGCCAGTACATGCAGTTCAGCGCGTGCTCTCTTCCTCCTACTCCTGGTTCGCTCGCCGAACATGTGCGCCCGGTGCACGCTGCGCTGATTTGTCCGGCGAGAGATGCCATAATTTGCATGGGCGAGAAAGAAGAGGAATATAATGATGAAATCTGGGTTTTTAGAACACAAAACCACAAAATATTTATGAGTTACGCCGTGGCAGAGAACTCTGGAAAATATTACTACCTCTTGTTCTTTAACGGATATCACAAAGTACACAAGCTGTGGTATACGCAGTAAGAGGCAAAAGCTTTGCCAAACGGCTTCATTAACAGCACTGCATACTGGCAACACAAAGCGACGATTCACACAAGAACATAACAAGAACCATGTTATATATACACACGCTGATAATCGCATGGTGAGGTCACTAATAGTTGGGTCTCTGGCAATGTCTCATTCGCTTCAATACAGATAGCAACGCGTGAATTCCGCCTCCATCAAAATGCGACTTCCATGGCCAGGATTGAATCCACGACCACCAGAACAGCAGCCGAGTGCCGTCACCGCTACACCACCGTGGTGGAGTGAGAGCCTCAACAATATAGAAAGAAAGTGAACAATAGAACGAGAAAATAAGGGGAAAAAAATAAGTTATAGCGAGAAACCCACGGAAAGAACTAGACAAAACGGAAAATAAGGAAATAAAAAAAACTAACAAGAAAGGGACAGGAAGAAAAAAAGAGAAAAATAAAAAAAGAAACAAGAAAAGTAGCCCAGCTTCAACGAGGCACTACTATTGCGAAGTTGCCTTCATTTTTTTGCAATTTATCGAACGTCAAATAAGCTAAGAACTTTTTACTAACTGTCTTTATATCTCTATATACATCCTATATTTAAGCCTACAACTAAATAATGTGACGGTGAATGTGAACACACTGACATGTACTCGTGGTAAAATAAATGATCTGCTAACACTGTTGAAGCCTGTTCCTTTCCATTCCTTTTGTGTGTATCTGCTAGCGAGAAAGAAAGCGCATGCAAAGGCTAAAAGTATGCTTCTGTGAGCACACCACAGAAAGGAAAACGTATTCAAAATCTTGAGAGAATGAAGATGGAATAAAATGAGATAAGCACTCTAGCATTTTGTTTCTTGAAATAACGTAGAGTAGAGAACATCGGCTCAATTGCTAGCGGCAAATGTTCTTGTAGGCATAACTAAACCTTGCTTCATTATGTAGTTCTTATCGTATGAACGGTTATCATAATTCAACCAGTATTGGAAGCCTCGGAAGCTGGCTATGATAGCCCGTGAGCTGACGTCGTGACAACGCATTATCAGGATCTTACAGGAATTCTTAAGGGCTATGTTTTGTTACGTGAAGTAGGGTAGAGTACACAGCCCCGCACGTCTTTGTAATTGCTCTTATGTACGTACAGCTTACTATGAACGGGCTGGTGCTGCATTGCATGATACCATACTATAATATACCATGCTCTTCTATGTATTGTGCAATACCACACCGTACTGTATATGGCATGGTATATCAGACCATTACATGCTGTTCTGTATTACACTAAATGCACTACACTATACCATACAATGCTACGCTCGACTAAACTGTAATTTACCGTGCTGTGCTGTTCGGAGCTTCACCACGCTACGCTTTATGCAGTGCGAAGTAAACAGTATAGAAACGAGGCAACGTTGTGAAAGAAGAATTTCGTCAGGGTGGGATAGCAGGCTCTAACACGGTCTACCTTCCCGTGTTTTCACATCGAAGTAAAAACAAAACTACATCTAAATGCAAAAAAAATGTACAGGAGCAGTTTCCTGGACAAGACTGCGACACGTTGAACTATTTGCACTGCGCCGAGGAAGAATAAACAAGAGCACCGGCGCGTGCGCGAGACGAGAAGACTACAAGAAGCGTCGGATCCTTCGACACGAGCGGGCATTTTTCGCTAGATATATTTGTTTCCGTTTACGGATGGAGCAAAATAATGTGACAACAGTGCTAGGTGACTGATAGAGACGTTGAGAATTCTGAAAAACAGTAAATCTTTTAAGAATATGAGCAGGAAGACTGGATTCTAATATGTTTGCAGAGCAGAGTAGAATGCGGGTGATCAGACAGCTGAGAGCTCTTTGCATACATATCCTCGATCATTTTTGTTCGTTACAAAAGGTTCTTCTCCGCTTTCCACTCAAGGAAGAAAAATAACAGAAACTTAAGGAAAAAGAAATTCGATGTTAGAAGCAAGGTCTGAATTACGAATATTGAGGAATTCATGCAGGGATAGTTTCTAAGACGAGCACTTGACATTTATGTTTTTCCTTACAACTATGCATTTTCGAGTGTTGCTACCAATGCAGAGGGGTGAGCAGTATATTTCGTCTTCGTGGAAGGTAGTCATCTTTTGTTTTTGCGCAGAGAAACTTGCTACTACAATTTTTGATATCGAAGGAGATGATAGCAAGGTTTAACGCTTAGCGTGCTACTCCACGTGTCTGATGATAGGTATGGTATATGCAATGACAATGTGATAATAAACACGAACGCGCAAATACGCACGATAATAAACCGCCAATAATAACCCCAACAGTTGTTACTATTAAGAAAGTATCCCAGAATGTTTCCACACATCAGTGCGGCTTGCGAGAAGTGACATCGCGTATAGCAGTTTGTGCTGGCGAAACGTTTTCATCGTGATGAGGATAAGGGGGTGCCAATAGTGATTAGCGTAGGGTAGTGCACGCGATAATGAATTGCAAAGCATATATGTTGATGTGAAAGCCTGGTATGTATCATGTGAAGACGACCTTCAACAAAAAGATGGCATCGATTGATTGATATCAGTTTCACTTTCAGTTTATTGCTTTCAAAACAAGATGTTACAACATGAACGATATACAGGCAAGGGTCCCAAAGTAAGAAAGTGTATTGGGACCCTTGGTTAATTATGCATATACAGAGCGTAATGACTATTACAGCAAAATAACTGAATATGGGGAAGTCGAAACAAGTGAGTTGAAGTGTTTTTAATTATATCAGTCATTATATTTCAGACATAGTTTGCAAGGTATCCTCCCAGCGCGTCCCTCGAATGCGCTGCCTTCGAGAAGGGCTTCTTGCCAGAAAAAATCTTCAGGGAAAACCTTGAATGCCACTCGTCTCTCGGTTTGAGGAGAAACATTCTCCTCAACTCTACGGAGTCGAGGCGGAGAGATGAGTCGAAGAGCGTTAGAGAATGAAGGGTTATGAGGAAAATAAAATCGCGAGAAAATGAATGAGCGTAATAGTTAAAAGTTCAGTGTAGTGGCTCTACCCAAGATAATACAGCACATATTCATGTTTATAGAGCCTTGAAGATTAGATAACCTGAGCCAGAATGCATGCAAGCAGAAAAAATGAAGATGGGAGCATCAAAGGACAGGGAATGCGTGTGCGCCATACAGAGAATAAAAGAGTACAAAACTTTAAATGCCGCGTCCATTATTGCTTTGCGGAGCCTCTCTTCAAGCGTCCAATGTCGATCGCCTAGCGGGCTAGCGCGAGTCGTTTTTGTAACGGCCCGTCGTGGGAGTTGAGTAGGTTCAAGTGGCCCTCTAGAGTGACAACGATAGTGAGTGTGGAAATAAGCTGCGGGCCCCGGCAGGCAGCTCGCGTAGTCGACGCTTAGAGGGGCCGCCATGGCGATTCTCGCATTTCCACGACCCACCACTTTTCTCGCCCAGAAAGCCGAGACGGCGGCGCGTTTATCCATCGCGCCATTTTGCCGCACTCCACTCGGCGCGCTCGTTTCACTGCCGGAACCCTCACTTTCCACCTTGCCGCGGTGCTTCCTCGAAACGCCGTCCCAGCGCCCGGCTCGTGTCGGGCTCCTAATTAATGCGCCCAGCTTGTGACAGGCCACCGCCAACGGCCGCGCAGTCGAAACACTCGCTGGCGCAGACTGTGCTTACACATGCGACGATGTTCGGGCGCATTGTGACGCGCCACGCGCAGCTGTTTGACTTTCTTTTCTGTATCCTCCAAAACTTTGTTTTTTTTTGTTGATAACAGGTTTTGTAGAAATGTGGGAGCCACGAGCTGTTGGCCGCGAGTCACAAATAAGGATTTTGGACTTCACATTAAAATGAGTCAAGCGCGCATGAACTGGCGGGACAAAGAGACATGATATGACATGATATTGATTGCATGGTCGAATATTCATGAGGTGTTCATATCGTTTTTTCACGCGACAACCGGATAAGCGTGATAGGCATACGCAATATGACAGAAGGAAAGAACAAATAGCTCATTGATATGTGGGGTTTAACGTCCCAAAACCACCATATGATTATGAAAGACGCCGTAGGGGAGGGCTCCGGAAATTTCGACCACCTGGGGTTCTTTAACGTGCACCCAAATCTGAGAACATGAGCTTTTAACACTTCCGCCTCCATCGGAAGTGAGGAAAGAACAAATACAAAATAGAGAGGAAACAGCTAGGACAACAAGTTTTCTCACAATACAGAACGTTGTAAGAAGAAAAACAAGGTGTACAATGAGAAGAAGGAGGAGATGTCGGCCTTGAAAGCGGGTTTCTGGCCTGCTACTCCTCAGGGGGGTAAGGCGAAAGGGGAAAGAAAGAGGAGGGTATGGTGAGGGGTGATTGTGGTATAGCACAATGAGTCACGGAACACAATGTCTCGTTCGGTGTAGTACGCGTGCAAAAGTCTCTACATTAGCAGATTTTCTAAAAACGGGAATCTAAACCTGTCTTGTTTAGAAATGCGAGCAAGCCCTTTAAACTGCGTTGGGCGTGATCCACACGTTCCCAAGCACCCAAAAGTTTCTCTTCCCAAAAGGGTCGGCAGTCTAGGTCATTTGTGAGGCACTTAAGAAATTGTCTTTCAACAGAACGTTGTTGATGATCAGATTGACAGGGAGGCAGGATGAGGGTCAGAACATGACACAAAAGAACAGGCAGATGGCGACGACATGACAGACAGGTACGACGTGCCAAGACATACTAGAAAAAAGGAAACTGCAAACTGAGGAGGTTGCTGATTGCTCATTTTACCGATGCGAAGAAAAAGGTGACGAAGGCACACAAGTGGCGGGACAAAGTGGTAAGTATCGGGAAAGTTCGCCCTATACTCGGCTGATCCCCTCCATTGAATATGAACCATGTCCAGAGGACAACAACAACAACAACAACAACAACAACAACAACAACAACAACAACAACAACAACAACAACAACAACAACAACAACAACAACAACAACAACAACAACAACAACAACAACAACAACAATGACAACAATGACAACAACAACAATGACAACAACAATGACAACAACAACAACACCAACAAGAACAAGAACAACGACGACGACGACGACGACAACAACAACAACAACAACAACAACAACAACAACAACAACAACAACGACGACGACGACGACGACGACGACAACAACAACAACAACAACGACAACAACAACAGCAAAAGCGCTGACTGTTTTCGTTCAGGAAGTCTTCGTCTTTCTGACTAAGAATATGATCTGGAATGAGATAAACTGAGTACAGTCTTTGTCGCGCTGCAGCAAAATGGAAACATAACCATATAGTATGTCAGACACGACAGAAAAGAAAGAATACAATGCATGATATAGGAAACACTAGAAAGCATACATACGTACATACCTACCTACCTACCTACCTACCTACCTACATACATACATACATACCTACCTACCTACCTACCTACCTACCTACCTACCTACCTACCTACATACATACATACATACATACATACATACATACATACATACATACATACATACATACATACATACATACATACATACATACATGCATGCATACATGCATACGTACGTACGTACGTACATACATACATACATACATACATACATACATACATACATACATACATACATACATACATACATACATACATACATACATACATACATACATACATGCATACATGCATACATGCATACCTGCATGCATGCATGCATACATACATACATACATACATACATACATACATACATACATACATACATACATACATACATACATACATACATACATACATACATACATACATGACCGGGCAGAGAGACAGATGTACCTGCAGAGGTCGCGCGATCAAATCCCGGCTGTGGCGACAGCATTTCCGATGGAGGCGAAAATGTTGTAGGCCCGTGTGCTCAGATTTGGGTGCACGTTAAAGATCCCCAGATGGTCGAAATTTCCGGAGCCCTCCACTACGGTGTCTCTCATATACATATGGTGGTTTTGGGACGTTGAACCTCACATATCAATCAAATAAATCAAATGTACCTTCAGGGCAGAGCACAGAGCATGGCTGAACACAACAAAACTAAAGAAATAAAACATAAGACAAACAGAAATAATGTGACATGCCGCACAGATGGGCGATCATTCCTTTGTACACCTACTCGATGGAAAAGCAAGAATGGACTCTTTGGAATGTCCCTTTTACTTTCGTTTTCTTATAGGGAGCGAAGCCTCAATTGTCCGGCACGAAAGCGCTAGGATCGGCCAGCAAGAAGACCGGTCGTGTTGCGGCCGTATTATAGAAAAGCCACGAGCGGTCTGGCCTCTCGAGATGGTCTTTATTAATACTATACGTTCGACTTACAAACCGATCTATATAATATTATTGTTGTCCAGAACAACCAAGGTATTCCCGCGGCCAGTTCAAGATGTATTTTCATTTGGCCGCTAAGTCTCTGCGACATTCCGTGTTTCGCCTTGGTTTTCTGAGATTAGGTCTCAGAAAAGTAAGAGACCAACATGAGCTGGATCGTAACAGACAAACAAGAGAAAAAATAAAATGAAACGAATGAATTGACCGGTATTTCTCGCTTCCATCGCTTCTTGTGATCGAAAGCAGATGGGTATAGAAAAAGCGAAATGAAAACATTTATAAAAAAGCGCTCTTGTATCCCCCTTGAAAAGGAAGGTGCTCGAAGTTGTGTGTCCGTTCCGCGATTTTCATTCGGCTTTACTTCTTACGCTTTCGTCCCATTCAAGCGGCTGTTGAGCGAGCGCTTTTCTCAAATCGGAGTTTATTTTCCTGTGGAGTTATATGAGCCTCTGTAGTTCCCAGTACACATTCTACCTTCGTGGAATCTCATTTCTTAAAACAAACAAGTGAGGTAGCTGAGGATTGCGCATTTACTTTGCACATTGCCTTCCAAAAGACAGCATGAATGTACCGTTCTGTAATTTTGAGTGTTCTAAGCTAGGAGGAATGAAGTGGCGAAATCGAGAGGGGGGGTGCTATGCAGGATGGGCTGAGCTTCTCGGGCAGACGAGTTTGCTCCGAGATCACTCTGCGCCGGCCATGGAATGAAGACAGTGCGGAGAGCCTGATAGAAGCGTTGATAAAAGTGCCTACAAGAACGCATCTGGGACATTTGCGGCAGTTATCAAAGAAACACCGCGTGCGAACACGTCAGCGCCGCCACTCAGTCAACATTTTAAAAGTGAAGCGAAATCAGCGTGATTGTCACGCTATGTTTTTGCCAACTCAACAGGCGCCTTCCACAGACGTGTACGTGGGCGTGTATCCCCCTTCAAACACGTTCTGTCGTTCCACCTGCAGCATAGAAATTCGCACTCGCTAAGGCAGCAAGGGTGCACAAGCAGCGCTTTCGCGCTGCTCGTTTCCCGTCTATCAAATATTGCAGATAAATATAAATTCAGGTGGTCTCCAGGGGTACTCGCATCGTGGCAGCAACGCGGCTGTGATTGGCAACGTCGTAAGCGCGCTGAAATTGAATGCGAAACATCGTAGCCACGTGGTGATATCACTTTTACTTCTGCGTGCATGTGTGCATATTCTGCGCGATAAAGCTGATAGATTAATCATGCCGTTCGACGTGAGTACTGCTCCTCGGCAATAGCAAACGTGGTGGGCGTACCCGATCTTCACCGCGGGCATTTGTCAATCCAACTATTTGACGCGTGAACTCAGATACAAACTTGTTTCTGAGAAGGCCACAGTTTAACTCGTGTCTGTGATGTTGGTAGTCAGAGTGAGCGTTTGATGCAGTGAGCGCTAAGAGGCAAGCTTCCTTTCATATAAAATAATTTGGTGAATTTTCACTACTTGTGCAAGGCTGGAGCCATAGAGGCGCTTGTGATAACCTTGCTTCTTGCAGCTTTTTAGGTTGGTTCTCTACTCTTGTGCGTGTTCAGCTTCGAAGTGAAGACCACATCAGCTTTGTCTTAATTTTGATTGTACTAAAAGTCTCAGGCTTGAGGACCGTTACATTGAGCTGTCTTGTTTCCGTTGATAGTGCTTCAAATAAAAGACAATTATGTCGGCTGCAATAAGCAAGGTCATGATCATTATGGAGCTAATATTGAACGTTATGCTGATTAGCAGGATCCTAATTGTCTGAATATTATTAATTGTCGGAAGGGCTAATAGTATGGTTTTAGTTAGCGTGCTCACGATTGACGTCACGTTAATTAGCATAGTTTAGTTGGCTCATCAACTTGTATGCCCGGCTCTAGCTTTACATGACTTCATTAGCGCGGTCTTCTTAAAATGTGGTCTAATTACTTCGGCCTTACCATGACTTGGCATAAGTAGCTTCGTGATAGCATTTCCTGGCCTAACTAGCCAAGTAAACCGTCCAGCCGAAAATCACTGCATATCCACGGAGTAAATGATGATGAGTAGGGAGAAGCTTCAGAGGGTTTTATCGGTCAACCGTGAATCGTCCGTCCGTCCGTCCGTCGATCCGTCCGTCCGCCCATCCGTCCGTCCGTCCGTCCGTCCGTCCGTCCGTCTGTCTGTCTGTCTGTCTGTCTGTCTGTCTGTCTGTCTGTCTGTCTGTCTGTCTGTCTGTCTGTCTGTCTGTCTGTCTG
This sequence comes from Rhipicephalus microplus, assembly GCF_013339725.1. Taxonomy (NCBI): domain Eukaryota; kingdom Metazoa; phylum Arthropoda; class Arachnida; order Ixodida; family Ixodidae; genus Rhipicephalus; species Rhipicephalus microplus. The sequence continues at coordinate 284,999,954 of NC_051165.1, forward strand.
TCTGTCTGTCTGTCTGTCTGTATGTATGTCTGTTTGTTTGTTTGTCTGTCTCTCTGTTCGTCCATCCGTCCGTCCGCCCATCCATCCATCCGCACCTGCTGAGTGAGTCATCGAACTAGGCGGTCACGTACCACGAGCTAGGAGGGAGAGACCCATCGCTTTAGGAGCTTCGCTCCTAATAGCTAATTAGCCGGCCGCACGTACTAGTGGGTAATGACAACAAAGACGACGCGCACCGGCCAAGCAGTGCGCTAGAATGTAGAGGCTGACCTGATGAGCACTGATGATTAACCCGTTACCTCGGGTTTAGCTGTGGCGTGATGTTGTAAGACGCTCGGTCGGTATGATCTCAGAGGCCATCGTGCTGATTATCCTAAAAATGACTTGGTGCAGGCTACAAAAGCTTCAAAAAATAAACACCCCCTGCCTATAAAATATACCATCACAAGAACTTTCCGTCCCTTTTATTGCATGGGCGCAATTTTGCACTCAGTGGAACGAAAAACAAGTGAAAGAAGACACCTCTGGTTTGAAAACAACGCCAAACTTAGCCGGCCGTCCTTGACGTGATGACTTCTATCGCAACCAATGAAACGCAGCGCGCTTAGGGTGGATTTGGCTTTTTCGTACACTTGGCTGGTTCATAAGGGGGTGTCGCCAGAGGTCGGGAAGATCCAGAGTTTCGCGAAACTCGGGCAAAACTCGGCTGATGCTGCATAGTGCCCTGGTATGTGTTTTGAATTTAAGGAAAACAGATGAAACATGCTGTTACGTCATAAAATACACACACAAGACTTGATTACGGCACATCTCAAATGCTGAAATATGAGAATAAGCTTTCACATATTTTGTTTGACCGAGAAGTACTTCGCTTATAAAGACAACATATCAGTTAACCATTCAAATATGATCGCCTGAAAATAATAAAAAAAACTGTTGCTCAGTGTAGTAATATCTAAAGCTCAATTTATTGTCTTAAATGTAGTGATATCATTTTGAGGCCTACATTAGTACTGTCTGGGCTTAATTCCTTAAAAAAATTTTTCGCACTTGGTTGCTATCCTTGCTTAAGAGCACGAAGTCGTCTGCAAATTGAAGGTATTCTCCGTCAACCTTGATTATCGTTTTCTTCCAGTCTAGCTGCTTCCTCCTAGCAATACAGTATCGCTTTGTCCTTTGTTGATTGCACTTTTATAGCTTTTCTTGTGAAGAAATAAGGTAGCTGGGGAGTCTTTGTAGAGGTCGGCTAAAGTGTTGACATAAAATTAAGGCACTTCTTGTAAATTTAATGCTTTCGAAATTGCTGATATCTCTACTGAGTTGAAAGGTCTTCGTAGTATATGAACGCCAAGTAAAAGGTTTTGTTGTATTCAGCAGCTTTGTTCATTACCGGATTTATCACATCGATGTGACACATCTTAGAATAGTCGTTCCTAGACCCCGCTTGTTCTTTGGGTTGGTTGAAGTTAAATGCTTCTGTTATCGTTTGCAGTGTTTATCACGCAAAAAATCTATGGTTCTTAAATATTCTTCTTTCTCATGGTATGATATGAAATATTGCTATTTTTATAGCTCGCAGTCTTGAGGCACTGAGTATAAAGCGTAGCTAGTTTTTTCTAAAGAACTTCTCCTGCGTATTTAATTGAGTCAAGCGTTATTCCGTCATCGCCAACTAATTTGTCGCGTGATCAGAAAGGCCTGTGTGGCCTTTCTTATTTCGTAAGTAGTTACATGAGGCACTTTCGTATCTTTCTCCTCGCTACTTCGACTCAAGGCGAAGATTTAGGCCCCTATTCATCATCCAACTTAGCCTTACATCACATTTTCCTCAAGTGCCCGTAGTTTCTATGTGCGTTATAAAGGAACAGAAATGGTAACTGGGTCGGTTCACTTATACTGGGCTACGTTGTTCATTAGGCGCAATACATGAATAAAACCGATGACGAAAACTCGAGGTAAGTTTGAGCTTGGTTTGTTAATATGAGCCTAATTGTTGAACGACATAGTTCATGTGCCACCGGCACTTTGTTTTTGAAGTTGTTGATAATGTTTTCCTGCTTATACTGACGAGCAGGGATTTGGTCTCTTTCTATACAAAGTCTCTTTTTTGCAGGTTTGACGCTGGTTCCTGTTTATACCGCTGTTTCTATCGCTTTTACGTCGAATACGGGGAATAAAAACACTGTTGAATAGCGTAGTGAAATAGAAATAATAAAAGATGGAAAGCCACACATTATAGCATACACAAAAATACATATGCCTAGGAAAACTACTCAAGAGATAATCACACACAAAATAATAATTCACTTAAGAATAGTAATGGGCGCATTAAACAGGGACTCTCAAATAACGTCAGGATATTTGACACTATAATTAAGGAGAAAAAGTATGCAACCACTACGTACCACCAGTTCTTAGGCTGAGAATAGAAAACAACTGGAACTGAGGACCACGAAGCGTGCAATGAAACGTGTAATGGTAGAAACAACACTGAGAGATCAGAACATGGCAGAATGGGTAGGAGAATACACAGCAGTTGCAGACAACTTAGCTGACATCAAGCAAAAATAAAATGGACCTGAGCAACAGAATATTTACCAAGGGGTAGAAAACACAGCCGGGGAAGACAGAGAGTTAGATAGAGTGACAAATTGGGAAATTGGCTGGAATAAAATGGCATCAGCTAGCACAAGACAGAGTAAACTGGAGATCATTGGCCTTCATTCTGCACTAGAGTAACACAGACGGAGAATGATGATGAATATTATCATATAGGTTTTATTATCGAAACTGGGGTTTACAATGAAATAGCGTCTGTATAAATGGGAATATGTTGTACACTTGATCGTCGTCTGGCGAGTCTAAATTACATTGTATATTTTTTCACTGCTTACTTTTCGGAAGAGCTTATGTGACCCCACGCTGCAGTAAGTGTAGCAATAGGGCTGAGGCGAATATAAATAAAATGTAACTTTTCTACTTCCATGCTCGGCAGTCGCTGGACTGCAACATTTACATGATAACAATTTTAAGGCTACTTGTGTCTGGTTCGATGGCCGGGAACTTTAGCCACAGGTGTTTACAATGTACAAGTTGCAAGGAATGTCAATATTTTTGCCGCAAGAGTATTGTTAAAGTACAAACGAAATGAAGAAGTGCCGACCAAAATGAAAATGTTAAAAAAACATTAAAACCAGACGATGCTCAGTAGGCCTATCAATTTCAATAGAAGTGATGTCGCGTGCAGACAGCGCCACTAGCTGTGTTTCTTACATTGCGCATATGGCAGCTTGGCAGTTGACAGCCTGCAGTTCACGTGGAGAAGGAAAGCTTCTCTCCCTTTAACCGTTTTTATCAATCTTATCAGCGAAGATGTTAAATTTTTTTTGTTTCTCCGGGAGAGACAAAAACTTTATTGCACACAGTGGGCCGGCAGTTTGGGCTTGGTGGTTTTAGGTGGCGGCCCCGAGTCCCTGGACTCGGGCGGCATCCTCGGCCTGTCGGACAAACTAGAGCTGGGCGTTCAGCTCCGAGCTTTGGCGGGCCGCCTCCCAGCTGTGGCGGAGTGCAAAACAAACATGAACGCGCACCCATTTCGTCCGCTTCTTCATGTTTTGCTTCGGTCCTCTAGCCTATCTCTCCAGCCGCAAATTGCAATAGCTACAATGGGCGAGTATTTCACGCGACTGGAAATACCGTAACATCGCGTTACATGTCGTAACATTTTGTCGCTTGATCATAAATCACGTATCATCATGCCACAGCTAATTACGTGACATATTTGTGCCATAACTCCGTAACTTTTGACGTGATTAAAATAACGTAACAGGTAGTCACGAGTCATGTTTCCTCAAGAGCCACGTGACGCGTGTTTATTGTTAGGAACCGACTGAATAATAATAATAATAATAATAATAATAATAATAATAATAATAATAATATCTCAGGTTTAACGTTCCAAAGCAACGATATGATTATGAGAGACACCGTAATTGAGGACTCCGCAAATTCCGACCACCTGGGCTTCTTTACCATGCACCTGAATGTAAGCACACCAGCCTGAAATATTTTCGTCTCCATCGAGAATGCAGCGGCCACAGCAGGTGTTCGATCCCGTGACCTCCAGGTCAGCAGCGCATTGCCATAACCACTGGACCACCACGGAGGGGCGGCAAACAACCGAAGTCGCAGAAGAATAGCCGGGCCTACTCATAATTTGTACTACTAGCAAAACCTTGGTATCCTGAGCAAACGCTTGGCACAAAGAGCAAAACTCAAGGAAATAAAAGCCACAGCTTTGCCGCAAAGGCGAAGCAATGAACGCAAATTCAACAAATTGGAAGGTCACGTGCCGAATGGCAAGCAGATCTAAACGTGCCCCGCGTTTCTCACGCACAAATCACGCACGAAACATACTCACACGTACAGATTAACGCAAATAAGCGTCTCAGTTGTTACTTCGATGTGTCTTAAAAGTGCATACTTTTGGCAAATGGAGGCTGTGTAATGATTTCCGGGAGATTTGCGACGCACCGTAACTATAACATAATCGTTGCAGTGCAAGCCCAACGCCAGCCAAGACGTATGATCCTCCTCACCGGGAGATAAGGGCGTGTAGAAAATCGTCCAGTCCCCTCCTCTCAGCGGGCCAAAGTACGCTTGAGAGATGATAGCGGCCGCGTGCTCATTGCGCCATCTTGCTGATAATACTGGCAGAAAAAAAAGAAACAAAAAAGCTTATACAAGGGTGTGAAACGCCGCGCCCGGACGGGACACAAAGTTTCAAGAATTGAGCTTTGTGTCCCGTCTAGGCACGCTGTTTTTCGACGGAGGCGAAAATGCTGTGGGCCCGTGTGCTCAGATGTGGGTGCACGTTAAAGAACCCCAGGTGGTCAAAATTTCCGGAGCCCTTCACTACGGCGTCTCTCGTAGTAATATCGTGGTTCTGCGATGTTAAACCTCACATAGCATCATCTAGGCACGCTGTTTCAATCTCAATATGTACCAAGTGGCCCGACCAATAATCAGTGTTGCAATTATGCAAGGGTTATGTTTAGATAACGCCATTTGTGGTTGTAAAGTCGGTGACACGCCCATATATAAACCTAATAGACTTTTAATACCTTCACATATTATTTTGAAAACTTTGGCAAACTAGTGAACCAGTGCAACTACTACCACTACTTACGATATGCACGTCAGTGCACCATAGCGCGCATGTCGTGATGTTGAAACTGTTGCGCCTCCTCTTACGTGAGCGCCGTCTTTACATCACATCTTGAGGTAGCCTCTAGACGCCAGTGCTCTCGGTGGTCCTGGTACGAAGTTCAAGTGCTGAATTTGTAGAACGACGTCGATTTGCCTAGTTACGCTTGGCTCAAAGCCCGAAATTCCGCATCGGCAGCTATTGCTCGTTGACTGTTTCGAACGAAATTGATGCGCACAATGCGTGGTATAATTTTTTTTTTCATTTTGTAGCGTGCGTGGGACCCTCTTTATTATGATAAAATTTGAAAGCACCTAGTAGTATTTGCTTTAGAATGATAAAAAAATAAACAGCTCAGTTGCAATGAGTGTGGCTTTGTCACCTAAAGGCTGTTATTGCGGTGGTGCACTCTTTACAGGATTTATCATTTCATGTGTTTTTTATTAACGTTCAGGGGGCACTACACTTGTACATCAGATGAGTTTAGATCAATAAATAATAGATTCAGAACAATGCTGTAATAAATGTCCTGATTATTTTACTGTTAGAACAAAACATTGGGACAAGTTTATCAATTGTTTTCGGATCTCAACTGCGGCGGTGGCATTTTCGATGGAGGCGAAAATGTTTGAGGCTTGTGTACTTAGATTTGGCCGCCCGTTAAAGGGATCCAGGTGGCCGAAATTTCTGGAGCCTTCCACTACGTTGGACGTTAAACTTCAGAATAATAATAATAATAATAATAATAATAATAATAATAATAATAATAATAATAATAATAATAATAATAATAATAATAATAATAATAATAATAATAATAATAATAAATATTACCACGTGGTTGCTCGTAATGCCTCCTTCCCATTTCGATTCTTCTTCCAAAACACAGCAAATGATCCACCCTTCGTGAGCGCCATCTGTCGGATCAAACGGAAACAGCCCAGGCGGGGAACACAATCTAGACGTGGCACTGGGTGCATTGTCATCGCCTTATTCTTACACCGTGTACACAACAGACATTCCACACACCATAAAGCAAACTTGAGCACCGTTACGCGCGTTAGGCCAGCTACAATATATGTACATGAAGTGCGTTGAACCTTGATTTGCCACTGTTGGCGTCATCTGGGCAAAATTATGAGTCAAGGTGACGACTCCATTGCTACCACGGTTTGCTACACTCAACGCTGTACTTATAATTAGCGAGGAACCACTGTGAAAGGTGGAAACGTTTTACGAGTTCAACGCACACCCAATGCGATGCACCATAAATCCGAAAAACAAGTCGTTTCGAAAGTTGGTGTGGCTGATCATCGCACTCGTGCCAAGAGATATGGCGTATTTTTTCCAACAATTCGGGGACAGTCGTGTCAGTTTAAACGAGCATGCCGATGAAGGAGCTGCACACGATATCATTTAAAGCGCCTTGAGTCCAACCTCGTAAAAAGGCACTGTGACGGAACTGTTCTGTGTAACCCAGGAGTGTTATTACAGTGCTACTATGAGAATCTAGCATTTTCATCATGTCCAGTTTCAATAGTGTGGATCCGAACGTAATCTCTACCATACAAGTCATCATGGACGAGATTACGTTACACCACATATGGTTTGGCGTCACACTTGAGAAGTATTTAAGAAATCCTTCTACTTAGATACGGCCGCAAAGTGGGAAAAACAAGACAACTGGCCTCGATGCGGCGAGAGTATGGAAGGCTGTATTCACACACAAGAGCACAAGAACAGACACCTCCAGCGTCGTCTTGGTCGGAAAGCCAGAAGCGGCTGCTCGTGCTTCTCGCTTCTTTACCCCTCTGTTGTCTGGGCGAATATTAAACGTGCCGACATATTTCTCCCAAATGCACCAATGGTGTCAAATGGGAACTTTCAAGTCTTTGTTGGTACCGGCACCATTGGTGATTCTTTAAATTTAATCCTTCATTAAACACGTATTATTATTATTGTAACGCCTTGGTGGAGGACTTCATTATTCCTACCTACAGAGATTCTTCCAGACGCACCCAAGTTTATGTTCACTGATGCTTTCTTCATGTTTCTCCCCCATCACCACTACTGGGAGTCGAACGCCTATCCTCGTGCATCGCATCACCAAAAGAGCAATAGCGCCTGTTTCATTGGCGAGGATTTATCGGCTTTGGCTTACGTGGTGCTAAACGGCGTTGTGAGTGCTGTAATCTCCTACGTTAGCAACAAAAAGAAGTTGTTACATTCGTTTAGCTTAATTTATGCGACATATTTAGAGGTGGCCCCTAAACGCTCTCTTAAAATACAAAGAATGAGCAAGTAACTGTTATTTTTTGGGCGTTTCCCGCCTTGGGGACGCCAGCAGTCAGGTCGTAAGACATCACGAGGAAATAAACTCTCGAACGATCCGCATGTAGAAGATACCATTTGCGTATTGTCTCAGAATCAGAATTTTAGAAATTAGAACTTTTTTTATTATTTTCATAAAATCTGGTATTGCGATATAGGAGGAGATGCCGGAGTCAGGGACAGAATTGGGATCGCCTATACAGGGTAAACTTGGAGAAAAATGTGACATTTGCATCAACAGGAAAGAGGAAAAATTTCACTGCGCATTTTGAGAACAGTTAGTAAAAAGAATTTTAATACTTGATATAACAAGAAGAAAACATGAGATACGCTTGAAACAGAAAACAAGGGTTTTGAATATATACAAAAATAAAAAAATGACAACAAAATCTTTTAGGGGCTGTGTAAACGAAAAGTTATTTAGTGTTGTACTGAGAGAAATAACGTTTTTTAATTTTTTGACAAATGAGCTTAGAGTAAGTGATTTTAAGACAAATAGCAACGAGGTCCTTAGGAAAAATGCACTGAAATTAGTGGTTTGCTTGCCGTGGTTAGTTCGAATTCTCAGCAAAATGAAGTTTTTGTATGAAGCAAGCCTTTAATGGTTAGGGTTAAAAAATGAAGAAGAGATGATGGAGATGGGGCATCTATTATTAATGTGCTTGATAAATCAGATGGCTAGATTGTATTTTACTGTGTTGTGTACTGGGAGAATTTTACACGAGTAGAACAAAACTGCTGTTAGATGAGGTAGAAGTTACTATCCTGATTGCTTTGTTCGGAATTGGCTGCATCGGCACAAGGGGAGTAATGTAAGTATCACCCCATAAATTGATGCAATAGTTAATATGTGAGTGAATAAATGCATAATATAGTGAAATGTGAATGGAGTGTGAAAAAAAGGGGGGAGATTAAATGAACATGCGTATACCATAAGACAGGTTTTTTTAACATCTAAAACGTGGCTATAAATTTTAGGTTTTTATCGAGCCTGACATCTAGGTAAACACGGTCATTGCTAGCACGGGCCACAGGATGTGGAATAGAAATTGTAGGAGCGAATACTAACGAGCGTTGATGTGATAAAAAGACAATGAATTGGGTTTTTAAGATTAAACTTTATTTGTTTAATTTACACCAATATAATATGTTCCGAAGATCAGTACTTAATTTATCTGTTAGGCAGTCAATGCTTTTGTCACAGCTAAATAATGTTGTATCAGTGTAAAGCAAACATTTACAGCGCGCGATATAACTACGTAGGTCGTTGACATAAATTAAAATAAAACAGGGCCCAAAATGGACCTTTGTGGCACCCCAGTGTTAATCATTTTTTGTTTTGAGTAAGTGCCGGCATTACTGACCATTTGCTTTCTAATAAAGAAGTAACTACGAATCAGTGACCAAGCTGGACCAGTAATTCCAACCGCTTCTAGTTTTAGGAAAAGTATCTGATGAATAATTGTATCAAAGGCTTTGGTTAGATGAACAAAAAAAGATTCAGCTAAAGTGGCTTCATCAACAGCTTGTCTTTACAAATTCATTAAGAAATAAGGGCAGAACAGTAGAATATCCAGCACAAAAACCAAACTGATAACCAGTAAGAATGATAAACTTATTGAGGTACTTAGTTAATTGCTGTTCAAGTAATTTTTCAATGCCTTCACTGAAAAACAGAAGCACACATATGGGTCGCTAGTTCATTATCAAGGAATGGTCTCTTTTATTAAATACTGGGGTGACTTTAGCGCGCTTGAGTTCGCGGGGAAATGTCCTTGTTTTAAATACTAGGCTAGTGATATCTTCAAGGTTCCAGATATAAAGAAGGGTATTAACTTTGCATTGGTAGGGCTAATGTCGCCTAGGCCAGCGCTCGTGGTTTTTAGATTTCGAATTACGGCGGTTACTTCGTCCAGGAAATGGGCAACAAGTAGAAGGAATGGGGCAGCCGAGTGGCAGGCATGTCTTGCTTTGCCGTGCAGTGGTAGGCCTGTTCTCGTATATCATGGGTGACTTCACTTCGTCTTATGCGTTCCCGACTGCGCAAGCAGAGATGACAATGTGCAGTCGAAAAACGTGAAACAATGATCTATTCAGTCCTTAGGGCTGACATTGTCCACGTTTTTTATGAAGAAATAAGTTGCGAGAAGGAGCTGGCACTTGTAGAAAGGGTGGCGAAGGCGAGTAAGAAGGCATTTTCCCGTTATTGAACTCGGAGTGGTTGAGGGACCCTTTAAATGGGCTTGAAAACGTGCATTACCATCACTCACGTAGGGAATAATGCCACCGGTTGACTTTTTAAACAATGCAAGCTTGACGGCACTTTTCTCTCTTCTTCCTGGCCTCGCATACGGCCGCTCTCTTCCAGTCTCCATCGCCTTACCCTCCGTGGTGGCTCATTGCAAATACAAACACCGTGCCCTTCGCGTGCTTTGTTAATGTCATGTGACCGTAGCGCGCCTTAACTTATGACAACGCTTCAGCGTGGACGGCGTGGAAGCGCTAACCAAGATGCAACTCTTCCTTGTTTATCTTTCTTCCGCCCCAAATGTGATCCTCGGGCTTCATGTTATTACTTAAACTGCAACAGCGGGCACGCTTGGTTCAATCTTGCCAACGCTAACTTAGGCAACGTGACATATTACCACGGGGTTAGCGCTGATAGTAGGCTTAGCTGCTATGCTTTGGTGGGGCACGTAGTTATAAAGTGAATTTGTAATTGAGCTAATACCACCGACGCCAGAACGTGGGTGATATAAGAGCGTGTCCTGAATGTATCCTGAGCTTTTTTTTGTCTTCCTTCTGTTAGCAAGTTTGCGCTTCCATATGTAGATAAGTGTACCACCCTTTTATCACAACCCTCTCTAAACGTTCTTATCGGGAACCATGCTCCGTATAAAGGACACAACGATTAGTGTAGCACTTATTTTGAAAATATTAAAAAAAAACGATTGTAGTTTAACTACCACTGCACGCTGCGAGAAGGAGACCCTTCTAAAGGGAAAAAAAAACGATCTCAAAGGATTGGGCACAACACTTACGCAGTTCTCATGCTGACGGTGTGTGGTGTTACTAGCGGTGGTATTTCTTTAGAGCTGTTTTGAAAGTTTCACCGCTGTTTCACCCTTTTATTAGTAGGTTGCATTTATTCTGGCTGATACACGCTTATATTCCTCCTACTTCAATCTTCGATCACTGAGCTATGCTTTTTGAACACAAAATAGTTGCGTGCAAAATATGTGTAATAGTGCATAAAACTAGAACAGATGGCACGACCCAGCAGTCCCAAAACCACCGTAAAGTTCACCCATTTTGCCTGAACTAAAAAAAATACCTTTTCCAAATGTCGACAGATAAATGACGCACTCACTCACTCATGCACAGTCAATAAATACATAAATAAATAAATAAATAAATAAATAAATAAATCACAGGCAGAGTTACGACATCTGTCTTATCTAACGTCAACAATCTCTGGTTTCTGCGGAAGGTAATGAATTCTTGCACATTGCCAGTAAAAGGTTGAAGCCGTGAGATTCAAACCACCCGAAACGTTTAAGTTTTGCCTGCTTACATCTACACGCACACATAAAAAGGCGCGAACATACATAAATGTTGGCTTTACCCTCATCAAAAATACTTTTTTGGCTAATCTAGCAAATTGTTGCTAATTTCAAGGTAATTCAAAGTGAAATTAGCTTCCATTAGCTCGAAAAGTCAATAATAACTGTCCGGGTTCAACGTCCCAAAACCACCATATATGATTACGAGAGACGCCGTAGTGGAGGGCTCCGGATATTTCGACCACCCTGGGGTTATATAAAGGCCAACTGCAATGAAACTGTGCACACTTCAAAAAGCCGACTTATAGGTGGTCTAGCTGAAGACAATGCTGCATGCTGAATTTCATCTTCAAAAACCCAGTGGAAACCCAGGAAAAACAACTCGCCAACATTGCTGTTCGAGATACCGAGAGTGTAAAATAATTACGCCATTACAGCTGACCAGAAGTGACGTAGGCAGCAGCCCGACGGACTGACCACTGCAGTCGAATCGTCTGCTCTGCGTTCGAAGTACGCGCTTCGCGGCCGCGCCCCAGTGGTAATAACAAAAAAAAATATCTAAACATGCACCACGAAGGAGACATGCTCGTAAAAATGTGTTAAAGCGCGTATCTAAATAACGGCTGCCCACTTCACGCCTACCATGTTGTCCTGCCGTCTTGACAAACTCGCTGGTCCACGATAAATGATGCTTCTCACATTCGCTTCGTATATTGCCGCTTCGATAACAGACTACGGATGATAAGACGGCACTCTTTCGATGCCGGTATTCCGTTCGGTAGGTACGCTGCGATGTCTATGAAACGCGTCCCTGCATTTCTGTAAGCACTTGTCTAACTGTGCCCGAAACATTTACATTATAGGCGCCGCTAGTATAGCACCTCGCCCGGCGTTTTTTTATTGGTTTTGTCTTTTTAATAGCGTTACGCTATAATTTAGTGTACAAAATACGCTAACGGAAAAATTTCGCTATACTAAAGCTATTACGAATACAAATCGTCGCCAGCGCTTCTCCAAACTCGTGTAGGGGCTTCCCGCTGGTGCGTTAGCAGTGGCTGAATGTTGAAGACAGTGCGTAAAGATTCAACATTATTTTCAATTTCAACAGTATTTTGGTGGAAAGACATCGATTGTGTGCTTATGCTTGATTTAATCCGCGTAAAGCGCTCGATAGCTTTTTTCGCCTCATTCCGCAGCTTTTGACGCTTCACGTCTTTCGGAGAAGAGTAAAAGCTTGTCTCCGTATTAACATATGTTTCAGCAGCTTACGGCCCCACATTTCATGCAACAACTGAGTTAAACTGAGTGCCACCCAGAAAAAGAACGAATGCGGCTGCAGGAGGTTCCGCTCACGGGCGGTAGTGAGCTGCAACTGACCTCATTTCCGTTTGTGTGCGATTTGCCCGCCAACACCGCTAGGGCACCATGTCGTCCGATAGCTGGCAATGGGAACACTGATTATAAATGAAATATGCGACTGCATGCTTTTTCATTGTCGTTATTAGTGCCTACCCAACAGATATTACAGATTTCTAGCCAATTCTGCCAAAGACATGTTCCGTCGCAGTTGACATTTAACGTACACCTAAATCTAGGCATACTCACCTCAAGCATTTTCTCTTACATTGGAAAAGCTCAGCCATGGCCGGGACTCAATTCCACGACCTGCAGGTTAGCGACCGAGTGACTACAGGCGCTAGACCACCGTGGCGGGTAGCACGAAAAGTCAAAGCACTAAAACGATCCTAAGAAACATGATGAGATGTATCACGGGGATAGAGAGAGAGAGAGTAGATGTACCTGTCATAAAATATGGACATTGCTTTTGATACTTTCTTTCTCCAGGCGCTTTGCTATTGCTTGACGAAGTTAAAATGATAGAAGCTTTTATCCTTACCGGCAAAGTGAAGCGAATCTTTCATACAGCAGTAAGGATAGAGTGAGAGAATGAGAGAAAGCAACACACGCGAAAACATAATCCCGCACCGTTCGTTCATATAAGATATTGGGAGGAGGAGACAGCTGGCGACCCCTTTGGATCGAAACAGTGTTTCGGCACCCGTGCGAGTGTGACAACAACACGACGTGGAGTAAAGAAAGAGAGGTTATGAGATAGTTCTTTTGGCTTCGATCGATGCCGGTTCGCATTGAGGGGTGAGGATTTACTCCCTGAAATGCACTATACGTTGCGACTTAGCTTTTTGAATAATAAGAAAGTGATTGAACGCGCTACGATGTAAGGCGCGGGGCGATCAGTGTACGCTTATCGATATGCCGATACGTGCAAGAAGTTAAAAAAAAATGGCAGCATATCCACGGAGTGAATGATGGAGAGTGGGGCGAAGCATTCGTCCGTCCATTCTTTCTTGCTTCCGTCCGCCCATGCGTCCGTCTGTGTGACCGTCCATGCGTGCATCCACCCGTCCGTGCGTGCGTCTGTTTGTGCGTCAGTCCCTGCGTTCGTCCGTGCGTCCATCCATGCATCTGCCTGTGTGTCCGTTCGTCCATCTATTCAACACTCCAAGTACCACCATCTCGCATCTTTTCATCTTGTGACATACTTTAACCCGTAGGAGTAGTGCCGTCAACGTGTTGTTGGCGGGAAAAACGTTCCCAACTGAGTTACTGATTCTGAAACAGTGCCCACATGATGTTATTCTCGGCATTGACTTCCTCCAAGAGTGCGGTGCTTTCGTCGACTGCGGTACGTGTGAAGTTTCTGTTAGCAGTGGTGATGCCCTTCCCGCCTTAGTTGAGCAGCAGCTGCCTCTTGAAGACTTAATGATTGTTTTCAAAGAGCTGACATTACCATGGACCATAGTATATGAGTTCAGTAGCCGTATCTACTGCAATAGCTGCAGTATCAGTCTTTGATGCCGTCGTTCAACCTCTCAAGGTTCAGTGTGCAAAGAAAGATGTAATAGTGCCTCATTCGATTATTTCAATTACTAATGGCTGCGCGTTTTTGTGGGCAATTAATTCTTCATCTGCACCGATTATCCTTCCTCGAGGAATGAAGCTCCCACTGTTCCATGATGTCACGGAAAATTCTATTGTCGCTATTAACGACGAGGAAAGTGAGAAATGCGTGGAGACCTCTAAACGGAGTACCTTCCCTGAGTCCCACATTTTGAGCATGGTTAGCAAGACGCTACGGTAACATGAACAAAAACAATTGGTCAAACTATTACAAAAACATGGGTCAGTGTTTGACTTTGTCGAAAAGGGTAAGCGACTGTCTTTACCATGCTCTCGACCACAGCATGCAATCGACACAGGCTTTGCTCATCCGGTTCGGCAAAAGCCTTTCAGGGTGTCGTCATCCGAGCGTTAAAGTTGTAGCTGAACAAGTTCAGGACATGTTGCAGAAGGGCGTTATTGAAGAGTCGTGCAGCCCGTGGGCAGCACCTGTGACTTTGGTTCGCAAGAAAGACGGTTCTTGGAGGTATCGCGTTGATTATAGACGATTGAATCACATACTCCTACGGGTTGAAGGATATCGTATTAATATACTCCTCATATAGAAGCACCGCCATCCAGCGGACATTCCAAGGACTAAACGAGAGGTGGCACACACACACTTTCTTATGGCTTGCGCTTCGGGTCTACTTCCCACCTTTAACGAACTCGAGTTCATGGTATATACTAGTTCACTGTATTCATGGCACTGAGGCCCAACGCTCGCTAAACCTTTCTTAAACCAAGGAGGTTACGCCCAGCGAGTATAACGTAGGAACCATTTCCTGTCAAATAGCGCTCAATGTACGTACATGCCAATGGCTGCTAATGGGGATCACAGCGTGCGCGTTAACTAAAAGCCGAATGCTCCTGTTTCTCATTCCCCATTATCAGCCATTGGCATGTACATTGAGCATTACCTTTTATTGTTCAACAATGCACAGAAGAAATCTCTCACCGGCACCACAATGGAGGTCAAAATGTTATACTTGATACACACTGCAACGGCTACAAGGGACGAACGAGTGCCGCTATAAGGAGCTTCGCCCCTAAAGAGTCACAGCTTTGCCGCAAAGGTGAAGCAATGGACGCGATATATAGCAACAAATTGGAAATTCACGTGCAGAATGGAAAACAGAGCGAAACGTGCCCCGCGTTTCTCACGCACAAATGACGCACGAAACGCACTCACAGGTACATATGCACGGGAATAAGCGCCTTAGTTGTTATTTCACTTTGTCTGAAAATCGCGCGCTTTTCGCAAACAGAACTGCAATGATTGCAGTCACCTTTAGGCGCCGATAACTACAACAGAATCGTTCCAGGTAAAGCCCGAGGCCAGCCAAGACGTCCTCCCCTCCTCTCCGCAGCGAGATAAGGGCACGTGATGGAGCGTCGCTTCCATCCTCTAAGCGGGCCGAAGTGCGCGTGGGTGATTATAGCTCGCGCCCATTGCGCCATCTTGCTGTTAATGCCGAAAACACAATAACTCGCCCAGATTTGCTGGTGAGCAGCAGTAAGTGGTAGATCTAAATAGCTCGCCGTTCTACTGATGAAAGACGTGCTTCTCGATCGCTCAGTAGTTAAAGCCTAGCACTCGCGATTGAGAGGTTCCAAGTTCGATACCGCGCGTCTTTTTTTTCAGTTTTTTTCTTGCATTTTATATAGAAAGATGCGTATACATATATGGTGAGAGACGGCAACGCTGATGGCGGCGGCAAAATCCAGCCGAAAATGTCAATATCAATGCTGTCGCAATAAAAGCAAGAAAGAATTGCGAATGTCAAAACATCGTGAAGCGTTGCCGCAATAAGGGCTTGCAGCAGTAATGAGCTGAGAAGCTGAACTGGGTGGCACGTAATGCGCTGTCTCAAAGTGAAAGAACACAGCTGTAAGCGTCAAAAAAGCAAAACAAATAAACAAAGCGCTATACGCGGAAAAATACGATGAGGCTGTTATAGAAACAGCGTGCAGTGGTCTCTTTGACAGGTGGCCCGCTTACGCTGCCACTTTTTAATTATTAGCGCACGGGTCGAGTATCGCACAAACTAACGAAAACAGCATTTTTGCGAGTATTTTTCACCGTTCTAGTTATTGCGTTGGCGCGACCGATGTCAACCGTGCCATGGAATAAATTACATCAGGCAGTGTGATCACTCGTTTCTGTGTTCGCATTCTGAGTGTTCGAAAAATACGAGAAAAGAAAAAAAAGGGGGGGGAGGGGGGAATGACGTGTGTGTGCCGCATGACGTTTGCACTTGCACTATAAACAAGCAATAAGCCCAGATCTTGAGCTAAGATGAACAAGCATGCAGTGCGTTTTGAAACACTAGGAAAAGAATCCTCTGTGAAGTCGGAAGAAAACTAACCCGACGCGCAATTATTTCTGAAGCCTGTCCAGTCACAGAGAGCCCGAAATGAATTAGGCAATATGGTGCTCCTGCTGAAGAAGAGATTTTATTTAGTGGTGTTTGTATATCCTATCTTGTCGCCCTTCTTTTTTTTTGCGCCCTGTGTATTTACTCTAGAAGAGATTATTCGGTTCCACATGTTACCGTACACTGTTCACTGACTGATACGGGGGGGCTTAACGTTGCAAAACCACCATTTCATTGTTAGAGACACCGTAGTGGAGGTCTCCGGAAATTTCGACCGCCTTTGGCTCTTCAACGAGCACCCAATGCTGAGCACTCGAAATTGTAGCGGCCGCAGCCGGGTTTCGATCCTGCGACCTGCGAATCGGCAGTCGAGCACTCCAGCCACAAGACCATCGCGGCGGGGCACAGTCGTGTTCAGTTGCTCGATAAACACAACTGTGAAAATTGCTAAGTGTCGTAGGCGTCTGGCAGTAATGTACAAACATGGTGCAAACGCGGTAACAGATGGAATAAAAGACATAAATAAACGAATGCAATACCTCTCTCTCAGTAAAAATAACGACGACAAAATAAAGACACGCAAGTAAACTACAGTTAGGTAATACATGAGCACAATAAAATGTGCCGAAAAACTTTTCAAGAAATAGAGCAATTTATGTTAGCGAAGTAAGCCGTAGCTATACAGACCTAACCTGCTACACAATACGCGATATCATGAGATGCAGTTGTGCGAATTTGGAGTGGTGGAACGTCACGCGTTCATCCGCTGAGAACACAACCATGGATTTGGATGAACAGCATAGATGTTGATTTGAAGTATAAATAGATGCTAAGTTTGCAAGTAGCAGGAAGTAGGACCTAACTCTGATTTCCAATGGATGATTTAGCGTCGATTGTACTGGCATACTCAACTTGTGTAAGAACAAAGCAATCTCAGCGAACATTTCTGAGCACACCCAATCAACGTTCAGGGTCGGTGGCTGGTCCACTGGGAGCAGAAGGGCCCTACAAACATCTTACTCCAGCTGCTGCAGTGAAAGATGGTATAGTGTTACGACTGCCTCGTAGATAAGAATTTTTCACTGTGCTTCAAAATTATGAGCCAGCTTCGCAGCCCCGTACTTTCTGTGCATCCGGCCAGCATTTGCGTAATATTGTTTCATCGCGGAAGAAGAATGAAAACCAATTCTCGTCCTGCATTTTTAAATTTTTTAGCTGCAACAGATGCCGAAAGTGAATGTTTGCTTTATTATTATACACTATATGACACAGCCCTCCCAACGTGAGACGTGAGCCACTGGCGCTTGCCAGTGATTCCCATTGGTTGAGTTAGGCCTGCTCCAGGCGAATAAATCAGCTAGTGCTTTTCGCACTCTAGCACCGGAAACGTGTTCCGTGAGTCGTAGGTTAAGTGAAAAGAAAGTGCAGTACTCACAACAGTGCTTTCTATCGTAACCTAATTGAACCCTCACAGGTGAGTGCGGGACACAACAGCTTCGAAAGTGCGTGCTGAACAGCGGAGCTGGTAGCTCTTCACGCATACTGAAGAATGTGAGTGCGCTTACTAAGTTTCACTGAGTCAACGCCATGAGTCCACCTACCATGTGGCGTCTTTTACGAGTCGGCCTGCCAGCGTTCATAAACTGCCTCCAGGACATCGTTCCCTAGTAAATCAGGCACCTGCCTTAGTTGAGCAGCGCAGTCACCGAGCAATCGTACCGTACAATAATAACAAAAACTATTATATGATTATGAGAGACGCCGCTGTGAAATGCTCCGGAAGTTTCGACCAACCAGAGTTCTTTAACGTTCACCTAATTCTAGGCACACTGGTGTCAAGCATTTTCGCCTTCACCCAAAATGCGGCCACCGCGACCGGAATTCGATCCCACGACCGGCGGGTCAGTAGCTGCGCGCCTTAGCTATTAGACCACTGTGGCGGGTGTCCCGAACGATAGGTGTCTGTATATGCAGTGCACAAAGTGAGCTACGTTCGCAACGATCAGGGTCTTTTAGGAAAACAAACTCTTTAGAACAACTCAGAAGAAATGCCTTTGAGGGCTTGTGTGTTTAGGGTTGTATAAATTTTAAAGTGGGGTTTGGTTTGCTAACATAATCCCCGTGAATAACAGGCTTACTGAAGTGAGAACATCATTATGGCGTGACATGAAGTCCTTGAATATGTCGGTCGAAATAGTATGTAAAGGGACCTAGAAGGTAGAACTTATTCGCCTAAATTGCCAAGACACATCGCAGTAGGATTAGCGTTGTTAGGGACCGAAGTATAGGTTGTTAGCAAAAGATGAAGACAAAAGTACAACTTCAGCACGGGTCAACTAGCTCGCAAAAAAAAGAACATAAAGAGGAAGTTGTCGCCTTTTCATGAAACGTGGGAACAGCCCCACGCCACTACATGACTCAACCTTTAAAACAGGTGGGTCTTGTCACTATTCTTGTTCATGATCCTGATTGGCTATTCGTTAACCTGCTGCTTGCGAGAATGAGAGACCAGAAACACAGCGTCGAGGCCACCATATATTATCATCCACAGAACCATCGAATTTCGTGAGTGCCATAGTAACCTGTTCTGTGTGCACGACGAGTGATCCCGATGCCTGACATCTAAGTTATGTTCCTAAAGTTTTTTGAACTATATGCGTGGTGAAGGAGAATCAAATAAAAATAAACTCTAAAGATCCACAGTGCCGCTTGCAACCTACTTGAAGACACAATTTGGTCAATTTTGCTCAGCTTTCTACGAAGTTAAAGCGACGTTTCATGCCTTTTGATTCTTTCGTATTCGCGCCACTTTCCCTTTATAATTCATCTCTTGCGTGTTTCAGCGGAACCGCAACACGGCGGTGCAGCTGGGGGCGACAGAATCGAAACAGGCACGGAATGTGCGCACAAGCCACCTACACAATAATGGAGGCAATGCGTTTAGAAAATAAAGTTTTTCTTGAAAGTTGTGCGTTTTTCTCGAAAAGGCGTGACTTGGTTACTTCGTGGCGTTTGGTTGGCCAGAAAACAGAACGTAAAGAAAAAAGAAAGCAACAGAAGAATGGAGGCTCTGGGAATAAGCGACGCTGAAGAGGTCGGAGCTTAGCGAGGGAACGAAGGGGCCTGAATTCGTAGGGTGAAAGAGGGTTACAGAAAGAAAGGACGCACCGATTGGACCAAGCAGCAAGCGAACTGGCACCCAAGCTCGCCCGTGGCATTTTGCACCGAGTTGTGTCTCTTGCCAGAGAGCACGCGCCGTGTCTTCCCACGCAGAAAGTGCTGCCTCCTCTGGTGCTCCCACTCTTTCCGCCCACCCTTCTTCGCTCCCCCTTCTCATCTCACATCTAGGCACCCTTTGTCTCTTCACGTCAATCACTCGGGAGTCTATCCTCGATACCAAGCCTTCACTTCACCAGCACAACGATTGCAGAGCCGAGGCGACAAATAAGAGGAGAGAGAAAAAAGAAAGTGATAAAAAAGCTATGAGAGAAAGGCTTGTGGACTCTAGATAAACAAGCTCCATCGAGCTCGACGGCGGTTGTTCCTTCGGCGCCTCGCAGTCACCTCTTAAGCAAACAAAGAAGAAGCATTGTAGAAAAAGCAGAATAAGCGGCGATGCTGGACACGAATGCCGGATGTGTCGGAGTTTCTTTTATTCTTTTAGTCGTTCTTTCTTTTGACTCGTCGGTAAGCAGTTATTTATGCTAAAGGCCAGATTTGCTTCCAAAAATGGCATTTGGTGACTTGTGGTGGTCAGTAATGAAACGTAATGGCATGGATGTTATGCTAGACAAGATCTTTGGCACTGACTCAAAAAGAAAGTCTTTAGACATGCTCGAGCTCGAAGGTGATTGGTGCAAGGTTCTTTGCATGTTATATCAATAAATGCTGGTAGGCTTTGCAACTTAACTTCTGCCGTCAAGAAGGTAACGGAATGGAATCCATCACTGCCATGGTGGCTACATTTCAATAAAGGGCACAATGCTGGAGTCCCATGTGCTAAGCTTTAGGTGCACGCTAAAGAATCACAGGTGGTCAACATTTTCGCAGCCCATCTGCTATGCGGCGTCCCCAAGGATATATCATGGTTTTGAGGTGTACAATTCCAAGAATTGTTTTATATAACTGCGTAAGTTTCGCTTTTACGAAGGAGGTAGTTTTTCCTTCTAATGTTGTAGAGCTGGTGGTTCAATCTGAAGAAACGCGACCCACATAGACAAAAAAAAAAATGGAAGAGGACAGGAATAGAGCGTGAACTTGCTGCTAACTTTATTTCAAAAAAGCTTCTTATATGCATGCAGATATGTGAGAAGTTACAGCTCCATGGAACATGGGCGAACAATCCCACCCTTGGGACATCGTGAAAGCATTTTTAAAAATGCACTTCAGATTTACACAGGATGATAGACATGTGACCGATGCACACATCTCTTTTTATATTGATAAAAGACGCCTCAAAAAGTTCGCATGCCACAGTGTTCATGCTCCTGACAAGTATGCGACTGCTTGTAAGGTCACCCATGCAGTATTGACAGTGCACGAATAAATTAGCCCCAATCTTATTCTTAATTGCAAGCTCTCTGGCCCTGTCTTTAACGCAGCGTACGGTCTGTTCTGGCCGATATAAACTTGGTCGCATGTAAGTAGAATTTCGTAAAGTGTGCAAGACAGTAATATATATATATATATATATATATATATATATATATATATATATATATATATATATATTACTGTCTGTTAGATTGATTAATATTGTGTTAAAACACGGAAAAACGAGCCCTTAGGTATACACTTCTTTCCCTTATATAATATATATATATATATATATATATATATATATATATATATATATATATATATATATATATATATATCTATATATATATATATATATATATATATATATATATATATGCTTTTACACACAAATAAAAAATACAGCAAATCCACGGGGTGAATGAGGATGAGTGGGCGAAGCTGCGGAGGAAATCATTGGTAAACCGTGAATATTCCGTGTAATTCGTCTAGTCGATCATTATTTAAAGGCATGAGTATGCCGTGCCGTTAGAGTCTCGCGCTCTCGTACGGCAACATCTTGGCGGCAGATTAAGTATGTCTCGTACGGCAAGATCTTGGCGGTGCGTCGCGCAGCTTCACGGTGCGCTTCTGCCTCGTGGGTTCGCACATCGGGATTGTGTCTGCAAGCGCGGTCCCGCTGTCTTGCGCGCTCACCGCTCTGCAGCCTTGTCTATCCGGTAACTCTGAGCACGCGCCAACAGCGAATGAATTTCATCCCAACGCTCCACCTAGCGTAGGTCGCTGCACTAAATCAAACGATTGCCTTCCACCAATGACACGTGCTACTTGTGATATTATTTCTATTATAACATCTAGCATCCGTCATCATCAGCTACAAGTACCGTCATCTAGTTTTATAAAATCTCGCATCTTTTTATCAACATCAAGTACCGCCATCTAAAGAACACTGCAAGTACTGCCATCTAGTTTTATAACATCTCGCATCTTTTCATTAACTACAAGAATGGCCATCTAGTGAATACTGCAAGAACCTAACTAGAGGTGGCTACCTACTACTGCATACCTCGAAGCATGTACAGACCCACGCCTAAAGAGCTTGGCTCCTAATAAATGTTCACGTCCTAAGGTGTAAATTTAGAAATATGTCCATTGTATAGGTGTAGCCCTGCTTGTTACACCCATTTCGTGGGGTGTGGGGGGAGGGTATGAGTTATAGACACGGTATTACAGCTATATGGGTGTAATTTGGTTTACAGTGCACTGGGCTGGCACGCAGTGGACCCGGTGTAGAGCGCCACTGTGTCGTTGGAACTAGGTTCTTTTTCTTATGTCGTGCGAAATAGTTACGGACGTCGGCGGCGGCAGCCGACAACTCCGGCGCCACGCGTGACCCAAAACGTCATCTCATAACAGCTTTCGCTGTAAAAGGATGACAGTATTCGGTTCGCGATGACATGAAATGGTATGCATATGTGTGAAGGGACCAAAAAGTAAACAAGCAGTGCAATGAAGAGCGTTTGTTCTGTAATTTTACCCTCAGAAATATGAACCAACTAGACACAAATGACGTTTTATATCAATGCCAAAAATTGAGGCCAGTGGGGAACAGCCAATTTCTCGGGTTCTCAATGCTAAAGCTCTCTAGTGTTTCGATAGAGTTTGGACGTGCGCCAACGGTGTGCTTCTAAATACGGAGCTTTGCTGATTGTTGTTTTAAAAGCCTGTCTCTCGAGGTGGACTTTCGTACCTTTTGTGGTCTCACCACAAAGTTTGCATTAAAGCTGTAGACGACACGAAGGTCGCAAGCCACGGCCGCGTTGGGGCAACAGCTGTGCTGGTTTGCGCTGATCCCCTGTTTACCTGTGCGTTCTTTTTATGCGCCCTTCTTTGTGTTTGAGCAACATGCAAGCTGGTTGCTGACAATCTTGAGACGTCTTGCTATCGCATTCCTTCATTCGTTTTAAAGCAGAAGCTTGCACTTTTTTTCTCTTACCACTGCGGCTGTTGTTTGTTTCATGCAGTTATGGAAGAACATAATCTAGGGCGTTCTTTTGAGAGGAGAAAGAGAAATTAGCTGTGAAGGTACTAAGTGAGGCCGTGGAAAACGGCGACCATAGACCATGACCGGCCAAATCCAGCACGTGACTGCCGTCGTCGCATCATCCACGTCGTCGTTGCTTACGTACCATGAATAAAAAAGCTGCGGAATATCGCAGTGTTGTCGTTGCCCCTGAAGAATGGCTCATCCAGACTCGGAACGGAAGCACGATTCAAATGAACGCCCTGTTGATGGCTCATTCACGTCTCATTACATCGGCAGTGTGTGCTCGTACTTTTCTTCATTCCTCGCCTTAAGACCTCGAATAGGCAGATAAAAAGAAAGAACGGTGCTCCTGCAAACGGCTTTTCAGGAATAACCAATGAGGCATTTTAATCGGAAGCCCCGCTCCCGCTTCGAAACGAGTGGAGGCAGTGGAAGACTCCGTGGGTGCGCTTGCAACGGCGCCGCTTGGGGGCTGATATTTTTTTTTTTTTCGCTTTCATTCCTTCCTCCGGTGATCCGAGAACAAGAGTGACCTGCTCGACCGTGCAGACTTAGGCTAGCGTTATTTGGAATACTGTCAGGCTGTGAATGTAATGACTCCGACTGCCTCGGCCTAAAGCGCCGCTTTGCATCGTGCGTCTTTCGTTCTGTTTCTTTCTCAGTGCATGTCGTAGTGCGCTTTTGTTCCAAGCCTTCAGAAGTCAGTAAAAAGTTTCCGAAAGTGAGCATGCTCGTTCTCTGTGTATCTGAGAAATAGAGAGCATGAAATAAAATGCAGGCACGATAAGCAGAAGTGTCTTCGACTGGCTGTTCTATAGGCCTCATAGAAAAAAAGTGAGAGCTGATGCCAAAGAACTGCGGTGACGCTCAATATAACCAGCGATACGGCAGCATGTGGCCTCACGAGCTCGAAGCTTAGGCATGGCTTCCATTGGCCCCGATTTTCACCACTAAATGGCGCTCTGTGGCTAACGCATGGTCACCAATAAGAAAATATCGCTTAGTTGTGGAAATATGGGCAACTTGAAGCCGTGCATGCGTGCTCCTGAGGCCACGGGCTCGCGTGTTGCACATTATACACACCAAGTACGATTGTACAGTGTGTGCATCTTCGGTACCACACTTGTACTTTGAAAATGAGAATGGGTATCTATTTCCATGGACACAGTTTATGCTTCTGTGTAGTGTTCATCGTGATTGTAGCGCAGGATAAATACAAAAGCAGCTCAAAAGGTACCCTCGTCACAACATGTCGTTTATAGTAGGCCTTTTCTCTCTAAAAGCCACAACACGTCGTTTGCAGTGTTCCTATTTTGTTGCCTCAGTTTTTAGCCTGCATTACCTTTCAGAAGCGTGCAATACCAGCAAACCCACGTTGCTACCTTGCGTTTTTGCAGCACCCTAATAGTCCTACAAAGACCTACATAAAACATTTTCTTGATATTATGGTGAAACTATAGAGGCCAGCTTTTATATTGATGCTAATTGGAGGTGGCTCTATCGCTTAATATTTATGACACAAATAATTTGAATTTTACGATCCAATTTCTCATAATATTAGGGGTGAATCTTGTTGACGTTGCAGATTCGGTGATTTCTCGTAGTGTGCATATAAATGGAAAGTGTTTTAATTGGGAATGAAGGAAGAAACAAAAGAGAGAAGGCAGGGATGTTAACCAGAAAGACATCCGGTTGGCTACCCTACATTGGAGGATAAGGGAAGGGGACAAGAAAGGTGAGAAATAGGGAAGAGATGAAAAGGAGAAAAGAATAGAGAGACAGTAAATTCCCTGCAGCATGTAGAACTCGACGGGAAGTCAGAGGTGTTCATGCAAACTGGTCGTCCTCAAAAAAACACAAGAGGGCCTTCACGGCCTTGTGGGCTGTCGAGGTATGTGGGCGGTGCTGTAATAGCACCTGCAAAAAAAAGAGGCCGATAATCTAGTCGCCGCAACGCTTTGGCAAGTACTTGTCTCTCTGAGGCAAATTGAGGACAGAAGCACAGCAGGTGTTCGAAATTTTCATCGGTGCCGCAGACATCGCATGCAGAACTGTCAATGATTCCGATTAACGTGATTTAAGCTTTCGTGAAAGCAACTCCCAGCCTCACGTCGATGTAGGCCAGGTAGATGCCGGAGTTGTAGTGAAGGGTCAAGTTCATGTAGTCTGGCACGTCTTATGCTTGGTGTGTTCCTCTCAGTCAGTGTGAGACTGCGGGCCAGTTGAGGAATCTGCCTTGCAGCGTCCCCCCTAAAAAGCGAAAATGGAACGCCGTTTGCTTCCTTATGTGACGTGCGAGCAGTATGACCTGCGGAATCATTTCCAGTGATGCCACAATGCCCAGGTAACCATTGAAAGACGATGCCGTGGCCTTTTTGTATTAAGAGATGGTGAAGTTCTACAGCTTGATAGGTCAACTGGTCGTGGCATCCGCGCCGTAGAACTGACCGCAGGCACTGTAACGCCGGTTATAGGTCAGAAAACACGGCCCATTTGGATTACATTACAAAAAAGGCATACAAACAACGCGCGTTCTTCGACTCCCTCCCTCCTTCCCTCCCTCACTCACTCACTCACTCACTCAATCACTCACTCACTACCGCAGTATTTGAATGAATACATGACTGGGCATTAAAAAGTGCATAACATAAACCCTTCTTTCCTATTTAAGAACTATCGCAAACGGAACGATCACGTTATCGTCGCTAAAGCCATTGCACCTGTCACTTCCCAAGGCTGTCATTCATTTCCTCTCACATTTCCACCCGTTCGTACTGAAAAGCCTGTACCGGTGCAGTGTGGCTCCGAGGCCAAAAGATTAAACTTCTCGCGCAGCAAACCACATTCAACTGACAATCGAGAGTTCCATAACTGGGGTGCTCACTAGAAGAACCGGCATCAAAATATTCTCCACTCCCTTGCCTCATCACGCATTAATATGCCGCCACTCCGCGTATAATCCGCACCAAAAGCGTGCAATAATGCACGGACCTGCGGTCGGTACGATCTAAGTTGACGTAGCGTGCCTTTCCCTGTTTTCTGCCTCCACTACCCCAGCTGGAGTGGACAACCGACTCGACGCGATGGCGGCGGCGGTGGATGTGGGCGGAACGGACTGTCGAGCGCGCTCTTTTACAAAAGCCTGCTGAATAAATCAAGACCTCCCCCCCCCTCTCCTTTACCAGCCTCATCTTTTCAGCGCGTAAGTGGCTATGAACGCCGTTCAGCTCGGCGCAGGTCACGGAAACCGTCCGGGCGGAAAGCCAAGCTGCCGTTCTCGTCGCATCAAATTATGCCTCCCCGGGCTTTGCAGCGGCGCTCTCACAAGGGTTCTCATCCACCTTAGCCGGGGCGGCGTTCATCTTGCTCATTGCAGGAAATTCCTCTCGCGGCTTTTAGATCTTTGTTCTCGTGGGAATTCTGCTTTGTTTGTGTTACGCCGGGAGCACGTTCTCCCAATAGCTTTTCTCCACCTCAGTATCATTCCTCGACCACTTTTTCTTCGGCACCTTGTTATGCTCCTCTCTTTTTCCTCGCGATCCCCCATCTACCACATCGATGGCTCGTGCTGCGCAACGGTCACCGCGCTCATATCTTTTCCTTCTTTGCGACCACAATGCGCCATCTGTCTTGCGTAGTTGGCAGCGCCTCTGTTGATGTCGGAATCCACCTCTCAGTCTCCTTCCGTTTTATCCGCCTGTATAGCTCCACCGCGGAAGCAAGGTCACACGCGTGTGCCTTTCTGGGAACGACCCTTTTTCTTCTCTCATCTTCACTCCTGTTTCTCTCTACTGACTTGGAAATTCATCTGCGTCGTCATCGAATTGAGCGTGTTTTGGCATCGTGGCAACTGGCGGGTGTCAGCTGCCGAAACTCTCTGGGAAGTCAAGTTGCAGCATGCTGGCTGCAATGTGCAAGTGTTAACTCGATCCATAGAAATATGGAGGTCCTTATTGAGGGAAGGGTGTTGAAACGTTGGCGTGCAAGAGTTATAGGAATATAAAAAAAAGGAAAGGGGCTTTCACATTTACGTGTGTGAATACATAATTACCTCTTAATGAAACATAAATTTCGCTAATATTTATTTCTGTTGTCTGTTGCGAAGTCATTTTCTTGTTGCTTCCGAATTGTCTCCATTCCATTGGCAGTGACAAATATCTTAGCTCTTTAGGAACAACCTTCTAGCCAGGAACTGAATGTGCTTTTTCTTTCATTGTCCAATAATAGAAGTTTAGAAAAGAACTTGACGATACGCGTGTGTCCTTTAAGCCATCTTTGAATAAAATAAATTATGAAAATTATGTCAGCTTAACTCCGTTTAACTTAAAGAAAAGCAGCGTTATGTGTGTTATCCGACACCTTCCACTGCGGCGACAACGTTTTTCACGACATAGATGTCACCGAATTATTATTACTCTCGAAATTAACAATGCAGTGGTGCAAACAGGCAGACAGTCCTCTCAGTCTATCATTGATTTTTTTCCCCTCAGCATTTGGAGAATCACGTGAAATAAAAGCGTAAGAAGCATGCCATAAAAGCTAATCTGTTTCGACACGAAAAGTGGAAGTAGTGGTAGTTGGACACTGACTGTACACAATCGGAACATCGAAAAGAGGAGCTTGCGCGAGGCGCATGCGCGGTTTGAAGGACAGCGCCGAAGGGGGAGGGAAACGCGTAGGGCGGCTTTTCGAATTTCCCGAGGATCGCTGGAATGGGCCGTCATTACCAGCGACCATCTGGGTGCCATAAAAGCGCTATGTCGGAGCTCGCAGCGCCAAACGGGAGCAGTTAGTCGGCTATAATAGGAAAGGAAGAGCGTAAAGGAAAGGTCGTCCCACTCGTATAATCAGAGAGCAACGAAGCAGTGCCATTGAAAGCGGGCCGAAAACGGCACAAGCACAACAGGGAAAAGCGCGAAGGGGTGTGGTGGTTGTGCGTGTGGTGCCGGTGAAATTTAACGGCGTATTTTTGTATATGTTGACTATCTTTCTTTTTTTACAGTTTATTTAGAACAACGTTGAAATTGTCCTAGGCGACACAGCTAAAGGCAAACATTGCCTGACTTGGCAGTGCCACGGATGCAGCAGCAGTCACAACAGAACGACGACATTTACGAGCATAAAAGCATACATGAAAATGAATCACAATATTGTTTTACACAGATTAGATGTACAATTATTCAAGAGTAAAGGAAGTAAACGAAATAAGCAAAGCATCAATTTTACACAGTTTGTCAAATACTCAGCACTAAAAAACAACTAGCAGCACAAATATGACAGAGTGCACGCATAACTTTCAAGCAAAAAAAAAAAAATTGGCACCATATCCACGGAGTGAATGATGGAGAGTGGGGCGCAGCATTCGTCCGTCCATTCGTTCTTGCTTCCGTCCGTCAATGCGTCCGCCTGTGTGACCATCCATGCGTCCATCCGCCCGTCCGTGCGTGTGTGTGTTCGCGTGTGCGTTCCTGCGTTCGTCCATGCATCCGCCCCTGTGTCCGTTCATGCGTCCATCCATGCATGTCTGTGTGTCAGTTCGTTCATCTATTCAACACTCCAAGTACCACCATCTCGCATCTTTTCATTATATATTCCCCATATAGAAGCACCGCTATCCAGCGGACATTCCAAGGACTAAACGAGAAGCGGCACACGCACACTTTCTTACGGCTTGCGCTTCGGGTCTACTTCCCACTATTAACCACCTCGAGTTCATGGTATATACTAGTTCACTGTATGTATGGCACTGCGGTCCATCGCTCGCTAAACCTTTCTAAAACCAAGGAGGTTACGCCCTGCGAGTATAACGTAGCAACCTTTTCCCGTCAGATAGTGCTCAATGTACATACCAATGGCTGCTAATGGGAAATGAGGGACAGAATATTCGGCTTTTACTTTATTACGGCTTGCGCTTCGTATCTACTTCCCACCTTTAACCACCTCGAGTTCATTCATGGTATATACTAGTTCATTGTATTCATGGCACTGCGGCTCAACGCTCGCTAAACCTTTCTAAAACTAAGGAGGTTACACCCAGCGAGTATAACGTAGCAACCCTTTCTTGTCAGATAGTGCTCAATGTACATGCCAATGGCTGCTAATGGGGATCGCAGCGTGCGCGTTAACTAAAAGCCGAATGCTCCTGTCTCTCATTTCCCATTAGCAGTCATTGGCATGTACATTGAGCACTATTTTTTATTGTTCAACAACGCACAGAAGAAATCTCTCACCGGCACCACCTTGAAGGTCAAAATGTTATACTTGTCACATACTACAATGGCTATGAGGGATGAACAGGTGCCGCTATAAGAAGCTTCGCCCCTAAAAAAATCGCAGCATATCCATGGAGTGAATGATGATGAGTGGGCGAAGCTTCCGTCCGTCCATGCATGCGTTCATGCGTCCGATCGCGTTCGAGAATGCGGACGGCGTACGGGTAACACCGACGATACGCGAGCCAAAAAAGCAGAGCGCAAGCGTCTTCAACGCACCCGCTGCTCTTCTCCGTCCATCATGCTCCACCAACGAGCCGCCACGTACGGTGGCTATTCAGGAGACAGAGAGGTAGTCATTGGCAAAGCGCGCGCTGGAACACAATCGGAGAGTAGCGCCACTTCGGAGAGTATCGGCAGAGTAACGCCACCTAGGAAATGAGACGAGTAATGGTCCTTCATTTCTTTTCTCCTCTTTTCTTTCCCATATCTTCTTCTCTCGGTTACGCGCGACTAGTCACAAGGTTAGACTATAAGGAGCTTCGCCCCTGTTTTCATAATTCAGCGCTGCCTATCGAACGAAACCGAAAACACATTTTTTCTGCCCTGTATTCTTCACATAAGGGCCGCTCATTGGCGTACCGCGCAAACGTGGTACACGTCCTGCAGGAACGCAAGCGATGTCCGTATGCGCTGCAGCTGCAGGGAACGCTCATCGGCGTTATTGGGACACACGGCCCGTCAGCTCGCACCAGTGAACAGGATATGGCAGAAAATCTAAGTTGCCAGACTGAATTTTTTAAAGCGTCTATTATGCTTCTGCTTTTGAGCCCGTCGAATTTGTATCACACAGAACATGCCCCTCTCCTATGCATTTTTGGGTCGCTCCCCTCTTCTAGTTTTCAAAGAATGTTTTTTTTTTGTTTTCAGTATTGCTGACAGTAGTCGCTGCTCGATGCTGATGTCCACTCGAACAGTTTGCGCCTGAAAACTGTTTCGTATCAGAGCCCACATTAAAAAAAAAACATCTTGCACTTGAGTGGCTCGCAAGGAAAAAAGCCAGCCATTCGGGAGGCTAGAGATCTCTAGCGAAGCCGGTCGGCCAATCGACCAAATGCAAAGCGCACTTACGAATGAATACCACTTGGTGCGTGAAGTTAAAGAGCACAAGCGCTCTAGCCGGCCGACTGCGCTCTTGCACACTTAGCGATTGAAAAGTGGCTGCCCGTGCGTGATTAATTCGGCATAGCGAAGACACACGAGAGCTCGCTCCTGCTGCGGCTTGCGGAAGACCGAATGACGTGTTTCCGACCCTCACCTTCGAACAAGTGCATACGTTCACCTTCTCCTCGTTCCTACCCCGGAAGCAACATAACAGTGACTATGTAACGCTTTCGTGCCCCCGGAAGCAGTCGGCGGAAACGGCCGCTAAGCTAAGCTCCGAAGGCATCGCACTCCAGCGCACTCGATCGAGCACGTTCCTTTGCAGTTCGGAGCGTGCTAGCTTAATGCTGCCAGTTCTTAATTTGGCTCTTGGTCTGTAGGTAATTTTCTTTCAATCTACGCTTCTGGTTTTATCGAATTACACACACTTCGTGGTTTATAGTAAGTGCTTGAAAAAGGGCCCAGAAAGTGAAGCCAAGTGGCGTCCTACGTATGAACGCGTCGAGTGAAACACATTTGCAAAGAATATTTGATGCCTCTACATTTCGACAGGGCGTTTTAGACGTATTCTTCTGACCCTGCGATTCTCGAGTAATACTGCAAAAAAGTTTGTTTCTTGACGGTCAAACGTAAAAATTTTAGATACTTTTTCGTCTAAAACTTTTCTTTAGATGCCAACATGGGAGAAAATACCACGTATGTTGGCATTAGAAATGACAATCTTTCACTTAGTGGGTAAGAAATGCTCCCGGTATGAAACTCGCCTTTATCAGCTGATGTTAATGATGAATAAAGAGTTAGGAATCATCCGTAGCGTATCGTCAAACGGCACACAGTTTTATTTACCAGAAAACTGCGGCTAAGGCGCCTCAACATACCTTGTCAGCCGTTACAACAGTGCCGTATGTGATCCAGGTTCGAACATTATCATAATAATGAATAAGGACACCTCACTATCGACTTCAACTTCTTATTCTTCATGGCTTCATGAACACGTTGGTCGATTCCTCCGGTGTGGGGTGCATTAAATAAAAGTGGTGAGGGAACAAGTGAGCCTAGAGATAATCATATTCATCATGATGATAATCATCATCACCCTAAATACACCCACTGCAGGGCAAACGCCTCTCTCATGTTCCACCAATCAACCCGGTCCTGTGCTTTGTCCTACCGCGTTATACCTGCAAACTTCCTAATCTCATCTGCTCACCCGATTTCCTGTCTTCATTGGACTCATTTGCCTTCTTGGAATCCAGACAGTTGTCCTTAATGACCAGCGATTATGCTGCCGACGAGCTATGTGACTGGCCCATGTTCGTTAATTAAAAATGCTAAGCATTTCTTAATGAACTTGGGTGTCATTGCATCCGTCCGTCCATCCATCTATCCGTCCATCCGACCGTCCATCCGTCCATCTGTCCGTACATCCGTCCATCCATCCATCCGTCCGTTCGTCCGTCCATCCATGATAATCACGACATGAAAGTCATGTATGGCATAATTTACATGCCTACCACTGCTGGTGGTGGTGCCGCAAACGTTAGGGGTTCCGTCGTTACGCGACTATTAACAACAAACTTGCATTTTATCTAAATACGTGAGTGCGCATAACATGTCTAATTGTGTTCACTGTGTACTGCGTCCGTCCGCCTCGTAATGTTGTGCAATTTTAAAATGACATATCGGCCTTCCTCATTCGTGCTTACCATATAATCGATTCACACTGTACGTGAGATCTGCCTTTTTTTCGGCGTCGTTTCCGTGAGGGAAATATGTCGTTAAAATATGGCAGATCCTACGAGCTGTCAGAATAGGCTTCATGAGAAGGTGTAAGCGAGTCTATGTCAAATGTTTTATTTTCTTTCGGATATGCGTTATAAGGTACATCGACGTGTTTTTGTAAATAGGGTAGTGGTCAACTACACCGGTGTTTAAAGGGAAACTCATGACCTGACGCAAACTCTCAAGTTAAGACAGATACGTAAATTTTATGGAAAGGAGGTGCGCGCTATGTTGCGATGATGTCGATACCATTCGTTAGCGCATTTTTCCGTCATCGAGTAACGCTTGCCGATTCATATGAGTGCTTATATAATATTTATGAGACTGTTATAAAATGAGAGCTGGCACGGAAGTGTCAATTGATAATAACCAGACATGACGCACGTCTGGAATACATATGCAATGTTTATCTCCTTGTTATAAATTTAGACAACTAGCATTGTAGCAGTTATCATTTTGCACCAGCACAGAACCTTTTCCAAAGTAGATCCAAGACCTTGCGTGCTTCTGTGGTGCCAAACGAAATCCTTAGGTTTGATTCCTGCTGAGATCAACCACCGGATGGAAGCTGCCAAAGCCGGATTTTTCAACCCATTAGGTACTGGTTTCTTTTTTATGGGTATCGTGACAAAAGATGCGATTTTTAATCGTATCTGTGTCTGCGTAGACCACGCGGAAAATTTCATCGCGAACCAGACAACATATAGCACGTGCGTGTATGGTCACGCTGGGCTCTTAGGCTGCAGCAAAAATGGAAAAACGTTATAATATATTTTGGGTCTTCACATATCGCAAAAAAATAAATTTAGAAATTCGTTTGGCACTCAATGGGAAATGATATGAAGCACTGGATGCATATGCTGACGTCGTATTTACTGCACTTTGTAGTCACTGTGCTATTGCAGTTCTCTCCATTACACCTGCGCCTTTTGCCGTAAGGCACGCTTCCAACGAAGCAGACTGTATTCTCATGCAAAATGTGCATCACAAGACGCACTTTCAGCAAGTATTGACATTACTTCACGGCCAGGTCGTTTTCGCTCGTTATCTCAACTCATCTGGTAGCTTTGAGTGATTTACAATCAGAATTTAAATTCAGTGACGTTGGATTATGTGCTGCGAATAAGCACCACACGTTGCTTATGGCTACTTTGCAAAGTAAATGTCGATCACAACCACTTTTTGTTTGGTGGATTGCAATCAGGTAGGCTTTTTTTTTACTGTGTCAATCCAGTAGGTGCCCACGTCAGCGTCCACCTGATGAGTACTCCTGTGGAGAAGTTATATCGGGCAGCTGCATTCAAGCAAGAAACTTTCGTCTTTTTCTGTGCACATGAAGGTAACTTCGCGTCAAAGCTTTCATTTCATATTGTTTAATTAGATATGTTTAATTAAGTAACTTTTCAAGAAATGAAGATAGATAACATTTTCAATGAAAAAGTTGCAGATTGATCTGCAAAACACATGGCGTCTCTCATAATCATATAGTGGTTTTGGGACGTTAAACCCCACATATCAATCAATCTGCAAAACATCTGTTTAGACAGTTTTGAACTTTATATCTGTTAAGTATTAGTGTTTTTCTGCTAATTACAAATGCCCGCGAGATAAAAAAATACCACGTGACAAGCCCGCTCGTACGTCAGTGCCGCAATGATTCTAGTGCTCCCTAATGTTCCGCGTATGAACGACCATAGCATTTGCCCCATTGTGCTGTCTCGGCAGGGTCGCAACGATGGTGGTGGCATTACGATGAAGACGTTTTTCTATCAGCCACAAAAACGATCACCACAAAAACGAAAATTTTTTATCTATCTTTGTTTCTTGAAAAGTTAATTAAACATATCTAAATAAACAATATTTGCGAACACAATAATAGTCTGACTAACTTCAGGCAATGGTAAGTAACATGCATTTGCTTGCGTCATAATTACGTGTTCCGGCATATTTTTGAATTCTGGCTAAACTTACGTGGGACACCCTGTATAAGCGGCCGAATGGTTGTGACGACCAACGCAACGAACAGATGTTTGATAGGCTTTAACGTCTCAAAACCACAATATGACTGTGAGAGACGCCGTAGGGGAGGGTTCCGGGAAGTTCGGCCAGCCGAAGTTGCTACATGTACTTGGGCACGACGTATTCGCGACCACATAAGAAATGCGACTGCCGACGCCGGGATTCTATCCTGTGACTGATAGCTGGCAGTTGAGCACCGTAACCGATAGACCACCGGGGCTGGGGAATTCAACAAATACAAGCAAAAAAGAACGCAAAATCAATCGTATTAGTCATTAGTGCCATTTTCATCGCTTATGACTGATTCGGCGCTTCCGCTCACATAGGTTCTTGGGAGTCACCATTCATCGAAATCTCTGCTGGAGTCCCCATGTGGCCACTCTAAAAAAGGGCCTTACAGCCATCCCCCAACTTTTCAACTTCCTCGAAGGAAAAAAAAAAGTGGGGCACTTCAGTACACGCAATGTTGCAGCTATACAGGACGTTGTTCTTGGGTTACCTGTATTACAGCTTGGCTGTTTTGACAAACACCTGCAAAATTAGCATACGTACCATCGAAAACGCCCAGGGTAAGGCACTCAGAGTTAGTCTTGGACTGCCACGCTGCACATTCACAGCGGAGACCACTGCAATTGCCAAATATCATCTGGCCTCAGTGCACATAACTCTAGAGGTGCTTCGAACGCATATTGGATATCTTGTTCGCGCCCCTGCCCACAACCTCCCTTTGCTTCCAGAAGACCAACCAAGTGCCTCCTTCTGTTAGAGAGTTTTGAGTTACCGTGAGTGCCTTCCAGCAGGCCACAAACCTCCGGAGCGTATCCTGACACCCCCTTGGCGTTTATACCGTCCAAACCTACGCTTGACAGTGCCAGGAATTCACGCACACACAGAAAACGGATATTTCGACACCAGCTTTGAAGCAGCTGACACTACTTATGTTGCACGAAGGACACACACACCAAGTTAAACTTTATAGGGATGGTTCCTCAAAGGTTAGGGGATCTTCAGGAGCTGTGACCTTCCCAGCAAAAGCCGAAACCATCCAATTCGACAAAATCGACAGCCGCAGAGCTCGCAGCACTCCGCTTTGCACTCCGCAGGATTGATCAAGAGGTACTTCTAAAACGGTGCATTGTCACCGATTCAAAACCAGCTTTGTATTCTATTCGAACTGTGCTACGTCGTGGACTTCAGG
Organism: Rhipicephalus microplus; assembly: GCF_013339725.1. Taxonomy (NCBI): domain Eukaryota; kingdom Metazoa; phylum Arthropoda; class Arachnida; order Ixodida; family Ixodidae; genus Rhipicephalus; species Rhipicephalus microplus. Next base: position 285,035,351 of record NC_051165.1, read on the forward strand.
ACCAATTGGTGCTGGAAACAAGACAATTGTATCAACAAGTACTACAGAAAGAACATGATGTAACTTTTCAATGGTTACTAGGCAACTTAGGAATCATTGATACAAACATCCGGCGATGCAGCGAAAAACGCTCACGAAAATAGCATGATGAATCCCATTCCACTGCGAAAAAGTGACGCAGCAGCAATTATTAATATGCTCGCGCACGATGTCGCCAGTTCTCGGTGGAACACGCCCGAATTTCTACACATGCGTCTTCACCATCTGGATGCATACCTACGACTTTACATCCATCTAGGTTACCCAGATCTGAGACAACCGTTCTCTGCCGTACGTGGCTTGGGGTGTCTTACACGAACGCCTTTACTTGCCGCATCGAATGGGCAGACAGTGCTGCGGGTGATCATTGTGGCGCTGACGAAGCCATCGAACATAATTTGTGTCAGTGCACTCAGTTCAACTGTCAGATACAGCATGTCAGCAGTGTTCGCGCGCCTCGACAACCCGCCGCTTTCCGAAAAATTAATTTTCGAATGCCGGAAAGATAGAGCTTCATGCCAAAAAGCGACTAAGGCTTTCCTGAAGTTTTTACGAGTGACCCGCCTCGTCGAACGTTTGTGACGTTTTAGTGTGTGTGTGTTTTCTTCGCTTCCGCCCTGCTCTCTTTCTCTCATTTCCTTTTCATTACTTTTCTGTCTCCTATTTCCCCTTACCAAGGGCTGGGTAAAAACCAGATACTTGCTTTCCGGTTATCCTCCCCGCCTTTCTTCATACCATATCTCTCTATATTTCTCCGTGCTATCAGTGTGGGTAGACCAGACAAAGCTGAAAGCGATGACCTTGGTGACATTACCACTTTCCGTTTGTGACGTCAGTGGTACAGGAATAGGAACGCAGGAAACAATTCGAAAATGAACGGGAGGAACCAGAAGACGTAGACTAAGTCAAACAAGAAGAGATGATCTAGGAGAATAAAGGAAATAAACTCACTTTGTCTAAGACTCGCTTCTTCGGCAGTGATGGTTGGGTTCGACTGTAATTGCCTTTTTGATCCTTCTGTGCATGTACAAATCTGTTTTTTTTTTCTCGCTCTCGCTGCGCGTACTTCAGCGAGCGTGGCCGATCATCTTATCTGTATCCCAAACGCAGCGCGTAATGGGGCAGGGACGGAAGCCTGCGTCACCATTCGAGCCTGCGCACGCGCTTCGTCGTCTTTACATTTGCACTTTTTTTTTGCCCTCGAAGAATATGTAGTGGGTGCGTGATGGGCGAAGGTAACCGTATAGACATAATAGGGCGCTTGTACGCGTGAAGCTCCTCGACGCGCTGAGGCAGCTTTGCAGCTATTGAATAGAGTAATCTAGAAGGTCAAGAGAGGACCCTTCTATAGGCCCCTGCGGCTGATTTTGGTTCGCAGCGCACCAAACGGGTGTGATGAAACTTTGCAGCCTCAGAGATGACATACCGCAAAAAATACTGTCTCGAAGGGCATTTTGTTGTGATTAGGATCATAATACAGCTTCTGAGACCACTTCTACGTGCGTGCTCGTCTCTTTGGCCGTACTTTAACTTTTTTTTAACGCGTCGTTTGCATGCATCGATGAGCTTCGTGTAAGCTGCACCGCTGGAGCAGCAAGCACACGATACCTCTGTGTATCTATGCACACGATTTAAATGAAATATGGGAGTCGTTGGAGAATTGAAAACTTTTATCTTCAAGTGATAATCTTGGTGAGCACTACCCACTTTGTTAATGTTTGATAAACGTAGGCAATAAGAGGTTCACTGCACTTCGAGACGCGAAAGTACAGCTGCCATATTATGATTATAAATTACACACAAGAAATAAACATATAAGCAACAATATAACAAAAAAACCACAGCAGAATAAAACTGCAATAAACGCACTCAGCTACACATACAGTGCACAACGCGGCACGGCAGTAGTTGCCTCAGCACTTGACTCCGGCATGAAGAGAAAAAATAAAAGGAAAATGTTGGCTACGTTTTCTTTCCCACGTTCGCACTAATTTTCTCCTGCACACTTACACTTCACATCGCTATTTTGCGAAAAACAGCTAAAAGCAGTTGCCGCAGCAATAACACAGCAAATTTAGGTGTCATGGAAGCCGTTAACGAGGCAGGAGTGTTTACTAAAAATTACGTCCTAGCTTTAGCTAGCAAACTTTTTTTTAGATTCACCGCTTCTCTTATTGTGCTCGTTCAAGCTTTAAGCAATTTGTGAACGGCACAGATAACGATACTGAGCGTAGCTACACTTTTCTAAAAACCTCACTCTTGCAGTGAATTCGAACACATGTAGTGGCACTAAGAGAACCCAATAACGCGAGCGGCGACTCGATTTCTTGAGCCAACAAAGAATTTTCTCGCAAACGTGCTGCGAAGCATTCCAGAGAGTTTTCTTTCGTGTGAAGCAATCCACGGAAACAGTACGCGATGTGAAGAGCACAAAAAAGATCTCTGCGCCGAGCAGCACAATGCCAGAAACGTTAGATTAAAGCTTCAATGACAGACGCAATACGCACTTAACACAGTCTTGATGGTGTTCGCACCTACCGGCAGCCAAGTTGAGAGGCAGCCGAAACAAGTGAGGAGCACGCCAGGCACGTTACCGCACATCTTTTACGGCATCTCTCTGCTGCTGCCCGTACTTCTTCATTGCCGCAAATGCTAACGAACACGGGGCGTCACAACGTGGCCGACCTGTCGACGCCATGTGCACTTCTCTCGCGTCCGATTCACGCCTGATCCCAGCCCGACGTTTTCACGCCATACAATCGCTGACGATAAAGGCGGATTCAGGCCACTATCACATACGCAAAAACACGCAGACGTATAATCCACCAGAAATGTTACTGTAGTAAATAACTGGTATGCGTGTTTCCTTGAAGCAGTGAGTGACGGGTTGCCATTTTATGGCTGGGGTGAAGCTGCGTAGCTCAGCCGCGTTTTGGCCCGAGTGACCATTCTTGTCATTTATGTGTTACTCTAGGACTATTGTGCCAGCTATCACGTCATCCTAAAGGCGGCGAGCTCCGGTCTGGGCGGAGCCTGCGCATCGCGACTGCGCTACAAGCGCCTCAGTAGGTCGACGGTGCCCTACAGCTGTTTACGAGCATAGAATAGGCCTATATACATTGGTGACAGTGGCTCTCGTAATCGGTACACTTTTCTCCCAGGCTTTCCCACTCATCAGTGACAGAACTTGCCCCAAGCCATAGCAAAATGCGGGAGTGACAATGTAACACCACTTCTGATTCTGTTAAGACACGGCTGTGCCCTGGGCCGGTATTCAAAGCCAGGCAACCATGTTTTTGTCATTTGGCGCCGTGTCCTCTACTGCTATAAACGTGTGGCGGAAAGGGCACTGCGCTGATTGCCCCTTATACGGGTCTCGAGACGTTCTCGTCCTACATGCTCACCCCCACCTCCTTGTGTGAACCACCGCTCCGCATGGATAGGTCCAAGAATCATCCTGCCATACGTTTTCGCTTGATGTCACCAAGGCCTTCATTTCTCTTCTTCCGGCCTTGCCATCAAAACAACAATTTCTAGTTTTCTTTTGTTCGCACTCTGCCTTATTCGTTGCTGCTTTGTGTAAGTTTGTGCCACAAAGATAGGATGAGGCATGTACCGCGTTACGCTCACGCTCGTATTATGTACGGGGCGCGCGCACGCGCACGGATGTATGTGTTGTGCGCCTTCATGTTAAAACAACGCGTTGCAACTGTCCACTGTGCACGCATCAAGCTTAAGAAAAGGTGCGAAGGCTGGCGCATTTCTTTAAATGTATTTAAGGAGATGTAGGCGTCCATATGAAGTGACGGCTACTCAATTTTTCTGGCGTGGTAGTTCTCATCAGTAAGAGTTCCACAATCAAGAGAGAGAGCAAATTTATTGAAAATGCCTGAAGCATGAATAAGGCTTCCTCCACACCAGGAAGATGTGCTTTGAAGGAAATATGCACATTTATTAAGGTGCGCATATTGAGCCTTTCTACTTCAACAAAAGTTTTCACGGAAGAGCTACCGCAACTTGAGTATAAGCAAAGCTGAAATTTAGGCTCACACATCAAATACTGAACATTTTCCCCATCCTTGTACAGGGTAGCAAACCAGTCCTAGTCCTTCTAGGTAAACTTCCCTGTCTCTTCCTTTTATTTATTTCTCTCTGATGGCAAATTAGGTTTCGCGTTGTCGTTACTTGGGTTGGTTGTATGGGATTGCTCACCACTAAAAACAGCTAAGAACTGAGAAAGTTGAGTGGCTACCGTAGCGAGCAGGGCGAGCTAAAAAAAAATGACAGCATATCCAAGGGGTGAGTGATGGAGAGTGCAGCAAAGTTGGGTCCACACCCCGCTGCCACTTCGGCCTCTCGTTATTGTAGGCCGGGATCTTTTCGGCGCCGCCGCGCAGCTTCACTGCACGCTTCTGCCTCGTGCGCTCGCACATCAGGGTTTCGCATTGCGCGCACACCGCTCTGCAGCCTTGTCCAACCGCCGACCTTCTGAACGCGGGCGCGCCAAAATGGCTTTTATTTTACGACACCGCACCCCATAGCACATGGCCCCGCTGTCGAACACGCGATCACCAACGTCTTCATGTGACTGTTTTCTCGCGCCAGCCGCCTTGCGCGCATACTTTTAATCGACAAACCGTGAATCATCCGCAGGCCGCGTTCGTTCGTCGTCTGTCTGTTTGACGCGTGGACGGACGCATGGGCGAACGCAGGGATGGACGCACGGACGGGCGGACACAAGCATGTACGCAGGGACGGACGGATGGATGCATGGACGGACGCATGGACAAACGCAGAGACGGACGGACGGACGCATGGACGAATGCAGCGACGGACGCGCGGATGGACGCACGAGAGGACGGATGAAGGAAGCAAGAACGAACGGACGGATGGAAGCGCGGACGGACTGATGGACGCTTCGCCCCACTCATCACCATTCACTCCATGAATATGCTGTGATTTTTATTATTTATCATACTACAAGTAACGTCCTCTAGCATCGTACCATTTGCATTTTTCAGCGTGTATCAATTTCGTTATATGTTCTAGTACCGCCTTCGGCGGGAGGTTCAAGAACTAACGAGATGTGGCTACATACAATTACGACGGGACGCTCAGCCTACGCCTTAAGGAGCTTCGCTCCTGAAATGCTAATGACGGCCAGCGCAAAGAAAGCACGGACGAGTTAGGAAAACGACGACGCAAGTGCTTTCTATGAACTCAATATTTAATGAAAAAGCACAGATATACATGGGCGTGAAAGGGAGTAAAACACAGCTCATGCTGCAAGGATAACTAATGTAGAAAGAACCGATGCGCACACTAACGCAACTGCGCACCTTCCAGGCAAGCCACTTTCTCATCAATTGAAGCGACCGAAGGGCAGTAAAGCTGACTTCAGCGTTAAAGGGGCCCTGCAACACTTTTTGAGCATGGTCAGAAAACGCTGCCGATCGGTGATAGAGGCTCCTGAGAACACCCGAGCCAAATGTTATAGCGCAGCACGCGACCTGGAATTCACAATAAATTGTAAAATCAGCTAAACATTGCTTTCTCTTCCCTCGACGAATGACGGTATACACTAAAAAATCACACGTAGATTGCCCGCCTATCAGCCATTGGCTGATTTGAACACGGAACGCTCGGTCATTACAGAGATCGCCGCGAGATGCCGTCACTTGTCCACGCATGCGCGCACGAATCCACTGAGAAACCCGCGTATTCGAAGAAAAAAAGAAAAGAAAAAAGAGCTCGAGTTAAAGAGGCACGCGTGACACTTTTTGTTTGCCCCTCCCGTTCCTCCCTTCTTAGATTTCAGCGCTTTCGTAGGGACGACAGAAGAGAAAATGCGATTGCAGCGTGTCACAAATCTTTGTAACTCCCGTCATACTAGACGCATTGTTAAAATTTTGCGGCATAGAATTCGCGAGGCAATACGCTTTTCCAGAGAATTGATTTGATGGTTACTGACAAAAGTGTTTCAGGGCCTCTTTAATGTACCTCGACGTTAAGATTAGTGGCTTGTCGCGTTTCTCGATGCCGAACTTGGACATTGCCTCCTGTGGGACCTCACGCAGCTGGCTATTCGCTACAACACATGTTTAGATATTGTGGTTACTGCATTACTGTCAATTCAAGCATAATCGACCGTGATGACTACATTTCCTATATATGGTTCTTAAATCTTCTATCCTTACTTCGTAATACAGGCCGATGTGTTGCTATTGCATGCATTGCTTCGGCCTTGTGTTGAAAAAATAGCTTTTTTAGAGGGCGTAATAATATACATTCACGTCAGAATAATAATGGCGGCCTTGTATACGTTTTGGTGTTCATTCGGCGGTGGGCCAACTGGCAGCAATGTAACGGTGAGTGAAACACTGGCGACAAGTACGGTGTAAAAGGTTGAGTGTTATGGCAGTTAATCGTTGTTTTTTTTTTCTATCCGGCAGCCCTCTGGGTGTCCAGCAGCAGAATATGAATGCCCCGCGTACAGGAATGCTGCATGCCCATACGTCCAGATGAATACTAAGCAGCGAGATTCCCCCCAAGCAATGATACAATTGCGCTGAACGTAAGCCTAGTGCACACTTTTTTTTTTGCTTTCAACACCAATGTCTATATTCTCCGCCTTGCCTAACACCTATTCTTTTTTGGCTCGTTCTATGTTTCTTCCATCGGAGACCCACGTGACGTCACCGAGACTTCTCAATGGCCGTGTACGCGCGTTGATTGCGTGGCGGCCCCTTTTACGACTTCGTTGTTGCCAACAGAATCCTTTCTCCAGAACGTGATTGAGACTAGGCTGTAAAGGCTTGCCACCAAAACGAGCTGCTTCCACGATTGCTATGCCTGCACATAGATTCCTTGAGCAGCCGCAGCCGAATGCTTCAGGGCCCGGCGTTGTCGATATATCCGTCGTCCTTAAGCCGGCCCCGAAGGAGGAAAAAGTATAAGCATCGGCATTTAATGGGAACTACAAAACACGCGTAGTTCTAGAGCCAGCCTTTTGCGAGACAATAACGCACGTTAATGTGGTGCCTCCTCTCGCTTTGTTCGCTTTAACGTTTGCATCACCTTGAAGCGTTAGGTGGACGGTATCGTTGACTTAAGAAAGTGTTAGCAGATTTTTGTGGTCTCTTACCTTTATTCATGAAGCTGTGCAGCGTGTTATTTTTTCGCGCACTTTGAATGAAGAAAGAGAGCTGCTAATAAAGTATAGGCCACTTCAGAAATTGCTGTAACGGGCGTGCGCGATATACCTGTATACAGTTTCTGTTACATAAATGATAGCGTGCCCTATCTGTTTATAAGCTTCGATATGTTTCATTAATTTCTTTGTGAGCGCACGCACGCACGAACGCGCACACACACACAAATGCGCGTGTGCGCAACGCGCACGCTCGATGTGTATCGCAAGGAACAACCAAACGGACCCTGGAGCCATGACATGGTGCAGGGAAGTAGGCCCAGTCGGTGTAATGCTAACAGTGCCCGCGGCAAACCTACGAGAGGCCCGTCCTTGTCGGTCTCTCCTCGTGGAGAGAAAACACATGCCGATTTTCCCACACGTCTCAGGGGATTCTGTTTTGTACGTGCATGAGGCGTTCCTCTTTCTTCAGCAGGTGCTGGCCCAGGCATTGTGTCTAGTGCAAACTAGATGTAAAAGTATGGAAACGGTGCGTCGCATACCGCTCCTCGACATCATCCTTGAATCTGTACGGAAGAAAAATATGTCCGCGTGTGTCATACACTGTCTCGGGGGAGTGAGATGAAACGAATCAGTAAAAAACTAAACACGCGTTTCTTCATTTTTTTATTCAAGAGCGAGGCAGTATAAAACCAAACAGAAAACTCTTCTCGCGCGATCTCAAGGTTGTCGAGCGCTTTTTTCACTAAATTACATAACAGACGAAGAAACCACGCAAAAGTTCGCTACAAGACGAGCTTTGTAGGTAATTGTTTTTCTGAATATTTCTCTCCTCGGTTTAGGTGGCGTTACTTTTCCTAATGTTTTCCGCAGGGTACTTGGATGTAGTATCTTTTGAAAGATCCGAGCCCGTATTCAGCTAACCTCACGACCAGAACCGGGACTTCCTTTTTGTTGCCCACACAAGGAGCGGCGAAGCTTAAATTAGCACTGGCACAAACATTTCGCATCTAGTTTTTGTCAGTTTCAATAGGTATACCTAACGACCCACTTATCATGGTTGGAAAACTAATTTGCTCGAGCACTCGATGGTTAATTATTTTGAAAGGACTTTCACCGCCCAGACGCCCTTTCGATTTCAGAGGGCGCCGAGTGAGGCTGCACCTAGAGCGATTTTCCTGTAAACATAGCTGGCTACGTGAGCACAAAAAAGCGCGCGCACACGTGCACTGCGTTGACAAAAAAGGTTTTCAAAGAAGGCTCCGTCAGAGACGCTGTGAATACTCCTGACCTCCGAAAATAAACTGCTGAGGCAAGGACATCGGCCTCCGTGCTCCCGTGCAAGCATGTCCTCTCTTCCCGTCTGCTAGGAGAGAGCACTCGCAAGGTTCGCGGCAGCCAACACAAACTCGTGACGCAGCTGGCGGTTGCTTGTTTGCAAGAAAACTCAAAGTGGCTACCGCTGGCCGTGCCATGACGCGCACTTTAACATTCATTATCCGTTGGCACTACGAATATGAGTGTGTGCACACAAATCTACTCCACAAGGTCGGCAAAGTACACCGGCCCTCCGACTTGTCTGGTGCCCCCCCCCCCCCCCCCCTGAAATATTTTTTTCGCCATGGCATACAGAGCGAAAAATGGCCTTTTTAAAAAGCTGCCCCCCCCCCCCCCCTTCCTCCAAAAAATATTTCTGCCTACGCCCCTGCAGCAAACTCATTCAGACTCGGATCAAGCCATGATTCTTAGTCTGAGTGAGTTCGAATGAGTAGTCTTTTCGTGAGTTCGAGTGAATCCGGCTGAGACAAATGTTACTGTGTCTGAGTGCGAGTAAGTCTTGTTGAGAATCATTTCGGCGAGTGTGAACCCGAGTGACTACCAAGGACAAAATATACTTCAGTGAGTCTTGGTTAGCTCCATATTTTGTTCGCCACCTCTGCCCACAAGGTATCTCGCCACCAAAATTTTGTATCAATACTCCTTTACGGAAATGACGACCGCTTGAGTTTCTATGCTCACGCATACATGATATATATATATATATATATATATATATATATATATATATATATATTACTGTCTTTTGGCATTACTGTCTGTTAGATCTCATTAATATGGTGTTAAAACACGGAAAAACGAGCCCTTAGGTATACACTTCTTTCCCTTATATATATATATATATATATATATAATATATATATATATATATATATATATATATATATATATATTATAGATATATATATATATATATATATATATGTCGAGCCACATGAAAACGGTGTGTTGAAGTAGTAGAGAACTGGGAGGAAGACCAAGAATATGAATGGCTCATTGTATAGCCATCACGTCTCCTGCGTCAGGCTAGTCGACAGGACCTACCGTGCCTTTCATCATGGTGACATCCAAGAAAGTCATCAACATACCGAAGTACTCGGGAGCATCTGAGGAAGCCCCTTTGACAAGCGGCTCCGGCTCTTCGAGGTGAGGACTGTGGCCGCAGCATAGACGGAGCGTGACAAGCTGTGCTACTTCTCCAATTACCTTGAAGGTGAGGCTTTCTGATGGTTTCTCACCGAGGTTTTCGACCCTGGCGCGTCTTGGGAAAGCTTATCTGAACGCATGAAGGAACGCTTTACGAGCGGCGTCGCGGATCCTTTCCGCCAATTCATTCATTGCCGGTTGAGAACAGGCCAGAGCCTGAAGGAATACTATAATTAAAAAAATGTCTCTCGGACACCTCGCCGACCTAAAGGACGCGCACCTTAAGTCAGGGCTCATCGACGGCCTTCCTGCGCATATGGAAATGGCGCTTGCTGGGCTTACCTCGTATACACCAGTGGCATGGCTTACAGCTGCACTTCGAGTACAGCCAACCATGCAGAGAGTGAAGTTGCAGTGCCTTCCACCAGCTCGGAATATGCAGATTAACGTAACAAGTGACAGCACTTGTCAGCGTCCACGTAATACCCTGGTACGAACACCCGTGCGCGAGTGCAAACAATGCGCGATGGATGGCTTACCCCGACAGATGCACTGGCATAATGAATGCCCACGACGCGCAAGCATTTCCGCCCTCTCCACCGACCCGGGAAACGAGGAGGTCGACCCAGAGTTCATGTAATTCAGTTTGATGTCCTCATTAACGGGTACCCTGTCAGCGCTACTCTTGATACCGGAGCTACGATTACCTGTGTCAGCAAAGCAGTGCTGAACGCTCTTCACCTGCAAATAATGAGGAATTCATGCATCTAAGATCAACAAGTTACATCATCTAACAAAACTTTGGGTTGCGTTAATCTAAAGGTAGAGTTAGGGAAAGTGACAAGAGAAATTCAGGCTCATGTTCTACAAGGCATGAAGAGCAACTTACTTCTTGCTTGGATAATGCCTGCCTTTAAACTTGTCACTGGACCTTGACACCATGACTCTACGCCAAGAGAATGACATCCTCTATTCTCGTGCACAAAACTATACCACGGCTAACATCTGCGCGTCTTTACAAGGTGTTTTCTGTGGTGTTGCAGTGGGTGTACTAGCAGGCGCAGGGAGCGTCTCTGGCGACTTTTCTCTGTGCGAAAGTGCCTGACGTCTTGAAATGGTATCTGGTTTGGAGATGTTATTTTCCGATGTTCTTCAATTGGTGAGTGCGCCTTCGTTGAATTTCGCGTTCTTCGATGCCTTCGTAGTAGTCTCTCTCGTTGTTGCATAAGTTTGTGGACTCGGCTTTGCTTGCTTTGCTGATGATGCTCAGCAGAAGGCTGTAGTAGAGCCTCTTCCGGAATCGGGCATTCATTTCCTTCGCAAGTTGACGTGTCCTGTAGACAGTTGATGCATGAAGATCTGGTGTCTTGCTTGTCGGGCATAGTTGGTAATGCGCCATCACTGCTAGCATGCCCTTCAAAGGCTCGTTCGAAACACAACCGGAGCTTTCTGAATTGAAAGCCACTAGTCGCCTGCTATGAGGAAGCAGGACGACGCATATTTCGAAACAAATCGCTGATGCATTATAGAACCATTAGATAGAAGCACACTAGAAGACAAGGGCGGTGTTTGTTGGCTCAACTGAAACATTTCTGCTCCGTTTAACGTATTTCTAGCATGTTCGATATCGTTCGAAACTATAAAAAATGCAATCGTGGGTGGTTGCTTTCTATGCTCGGAGCACGAGAGAGCCAGGGAATGACAGAAAATCCTTTCTTATAACACGTAAAGGCGCACTAGTTGTTGCTCATTCATGATAGTAGTAGTGAAACATCTAATACTACTGAATGTAATCAGAGTGGAGAAGTGAATTAGACTGACTTTGCGACGTCTTCACTTGAGCATGCCTCCATCCACCCGGCTCTTCCACTTCGCAATTTATCACCGTTACTGTTGATCACCGACATCTGTTGCGCTGATGAAAAGATATTTTTCGTATAACCTCTATAATTATTTCGTTGTGTATGTTGCTTGGCGAACGCAGTTGTTTCGCTCACTTAGCTTTGCTTACGATCGTGGTAGCATTAAACGTTGAGGTGGATGTCTCGTATGTTTCGCATTTACATTTGAAAGCAGTTTTCGAAAGAGCTTCAAAGCGTAACCTAGTGCAGGAACCTGTTGCGACGATGACCGCTTTTACTCTTTTGTCTCTTCCTGCAGTTGTCGCGCCGTTACTAGAGCACAACCATGCACGGTGAACCAACACGCCCAAGCCAAGCTGTTGATATCGATGGTTCTCCTTAATGTCTGGAGGGTATCTGCAGTTGCGAGGGTGCAGTGGGCTTTGCTCTATATTGCGATACATCTACCAGTGATGATGTAAACCTTGACTGGGGTGAGGGATTGCGGGAACGAGAGCATGGATCGCATGATAATGCTACTAAAGACACATTTTTTTTAGATAATCTTCAAAGATGAATAGTGCAAGGCAACATGACACATTCACAGGGTCGTAGAAAACTTTGAGACAAAGAAAGCCGTTGTATCGGACATACAGCTCCCAGACCAATACGAAGCAACTCATCTGTATCGAATGTTACTACGAAGTTGAGCCAATACTAAAGCATATTTATTGCTCATGCGAATGGCTGTCAGTTCTGCACGCGATGCCTGCGGCTACGCATGAAACACCTGTCTCCTACTCTGTTATTCATCCTGGATTTGACTTGGAGAGGCGATGCCTCTTGCGTCTTGCGGGAAAGCTCCAGAACCGACAACTGCACGCCAAGAAGGAAAAGCATGAATAAATGAGGCGTCAGCGTGACACCCGTTTCATTGACCACTCTACGTGCGCTTAAGACGTTCAAGTAGAGCGCTGGTCGGTGTTCTTATTCTCGAAAAAGTACGGAATTGGCTTTTTGCTACCCATTTTAACAAATTTTAGGCATTTTCTTGCTGGTATGTAATTATTTTGTACTTGTCATTCACAAACACACACGCACGCACACACTTCGGTGCTGCCCATCAAGTGAAAAGACAAAAGAAATTAAATGACTTTTCAATAGAAGCCCTAAATGAACATCAAAGCTCGGAAGCCGAACATTGAGCCACTTTTCAAAAGAAAAGGCGCGATCGAAGACTACGCAGGCAACCAATTTTAATGAAATAGAACGTTTTCAATTATATAGTTCAACTGGCGCGTGAACCAACAAGTGGTTTCAGCGACGCAAGCCTTCCAACAAAACGGAGGTTCGACCTAGAACTGATTTCGTCCTCTCGCTTTCCGGCAGGGCCTCGACATTTATCTCCCCTCTTTGTCCATCTATATACATTTTTAAAACTCTTCTTGGGCACACCTATCTTTCTTTTTAGTGTCCCGCACTAGCTTCGCGCTCGAATGAATCCCGTGGGTGGCGTTTAAGGCGGCGCCGCTGCGCTGCGTGTTCCCAGAAGCAGTGACCTTCGGCCTTGTGCCAGCTCTCTGGCGACGGCAGCGACGAATCCAATACCGAGCCCTGATATTGTTATGGCGGTGGCAATTTGTCGTCGTCAAACAATTTGTCCGGATTGGACGACAAATTGTAGGAAAACCGGGTCAACCCCGTTTCCCTCGCTTTGTCTGTTTGTCTTTCAAATTGATTTGTTTGTGTATGCGACAGCTTACTTGAAATTTTCATTTCTTTTTTTTTCTTCTACGCATTATTGTCCATTCGGCACAGTTTTAAACGCTTACTTCGTATCTCCTGACGCCGATTTCGTGTGGAAGGTCGACCGGCGTCACGTCGGTTCAGTTGCTGCCGCTCTGTTCTGGTGGAGGTGAAGCAGACCAGTTTTTTTCAATATTTAGGAGGAGGGTCTGTTTCTAATATGTTGTAGTTCTTCATCAAGCCACAGAGGTAAACAGTTTCTTGACAAAAGTAAACTGTTTTCTTTCTTACTTTCGTCAACTAAATTAAAGATGGGATGTCAAAGCAAAATAAAAGTCAGGAAAGTCACTCGGGAAATTAACTATATTAACAATTGGAGACGTAGTCAGAGCACTACATAAAGGCGCTAGAGCAGGACAGTACTCCGAATGGCCGCAGTTACCCGCCACAGTGGTCTAGAACAATCGGCTGCTGACCCACGGGATTGAATCTCGGCCCCGGCGGCCGGATTTTCAGTGGAGCCAGCGGTGCTTGAGACCTGTGTGCTTAGATTTAGGTGCACGTTGAAGAGCCCCGGGTGATCGAAATTTCTGGTGCCCTGCGCTTCGGCAGGGCACCACGAGTGAATAGACAGGATCCATTCACTCGTGGCGCTGCGGTCGGTAGTCTGCAATGCGTCGTCTTTACACTTACAAATGTGGAACTTCACACCTCAGATGAGTGCTCGTGTGAGTACCTTCTCTTCTTTGGGGGGCGTGTTTCATATTTGCGCTCGTAATTTCATTTCAGAGTGATTATGAGTTGCGCGTGGCTCCGCCAAAGTGGTGCAGGAGTAAAATGCCCGCTTCCCACTCACAAGGCCCGGATGGGAATTGCAGCTGTAGATGTAGCATTTTTATTCTCAGTGCCACTTGTGCACCTGTATTGGTTTGTCTTTGTTTCTTAAATTTAGCTTCAGTTGCTACGTGTTGCTACAAAATTAATTATAATGTAAATAAACAATAAATTTAAGAGTGGGCGTGTTTATGGCGAGCGCGAAAATAGCTTTGCATCATTAACTTTTTTTCTGAGGTTGGCAGTGAATTAAACTTAACTTTCTCTCATTATTATTATATAATTTATGTGTTCGCGAAACTAGATGTACAAGAATACTACATTTATATCCACAATGGCAGCATGCCCACCTCTTTGCGTACAGCTAATGTTCGCTTTATTAAAGTTACCAGCCAAGCAGCCTCTTCTCTAGTGTCAGGAGGAACACTGACATAACAGACAGAGCATCAGGGATTTTGTAGTATCAAACGTTCGTGGTTTCCCGCTGGCCGAAGGTCGTTTACTTTCAGTTTTTCTTTTGAAGCGACTGGTGAGGGAAAGCAGCGTATCGAGGGCACAAAGGCCGAGTGTCGTATTCGCTAAAATTTCGGATGCCATAATTTACGTTTTTTACGGAATGTTGTAGGCTGGCGCTGCAAATTGACACGCTTGCTGTCACATTTATTCTTCTTCACATGACATTTTGCGTAACTTTTTGTAGGAATACGTTGCAAATGAGGCTATATTTATAAACAAAAGCGAATCGTTACATGCGTACAAGTGGCACTAAGAATAAAAACGCTACATATACAGCCGGCGTTGAAACACGGGCCTTGTGAGTGGGAAGTGGGCATTCTACTCCTGTACCACTTCGGCGTAGCCGCACGCTAGTCTTTAATTGAGGGCGCATTGCAGACTACAGACCGCAGCGCCATAAACAGATTGACCCTGCTTAGTTTCCACTTTTCGAAGCTCATTCCGGGCACTAGGCTGTTCTAGTACACTCTAATTGTCGGTAGCTTCTCCCAATATCTATGAAGTTCTGAGAAAAGGGCACCCCGGAATGAAATCGAAAGGAGTGGCATTCGGCCATCACCAGGGGGTGTTACATATGTCTAGTCGCCGCTACATAAATGCTGTATAGTCGATAGCTGTTTATATCTTGCGTACCTTTGTCTTTCATTAACGTCGAAGACCGCTGTCTTGCTCGAAGAGTTAAAAAATTAACCAACCATTACAATACTGCCCAATGCGAATTCTCAGTGCAATTTTGTGTTGGGGCATAGCCAACTGTGCTTGAAGTTTTGTGCTTCCGCAAGGCAATAACAACGCCACAAATGATAATTTTTGTGACGTACAACAGCACCCACCACGCCATTATTTGTCTTTCTGTGGATAATGCCGAGCATCTGTGAGTTATACAGGTGCAATTCATTGATGCTGCTTGTGGCTGAAGACGATGAAAGATAATGCCTGGGAAGGAGGTGGGTGGGAAGCAACAAACCACACACACGTTGCACATTTAGCGTTGTGTGATGTTATGTTACTATTCTGCCCCGCTACATTAGATAGGTTAATGTTTTGCTGCGTGTCACGCCAGTGTGATGGACTGCTACCGCCTGCGTGTTTGTGCGTGCGTTATCTTTGTTTCTCACTTTACTCCTTCAATATTACCGTTCTCACGTGTAGGGTAGCCAACCAGAACTGGTTAAGCTCCCTACCTTTCCTCCTATACCGTTTATTTTTTCTCATAACGCTATTCCTTGCTCGACGTGACGCCTGGATGGGGCCTTTCAGTTTCCAACACCACCGGAGCTCTGGAGTTGAGTACCCGACTGGCAATCAGAGGTCCCGAGTTTAAATTCCGTTCGATGTTTTTTATTTTTTATTTTTTTTGATGCCCCTCAATGACAACACCGACGACGACGACTGGGCCACTGAACGCAGAAACAGGCATTCAAAAGGCTGCGCTCCAGAAAAGTGCGTGCGTTGGCCTTTGGATTGAGCAAGGAACGATCCGCCACGGAATAATTGTAATGCAGGTACACATATTACCACTGGGTGAGAAATGAGTGCGGTTCACTCTGAAGGGCTGCGGTGTCCCCTTTTGCTGAGCACTGATTCAGATTGCGAGAATTCGTGACGTCATCCAGACTTCGCAGCACGTGACGTCACATAAAAACGTCACTATGACGTCTTACTAGATGTCATACTGGCGTCACTTCGTCACGTCACGTGTCCACGTTACCACGCCACATCATCTTTCTTTAAAGGTGCACAGATCACGGAGGCAGTGTAAAAATCAGGTGAGCTGCAAAAGGTCTTTGTAAGAAAAAGAAAAAATACGACGGCTATCGCCTGCTATAGTCTTAGGCAAAGACATTTGGAGATGCTGTGATCCTTAATTATTTATTTAGTTATCTATTTGCAAATCACAATCAATCTACCGCTATTAAGCTCATAAACTTTTGGCACTCAACTTTTACGCCATATAGCCACTGATCTGGCCGTATCAGCAACATCAGAAGGCCAGCAATAGTTTAACGGACA
The DNA here is from genome assembly GCF_013339725.1 of Rhipicephalus microplus. Lineage (NCBI taxonomy): Eukaryota > Metazoa > Arthropoda > Arachnida > Ixodida > Ixodidae > Rhipicephalus > Rhipicephalus microplus. Next base: position 285,051,974 of record NC_051165.1, read on the forward strand.
GTGTGAGCAGTTCAGAATCCAACCATGAACGGCTCTATTAATTATTTCTTCTAAGCTTGGCAGATTTCGAGTTTCTGCAAATTACGCTTATGACGATGACCCCAACTGGCACAACTACAAATTGTTAGATTAAACTCGGAGCACATAATAGAAAACCAGGTCCTGCGCTACTGAACGAATGCGCCCTCTGATCTGCTGTGGCGCGTCTTGAGTGCGTTTCATAAAAACATCCAATTTTTTTCCGTCTTCGAAATTCGTTATTCATGTTTTATCATTATTTTTTTCTTTCGCTTTAAAATTGTGCCACTGGCCAAGCACGTTGTCGGCTAAGCTCGAAAACTAAAATTATAGATACGACGCGAGTAAGCCGCGAACATTTGAAATGTGTGTTGGCGTTTTAGTTGTTTTGCTATCTCGAATCTTAAGCTGGAAACCAGCTCGACCTGAAAAGAAGCGATGGACCGCGTAGTAGCCCGACCGAGCGCAGTCGGCATCCATGAAATGAACGATTTGATTTTTTTTTTGCTTCTCTATTCCTTTCTAGTTTTCTTTCTCGGGCGTGGTATTTAGGTTGTTAACGTTATAAACCGCCACAGTGAATGAATGCAGTGTACTCGAACAAAGCGAAGATGAAAGCGAGAAAAGGGGGGGGGGGATTTACAGCGAAAATAATTGTCATTTCAGGGAATGAAATGAATAACTAAAAATGTGAAGTCTGCAGCATATTGTGTTCGTGGTCGATTGCTACAGAAAAAAATAATAGAAAAGGAACAGATTGGTGCGTGCGATGACAGTACGAAATGACGCGGAATAGTACTATACCTACGCAGTATGCCATACAGATGAGAGCGAATTAAGAAGTACTGCGTAGGCATGTTTGGCTGTAAGAGGGTTTCCTTCAGGGCAGTAAGAGGGTGCCTTGGAAATCCTTGACCCACTTTTGCATATCGCCAAAAAGTTTCGATCTTCCCTCTTTTTTTTTTTTCTTTTAAATAAATCGTACCCCTCGCTTCTGTTAACGAACGAATTCACTACACGGGTACCAAGAATACGGGGAAAGTGGTCTTTCAACTCTATATTGTGGCACCGTTAGGAGTTCAATTTGAAATGTTTCAATCAGCATGCGACGGCATATTGAAGAGGGTGGATGAAGAGACATGCCTAGTATTGCTCATCAAGTTGACCACCATTTTGCGGAAACGAACATGTGAAATAACGTTACACTTCATGAATTGGGTTTGCCTGCAATAAAATTACTATACTTAATTTCCCGACGCCGTGATGTTTGTTGCGCGGCGATAACAAGCTTCGCTGTGCAATTCATGCTATTCGAGCATGGCACAATAGTTTGAAGCTGCAATTTCATGTAAAGTATGGTTTATTCAAGTTAGTTTTTATTTATTTACTTAACTTTTTATCTTTGACAAGTGATCTAGAATTGGCTGTTTTTTATTGCACACCTTTATACGAACTTTGCTTACGCTGTAATGCATTTCTTCTTTTTTATATTGTTTTGAACTGTCCAGCTTTTTTTGTCACATCTTGGGTGTGGGTATTTATCACTAACGCCTGTAGGTTGTAACGTTACACGTTTGGCATAATTTCGCGCACCTAAAAGATGAATGGGCAGTTACACGTCTGTTGGACCTTATAGTGCTGACAATCGCTGATAATCAGTCTAGACATTCAAGTAGACCCCTCAACTTCGCGCTTGCTGAAGGTAGGTCCACATGCGTGGACAAATGTGGTGTTCGTGTCGTTAATGAGAATCAAAACTTATTATCACGAATGCTGCGTTTTGGTGTGACGAAGAATTTCTTGTTTTTCACTTGGTGATCAAGTTTTTTCTCCAAAGAAAAGAACCTCATCCGGAGTGTGGAGTTTCAAAAGCGTTTGGAAAAAGAATGAGAGTAACTTACTGCATTGCAAAAATAGAAGACAGTGCAGACTATCATAAGAATAAACCCAATGGCTGCGTGAGTTACCCATTCGTGGTTTCAGTTTACTTCATTGGTTCGCAAGCGAACGAGACGTGGAGCTCTTTGAAGAAGAACGAAAAGGCTAACACATTAATCAACCGTAAATGTAAAGCAAAAGGTCTGGTAAAAAAAACTAATATTTTATTACAGTAAGTGTTTGAAGACAGCTTTGTTTAAAGTGTGGCAAAGTGCACCATTGACTGTGGCGTGATGACATTCTGTAAACAATTCTTGAAATCAACTTTTCCGCAAAGAGCGAACTTTTCTTGTGTATGTTGTCTGTCAACATTGTTTATTGTGTGCGAACATTGCTCTGCTGAATAAACGTTTCCGTGCCTTAATTTCCCTTTACTTTATGGTTATTCATAAATTAACGATGAAAATTATCAAAAATAGACAATGAAATAGACAAGAGTAGCCGGAGCCATACATAGGAACCAACATCTTCCTAAATACATTTATTAATAAACAATGTAGAGAACCGAGTAGCCATAAAAATAATTGAAACAAAAACTATGAAGACAGGTAGCTCATTTTTCTTTCCATGACACAGGGCTTGAGACAAAGCCATGTGTTAAGTTCTTCATTTTAAACTTGCCTATATGAGCTATAACGCCGAGCGTGCTTACCGTGCCACGAGCTAGACAAATAAGATTGCCCAGTCTGAGCTAATTCTTTGTATAAGTATCTGCACGCACTTCTTTTTTTTAACTGCGTCACGCCGTCTCGAGTTACAACCGGTTCATCAGGTGGGTATCGTGCTTCCTCACAGGTGGGGGCGCCTAGTGGGCACTTAAATATTTAACCGAGAAAGCAGTTAGGCGTAAGCGGGTAAGAGAGTGAACCGCAGGAGAGAATGAGAGAGCGTTCTTGAACCGGCTGAGTAACGGAGAGGCGCCTGCAATATGAACAATGAGGCACGAGAGTCTGCGGTGGTCAACGCGAAAAAGGGTTTTCGAGACGACGAAGGACTGAGTGAAAGCGAGCAGAAGAAAGAAGTGCCCAACCAAAGTGCATTGAAAGAACGGCAAGATGAAGCGATCAAAAAATAGTGCAAAGAAGGAGAGCAGGCGGCAGAGATGAGGGGAAGAGGACTGGCGGCACCTTGCCGGGCAGGAGCAGCAGCAGCTACAGCAGTTGGGCGGGCAGGCCTGGTGTGACCATGGCAACCGTTTCCCGTGGCAACCGGCACCGCTTCCGATCCCCAGTCCAGGCGTCAGGATGGTGATGCGAGGGAAGCAGGCGAAGGGAAGGCCAGGGAAGAAGAGAAACACCGTGAAACCGAGTGGCGGAAGGGGAAGGGTCCAAAGGAAGCAAGGAACGATGTCGCTGTAAGAAAGAGGGAGAGCAAGAGAGAGCTTCTGCCAGCAACAAGGTCGCCCAGCCTGGCTCGGGTGCAAGGCTATGGACCATCGGATCCTGCCGGCTGTTGCTGTCGTGTGTGCTGCTGCAGCAAAATGCGTGTAACCAAGGGGTTATTCGCGCAAAGCCCCGAAACTCGTAAACCCTGACAGAGGAAAAAAAAAACAAAACAGAAAAAAGAACAAGACGATTCATGCTAGCACTTGTACGAGTCTTTGTGTGACGCTGAATGATCGGGCGTCCAGGGTAGCACAGTGATAGCCCGAAGACTTTAACGGGCCCTAGGGAAGAATATAAGGCGTGAGTCGCCAATTATGCCAGCATGCGAGAAACAAAATGAACTTACTTTAACTTACCAGTTTTGGCATATAAGAATCGCGTCTTTACCCCTAGTAATACTTTTATGGATCTGTTACTCTGAGAATTGGTGAAGTGATGGTAATTAGTATTTTTATTACTGTAATACTGCAGCTCATGACTTTCAGAGTATTGAAAAAAATATGTCGCTGAATATTTTTCTGAATTAATTAAGCCAAGTACCTACCACTAATTATAGTGGCGCATACTATGCGACAAGTATAGTGGGAAGCGTCAGGAATAACTTAAGCATGGGGAATCACGCAATCAAGAGAAATTGTCGTGAACGTGAAGTATTTTAACTGTTCGCGAGCAATAGAATGCCAGCACGCCACTCAACCATAGAGCGCAGTGAACTGAGTGGCATCTAAAGAGAACCAAACCATGCGAAATTGTGCAAAAATATTTGTGCCACTTGCGACATAGACATGCTATATGGGAATCATGAAAGAAGGGATTATCAATCTCAATGAGTTCGCCCACTCCAGGGCGTGAGGGTTAAACGTCCGTGGCCATGAAGGAACTCTGCGTCGACCTAGAGACGTGGTGAATTGGATCCTCCAACTACGTACAATGAAATGACCCAGAATTTCGCTATGAATAGGAGAAATTTTGCACCTCTATATAGAAAGCTAAATAGAGCGCAGGCGCTGGAATTGAGATTACTTTGAACGCAAACGTATCCTAAACCTGCGTCTATCCAAAGCTTTATCCTTATGCTTATTTAATTAACATGTGCACGAAATGTGGCAGTCCTTACCCCACATGCTCTGGGAATGCGCTTCAGTACGCGGCACCGATACGGCATCGTCCAGCATGTGGGGCTCAGCTCTGAGTAGTCCGAACATACCATCACAACTTTGGGCTGTCCAGAGGGCCCACGATGCTGTGGTAGGTCTCTGCCTTACTGTACTGTCGTGGGAGCGGCCCCCTACACCACGCGCACATCGAGGAACCCTAGTAGCGAGTGACACAGCAGCGCCCCTAGTGATCCCCACTCAAACCCAGAGTGCGTGGCAGGAGGAGGAGGAAAAAACCTTTATTGATGCTGGCTGTGCCAGATAGCCCTTATCCCCACCGGGCTGGTTGACATCCCTAGTCCGGGACGTCATTAGTCGAGGCCGCCACCCGAGCCCGCTGCACTAGAGTTCGCTGTTCCTCTAGTGTGGAGCTATTGAGTAGGGTCGTCTCCCAGTCCTCTTTGGTGGGGTTGGGAAAGGGGGTTAATTTTGGGTTCATTTGGCAGGCCCAGACCATATGGTAAGTGTTGGCCACTTCCCCACAGTACTGGCACTGCCCACTTATTTTAGGGTCATAATATTTTAGTATGGCTGGACAGAGCAGCGTATTTGTCTGTAGGCGCCGCAGGATGCGCTCCTCCGTTTTCGAGGCGTGGTAGGAGAGAGCATGCGCTGCAGCACCTGGCACGCCGATGACGGGACTAAGCTCGACCCTAAGGAGCTTTGCCTCTAATGTCACGGATGCAACAGAACCCCGCTTTTCACGATGAGCTGGCTGGATTGTTATATCGTACGTAATGACTAAAGTGTACTAGAATGGATATAGTGGGCTTAGACGCATGCCCCGCCTGAGGCACCTCATGCTGCCTATGAGTGATGGCGCTGCTAGCATTTCATCTTGAAAAGCAAGGCGGTTTTACAAGTATCGCGCTTACGAAGCGGGTGTTGCGAGCCATTTTAGGGGACTGTGTTATAGTGAAGCAGCTCTTACGATCGATACGGTCTGAATTTTATCCATACGCATTCGCCTTTCTTGTTAAGAAATGAATTAGAAACGCGTTGCTGCTATGATTCGAGCACTGGATTGAGAGATATCGGCTGCTTCCCCGAGAGCCGCGATTCAAATGGCTCATATTCAAAGTAATAAAGTTATAATTTAGAAAAGTACGACTTTCCTATGTGCTTAGGCATAGCTGTCTAAGATATTTTTGAATAATATATGTGCCTCGAAGTCGCACTCAGCGTCCTCCACGGTATGGCGGGGAACGTATAGCCCAACTCGACGGAACTAGCTACTGAAGTTGTGGAAAGTAGTGCACTTTTCGTGCAAGAAAATGCTTTACATCCGCGTAAACCGGCATAATTTCATGAACACAATAAATGACATCCACAACATTCGTTTAATTTGTTGGAAACTAATATCATGTAATTTCAAACAAGCACACCTCCAGCTGCATAAGTCTGAATATTTACATTAGAGCACAGTTTCCTTGTGGCCGGATGCATTACGTTATGCAAACGCAACATAAACTTATTTTCAAGCTTGTCCTTTACTTTGCACAAAATATTAGGGATAGGAATAGCATAAAAAAGTTACAAACGACATTCGCCAACGAGAATAATTCACTCTAAAGACTGTTTAGAATCAAGAATTATTACATATTTATGTGTTCGAAAATGTTGTGGCCGTGCAAAATGCTACTTTTAATTCAACATACTTAATTACCAACAACATATCTACATATCTCGGCTCCAACAGAAAGTTCGAAGGCATATGAAACTACCTGCTTCTTCTTGTAAACGCGAACTATGTTGTTTAACAAGTTAACATTCACTTTGGAGTGGGCATCATGAGGCCTGTTGCAGAAAAACATGACAACTTTTCAAGGCATAACAGTGGCTTCTTCGCATACCGTCCGAGTGCAATGAAGCGTGTACCCTTCAGGACGACGGGAAATGTGTTTTGAAGTGCAATAAAACGTTCAAATCATCCCGTACATCATCTGAGTTCGCTTCTCCGTGTGCTTCTTCGTACAACGAAAATATACTTCCGTCATTCAGTGGCGACAGTCCGTTTAGGTGATTTTCCGTACACGGTGCTTCCACGGTTAGACTTTTGTTGCTTTTGCTCGTTTGGTCACTTTATCGCTTTCTTTTGCTCCTGTGGGAGAGTCGTTTCGCCTATAGGTACAAGGGAGGATCGTCGGAGCAGCGCCTTCCGGCAGCGTCGATGTTCTACGAGGAATATCTAGCTGTGCGCCGTCAATGATATTGATACTGAACAGCCGGCGCAGCCTTGCTGCCAGAAAGAGATAGATGATGTTGGTTGCTGTTTGTTGATGAACTGGTGCCATCTTGTTCGCCGAGCTTCGTGCATCGCATATTATTCCATAAATGAGTTACTCGTAACATTATTGGCGAAGGTGGACGACTCCCGTACCTCGATGGAGACGCGCAGCGGTCGCAACACCGGGGATTCTTCGGCTACTTCGACTGCCAGTGCTTCATCAACAACCAGCAGCCGACGTCGTCTTTCTCTTTCATGCAGCAAGGCTGCGGTGGCTGTTTTTTATGGACGTCCCAGTCCCAGTGGTAGGCCGCTACGTATTTAAAAGCATGTCGGTTATGGTGCGGTTGAGGCGCGCCGTAAGACCGTTCGTTTGCGGATGGTACGAAGTGGCAAACTTGTGCTTGGCAGAGCAACAGCGCAGGATTTCATCAACAACCAGCAACCGACGTCGTCTTTTTCTTTCATGCAGCAAGGCTGCGGCGGCTGTTCTGTATCAATATGAATGCAGTATCTTAGAGCAAATTGCGAACCAAAATGCTATGCATCTTCCACTGTATCCTTCTTTGTCTTGAGGGACGTTGAAAATGGACGCTTTCAGCACGCCTTTCGAATGCTCTAGCCCATCCGGCACCGCGACAAGAAATAGTAATTGCGCCGCTCACAAGGCATACTTGCTAAGCATACGTCAGCATAAGCACGTCAGCGGAATACCGCTACAGTCGTCGATGTAAGCCATGAGACATCTCAATAACAACCGAACCAGTCAACTTGTGGCATCGTTTAGCTCACGTGCAGCAAGAGACCGGCAGCGGCAGAAGGAGTGAACGTGCGAGGCCTCAAGAGGAAACTGCAGCAGCGCCCCTAGCGGCTTCCTTATTTGGCGACATAAACGGTTTCAGAGCGCATCATGGAGAACTTTGGGCCGAGATCACACTACCCCTAGTACATTCTAATAGTGACTATCAAAGCATAAAAGGAGATATCTTGTCTTGTCTTGTCTCCTAGGAGATCTTGGCTCATACCCACATGGGGGATTGGCCACACTGAAAAGGAGATATCTTGTTTATTTTCTTTCTTCTTTCTCCTCTCTGCAGACGCCGCCGAACACGTGCCATCGCATAGCGCTAGTCGACTGCGACGCCTTATATAATACGGGTGAATTGGCCTCTCTGTGGAATCGGGATCCAAACACCTCCCCACCCCCTTTCAACCTACCTTGAAGACCCAGTCAGGATGGCCTGGTTGGGTTCTATAGAGTGAACAGATATTAAGGATGCGGCGTCATAACCGCATACGGAGTGGGTCTCGTGCGTGTTTGCAGTAACACCTCACTCGATGAAACGTTTGTTTGTTTAGAGGCGCGAGTCGACGAGAGTTATTCGAGCATTGTGACGACTGAAAATAGCGCTAAAAAACGAGGACACAAGAAGAGGACACACAGCACAGGCGCTAACTTCCAACATAATCGAACATAACACAATGATTATGTTGGAAGTTAGCGCCTGTGCTGTGTGTCCTCTTCTTGTGTCCTCGTTTTTTAGCGCTATTTTCAGTCGTCACAATGCACCAACAAGCCCAAATTTCGACAGTGTTGAACTTTATTCGAGCATTGTTCGGACAGGAAACCGTAAACTGAGCGCAGCACTTCGCTCTTGGTGGTGTGAATACAGTGCGAGTGTGTACACCTTTCAAAAGGTCGATGGTGGCAGTGCCGCTTTATCGGTGAGACGTGCGTATGCAGGAGTGATGGCTGTGAAAGGAGGTAAATAGGCTGATGATCATTACTTCCGCGACCAAACGAAGGCAGACACACCACGGTCGTCTCCTTCTTCAGGCCGGCAAACATCCCCCTCTCCCTCATTTCTTTCCTTACATTTTTCTCGCGTGCTCGTGGCGACGACAGCCAGGCATGAGTAATGACGCGGGATGCTTATTAACGCTGGGAGCCGTCGTCGTCGTCGCCTGGAGGCCTAACTATGACAGAGATTGAAAAGATGGCATATACAATATTCATGCCCTCGGCAGGACGTCTGCGCAACCGGGACGTAATAGAAACCCCCGTCTCGGTTTATGCAGCGCGAGGGTGAATATGGCTGGATGGGAAAGAGAAGGTTCACAAGAAGGAAATAAGAAAAGTGCCGCTTCGATACCGAAGCCTCTGGTAGGTGCCCGCCGTAGACCCGCTTATTCAGCGCTTCGAAAGAAGGCGCGCGACTTCTTTCGAGCTGGAGGTCACCTCCTCCTGCAGATAAAAGCCTCGGTCGTTTTCTTAATTTTTAATGTTTTTATCTAGGCCGTTCTGGTAATTAGGATAGATGCATAATTACAATTAATTCATACTTTATTTGTTCAGCAATGAATAAAGTGGCAGTCAACCAGGAAACGCCGCAAGACTACAATTTTTGGGTCGAAGGTCCCCATGAAAGACTATTGTCTCTAAATGAAAGGTCAGTGTAACTTGCATTTGAGGCGCAATAGCTAGGAGCCAGCGGAGCTGGTGGGCACTTATGTCCTCCTGGCTTTTGCTGTTTTATTAGGTTTGGAAGTTTTCTTTCCTTTCACCAACATGGCTTTATTCTGCTATTCACCTTTTCATAAACGGCTCCCTGGGCGCCGCCATAGCCCTCCTTGGGCTGTGCGAATTGGCGCGTCCCCTCGAAAATGCACTGGCAACGCTGCGCCCTTGGCCTTTGTACTCACGCGCACAGCCCATCATGGCGGTGTTTTTTTTTCCTTCCTGTGAAGAGGTGTATACTCGGCGACAACTTTTATAGGCACTGAAGGAGAAGCTACTGAAGTGGAGCTTCTTCACATGTAGTAAGTACTACGCGAAATAGTCCGTTCTGGCGCGCGTCTCGTAACGTTGTGGTAAGTGACGGGGGCGCACCATCAGCGCTTCATGTAGGCGCAGATGCCGTTTAGCGTTTGAGGTACACGCAAAAAAGCAGGTCTTTCTCACACTTTGAAAAACGCGATGTAACAACGAGAAAATTAAAATGAATACGAATATCTTACTGGTGTGATGTACGTGCTTTCTCAAATAGCTCGACGTATAAAATAAATAAGGAACTGTTATATTTCAAGTTGAAAACACGCGTGCCATAGCGCAATTACATTCACCAATGGTAGGATACGCGTGATTTATCTCCGTAGCTATCGCTTCAGTGCCAAGAAAAGTTGTCGCCCCAGTGCCATTCGTTCTTTTTTTCTAGGTCAATTTCCTTTTCCTAATTTCTATTTATTTCTGTTTTGTTGCTGATCTTCTTTATTTCTATCATTTTCTCTGCGCTACGATTTGGTTTCTTACTCCTTTGTCCTCCTCCTCCCACGTCCTCACTTCTTTGACTTTCTTTGACGCTGTTATCTCACACCCTCATGAGTGTGAGAAAACGAGTACAGGCCACGTTTGAGAAAACGGCACACGTGGTTTGGTATTGAAGTAGAGGTACAGAGGAGGACGAAGTGCTCTTGCGTCGTCTGGTCGGTTTTTGTGCGAATGTGAACTAAGTAGCCCACAAGTACAGTGTCGATTTTTATGAAAGGGAACACGGCGACGCGTTGCTTGCGCGCTGCGGCTGCTGCTGGCAGCGCATTGAAGCGGAAGCGAGAGCAACCACAGTCTCTTTTCGCGTCATCTCACGGCCAGAAAAAAAAAAAAAAACATTCGTTGTTGATATGCAAACGGCGGCAAGATCGGCCTCCTCTCCCTTCAAGGTGATTACGTGAGTGCCGGTAATCGCCTTGAAGGGGAAGGGTTGCAATCATGCCATTTTATATCAGCAACAAATGATTGTAATGCTCGCCGCGAGATGACGCGAAAAGAGACTGTGGTTGCTCTCGCTCCCGCTTCAATGCGCTGCCAGCAGCCGCCGCAGCGCGCAAGCCACACGTTCCCTTTCATAAAAACTGACACTGTACATCGTGACAAGAACGCAGAGAGTGCGTGCTGTTTCGTGATGAGGGTAATGTTGGGTGACGATATTCAACGCCTACCTACAAGCGCTTTACTGTGAAGAGACGAGGGGAAGAAACCAAAAGGACTACACCGTCACATTATCGACATTTGCAAAATATTTCATACATGTTTTTGCCTCCTCCTCTTAGGGCCAGACGTGCTGTTCTTGCGAAGCCTCGCCGGTGGCTGCTTGAAAACATAGCCATGAAAAGACATTTCTCCCTGGCATAAATGACGCATTTACGATGAAAATGGGTAAAAATGGTGAAGGTGTTACGGCGTAAATTACCATATGGCCCTGCCGCATACAACTAAAAGAAAACTGAAGTGCAAGGGATTGGACAAAAGTAAGCCTCTTTGCAAGTTGCAAGAGCTGCGCCGAAGTAAAAACTTCGTTGCAGTTCGTGGCCACGCAATAATCTTGAAAAGGTATGAACTCGTAACTTAGTGCAGACAGCTGAGCACGCATCGACGCTGCTATTTAGGCGGCGCGAAGGATCGGCATTCTCGCCAGCCGTAAAAGTGACACCTGTTTCGTCCCTGGCGGGGAGCCATTTAAACTGAAGGTTTTGTCGTCCACCGTGTAGTTTCTGTTATCTGTGACTCTTCGTTTGCGTTGCACGTTTGTTCTTTTCTTTAACGATGAAACTGTTTAATCTTTTCGTTTCGCCGCCTAATGATAACAGAAGTTATCATCGTCATCATCATTAACCTGCAGATGCTCCTATCGTCGTTTTCTTGTGCTTGATTCCACGAACACGTGCGGCGATATGTGTGATGTAGAGTGTGAAAACTTCATGTGTGACATAAGAAGAACATATTGAAACTAGCTTCTCACCGCGCGCTCCTTGGGAAAGAGAGAAAAACTAAAGAAATACACATAAAAAGACAGAAAGGACGAGAAAGAGCTGCAGCGGGCCAGAAATAAATAGAAAGAAACAAAAATAACGAAAGAGATACATAAAACATACAGCAAGACCGAAAGAAAAACGTTGAGAAAAGCATCCACGTGGAGTATAGTATTGCAGGGAGGTGAGGAGAAGAGAAAAATATGAAACATAGAATAGTCATGTATCGATGAATTTCACCGGACATACGTCACGAAAATGTGGTGGCGCTGTAGTCAAGTGCCTTGTTTCACGTGGTAGACCACGCCTACCGCAGTCGCTGCTGTGTTTTTGCTTGTGCGTGCGGTGTGTGTCATCATACAAAAAAAAATATATCGGTGTAACTACGATCTGCCACGGTTGTTTGCGCGAGGAGACACAAAAAGAATGAAATAATTTTGTCTTCAATTTTTTTCAGTTTGCTGTTTACGAGGGCCATCGCAAGAAATTAGACACAACTATAGATCCCGATATCTTGTCTTCGACGCCAGCTAATTCCTTATGTTTTCGAATGGCTTGCCCAGTGAAAATGGTTAGCTTTGTTGAGCGCCTGTCAGTGTGATGTAGCGCATGGCATTTTTCTTTTTAAATGGCGTAGGGTGGCATAAGCTTTGCGCGTTTACTTCAAAACACGTTAACATTGTCATATGCCAATAAAATTTCACGGTAGTGGTTGTTGATATATCTGCAGCAATCTTACAAATGTCAAGAAGGTTTCGCTATACCCGAGCGAAATCGATCACTGAGCATGTGTTTCTTTCAGCATGGGCATGTTTGAATGAATCAGCAGCGAACGAAAGGATGACTTCGGCTAAGCTTTCCCTGACTGTATGCGGCTGCGATGACAGACCTGACGCCTTCAGCTGTGATGTCCTCATGAACCTACACTGTGATATAGAACGGTGATGAAATTTCGCAAATGAGTCACATTCCGCATTTAAGACACGTCATGCTTTGATTAGGTTAACACAGCTAGAGCTACATGTCATTATGACTCATATGTTCGTTTCAGAGCCCCTCTTAGAGCGACTGCAACTTCCTGTGTTGCGGGCGCCACTTTAAACATGCGGGAGGCACACCGACGCTCGTCGCGCGTGCTACTCGGAGGTAGCTTTTGCACCCGCTGTGCCACGTGTCACGTGATCATAGAGAGCGGTAGCGAGCGTTGAGCGGGGACGGCTGGGCGAAGCCATAGAGTTTCCCAAAATTAACTAGAGGGCACTCTGGCGCTGCGATCGTTCAGCGACCACGGGAATGATGCGTAGTAGACACATTTGTCTAGTTTTCGTACTTGCGCGTAGCGAATCGTACTTGCGGATTCGTTTATTGCTGGTTACGGTTTTGTTTTGAAAGAAAAAAAACGAACCCTTTTGAACTTAGTGACTTGATTCGAAATGGTAAGCATAAAGGAATAAGGTTGTGAAGCGCCAATGGTGAACATTTGCTAATTTATGTTTTCGTAGGAAAACAGCTCCAAGCCACACGGAGCCAGAAGCAGGACAGAAGTACGAAAATTAGACAAATGTGTGTACTACCCATCATTCCCATGCTCGCTGAAGCGCCGTGTGTTGCAGCTCCCATAGACACTAGCGCCAGAGTTCCCTCTAGTGTATATTAAGAAACTCTGTGGGCGGAGCAAACGCGCCGCGACGTCGCTACGAGGGCCCCTCACTATATCGACGGTGCCTACCACTGTTTGCAAACGTGGAGCAGGTCTTGGTAAATGTGTGTGTGCGAAAGCGTAGAGGGTGTGGGCGGAAATGACCTGAGGGGTAAGAAGAGAGAAAGCAGGAGGGGGACGCCACCTGCTCATTTTCCCATGCAGGGCAAATTAAGCTTGAAGCTATCTTCTTCGAGGGAAAAGAACAAATATCGCTGTAACTGTTAAATTATTCCCAGCAATACAGACACTCGCAAAGATGCACTTATTTTTTCGATGCGCTGTCGTTGATCTACTTCGTAGTTCTAGCGCTAACGAAAACGGTCCACAGAAACACGAACAGAACTCACGGATGGGATAATTTAGGACAACGTAATCCGCGTACTTTCGTTTCTACCATCTCCAAGTGGTGACATGTCTTTGCGGTGTCGATTGAAATTATCACTACATCGGAGCAAACTCCCTTTAGTGGTAATATTCGTAGCAGCAGGGCAAGGTTATCTCGATCAATAGCGCCTGCCAATCGTTCTTTCACAAGTTATGATGTGAAATATTTTAGTCTGTGAGCCCTACATATCGGAACATTTTGATGTTTAATTATTCTCCGTCCCTTCCAACGGTATACTCGTCGACTGGGTGCATGATGACGAGAGGTAATCTTTGTCTCCGCTTGTGTGTACGGGTTAAGCTTTTTACGTGACAGGCAGTAACATCCGTATTGCCTAGCGTCATTGCCACGGTGTCTTCTTTCTCATTTTCTGCTGAGAAGTATAGAGCTCACGGGACAATGATGCTCGGGTGAACGCATTCTAACAACTGTTGGAATACGTATCCGGTGACAGTGCGCATTCGCCGGATACGTATTCGGATGCTCAATATGCTACAGATGGCTATGTGTACACGTGCTGCTGCCTGCGTTACGCCAAGCGACGACGACAGCATACAACATCCCGGGCCCCAAGAAACTGTTCCACACTTAAAACGCCATACACGAGGTAGCCCGCGGCACTTTGGTCTTGTAGAATGTTGTAACCCCACACAGGCTTTGATGAGAAAAATTCTCTGTTTAACTCTTTAAACATAGGTTTTCATGGAATGTGTAGGTGTGCGATGAATGTTGGTGAACTGATTTACAGTTTTCTTTATCACAGAGTACCAGCGGTATATCTTTGGTAGGATTGCCCCCTAAACCAGAGCTGAGTGTATTCCTAAAGATACGCATCTGCGTAAGTGAGAAGCATTAGGGCATTTTCTTACACAACTGGCAACTTAAAGCTGTTGCTGTAACACGCCGTTTGAAAACTTGATTGATTGATTTGTGGGGTTTAACGTCCCGAAACCACAATCTGATTATGAGAGACACCGTACTGGAGGGCTCTGGAAATTTTGACCACCGGGGGGGTTCTTTAACGTGCACCCAAATCTAAGCACACGGGCCTACAACATTTCCACCTCCATAGGAAATGCAGCCGCCGCAGTCGGGATTCGATCCCGCGACCTGCGGGTCAGCAGCCGAGTACCTTAGCCACTACACCACCGCAGCGGGGTTGGAAAACTTCTGAACAAAGTTACAGTTTCGCCGCAGGGGCGATGCAGGGAATGCGAGAGCAGCGCGAACAAATTGGAATATCGCACGAAGAACGGCAACCGTTCAATCACAACGCACGTACAGAAAGAACGCACTGTCGACTATGCGCAACCTGATGCTCTTGGGAAGGATTTTTCGCCCGGTGGTTCACAGAGCGAGTGGGTATAGAAAGAAACCACTTTTTCGTGTGTGTCTAAGGGCCGTTTTGATTGTGAATAAAATGAATGAAATCTAGGAACATGACGGCGATGGGAAAAACCACCGAGTGTGTCCATGTAATTGCTACGGTAATAAAAGTGTGCCAACTCTGACGACGCGCAGCTAGTGCGAGGCCTCAAGGGCTAGCGATTGCGCAAGAAAAAAAAACATAAAGGGAACGCAACGTTGAAAACACCACGGCGAAAGTCTATAACCAGACTGGGACTGGAAGTCTACTGAATAAATACTGAGTATATACCATTGGGAAGTTTATGCAAACATTGAATGTGCCTTCCGCTCAGAGACAAGGAACCGCGGGAACGATTTCATCAAGTCCGTCCAGTACCCGCTTGTATACCAACCACTGACTGCTTCGAAAACACATTTCTGCCTCATTCTCGTTATGCATCCGGACATCACTAAACCAAAGGAAGGATATTTGAGGAAGAAAAGACAGAGCGAAACTGCAAGTCGGAAGACGAGAGGATATCGGCGGCCAACGTTGATTTCGTTTGTTAGAAATGGAATATTTTGGTATCAATTCCTTTGTTACTGCCGCGGGAGACAGAGCGACTGCCGAATCCTCACAATACAACGGTATCGCAACCACGGGCGTTGGCGGTAGGGCAGGCGAAGAAATAGAAAAATTCAATGGCCCCCTTTGTCGACGCTGTCTTCCCTGAAACTCTGGGCTGCGCCACGGCCTCGGTGCCCGCCTGGGCTCGTAGACCGTTTTTTCGCGTGAACGTTGTTCTCCCACCGCCATGAGAAAGACAAACGAGAAGACGAAAACTCGTACTTTCGCGGGCTCCGTATCGTGTTTGCGGCTCGGTGTATGCACGCGCGCTGCGCTCGGCTGCGCCTTGCTTTATTTCTCGGTTCCCCGAATTGAACGACGCTACAGCGCGCACAAAATAAGAGAGAAACAAGGTAAGATCTCTTTCGATAATGGTAGATTGCGGCATTGGTTCTGATCTCGCTCCTTCGCTTTTTCTGCGGGTACACTGTTTCTCGTACAACCATGCTTAAAGTCTGTGTCGACGCGTTCGAGGCCCACTTTTTTTTTTCTCAGATGCGGAAAAGCGTGGCCCAAAAACCTCTTTGCCGAGCGACTCTCATTTGCGGCGTCAGCGGTGTTTGCGCGAACATTTTAAAATCGCGCGCTTTGTGCTGTATGTCATGCTCTTATGAAGTATATCGTTTATGTTTTTAAATTTTTTTACCAAATAACCATTCTATTCTGCGGGCGATAGTGGTGCTAGTGGTGCAGGGTATGGTGTGGTTTGCAGGAGTGTGAAAATATGGTTTACGGCGCAGGACGCGAAAGCGGCGCGAAACTTGAACGGAAAACACCGCCGCCGACACCGAAGCATAATCGGGAGGTGAAAAAAAAAACAAACAAAAAAACGTGAGAGCCGCTTAATGTTGTTTGGTCCAGCCCATTTCAGAAGTGCCTGACTTGGTATTTGCACAATGCCAGCGTGCTTACAGCTTCTAAAGAGTGCTTGAAGGGTTGTTACAGAACCCCATAGAGGGATCAATCAATCCGGAAAGCATGAAGGCCGACGATAGGCCGACCATGTAGCATGGAAGCTCGTCCCATTCTACTATCGTTTGAAGAAAAAACCAACATTGGTATGCGTTCGTTTTAACTCGTGGCCTTACAATCGTCTGACTGTGCTTCCATCTCGTTGGCCTAACACTTTTATACTGCATGTAACCAGTGAAGTCCATTCCGGCGTTACGGTTTACAATGTTGTGAAGCATTTGCAGTAGGTGCAGTTTTTTGCGTGATTGATTGATATGTGGGGTTTGACGTATCAAAACCATCATATGATTATATGAGAGACGCCGTAGTAGAAGGCTCCGAAAATTTCGACAACCTGGGGTTCTTTAGCGTGCACCCAAATCTGAGTACACGAACATAGAACATTTCCGCCTCGATCGCATATGCAGCCGCCGCAGCCGGGATTCGATCCCATGGCCTGCAGGTCAGCAGCCGAGTACCTTAGCCACTAGACCACCGCGGCGGGGCAGTTTCCTGCGTGATTCTACAGTTGGAAGTTTGCTTAAATGGCTCAGGTTGGTAATGAATGCATGCCTGCTGTAGGCGTTAAAGTTGAACCTTAGCGCTTTTTTTAATGTGTTCAATATGACTACTTCGTCACAATTTAAGCTTTTCGTGATGTCTGTCGTTTTCTTGGATAAATGCCGTTGCGGTGTCAGTAGCTTTACGTAGTCACGTGATGTCAAGCTATGAATTGCTCTTGTACTAAAAAAACAATAGAAGTCTGTGTTTATTTTTCCAATTGGTAGAATTATGTTACATTGAAGCTATTAGGTGTGCCTTTTGTCTTGGTTTTTCCCGCTTCTTCGTCTCCCCAAAGGAACGATGGTGAAATAATATTCTTTGGTTGTTATGTCACTGTTGGAAGTATGAAGCAGACACTCATGTGCGACTAGGTAATGTCGAATGTGTTAGTATTTACTAATTTCCTCACGCACTCCTGTATGCATGCGTCTATATTTTAGGTGTACCTGCTCACAAAACAACAGCTTTTTTACCTGATTTTTTTATGGTGTTAGCTATAATATTTCCCGTGCCTTCTGCCTTTTGAATCTGCCCTTTAAGACCAACGAGGCTTTGGAAGGCATTTTCTACTCTGTCGATGCTCTGTCATGTTATTATTAAAAATATATGTAAATTAAAAAAAAACGAGCCCACTAGCTTTTTCTTTATTTCTTTAGTTTAGTACGATTACCGTGAAAGTGCTTCCGTAATGTACGGTATCATGTTTTTTTTTTCTTTTGTTCGCTCAAATGAACCGTGTACTTTGTCATGTAATACTTTCGATGTATGCTTTACTTTTGTTAACTACTTCGCTACATATGAGAAGCAGAAATTATTGATAGAAATGTAAAACAAGAGACGTTAATCATATCCATGATACGTTTCTTTTTTTTTTTTGGCTGTCAGGAATTGAGGCCAGGACCGTCGTTAAGATAACAGTTTTTCGTGATCTTGTCCTTGTGTTTAGTATCTTGCTGCAATGAATGCGAAATTAATGACTCAGTCAATCATCTAAATATAGTATTTATTTTAATAAGTAAAAAATAAATTGATAGCCAATCAATGAATCAATTGATTGATTGATTGATTGATTGATTGATAAAGTGGTAGCCATGTCAACCGCAATTGGTGAAGTCATGCCGTGACTGCCCGTGTAGCACTTACTAGCCGTGCAACATTTCAACTTTATGACACTGAATACGCATGCGTTAGATGCAGTGGAATAAAATAAAATTGAGCTGTATAACAGAGACCAAAACTAGGTGTAGCAGTAATACATTGATAATAATTTGCCACCACAAAACAAGATTAAAACAATTTGGGAAGCTAGAAGCTGTCAAACCATGAAAACCAGGCTCACATTCTCGTAAAGACTCTTATAATCGACTTGTGCCTCTATTTCTTTTTTCTCTGCTCAGACAGCTAAGCGTTTTTTTTGTGTTCTTTTCATTTTCGTTTTGCAGTAGAGAGGCGGAATTTATCGTATGCTTTGAAAACAATTGGTCGTAATCAGTTTAACACCGATATGAAAACATTCCTGCAACGGACAGCTCAATTTAGAATAAGACGGATAACCTACTCTTGCGTTAACGGATATTTTTTTAGCGTGAAAATTTTCAGTTTGTTAATTAGGTTGCTGATGCGCGGATGTTGTTGAACAGAACGCTTTTGGCCCTTCTGCCGGCGACGGGCCCTGCGTCGTGGATTCTCTGTTTGCTTCGCTTTTTAGTGCATCTATTTCTACCATTGTATCGTTCCTATTATTCAGCTAGATACATGGCTTGTTCATGTGAGGGTGTGGCAGTGCCAGAGGCTGAAAATTTTGCAGGAAACAAATTAGCGCATTAGGACTGTATATACGTATATATGCTACTTTCTTTTTTTCCCCTTTATTTGTAACAATCAAGTGGATAGGGGTAGCCGTCGCCAAGTAACGGTGACAAAAACTTGTTTTTTTTTTCTATTTCAATAAAAAAAAAAAGGGCCAAGGCAGGGGAGTGCTCTTCGTGTTGGCCGCGAAGTGCACACATGCGGGTGGGAGTTGATAGCATTTTAGTCCAACTTCGCATTAGCGCGTCCTGCTTGAGGGTGAGGTACCGGGCAATGGACTGCCCTTTTTTGCGTCGAGTCTTCGAGCTACGCCATAAGTTGAGAGAGATTTAGAATGTGGACAGCGGTAAGCATTAACCAAGTCATGAGCCAGCTTAACAACGTTAATTCAGTGACATGGGCTATCGTGCTGCATTTTGCGTACTCTTCTACACTGAATAATTTTGGGATTGTATCCATTTTTGTTATATGAGCCAGAAATCAAAAGCAGTGGGCGTCTTCTGAGGTCCCGTGACTTGATACAAATGCACAATAAACATATTAATTACTCGGATTCCAATCAAATTGACGTATTTGAGCGGATACGTTATTTCCACATCAATTTATTTACGCTTGTCGTAACAGACGGGCTACGAGCGCTTGCATCTTTTTGCCGCCCACTGTACTTTGCAAGGCACAAAATCAAGCAGAGAACGCGACGATTTTATATAAAATAATACGCTAAAACAATGCACACGTGATCATGGTGCAGGACAACAATATTGATATTATAGAACTTTAAAAATGTCAAAATGAAGAAAACAAAGGCTGCCATAGAAAATCACACGAGAGTGTGCGAACGCAGCAGCTTGTTTTTGTCTTCGCCTTTTCACCGCAAGGACATTTGAAGCAGTGACAAAATGTTTGAGTGCGTCATTTTCTCTTTAGTCTTACTTTGTCAGACGCCTTACACTGTTTGCACAATGCTTAAAAGAACAGTCATCCTGGCAAGTTGAATTAGTTGAAAATATAATTCCCTGTGTGTGTGGACGTAGGCAGTGCGTTCATTCCGCTTTTCATTACCCGTTACTGCACTGAAAACCGGATTGTGGTTGACGTCCCCGCCTTTCTCTCATTTAGTTCTATCTTTCATACCATGAAGAACAAAATGAAGTGAAAGAAATCGGAGTAATATAGAAATATATAGGCTGTCACTGGTTTGTTTACGAAGACCGGTGATAGCGTTAGTGAGCACGTGGTTAAACGTTAGATTATAAGCGCGGTGGCGGTTACCGCATTTGTTCAAAATGTGAATACGCTAAGGGTTAATGACAGTCGAGTGCTAGTTAAGGAGCCCAGCGTTATGAAAACAATATCAAGAGTCCCACAACGTTTATTTATTTATTTATTTATTTATTTTAAAATTCTGCAGGTCTATGAGGGCTATTGCAGGAGTGGGGTACATTTTCATAGACACATACACCGTTAACAAGGTTGACATCGCAACAAAAACAAAGAAACATCAATTCATCATAACAGTGCATCTACAAAATCTGACAACGATAACTCACGAATACTACCCGGTAATTCGTTCCAGCTTTCAATGACTCTACAAAAATTATTGTTCTTGAAAACGTTGATTGATATGTGGGATTTAACGTCCCAAAATCACTATAAGATTATGAGAGACGCCGTAGTGGAGGGCTCCGGAAATTCCGACCACCTAGGGTTTTTTAACGTGCACCCAAATCTGAGCCCACGGGCCTACAACATTTCCGCCTCCATCGGAAATGCAGCCACCACAGCCGGGATTCAATCCCGCAACCGGCGGGTCAGCAGCCGAGTACCTTAGTCACTAGACCACCGCGGCGGTGCTTTATACAAGTTCCAGACACATGAAGCATACTCTAGTATAGGGTGTTTAGGCGTTTTATACAACAGTAATTTAGTGAATTTTGGTAATATAGATAGTGTACGACGCTGGCAACCTAATTTTTTTTCAGTGCTTTAAATGTAATGTGACCAATAAGTAGTGACCACTGGCATGTGCAAAAGCTGGTGAGGGGATCCTGAAGTAAAGTATGATTTCTAGGCGAAGAAAATGATGTGAGACGCAGTCATTAGCCTAAAGACGGACCCTCCGCTTCATATCGTTTGGAAGGTCATTTATAAATATTAAAAATAACAAAGGTCTTAGAACGGATCTCTGTGAACACCCGAAGTTACATAGATAGTTGAGGACAAAATACGGTTGAATTGCGCTTATTAACATTTATATTTGAAAAGACAACCTGTCTGGTTGGTTAATCGAGAGAGAGAGAGAATAAACTTTATTGAAGAATTAAAATTACGTGACTAATCCCGGGTGGAGCCCTCTTGTAGAGCCCCACTGGCCACAGCGGCTCGCCGGGCCTAGTCTAGGGTCACCAGTTGGCTCCCCAGTGCCAGCTCGGAAAGCCGTGCCTCCCAAGACCACGTTGTGAGTGTTTGTAGTGAGCGCACCAACCTAGATACTGCATTGGCTGGCCGCTCGGTACATTGGTAGGTTATGTGTGTAAGTGTGGCTGTGTGGTTACTACACCATGGGCATACCCCTGTTGTGTATATCAGTGGAAAAATTGCGAGAGTTGTTTAAAGTAGAGTCAATTTTGCTGAGCAGCTTATTGTGTATAACGGTGTCGAAAGCTTTGAAAAGGTGTTAGGTGGGCAGATGAGATTAAGAAGTTTGCGGGTATAAATTGGCAGCAGCAAGCACAGGACCGGGTTAACTGGCGGAACATGGGAGAGACCTTTGTCCTGCAGTGGACGTAGTCAGGCTGATGACGATGATGATGATGATGATGATGAATAACGCATCAATCTGATTGCCAATATCCAGGTTGCTGGTAATGCCATGCGCAAACTCGACCAGAAGTACTCTTGTGCTGAAACCACGACGAAAACCATGTTCAATGTTCCAGAGAAAGACTGTTTGACTCAAGGTAATCGAATATATGATTTTGACTGATATGATTTGGCAGTTTACCGGATTTAGAAGTCATATCGGTCAGTAGTTGGGCAGGAGTTGCTTGTTATTAGACATATGCTTGGCCAAGAATTTCGCTAGCTCTCAGGACTCTGGAACATTGCTTGAAAGACATATTTTTTTATGAAAATGATCGACAAATAACGTGCAAATAACGTTTCAGAACGTTTATATCCAAAACTTGTTCCTGTACAAACATCATGCAAAAAAAGAGGTGCAAGAAATTGAAAAGAAAGAAGAGAAAAGGAAGATACTTTGCTTGCACAACTTTTCTTATAGGTCCTGTCAAGCCGCCTAGTTTTTTAAAATTTATTTATGTGATTAGGACGATGAACGGAGTGGCTTTCTTTCGCGGTAAAGTGGAGTAAAAAAACCCTGTAGCCCACTTTTCTTGGTGGTAAGAGTCCCGCAAACAACCCTAACCAGTAACCATATGGCAAAGCTTTAACCGTTCTGTATTATAAGAACTTCAGCCTCGGCGCTTCAACGGCGGACAGCTGTCACAACAGCTAAGATTCCCGCGACAGCATCGCAGCTGCACTGCAACTGGAGAAAGAAGAAACTTTCGGTAGAAATTAAACAAGCAACAGATAAATAAACAACTAAAAACAGAGGTTGCCCCGAAAGCCCTGACAAGTTGCGAAAGAAGACGGAGAAACATAACCTGCCGTTGTATCAGTTCGACAGTTTTATCGGGGCACGGAAAAGGGCGGACGAAATGATCTGTGTAAAAAACGTAATTTTTTGTGAGCCAGATCTTCGAAATTTTTAGTTATATTTGAAGAAGGCGAAAACACAAACAAGCAAGCGATGCATTAGGATTTTTTTTTTTCGTTAAACTGTCCAGCTACGGAAATATTTTTGCCAGTTTCATATCGTTCGCAACAATTTCGAGTAGATGAAGAGGAAAGAAACGTACGCCCGATGTCATTGTAGCCTGAGTGATAAGAAGAAAAACAACAACAAAGAAAACCGTGGGATTTTGGTTGCAGCGTGAGAGCAAGGAAGAGATGTTAAGAAAAAGCAAAACTATGAGTAAGGACAAATGCCTAAACTGTAAATGAAATCATACAAAGAGAAGAGTGTAAAAAGGAACTGATCTGATCGACGCGCGAGGCAGTTTGAGTTCGGGCACGTGTCAGACGTCCTTTCGGACTTAGCGCAGGCCCCTCGCCTGTCGTTCTGTCGCCTCGTCAGTCATTCGGGCACCTTGAAAGCTCACTGATCCAGACTCGAAGAGGAAAGGCAACCGCCTCTGTCAGTTTGCCTCGGCACCATGCGAGTTCGGAACACTTCGGCCTTAATTCTTTGTTGCTCTTAGATACTTTTCTTTTTCTTTTTGGATATACCTTACCTCATTTCTTTGCGAAAGGAATAAGAAAAACGAAAAAATGGAGGAACACACTTTGCGTATTCAGCATCTTGTGTGTGTGTTTCAATTTCTCAGACACACGATATGAGAAGGAAACATGCGTCATGCGAAAGAGGTTGCTGTCAGCCGGGATGACACGCATTGTGGCTGCAGCCGAGGGGACGGCCCGGAAAAAAACCACAATCGAGGCGTTTTAAGCTCAAGTTATGAAAGACTCGCGACTGGTCTAGGCCACTGTGAGACGCAGTTTCCGTAGCAATAAATGAAGACAGAGGAACTCTTGCCCCCCCCCCCCCCCCCAATTATGCCAGTCTCGGGTATGTTCTTTTTACCACCAGCTGTGTCAAAGGGCAATGACACAGTACAAAAAAATTTGAAAAAAAAACATGAACGGCTAGATCCATGACGACGAACATCGGTTGCAGTTCACCTTAAAATTTGTATTGTAATGTCAAGTACTACTCTGAATATCGCTCATTAGGCAGTGCTAGTGGAACGCTTTTTTGTGCAGGATCGAATTGTTATATTCGTTTTGGATACTCGCGCTGACATCATTTAACAATGTGTAATGGACAGCAAGAAGCCCACGTATTTCTAGAGGAAACTAAGGACGTCAGTTGTAGTTGATTAACAACGTTTGGAAAGACCTTTGTCTTTTAATCCTCGTTCTTCTTCTTCTTCTTCTATTATTATTATTATTATTATTATTATTATTATTATTATTATTATTATTATATTTAGGGCCCTTCGACGTATACTTGTTACAATTGCTACATTGTTTTCTTGCGTGGCACATTCCCACGTAGAAGGCTGAGAACACACAAAGAAATGGCGTCATCAGAGGCTGTTATCAATTTTTTTTTAGTGAGGGCAGCCTGCACTAGTGGTGCAAAGCTGGACTAACAGTGGAGCTTGTGGCCGACCCGGATTATTACCGAGGTCCGGCTTACCGTGCACGGATTTATTTACCAAAGTTCTCATTCGCATAATTACAAATTCCCCTCTCTTTCTGTTTCCTCATTTCTCTTCCGTTATTTATCACAGGGCTGTTCTCTCGTTTTATTCAGAAGCCTCATGTGTTCAAGGAGGATTTAAGAAATATGAAAAACTTTCTTTGCTACAATAAAAGTTTCATACTTATGAATCGGCAACACGAAACTAGACGAAAACATGAAGAGGCACACGAAACACGGGTCCCGAAATATCAACTGAACTTCTATTCACACGCACAGAACATAAATATATAGACGACTTTCCGCAGCTAGATTGTTCAGTTAAAACTATATGGCGCCTTAGAAGTGTGGCAGCTTGGGCTAGTTGGTATGGCATGGCGATAGTTATAGCGCGAGAACAAAACGACGACACAGAGACAAGAAGGACACGTCCTTCTTGTCTCTGTGTCGTCGTTTTGTTCTCGCGCTATAACTATCGATATGGCGCCACTGCATCGTCGACGTCTCCCTGCCATGTCCGTTCTGCTGCTGGAGCACATGAGTTTCCTGTGAGTACGCTAGAGGGAACTCTGGAACTTGTGTCTACGGAAGCTGCTGCGCACGGTGCTTCAGCCTGCAGCGTGAGAATGATGGGTAGTACAATAACTTGCATAATATTCGTTTTTTCGGCTCTGTTTACAACTACGTTATCACGAGACGACAATCAGCAAATGTTCAGCAGTTGCATTTCACCACCTTAACCGTTCAGGCTCACCAACTCAAATCGGGTCCCGAAGTTGACAACGGTTCGTTTTTTTTTATTCGAAACAAAACCAAAAATACAGCAATAAACGAAGCCACAAGCGCGTTCGAATCCCGCAAGTACGAAGAAGCGGTAAATTTTTATACTACTCCTCATGATGGATGAACAATCGCAGCGCTGGAGTCCCCTCGAGTTAATTTTGGCAAATTATATGGCCATAGCCTATGGTAGCGCTACACAATATCCATGTTGCGTCGTCTGTTCAGCGTCTCCTTGGCGTCTGCGAGCACGCGAGTAAAAGTGAGCGGATGACACCGCCGTAAAAGTAAAGATGGCGGCACCTGGGAAAGCAGTTTCTGTCTGCCTCGAATTTATCAAGACGTCGTCTTACGCTGTGGCCCATAAGTTCATAACCTACGCATTTACTTGTTGTATAACTATATACGTCCTTGAGCTTCGAGAGCAACGTATAGGACAGTATTTTGCAGTATTTTAGAGATTGATTCACAAATTCTCGTAGAAAAGGCTTAGCGGGCATGGCTGTATAAACTCAGATATTCTCAATATTAAAGACATACCTGATGCTTTGTCCCTAGCGTGAGATGGCACGAAGTGACAGCTAATTTCACCGTTTATCTATTGTTGTTAAGATGTTCGGCAAGTGGCACGCGTAAGTTCAGATCAAAACGGACGGTCGCGTCTGCATGGGTGCTGCCATGTTGGTTTCTAACCCCAGCTGCTTGCGCTTACGGCCACGGCCGCTTCGCTGAACCAATAATGCACTGGCTGTGACAACTGGCTATGGGTCATGTCACGAAAGGTGGCAGCACTCGTGCGCCACCGCGGACTGGTCTGAGAACTGGCTCACCTCCCTGTCCTTCCTTTCCCCCTCCTTGGCTCGTTGAAACGAGCAATGCATCAGCTTCCCATCTCTAGCGTCGCAACGCCTACTGTCATAATATGTGCTGCGCGGACGCGAAACAGAAACTAAAAAAAAACGACAATAGTGTGCCGTGCGGGGGCGAAGAGGATATGATGTGTGCGTGTATGTGCCGTGCGGTGCCTACGAGGAAGACGACAGCTCGTGAGGCGCGGGCTCGAGGGTGCGTGACCCGTGCCTTCGGCAGTGCGCGAGGTACGTCGTTCGAGGCAGGACTACCTCGTTGGGCGTCTGGCCCATAGGTACGACCCAGGCCACGTCGCGACACTCGTACCAGCCGAGTGGACAGCTCAGCCTCCGCTAGACGACCGGTCTAGGAGAGCTGGCGCCAGGTTCCTGAACCTGTCCTTGTCCCGCTGGTCGTGGAGAGCTGGCGCCGGGTGCCTGAACCTGCCCTTGCGCCGCTGTTCCAGGAGGGCTGGCGTGGGTTTCCGAGGCGGACTGCAGGTGCTCAAGGGCACAACTCCCTGCCGCCGGAACACGTGGGTCGTCGACTCCAGTTCGTTGACAGTGGCGCTGAGCCACTGGAGTTCGACGCGGCGACCCTGCGTCTCCCGACTTCGTCACTGCCGGTGACGACGCCGCCCAACGTCGACTTCGCCACTGAATGGTGCCGACGGGGCATCAACGACGGCCCAGGCTACTACCCCGACGACCTGAACTGTAGGCCGAACGTTCTACTTATTCATTTAGTTTAGCCGCGTGTTTTTGTGTTAGGAACTTCGTAATGTGTGGGTTGTCCATGTGTGAAGGGTACAATAGAAGTTGGACGTGTGTTTGTGCACTGGCGTGCTGTCTGATTCTTTCTGGAGCGGTCCTGCCCCAATAACATCACAAACTGGCGAGCCTGCCAGGATCCGCTCGTTAAACCAGTGAAAGAAGACAGTTTCGCTCGAGGCAGACACACGTTCAGACTGCACCATGGACTTGGAAAAACTCGCCGCTATAGGGCTCCAACTAGGGTTCTCGGGTGCAGAGCTAAACAAGTGGATTGAGGCCCAACAGGCTAAGCTAAGGGATGAGAGAGCTGCAGAGCGAGAGGCAGCCAAAGAAGCTGACGAGAGGCAGCGTGAAATTCTGCAGCTTAAGCTAAAGCTTCAGGAAGGAGCTCAGAGTATGCCTGTAGCAGCTAATGACGCTTTGACTGCGCCCAGCACCTCCTCACCCCTCAATCCGCAGAAGTTACTGCCTGTATTTGACGAGAAACGCGATGATCTGCACGCGTATCTGCAGCGATTCGAGCGCGTAGCCACAGGACAGGATTGGCCGCAAGAAAAATGGGGTCTCGCTGTTAGCCTGTGCCTAACGGGTGACGCGTTAACCGTGATAGGCCGAATGACTGCCGCTGATTCGCTGGACTACCAAAAAGTAAAGAAAGCTCTACTGCAGAGATTTCAGTTTACGGCTCAAGGCTACCAAGATAAGTTTCGGAAAGCACGAGCAGCAGATGGTGAAACTGGACGACAGTTAGCAGCAAGAATTACCAGTTATTTCGACCATTGGATAGACATGGCAAACGTATCCCAAACCTATGAAGGTCTAAGGGATCACGTAATCTCTGAGCAATTCTTGCGTTGTTGCCATCCACAGCTGGTTGTTTTCTTAAAAGAGCGAGAGTGCAAGTCACTAGATGAACTCGCTAATTTGACGGATCGCTTCCTTGAGGCGCAGAATTTGACTAATATAGGAAAAGGTCCTGACCCCGCGAAAGAATCCAGTGGAAAGCCTACCGAAGCGTCGCGGAAACCGCAACTCAAGTGTATCCTGTGTCATCGTTTCGGACATTTGGCTCCTGACTGCCGCAATCCACCTAAGCAGATGCTGAAATGCAAGTTGTGCGGTAAAACGGGACATGTCACAGAAACTTGCCGAAACCAGCATGGGAACAACAAACCGAGTTCTTCGTGCGCATTTAGCGAACCTGACTCTGCCCGGGCTGGTGCTAGAAAAACAGCCAAGCGTCCAGGAGGGAAGATTCCTTGCTCAAGTCACCACGACGACAAGAACGTGCAGGGTACAATACGTTTCCTGGCCGACGGGATGCCAGTGGTCGAAGGTCTGCTGCTAGGAAGAGAGGTTCGAGTCTTACGCGATACGGGATGCAACACGGCAATCGTCCGACGGGAGCTCGTTCCTGATGTGTGCCTGACAGGCAAGAAAATCAGTGTCGTTCTCCTAGACAGGTCAACTAGCCATCTCCTGGAAGCTATTGTACAAGTCAACACGCCGTACTTCACAGGGATGCTGAAAGTGGCTTGTATGGATCAACCCCTCTATGACCTTGTGCTGGGAAATCTTCCAGGCGTCAGAGGACCATACGATCCAGATTCTGACTGGAAGCAGGCGACTCATACCCAGGTGGATGAGTTACCTGCGCAAGCACACCCGACCAAGTCACCTGTCACCTCAAGATCTGCTTCTTCAAGCGTGGCAAAAACCAAAGCCAATCAACAAGGTCAAGAAAATATCAGGCCTTTGTACGTGTCAACAACGCTCTTACCTGACGTTACCAGAGCCCAACTCGCCGAGGAACAGCGAAATGACCCGACACTCAAAGCTGTCTTTGCTAAAGTGAATAAAGAGTTCAAATCGGGAAAGGGCCACTGTGACGATTTCATCGAAGATAAAGGATTGCTTTATCGACGCTACCGCCTTGCCACTGGCAGGACGTTTAAACAGCTGGTCACTCCGAAAGCGTTCCGGGTAGGCATACTGGACATTGCTCATGGCAGTATCATGGCGGGACACCAAGGCATCAAAAGAACTACTGATCGTGTCCTAGAAGAATTTTATTGGCCTGACCTGAACGGAGACGTAAAGCGCTTTGTCAAGTCTTGCGACAAGTGCCAGAGAACTACCCCTAAAGGAAAAGTTGGAGTCGCACCACTAGGCAACATGCCTCTTATCCGGACACCTTTTGAAAGGGTCGCGGTTGATTTAATCGGCCCATTTTCACCAAGATCGGACCGTGGAACCGATATGTTCTGACACTTATCGATTTTGCGACTCGCTACCCTGACGCTGTAGCATTGCCCGCAATCGATGCAGTTCACATTGCGGAAGCACTCATCGAGATTTTTTCCCGCATCGGCTTGCCAAAGGAAATCGTCACCGACCAAGGGGCAAGTTTTACCTCAGAATTAATGAACGAGGTTAGCAGGCTTCTCTCCGTGAAGATGCTAAAGACAACCCCATATCATGCGATGGCGAACGGTCTCGTGGAGAAATTTAATGGCACCCTGAAGACAATGCTAAAGAGAATGTGCCAAGAGAGACCTCGATCTTGGGACAGGTACCTAGCTCCGCTACTCTTTGCATATAGGGAAGTTCCACAGACAAGCCTCGGGTTCTCTCCGTTTCAGCTCATTTACGGCCGCCACGTCCGAGGACCGCTAACCGTGCTGAGAGAACTGTGGACAAATGAGGGGCTAGACGCAGAAACGCGGACGACTTACACCTACGTCTTTGATTTGCGCAATCGCCTAGAGGAGACGTGCAAGATAGCCCAGGAACAGCTGGAGAAGGCTCGTGTGAAGCAGAAAACCTATTATGACAGGAAAAGTCGCCCTAGAAAATTATGCCCAGGCAACAAGGTTTTAATTCTGCTCCCGACTGACTCCAACAAGCTGTTAATGCAGTGGAAAGGGCCGTTCAAAGTCATCGAACGGAAAAATGATGTCGACTACGTCATCGATGTGTTTGGGAAAAACAAGATTTTTCATATCAACATGCTCAAAAAATACGAAGAGCGCGAAGTGACGGAACCACAACAGGTGTCAGTTGTTGCAGAGCTCCACGAAAATCTCCCCGAAGAAGAAGACGAAGTCAAACAAATGCCCATATTGAGCTTGTATCGCACGCAGTTCAGCACGGATGTCAAGCTATCACCACACCTCACTGCTGAACAAGTTCAGAATGTGCAAGCACTTTTTCAAGAGTATGCGGACATTTTTTCTGACTTACCAGGGAAAACAGCACTCGTGGAGTGTTCGCTACGTCTGACCTCCAATAAGCCTGTGCATGTTCCGCAGTACCCCATCCCCCTTGCCTTGCAAGAAA
This sequence comes from Rhipicephalus microplus, assembly GCF_013339725.1. Classification (NCBI taxonomy): domain Eukaryota; kingdom Metazoa; phylum Arthropoda; class Arachnida; order Ixodida; family Ixodidae; genus Rhipicephalus; species Rhipicephalus microplus. The sequence continues at coordinate 285,081,961 of NC_051165.1, forward strand.
GAGTAGAAAAGGAAGTGCAAGAGATGCTGAAACTCGGTATTATTGAGCGGTCTCAGTCGCCGTACCACGCTCCCATTGTCGTGGTGAAGAAACCGGACAACACGATTAGGTTGTGCATAGACTTCAGAGAATTGAACAAGATTCTGGTCCCCGACTGCGAGCCAATACCACGCATCGATGTAGTTCTTGCACTTGTTGGACAAAAGCAGTTTTTCTCCAAATTTGATTTCACGAAAGGATACTGGCAAGTACCGATGGATTCAAACAGTCGTGAAAAAACTGCTTTCTCCAGCATGTCTGGGCTCTATCACTTCCTCTACATGCCTTTTGGCATTAAAACGGCGCCAGCAGTATTCGCGCGCCTTATGAGATCAGTACTGGGTGGTGTTGACAACGTTCACCATTATTTCGACGATGTCATCATTGCGACCGATACTTGGCAAGAGCACATCGACACCCTCAGACAAGTTTTTGAACGAATTAACCAAGCTCACCTCACCATAAAACCAAGTAAATGTGAGATAGGAGAGCGAAGCATATCCTTCTTGGGACATCGAATCGGGGAGACTACAGTTGAACCGCTTCTCAAAACGCTAGACAAGATTCTTGCCGCAAAACGACTTACAACCAAGAAAGCAGTGCAGTCGTTTCTTGGCTTGACCGGCTATTACAGGAAGTTTATACCTAACTACGCCGAACTGACCAAGCCGCTGACGGACCTTACAAGAAAGGGACAAAGCCACACTGTTTCATGGGGCGCACATCAAGAGGAAGCGTTTACGGCCCTCAAGAAGAAGCTCGGTGATGCTCCCATCCTCCTTGCTCCCGACCTCTCGAAGGAGTTCGTTCTTCGTACGGATGCCTCCAATACAAGCCTGGGCGCAGTATTGCTCCAGATGGGAAAGGGCCAGGTGCTGCATCCAGTTGCTTACGCAAGTCGTAATTTATTGCCCCGAGAAACCCACTATTCAACAATAGAACGGGAATGCCTTGCACTTGTTTGGGCAGTGCAAAAATTTCATATTTATCTCTATGGCAAACCTTTTGTCATTCAGTCAGACCACCAACCATTACAGTATTTAAATTCCGCCAAACACGTGAACAACAGAGTGTTGAGGTGGAGTCTCCTTATGCAGGAGTACTCATTCACAGTTCATTACATCAAAGGTTGTGACAATGTTGGAGCCGACTACTTGAGTCGCGCATAACTGCCGTTTAGGTAGCAACGTGGTTCTTAATACTACTAGCCCTCAGTCGTGAATAGTTGACTCCTAGTTGCGACATAGCAACCCTACGTGTACGGTAGTTTTCCAACCGAACTGTAAGCAGCCTTCTGTGAACATTCTGCTACTATGTACATGCGACCCATAAGACAATGCAGTGCAGTGCAGGGACCGTGCAGTGACCGTGCAGTGCAGTGACCATTCGTTCGCCCCGCGCCCTTGTAGTAGAATAGTTGCAAACAACTTTCTCGGAAAAGGGGGTGATGTCATATGTGCTGCGCGGACGCGAAACAGAAACTAAAAAAACGACAATAGTGTGCCGTGCGGGGGCGAAGAGGATATGATGTGTGCGTGTATGTGCCGTGCGGTGCCTACGAGGAAGACGACAGCTCGTGAGGCGCGGGCTCGAGGGTGCGTGACCCGTGCCTTCGGCAGTGCGCGAGGTACGTCGTTCGAGGCAGGACTACCTCGTTGGGCGTCTGGCCCATAGGTACGACCCAGGCCACGTCGCGACACTCGTACCAGCCGAGTGGACAGCTCAGCCTCCGCTAGACGACCGGTCTAGGAGAGCTGGCGCCAGGTTCCTGAACCTGTCCTTGTCCCGCTGGTCGTGGAGAGCTGGCGCCGGGTGCCTGAACCTGCCCTTGCGCCGCTGTTCCAGGAGGGTTGGCGTGGGTTTCCGAGGCGGACTGCAGGTGCTCAAGGGCACAACTCCCTGCCGCCGGAACACGTGGGTCGTCGGCTCCAGTTCGTCGACAGTGGCGCTGAGCCACTGGAGTTCGACGCGGCGACCCTGCGTCTCCTGACTTCGTCACTGCCGGTGACGACGCCGCCCAACGTCGACTTCGCCACTGAATGGTGCCGACGGGGCATCAACGACGGCCCAGGCTACTACCCCGACGACCTGAACTGTAGGCCGAACGTTCTACTTATTCATTTAGTTTAGCCGCGTGTTTTTGTGTTAGGAACTTCGTAATGTGTGGGTTGTCCATGTGTGAAGGGTACAATAGAAGTTGGACGTGTGTTTGTGCACTGGCGTGCCGTCTGATTCTTTCTGGAGCGGTCCTGCCCCAATAACATCACACCTACATAGAAATGTTGTACCTCAATAGGTAGACGAACGTATAGTTTCTGTGGTTCTTTCTGGTGTACGTTTTTTTGTTTCTTTGTTGTTTGTTATCTGTTTGAGGCCACGTTTGTGTATATACTTATAGTCTCGGCATATGAATAAAAGTTTGGTTGAGAGTTCACTGTGCTTCGTGTGCTCCCTCATCTCTTCGACTAGCTTCATGGCTCCGTTTCTTAATTATTAGTCTTTAACGACTAGCCCGTGTTCAGTTCTATGGGCACCAGGCGTGGAGCGCGTGTGGACTGCCGGTGCCTGTATCTCTGGCAACGAGAAGCTTATGGCATGTGGGTGCCCAGAAGGGCACAGGTGCTTGCTGCGGGGAGGGGGCGAGGCTGGATGTTACTTTCGATTGGTTGCGCCGCCGTTGCTTGTGTCGTGCGCTGCCAAAATCTACGTGAAATGTACGAAAAGTGAAGATCACATTCGCTCTTAAAATATGAGGGTCAGCGAAGCATCGAAAAAACAAAGAAAAAAAAACTGGAGTGTGCAAGAAACATAACGAACGAACAAGGGCAGTCGGCGAAGCATTGAGAAAAGAAAGACATAAAGGGAATGGGAGATGTACGTTTTCTTTTGTCAATGTTCGGGGAAACGTTATCGTGTAGACACAAAAACAAAATATTAGGAAGGATTTGGCAGATGTCACGCAATGTGGATTGGTTGTGAAGCAGTCTGCGAGTGTGAAGCGTAACGAAGGCCATCAACGTGTTTTTATAAATGGAGTAGTAGTGTAGACATAGTGGGCTTGTCACTAATTCCGACTAAATGAATGTTTCCAGCGTAACGTATGGTCTGACTGACAGGAAGAGTTGTTATTTTTAATGAAACGAAGCGCACGACATGGTGCAATTCACATTTTGCGTGTGATGCGGTGAACATCGTACGTAGAATTCGTCGGAGTATTTTTTCCGGTGTCGTTTAATGTGTGATTGTAGCTTACTAAGTCATAGAAGCAGGTATGTAATGTTTATGTGATGGTTATAAAAACGCAGCCAACACGTACTGCAACCCAAACTGCCACTTAGCCGACGTGAAATGTACATCTCAGCATTATAGGTGTACACAAGTATATTGCATATTACCTTGTCATAATATTAGAAAGGCAGCACTGCAACCACTGCTGAAGTTAGTTGCATAGACATTTTCTTTCGCATAGTGTCATTGCAACAGAAGCTTGAAGACCTAGCTTTGCGCTTTTGAAGCATAATTGATCGCTACTAAGAATGCCTAGGTTCGGTTGCTTTTGGTGTCTTGAAATATATCTCGAGTCCACACTTTCTTGACGCCCACCCGTTTAGGTCACCAATGTCTGTTGCCGCTTCTTGGTAGATATAAACTGTGAATCACCTGTGGCTCATAGACGCATCCTGCGGCCCATGTATGTGCCACACGTGGCTGTAGAAAAGGGCTTCATGACGTACACGCCAAAATTTTGGCGCTAGTCATGTCACAACCAGATAGTCATATGTTTGTCATACTTTCGTAACTATCTATGCTAATACTGGCTAATATCTAACTACCAACAAGCTTAAGGAGGTGATCCTGATAGCGTCTATATTTACTTCAGCGTCTAGATAGATAGATGCGTACATGCAACGCTGGAAGTGCATTTGGTTCGTTAAAAAATGCTTCGCATTTCAAACAGAAATGGTGCTGTTTGCATTTAGCTTCCTCGGCGGGTAGACTCGTTGATAATTTTATATTCCGTGTTTACACGCACGTGGCCTGCTTCATGCAAGTGGCAATTCTTTTGTAGAACAGACACTCAAAAATACTGAAATCCTCAGTGCAGTATAAGTTGCACCACCATAGGCGCATTTGCGCTGTCAGGACTCGCACAACTACATGTGTGCAACACCAAGTTCTGCTGCTAAAGTGCAATGATGTTTGTTTTACACAATTTCGTCGCCCTGGCTTCCCTTCGTTGCAGTCCCGAAAGGGAGGAGTCATCGTGCCCCTTCTGGTCGGCCTCCGAACGTAAACAAACGCCTAAAAGCACAACGCCATGTAAAGAAGTTGTGTTGTTTGATGTTCCGACGACTCTCCTCGGTGTGAAGACTCGCGTGTCATTATTTCTAGATGACTTGGCAACCATTAAACGTTGCCACGACCGCGAACAAGCGCTTGGGAGTCTCCCAGAAGCCCGACGATGGGCCCCGTTATGCGAACACATGTCCGACAGACAAACGCTTCGTGCTTTGCTCAAAAAATTATTTTGCTGCTCCTTCGCTTTGCCTTGGGTGACAAACGCGACGGCGTAAAGCTTCGAATTGTTCAAAGCCGAACTGCGCTGCTACACTACGAATGCTATGCCGAAAGTGGCAGAGCCTACTTCGCGTCGTCTACCTCACATACGGCCCCTGCCGCCGTTCACGGCACTTTCCGAGAGGAGCGCAGCTCTATGGCGCCGTGCGACGGCCGCCTGATGCCTACATGCAATAAACGAGAAACGACTACATTGCACGCCCATTGTGTCAGTCTAAATGAATGCGCTGGTCACAGACCTCTTTATCAACTAAATCACTAGGTGACCCAGGAAAAAAAAAACAAACTCTACGCATATTCTTGAAGTGAATCATGACAAGTGGGCGAAGTCCTGGGGATCCTTCTTACCGTAAATCACCTGTGGCATTGCCCACTCGCACAAGTAAACGAGTGGCAATGCTTGTGTGCAGTATCTACGATGTTTTCGCCGTTGAGAGGCCGCTTCTCGCGCTCTGAACTACGGGGTAGTAGCTTGCTGCAGGCGTTGCCATTTTGCAAATGTAGCAGCTTGTTATCGGCGTGGCCGCTTTGCCTTTCGCCGGCGAGAGCGCTTTCACGTTCGTTCTCATCCATAGCAGAAAAAGAATGTGTGGTCTAGAATGCGCTTGTTCCTAATCGACATGAGCGTCATCGTGAGGACGTATAGAGAGTAACTTGCATGTGATGCGCCGTGGAAAGAGAGTTTGTGGTCTGGAATGTGCTTATTCTTCATCGTCATCAGCGTTATCGTCATGACGTATAGTGGGAAATTTGCTTGTGCTGTGCCGTGATGGCAGCGTCATCGTCATCGGGTGGCTTACTTGTTCTACTGCGCTTAATGTTCATCGTCATCGTCATGGTATATAGAATACTGCCATAATGATACTACCTTGCACCGCAATAATGCTATACCCTGCATGTGCTGTGCTGTATAACCGACAACGCATAGTGGACAAGCAAAGACCCTGAAGTGCTTGCCCCTAAAGATCACCGCCGAAGCTTGCCGCACAGATGGTTAAGATGGTACAGAAGCTTAATTACATACAGATGGCACAGAAGCTTGATTATGCGGCCACAGGCGGTTGAGGCAGACTCAAGCGAAACCATAGTGTCGTTCGAGAAACTCTCGCCGAAAGCGCTTTCTCGCCATTGCCACGCTGCCGTAATTCTGCCGGCAATGCCGCTTCCTCGTCCCGCGCTGCTGCATCGGCCCGGTGAACATCAGTTCCCTCGCGCATCAACTGTTCTGGGAAAGTTGTCTGCTGTACAAGCTTTGGTTCGATCCGTGCCCTCGACGTAGAAGATTTAAGGTGAAACTGCTACGCGTGGCCTCATTGGCACGTCTGCGAAGAGATGCATGACGTCACCTACGGCGCAGCCAATTGCATGCGTGCTTGAGTACGACGCAGAAATTGGCGCCACAAACGATGCTCCGAATGGCACGCGCGCGCTACGTCATTTTTTTGCGTTTGACCCAAGCGCGTGCTCCGCAATAGCGCGCGTGCTTGGGTGCGACGTAGAAAACGACGTGACTGACGCCGTAGCTATTGGAGACCATTATCGTTTCTAGTGGTGAACGGTTTTTCGTTTCTCCGAGCCATATACAGCTTAGACGCACCATAACATTACCAACTTCTCGAATGCACGCCGCCAAAGTTTAAACTGTCATTCTTTAGAGTCAATCCTAAGATGAAGAAGACAGCGTAGAGAGCGCTGGCCGTTCGAGTTATTGCGTTGAAATCGCTAGGAATGGCCCAATAATCCGGTCACGCGAAATGATGAAACGAAAAGCTTAAACAGCTCTACTGTTACAAACAAGCCACAAGAAATAGCGTTATAATCTATAAAAAAAGCTTAGAATCAAAACATCACCTAACCAACACGAATGATAGCAGAAACGGCGTGTTTATACCAATGTAACCTGCTCGACGCTGTGACAATCACTTGTTAATGAAATTTTCGTGGGTTCGAGTGACTTCAGCTTTGACAAGGTTCAACTGTTATCTTGTGAAACTGGTAACGCGTTTAGTTTCTCTCTCTTTGTTATTATTTTTTGTGGCTCTACTGTGTTCTGCCCCCACTGCGATGTAGTTAGTTGGTTTCTCCCTACATGCATGGTTAACATTGCTGACTTCGCGAGGGATGTTAAAAAGAAGCTTGAAAAGTGGAAAAAAAAGCGCTTAGAATGTGGAGCTTGGAAAAGGGAGCTTGGAAAGTGTACTTTCCAAGCTCCATTTTCTTCTCTGTTCTTCCAAAGCTTCTTTATAAATTACATCATATAGCTACTATCGCCGAAATGAAGAACTCCGAACAATACTAAGCATGCACTAATACTAGTTAACTGGGATTGCCTCTTCTTCATCAGTGGCCTTTTGGACAAGAAGCAGGGGTGCTTCGAGCGTTCCCACGCGGAAGCCTCAAAATGCGCGATAAACGAAAGAACTGGCTGCCGTGGTCAACGGCGCCTTTGTTTGACGTGCCACAGAGCTACGAGCCAACCCCGGTGCGGGTCGCGCGGCGGCGCACTATCGATTCAGCCGTTCCCTTGCGCGTCTCCTCCTTACTTTTTTTTCTGCCGGTGTCGCCACATTCGCCGAGTTGAGTGGCAATGAGTGATGCGGGATGCCTTCCAGCAACTTCCCTTACTCTTTCTTCATTTCTAATAGCTCACCATTTTCGTGCGTCTGATAGCGCAAAGTGTAAATTTTGCCCTATGATTTTTTTTTTCGCTTGGTTCGTACGATCGCACTGATGAAGTACATCAAGGTTTGTTTGCTATGAATGCTGTGGCAACGTTATATAGTAAACGCAAAAGAGTATTTAAGTGTTTCGAAAAACATGAAAAGCTTCACTGATGACAGAAAAATAGGATGATCGTTTTCATACGTTATTGAATAGTATGCGTTGCAAGTTTATTTTAGTTTATCATTGTTTTTGTAGCTTCGTGGCACGCCCAGAAAAGATAACCCAGAAGTGCGACAAAAAAAAAAAACACAATATGTGCAAGCCGCCTCTTTTTAAGCAGTAGAGCCTCGCGTCTTAATCCAATTTTCACAAATTTTGCGCATGCGCACCTATATAGAAGCAATTGCAAATAAAAAAATAATGACAAAACAAACACACAGCTTTCGTCTTCCATGTAGTCTCAGGCGGATGCATAAAAGATACCTTGGTCATTGTGGAATCCCTCAATAATTAATCCTCGATTCGCAAGCTTTTTCTGCACGCTGTGAACCCGCCTCCCTATTGTGTAGCGCTGGCTATAGGAAAATACAACAATTCAGTCTTTCTCCAACTTCATTCTGCTTGGCACTTTGAACATTTCACTGAGTGTGGACGAAACAATTTAAAATGCGGTGTTAAAAAAAGTAACCTAAATTCAATATATGACAAATAGCAACATTGAATTTGTAGAATAAAAACCGGCAACACGTATTCCTTCGCCGATGTCGTCGTGACGTCGGAAAAGGTAGGAAATATTTCAATGAAACCAAAGCAATATTTCATTTCGTAGAGCTGTGCGAGAATAAGACAAAAAACGCAGCAAAAAGGAGGAGAACAGTACTTATTACAGCGTACTGTAATGCGATACGGCTGAAAGGTTCATCCAGACCCTTAGCGTGCGTGGTTAGCTCGGTATGCATAACATAAACATAAAGACCAGCATAAATTGGATTGGCCATTGGAAGGGCAGGGCTGGGAAAAGGGGTCTTGAATTCTAGCCAAAAGCGCTTTGGAGCCGTGTTTGAGTTGAAAATTTTTTTCTCAAGGTGTATTGCATGTGGAATCAGTAATTCATTCACCGCGTTCATTTCTACCACTTTAAGACAGCAATAAAAAATTAGGTGCAATTGAGTCTCATTCAGTTGTATCGGGGCGATGCAGATGAAGTCGGGTGGAGCACAGAGTGTAAAGAAGTACATCTACGTTTTCGTGAATCCTATATGATGCTTCATAGGCAATTCCCGTTTGACGCCAATAAACTAGAGTGTGATGAGAAAACTACGAACATTTCACTAACCATTTGCTAATGTAAGCTGTTTCCTACTACGTGTTGCGTAAGTTATTTTCTGCTGTGTTATTTTTGAGGCATTGATTGCAACTCAGCAAAAACAACGAGAACGAAGGTTTTTTTAAGTATATACAAAAAGAAAACAATATTTTTTGCGCCAGTGCTCCGCGAAAGATTTTCTTTGCTGTGTCGATGAATTCACAAATTTTCTGTAGTAAATAATGAAAAAAAAAAAAACATTGCAGTTTGCATGAAAATTCAAAACGACGTATTAGAACGAAAAACGTTACAAGCAAAACTAGAACTTCAAAAAAAGGAGAAAAAATACAGGCTATTGTCATTCGCCACGAAGTTGTTTCAATGTGATTTTCAACTTCAAGAGCGACGTGGGAGTTCAAGTCATAAAGAATGGCGCTCCCGACGCGAAATGACTGCGAATCGAGAATCGCCCACGTAGCGAAAACCGCATCTTTTGAGAATGTGCGATTCAGTTCACGCACATCCAATGTGGTTGTTTGCAGGCACTCATCGCACTCTGTCAGCCCGTTCGTACCTTGTCTCGAAATAGGGGGACAATTCGTAGAGGGAATATTAGTTGTGTGTTTTGGTTCCGTGTTTCTTCAAGGATTTCGAATGAGCGAGAAGATGAGAGCAGCGGAGTTTTAGTGTTTCTCTCTATGTGTACAACAAAAAAGAAAGAAAAAAAGAAGCAGAAAAGGCTCGGGAGAACTGGAGGTTCCTGATAGACAAGCACCACAGAATCAAAATTTGGATTCACGCAGTTTCCACAGTGTGTTACTTTTTCTTTTGTCAAGCACCAGACGCTAGGTGGAGTGCGTACTGACAGAAGCGATACCTGAATATAATACAACATTCTTTACATTGCTTTAATGTCGTTTTCAAGTTGTTGAACTGCAAACGTACCTGTTTTTGTTTTTTTCTATAGTCTTGCGGCTGAAGCACGGCAAGGCCAAAGTTGGAGATCTGAAAAGGTACGAGGATGTCTGAGCAAGCTTAAGTCCTGTAGTCAACACAAAACTATCAAGAAAGTTACGAGCACAGGGCATTGCAGTGGACCGTATTATTAAGGCTTTCTCAAGAAACGAAGGGTTTGCAAAGCGCAGTGCTGGGCCCGCGCTTGTTCTGCGAGCAGCAAGTACGCCCGAGGAGAACGACGTCCTGGCTTCATTATTGCGAAACATGTAAGCTGATTTGTTCACACTGCGTAGCAAGCAATGAGACTTCTATCGAGGCGTCAACACTGGAACTGCAGTGAATGTCTAAATTATGTGTGTATACGAGACCGTCGAATTCGATGGATGTGCAGTTCGCCGATAGTACATATTCATTTTTTCTTTGTCTTTTTTACAATTCACCATTAAATGCAAATACTGCTCTCTACGAAGATAACTTTCAGGAGCTCTGCAACTGGAAAAATTGGAAAGAGCACTCCACTTCGCTTATAAAAAAAACATATTTTTACTCAAGACAACGCATAATAAAAGGGAAATCATTTACTGCGAAAACCAGCCCGAGAACTGTCAGTGCTGCCTCCATGCTTAATTAAAGGCATACGTCACACTCTGTGCACTTACTCTTTCATCATATTAAGGACAGCATTTGTAGGGCTGCAGTGGCGTCGGAGCGAAGTACTCGTCAGAGCTCCGTCTGCCTTCGCCTCCCCTCCACGAAAATTCGCGAACAAGCTCACAAACAGAATTTCGGTCTGGACAAACCATCTGCCTCCTGATTTTTTACTTGTTTCTTTGTTTCTTCCGCCTATCAGAATAGTAACACCTCGGTTACTGAGCTACGTGCACATTGTCACAATATCGAAGCATGAGGGTATCATGTATTCCTGAGTGCTCCGCGCCGAAGCCCTAAGAAAATTTGAAGAGTTGGCGCTAGCCTAACCGCTAAATGGAGGAGAGTGCCTGCACTGCTCCTAACCAAATGATAACATTCCGAGCATTTGTTTAACCGTCAGCGAGCTTGACGGGAGCTGCAAACCGTCGGCCGTCCTGCCAACTCGCACACAACGTTAACCGCGACCGCGACGACAATGACGACGACAGATAAGCAGGCCGCCCTTTCACCGTCGAGGCAGCGTTGGAACACGCCGTGAGGCACACATGACCAACAAGCTGTCTCCTCATTGCGGACGCCCATCGAAGCTTACTCTCCCACTCGCCCCGCGCGATTCTCGATTGGTGGGGAGGGTAGGAATATGTACGGTGGCGTGCACATCATTATAACCTGCCGCAAGCGTGCGCAGCCAGATCAGTTGCCGGCGTCAGCTTCCATTACGCTCTCTCTAATTAGGCACTCAGCTAATTGGCCGTTAAATGTGGACTTCATAAAGCGGGGCGGCTGCAGCAACGGAGCTATTGTGCGTTCTTCCGCACACAGTTCTGCTCTATATAAAGTTCCCTAGCTCGTGCGCCCGCACTGCATCAAGCCCAAGCACGTTTCCTCAGCCTAATGCGCTCGCTTATTCGCCTTCCACGCACTGTAAGAACTATGCGGGCTGAAAATAAACTGAAAGCTCAGATTGTACACGCACAAAAAAAAACTAGAAGTAAAAAAAAGTCGCAGAATATCCACGAAGGGAATGATGATGAGTGGGGCGAAGTGTCTGTCTGTCTGTCTGTCTGTCTGTCTGTCTGTCTGTCTGTCTGTCTGTCTGTCTGTCTGTCTGTCTGTCTGTCTGTCCGTGCGTCCGTATGTCTGTCCGTCCATTCGTGCGTTCTTCCGTCCTTGCATCAGTCTGTCCTTCCATTCACCTGTCCACCCGCCCATCCATCCGTCCGCGCGTCCGTCCTTCCCCCTGATGGAGGACAAGGTTAGACTAAGACAAGCTTCGCCCCTAAAAGAAAAGAATAGGAAGAAAAAAAGGAAACCAGACGAGTATCTCTTGCTACACGCTTCTTAGTTACCGCTTTCTACGTGCTTCTCGTTTTTATTCATTTATGAAATGAAGCACGACAAAAGGTTTTGTTAAACTTTGAGGACCTCCTACCCAACATATGCACAAAATGAGTATGACGCAGCCTTTATTGCAGATCAGCCAACCGGACATGCACTGTGGTAAGCCTCTTTGTCCTCATCGCTCTATCACACCGTTCACATACTACCTTGGTGCAGTTCTTACAGATAGCCAGTGTGGAATAGAGTTTATAGTTTTGCAAAGGACCCCCGTGTGTTTCCTATATCATCTACTAGAAGATACTGTGGCGCCGTGATCATTCAGCCACCGTAGGAATGTTGGGTGGTACAAGCATTTGTCTAGTCTTTGTACTTGGAGGCTTCAAATGCACTTGTAGCTTTGTTTATTGTTGTGTTGGTTTCGTGTTTTGTTTCGAATATTCGAATTGGTGATCCAAGGGGGTCAAGCGTAACTGCTTAAGCTTTGCTAAAAAATTCGAGAACACACACACACACATTTTATATATATATATATATATATATATATATATATATATATATATATATATATATATATATATATATATATATATATATTCGTATTATTTTGCCTGCTCTCCAACAACGAAGGACCAAGCGCAGTGATCCATAGGTACAAGAAAAAAAACAGATACTATTTTTGTCTTGTTCAGCAAAAAAAAAAAAAAACAACAAATCTCTCTATTCTTATACTACGAACAATCGATGGGCGCAGATTGTCTCTCGTTTAGGCAAAACGTCGTGACTGCGAAATAAAAGTACAGAGAAATGATCGGAATAAAAGTAATAATATCAACGGAATAATTGAAGCTTCAATGAACGTGCAGTTTGAAAGAGAGATGAGGAAATTGTAGGTATCGAGCCATAAGCGCTGACTCGTCAATTGTCTCCGACTATGTCTGCAACGACGAAGGGCGCGAGCTTTAAGCAAACGCAAGCTCCGCCGATCGACTGGCAGCTGAAGTGCCACTCGCTATCGACACGTTTGAGTCGGCCCGACAGCTTAACGGTGTGGCCCAGCTGAAGAAAACAGTATTTGCGGAGAAAATATGGTTGAGCAGACGACGGCCCTCGAATGCCGCCGCTCTTGAAGAGCTTTCTCGAAGTCGACTACCTTAGTGCTTGCAAATTTGAAGGAAGACAGATGAGATCGGAAGATGTGTCCTGGCACCATTCGCAGTGTTCGATGTTTTGTTACAGCGCATCATGTTTCTTTATCATTGCTTTTGAAAGAACTTGCAGCACTGTCGATGTGCTGCACCGACAACTTAAACAACGTGGTATAGAAGAAACTGCGATTACAGGCTTGTTAGGGCGTCACAACTTGAAAAAATAAATTATGGGCTTTTTCCTTTGAAACGCCGAGGCACGTTGTCGCACCACGAAGCTGTAAGCAATAATTTACACGTTTCC